>OZ038492.1:48236751-48311751 GCA_964036315.1 Acanthosepion esculentum | reverse complement strand
AGAATTTTAAAAATACTTCCATCTCCCTAAGATGATATCCTTATATTACTCAAGAATACAGAAGAAATACATAAACTCGAAAAGCAATTCCAGAACATTTCTGTCCTTAAGTTTACTTACGAACTTAATGATAGTAGCAAAATTCCTTTTCTAGATATACTGATAAATACTAATAACAATAAGTTCACTATCTCCACATATTAAAAAAAAAAAAAATTCCTTTACCCTTTATTAGAAGAGTGAATGTCCAAATTACTATAAAACAGCAATTATAAAAACCCTTATAAACCGTGCAAAAATGAATTCATCCATGAAACAGATTTTCTACAGTGAACTAAAAAATATAAAACAAACTCTCATCAATAATAACTTCTCTAACTATATTGTTGACGAACAAATAAGATGCTCCATTATACTAATCAAATAGAATATAATACTTCAACTAACCCTAAATGTATCAATCTTTTATATCGTAACCAAATGCATTCTAATTATAAACATGATAAAATATCCTAACAAATTAATAAAAGAAATATATCCACCACAGATCCTGGTAAAAAAATGAAATTAATTATATACTACACGAAATCTACAATATTTAATACAATCATTATTAATGACTGTTCTCCGCCCACTAACGTGTTGCAGAAAACCAACACTGTTTATAAATTTAAATGTCCTCTGGGAGACGGTATCTCCCATGATAAAAATAATATTTAATGTTGGACACACTACAACAACTTTGTCTCGACGGCTAATAATATGTCTAACATTTCTAAACATTTACAACAATTAACCTGTCCACATTCGCAATTCAGAAAAAAACCTTATTGAAAATACCTCTATATTTTCATGAAAATAATAAACATAAGATAAATATTCTTGAAGCTGTCTATATTAACAAATTGAAACGAAACTTTAATAAAATGAATTTTGAATACTTCACAAATATTTTAAAATGTGTATAATAGATAGTTTGAAATACCATGGTTTACACTAATAGTTTCTCTTTATACTACTCATTCCTTAAAAAAAACACTCCAAACTATATTTAGTTAACTCCCTTTAAACGGTTTCAGTGGTCACGCACCTACGCAGCGTTCCTCATTCCATTTGTAAGAAATTTAACTTTCAGATAACACAACAATTTATCTCTGTCAAATAAATACTATAATATTTATTTTTATAATAAACAATATCCTGATGATGACATGGATATGTCGAAAGTACTTGAAAATAAAACAAATATGTATAAACACGGTGATTTTCTCTCGTCCTACAATAATGACATCAAAATACTTATCCGCTAGTATGAAAGGATCTTATCGAAAACAAATACACAGAACATGTCTAAACTATACAATGAAACATGCCTTATATATATATATATATATATATATATATATATATATATATATATATATATATACAGAGAGATAGATAGATAGATAGATAGATAGATAGGTGTAGTTTAATATGTATCTATCCGTTCATTTCAATTTCTTCAAAATTATTGGTGTATATTTTGATATCCTGAAAAAATCAATAAACACTCAGATTAATTTTCGCTTATTTTCTAAAGTAAAACAGCCAAAAAGAAATCAAAATCCGAAAAACTTAAAGCGCACAATAGAAACATAGATTGAACTTAAAATGGAAGAAAAAAAGAAATTCAATTCCAAACTAAATCGAATCTTATTCAACCATCTTGCCCCCCCTCACTTGCATTATGTATGATGCATACAGAATTAAATATGCTTTGTCAGAAAAAGGAAGAAAAATAAATTACGAATTTAAAGCGGGAAATACAAGTGAAATAAAATATCTTTTTTTCATTTAATAAAAATGTCTTTAAATATTTATTATCGACGCTTCATGCAAAAACAATATTTATGAGGAGTAAATTGCCTTTGCAAAGAAAGGGGAATATTTTGTTACAAAATAAGCTAATAAAAATAATTTAGAGCATCTTTTAATAAACTCTTTACTTATTCATATTGCACTTTTATCTGAGACGCATCATGGGCCGTCGGTATACATATAGTTATAACAATATATCTTCATAGGAATCCATTCATATCTGTATATTATTATGTATTTGTGCGTGTTTGTGCGTGCATGTGCGTTCGTGTGTGAGTAAACACCCACACACGAACACTTTTATGAACATACGCGTAGATAACACGTAATGTTCGCTTTTATAAACATACGCGTAGAAAGTATACTGTTGAGCATATATGTTGCTATACAATTCGTATTAAAGCACATATCGCCACAAAACATACACACACAAAACTTCATCAGAGTACGTTAATAAATAAAAAAAAGCGTATTGATGTCCGTGAGCACTGGCGTCTAAATGTGCTTATTGCAATATACAGATATGTATGCGTCATTCACTCGCAATAATTCAAAGAGACATCTTTATATAAATCTTACCTACTCACACGCATACATACGTTGACAGAGAGAGGGAGAGGTAGATAAGGAGAGGGAGAGAGAGGAAGATTATCGAGATAGAGATGAAATTATTATTTTCCTTCATACTGGTAATATACATTTTCTGTAATGACAATTGTGTGTCGTACTTAATTAAAGTCGGCTTATGTCATTTTATTTAGTACAATAAAATATGTATATTTTTTATGTTCTGAATATATAATGCTTTCTTCTGCTCTTATAACCAATATCAAAAGAGCTTACGCAATATCATTTGGCTCTTAAGTTGTCAGAAGAGGAATAAATGTGACGACTGTATGAAAAAGATACTTTTCTACTCATGAAAATAAAAGAAATTAACTATAGTTCTCGTGACTTTTACGGTAACAAATGGTCTTTAGTTAGTGCTAATATTGTATAGCTGGATAGCAGTCCTCCTTTTACGAATATTACATTAAATATGACGGACAAGAACAACTTGTGTGATTTTATTTAATTTTTCTTATGTCCTTAAGTTCTTTTTCTTGAGGACTTTTTGAATGTGTAGAGAAAGTGTCCATAATGTTGGTTTTCCAGTGCACTTTCCGATAATACTTCAGTCATTTTGCCGTGGTAACAAACATTAATGATATACTTGTGTTTCCTGCAATATATTGTTGTCCATAGTGTGTTGTCTAAGAACCATTCTTGGCGTGTGTTGTGTGAGAAGCACATAGCACATTATACAAAACGAAAAACTATATTATTAATCCTCGTTACCACAGAAAATTATCCACCGCCTTGAAAATGGTTAAAGTATTAACCGAAAATGTCCGTGGAAAACCAACACTATGCACAATTTCCTCTAAAAGAAAATAGAAAACTTATTAGAAAAAATTAAATAAAAACTCACGGGATATTCGTTTTAGTTATATTCAACGGAACATATATATATATATATATATATATATATATATATATATATATATATATACGCACAGACACATTCACATACATATCTATGTGTGCAAACTGATATAAGCTAAAAATCTTACAGAAAATAAAATAACTAGTATATGTATAATAAGAATCATTTGCTTTGAAACATGTCTTTTATCCAGCGAAGGACAAATATCGAGGTGAGGGCTATGTTATTCTCGAATCGAAATCCTGTTATAAATGAATTGTTATTAATATGCGTTTCTTTTATGTACACCGAATGCTTGAAAAGATATTACATATGAGAAAGAAGATACAGGAAAACTTGGAAAGATGGAAAACAAGAGAAAACGAAAGAGAATCTGATAAAGGGCATAATGAGAGATGTAAGAAAATGGATAGGGAAAAGAAAGAAAACGAGAAAGGAAAACCGAAAGAAGGAAAATAAGAAAGAAGTGTTGCCGTTGGCGTCGATGACAATATGAAATATTGCCTATTTCTAATTTAATGGCCGTTCGCCAGAGAAAGGCGATCAAAATACAATAATGAGATTCGCAGACATTTAAAACATCATTTCTCATCGGAGCTTATGTGATGGATAGGTTCCACTCCAAGATGTTCCGCCTTTCCCCCTCTCAATTTCTGTTTCTCCCTCCCTCCCTCTCTCTCCTCCCTCTCTCTCCCTCCCCCTCTCTCTCCCTCCCTCTCTCTCTCTCCAAGTATTTTTTATTCTCTCTTACATTTGAACCTTTCTCTTTTTTCCTTTCCTTTTCTTTTTTTCTTCTTTGCTCTGTTTTGGACATTCTTTCTAGCTTTGTTTTCCTTTTCTATATCTCTTCTCTTCGCTGTCTTTTCTGTTTCTACTTCTATTTATCTCTTTTTTTCTTTTCCCTCTTTTCATTTTTATCACTTTCTACTTCCGTTTTATTCTTTCCACTTTACAATCTCTCTTCAATATTTCATTCAATTTGAAGTTCTTATTCACTCTATTTAGCTCCAACTTCACAATTTTGTTTTAGATTCTCTTTTTTTTTTTCCTTATTTTTGTTTTTTTCTCTTTCTTGATGGATGTCTAAGGCCATTGTTTCTTTCTCTCGTTATGTCACTTCACCTTACTTCCTATCTCCCTTTCTAGTTATTTTCACTTCATTTTCGTTCTTTTCTATTTTCTTTCTCTTTTTTCTCCCGGAGTTTTCTTTTCTCAAAAATTTTATTTCCTGCATATTTAAATTAAAGATATATATATAAAAAAAATTCATTTTATTTATTACCCAATTTTTGGCATTTTTATTTACTGTCATTTCGAAGATGGATCATTTCATTTTAAATTAATTTTTCTTTGCTAACTTATATTATTAAAAAAAATGGTGTGTATTTAAGTTTGTCATTATGCAGATTGTTATATTACGCACACACACACACACACATATATGTATACATGTATATATACATACATTGTATATATTTACATACGTATATATATGTGTATGTATATGTATATATACATATATATATATGTGTGTGTGTATGTATATATATGTATTAATATTAATGTGTGTGGGAATGATGGTAAACAATTTCATAGGACTACACAGCACCACACAGAAAGAAAGTTTCTTCTCTGTTTTGTAATCAAGTCAACCCAAACAAACAAACTAGTGAAAATATTCCAGTACTTAGGATGTAGCCCCGATTTTCGCACCTGACAATTTCTTAAAGAAAATTACTTTCAGTTATGCAATTGTAATTATAGTTTCAAAATATTCGTCGAATATGTTAACATTCAAGTGGTAAAGCATCGTTGCTTTAACGGATTTAATGAGTTTAAGATAAACGATATTTCTACTAATCACGTCAATTTAAAATATCTACAAATTAATATCTTTTCTATTCATAGGAAATGTTAGACAATGTTAGATTAAATATTTATTAAATATCTGCACATTTATTATAAACTTACTAATTAGAGTACTGTCGTATAAGATTAATTAGGGTGTGGTTCTTGTTTACTGTAGCCAATTGCATGGACTGCATGCAGTAAAGTTAACAAGTAAATAAAAGCATATACACACCCATGATTATTAGTGGACGTGTGCTCTTTTGAGAGATAAGTGTGCATGACAATAAATACGAGATATTATTCGTGAAATACAATTATTAGAATGATTACTCAAGGGAAAATTCAATAATCTGCTTGCGACTTTATTAAAGCACTAATAATATTACTTGGTTAGATACAACTGAACAAATGCGATACGAATTTCATGAAAATCAAATGATGATGATGATTGTGATTGCAAGAGAAAATACTTGGCTTATGAACGTAAAAGTAAATCTTTTTTAACTGATTGTGTGAAGATAAAGTAACATAACTGGGAAAGCAATCAACAGTTACAATTATAAGCCGATATACTAATTTATAAAAAAAAATTAAGAAATATTGTTGCGAGTATAAGCAAATTTAAAAAAATAGAAATATTGAATGTAAAACAACTGCATTAATAAATCAGTTACGAATAAAATAATGATGTTACTGATGTCTCTACAGGTTCTAATAATAATAATAATAATAATAATAATAATAATAATATTAATAATAATAATAATGAGAAGAAGAAGAAGAAGAAGAAGAAGAAGAAGAAGAAGAAGAAGAAGAAGAAGAAGAAGAAGAAGAAGAAGAAGAAAATTTATAAAATGTCATAAAATCAACTTGTAATTAGAATGGTGGCATTTTTATAACACTGAAAGAAGAAAATGAAAATAAAACTGATAAACAGAGAAATTCTCTTAATAATGACAATGGCTTATTTCATTTACTTTTGGTAAATAAGTCGGATTTAATGAGATTCCGTTTTCAAAAGAACTGAAAAAAATAACTACAACGTGTGAAATTAAAATTGATTTCCTGATAATGAAATTGTATCTTTTGAAATTATATTAGTATATATACATGTATAGATACAGCCACACAGACATATAAATAGATGTATAGTGTTGGGTGATATAAGCATGTGATGAATTGTCATCACAGTAGCAGTTGTTTAAAGATTTGTGAACAAATTGTGTAATGCAGAAAGCTTATACAATATGTCAGATTTTATTATGCATCGCGAATTTTGTTCATCCTATTGCATATAAATATTTATAATATTAAAGTTATTGATAATTATTTTTTAATTTCAGTTATATAAAGTTTGTCATGGGTCATAATAAAGTTGGCTGATGAGAACGCAATATACAAAATAGTAAAAAGAAAAGAGAAGAGAAGACGCAAAAAAGAAATGGTACAGGAAAAATGAGCAAAACCTGACTTTAAAAACATCCCAAGAGATTTGAGAACAATTCTGTTTGTGCTTGTGTGGGGGATTTCCATATTCCTTCTTAATGTAGGCAATCATAACTCTGCAGCTTCCTTTTTCTTTAAATTCTATAACCAGTGCATTGACATGATTATTCTTGGGAAAGGTAATTAGAAGTTTTTTGTTGCCTTCCCCTAGACTGGTTGTCAGCGAAGTCTAGCGAGCTCTGTTATTTAAGCCATATCTTGAGGGAGAGGAGATAGATCCATGCCTTTCCTAAGAACATCAGTGCCAAGTGAACACAGACTAAGGCGGAATTTGAGCCTGGTTCATCGATTCTATCTTCAAAGCTATAACATCTTAAATCATCACCAGTACTTCCCGAGAGAATGTAAATAAGCAAGAAATGTGGATTGGTCATCAAGAAAAATATTTTAAAAAGGTGGTTTTGCGAAAGTAAATGGAGACAAAAGATGCAGAATATCAAGAGCATTGGCCAAAGCAAACTTAATTAAACATCACAAAGCTGTGGGAAACTGATTTGTTAACAATAGATTTTCTTGATGACTGCAGATCTACATTGGATGAACCTGATAGGTGGGATAGATTGTCACAGAATGCAATATAGAATACATGAATTAATGTTTGGGCTTAAAGTTTTAACCGCTGGAAAAGTAAAATTTTAACTCATTTCAAATGCTAACAATTATTGTAAGTTGTATTTGAAAAACCACGATCACAAGTCCAGCCATCCATTAGTAGGGACACACCCATGTACTACAGCCGTAGCATTAGTGGTGTGTTCAGGTAATATAGCCCGAAGGAGTCCAACCAGCTGGTTTCTACTGAGTTTTCATTCTCCCAGACTGTTGACTAACCAAGGCTATTGGACCCAATCTATTCTGCTATTTACCCATAGCTGGGGAAAGAAGAGATGGATTCATACTTTCCCCATGAGTATTTCCGTGTAAGTGAATCTAATTAAATCAACTGGAATTTGAACTCTGTTCTCATATTTGAGTAGTACAAGTGAGCTTTAGCCGAAGTATATATTCATACAAGACAATGCAGTTTCACATTTTGCAAACCTGACTATTGCGAATCTTACTAAAGATAAATATTTAAAAGATATCACATCAACAGAATGCTGCCCAGTCTCTTTGTAATAGAAAACGTGTGGTCCCACATTCAAAGAGAGCCATAAAGGAATGGAAAACAAACGAAGATAATTTCTGGAAAGCAATAAAATATAATGTTAAAACAAATAATGTTAAAGTTGAAAAAGTAAAGTTAAGAATATCAATGTAAAAACACTATAGGTAAAGAATAGCAAGAAAATCCAATAAATACATAAAATAAAATGATAATAGTATATAGTGTTATATGAGAAATTGTATTCATTCAATATATGTTTTTCACCTGTTTTCGTACGATCACCCAAGTTCAGTAACGTCGGGCCTATTCAGTACCTAGATGGGTGACCGCTTAGGTGTACCAGGTGCTGTAACCTTCGATGTGCGGGTGGTGTAATGGATAATGGTCCGGAATTGTTAATCGGAGAGCCGAATTCCAATTCCAGTCAGGTATGAATCCCACTCATCTTCCTCAGCTATGAGTTAATTATTAAGACCTGTATCACTAAACCATTATTATCGCAACAATAAAAAAAATCATATATATATATATATATATATATATATATAAAATCGTATATATATATATATGTATTAGGACCATGAATAAGTTCTCGCCATTTTCCAACAGATGGACTTTCCCAGAATTGCGTGCGTGTAGTTTCAGATGGTAACGCATCTATAAGGAAGACCAACCAACCTTGAAATTCAATGTATCTAATTTCGCCAAAGTGTAAACAACTTTGTTTTTCATAGCGTTAAACATGTCGGATTTCGTGCCAAAGAAATTGCACTGCACTATTTTATTCAAAAGAAATCTTCAGCCGAAGCACACACAATACTTGTTGAGACTAAAGGCGACCATGTTCTGTAGGAATCAACATGCAGAGATTGGTTTAGACACTTCAAAAATAATGATTTTGATGTTGAAGATAAAGAACGCTCTGGTGCACCGAAAACTTTGAAGACGAAGAATTGGAGATGAACTTGCAGAATCATTAGAAGTTGATCACTCATCAGTTTCGAAAGGCTTGAAAGCATTAGGAATGATTCAAAAGCAAGGACATTGGGTGCCGTACGAGCTGAAGCCGAAACACGTCGAAGAGCGTCTTGTTTTCAACGGCAGAAAAGTAAAGGTTTGCGTCCGATCGTGACTGGCGATGAAAAGTGGATACACTACGATAACCCTACGCGTAGAATATCGTGGGGTAAGTCCGGCCATGCATCAACATTGGCGTCAAAACCTAATATCCATAGTTCGAAGCTTCTGCTTTGCATTTGGTGTGATCAGCTGGGTGTAGTGTATTATGAGCTGCTCAAACTGACCGAAACCATCACGGGAAATCGACTACAATTGATGCGTTTGAGCCGAGCATTGAAGAAAAAACGACCGCTATACAAGCAGAGGCACGACAAAGTGATTTTGCAGCATGGCAACGCTAGGCCACATGTTGCAAAACGAGTGAAAATCTACTTGCAAACGCTTAAATGAGAAGTCCTACCCCAACTGCCGTATTCACCAGACATTGCCCCGTCCGATTATCACTTGTTTCAATCGATGGCACATGGCCTGGCAGACCAGCACGTTCATACTCATGAAGATGCCCAAAAATGTGCCGACTCGTGGTTAGACTCAAAAGACGTGTCGTTTTTCCGACGTGGAATTCAAATGGCGTCAGAAATATGGGAAAATAATGGCTAGCGATGGACATTACTTTCAGTGACATATTTCTTACTAATTTTTGTAAATAAAACATTACTTTTCATGAAAAATCAGTGAGAACGTATTGAAGGTCTTAATATACTTACATCTCTCTCTCTCTCTCTCTCTCTATATATATATATATATATATATATGTGTGTGTGTGTGTGTGTGTGTGTGTGTGTGTGTGTGTGTGTACTCACGCTATATGCTAGGTTGTGAGTTGTGTAGGTTAGTCATGAATACGTTTACTACACATCAAACCGCGTATATGTTCAAATCAATTTTATTAATAGATTAAATCCAGAATGTTATTTCTAACTCTACGGAATTCATATATTTTCTTAGGAAAAAGAGTAAATCTGATGATATAATACTTTATATGATTATTTGGAGATGAGTAATTATCATTACTTCTTTCTATTCAAACCAGTAGGTTCATCATGGGTGTTATATTTACAGTATTTCACCCTTTGTAGTCTCCGAACTTCTTCAGGTATCTGTTAGTAAACTTCTCGGAATTTAGAATCTGATGTATTATTCAGTCCACTAGAATATTTTCATTTCTCTTTCCATATTTAGAGAATATCCCGCACCTCTTGTTTTCCTCTGCACCTCTTGCCATCAATCTGTTCTACGAGTAAGTAGTGTCAATATATATATATATATATATATATATATATATATATATATATATATATATATATATATATATATATATATATATAGATTGTGATCAGGAAATGCAAGCATGGTTGGCTCTCAGCACGAACATTAATATAAAAAACAAGATTTAATGCAGATTTCATGAGATTTTTCCTAATTCTATATGTTCTGTTTTTTGCTTTATAAAATGTTATTAAT
The DNA here is from genome assembly GCA_964036315.1 of Acanthosepion esculentum. Taxonomy (NCBI): domain Eukaryota; kingdom Metazoa; phylum Mollusca; class Cephalopoda; order Sepiida; family Sepiidae; genus Acanthosepion; species Acanthosepion esculentum. The sequence goes on along the minus strand of OZ038492.1, from coordinate 48,301,396 downwards.
AAATATTAAAATCATAATAAGCGAAAATATCGATCATGTATTATCAATAGCATTGTTAATTCTTAACATTGTTAAAATATATTGGGAAATCCTTCACTTTCACGCCGTTTCCCTGTGCCTTTTCTATAAATACTTTCATGGTAATTATTCTGATGAGCAATGGTACCTAGACTTTATGAATTTAACAGCAGTACGAGTTTAACAAGGTCCCATCGCTTTACAGTTGAATCGGCAAGATATAACAGTAAGTTCTATGAAAAGATTCTTTCTCGCAAATCTCGCTTTAGGAAATCTCTTCTGGCTTCCTGATTTCCAGAAAATTTTGATCTTCAAAAATTTGAATGCAATATCAATTTTTATCTACGCTCTTCTTGATTCTTATTCTGTTGATGTCGCTCCTTAAAAATGATTTTGTTTTCTAATTCTTTCACACCCATTAAACCCCTACTGTCTTAGTGACTTTACTGCTGTACTTGGGATGAATTCGATTAATACATACATACATATATATATATATATATATATATATATATATATATATATATATATATATATATATATATATATATATATACTTATATATATGAATAATAAATATACAGTTTTCCTCGCCAATTAGTACAACTCTGGGTATCATGCACGCAGCAATCTTCAGGTACAGTATCACTTATTATTAATAGTATAAATTTTTGCTCTGTTATTATTCATTGAGCACTTTTATTGCCACCAGCACTCATTGTGCAATATATATATATATATATATATATATATATATATAGAGAGAGAGAGAGAGAGAGAGAGAGAGAGAAAGAGAGAGAGAAAGAGAGAGCATATGAATATGTATGTAGGTACGCATTTACATATCTAAGCTCGTATGTATATATGTATCGGTATGGATATATCTATGTATGGATGGATATGACTATGTATGTATGTATGCATATATGAATGCATGCATGTTTTCTATATGCCCCATAATTTCCTTATTCAGAAATGCTTCGCATGCATTAACATCAATATAATAATCAATGATTGAAATAAGAAAATACAATTTAAAACCAATTAACTTATTAAGCAGCCATCATTGCTTTAAATTCTATTATTTATCGTTTGTTTATATTTTTCTTTTTCTACACATCCAGAATAATTAATTAATGATATAATGAATAATTAATGATAATAAAATGTAATAAATATCTTATCTTATTTAGCATTCGTAAAATATATAATAAAAATTACTTATTTTAATAATATATTATTATTAATATATATTTGAAAAATGTTTAAATAAATGTAAAAAAATGAATTTTATTGTAAAAACTTTAGTTAATGTCTAGTGCTTATGTTGCTAGATTTGTACAGAGTGAGAGCAAATGTGCTGTTATAACTCATGTATCACTATTTATTAGTAATTATATTTTTACGTTTGTCTTTCCTTGTTTTTATGTATCAATTTGCATAGATATTTGGACAAATGTTTCAAAGATTCATACGTACTGGAAATAACTCTCGAAAAACAATTGAAAAACAATTTTGTCGTAATCTCTAATAGTTAGAGATTAACAACAACAACAACAACAACAACAACAACAATAATAATAATAATAATAATAATAATAATAATAATAATAATAATAAAGTATTATGTTGTGAATTTAGGAATTAAAGCGCAGTACGAGATAAGCGGCAAGGTTTCATCATTGTACAATTGAAATGGCTATAGATGTAACCGTAAGTTCGATGCTAACAGTTTCTCCTATTGCATTTATTCCTTGTGTGATTCTGTTTCAGATTCTAGCTTTTCAGCAAAGTTTGATCTTCAAAAATCTAAATGCAATTGTCATCTTCTGTCTCCTATAATTCTCTTCTTGTATTGTTCTCTCCAGAATTCATTTTACATATTCATAAGTCTACAATTCGTCTCTGTTTGAATATTGAAGTCATATTAGATCTGGTGCTTCTGCTATATATTTAGAGATCCTTGATAAAATCCAAAGAAGAATCTGCAATGTTATTGGTTCTGACCTGGCATCTCAGCTTCAGCCACTTCCTCACCGCAGAACCGTACCTTTCCTGTGCCTTTTCTATAAATACTTTCATGCTAATTATTCTAATGAATTTTCTTCTATGGTACCTAGACTTTATGAATTTAAGTAGTACTGGATTCATAGCAAGGTCACATCTTTTTACAATTGAAATGGCTAGATGTAACCGTAATTTCTATGCTAACAGTTTCTCTCACGTTTCTCACTTGTGGAACTCTCTTTCAGCTTCTTGCTTTCCAGTCAACTTTGATCTTCAAAAATTTGAATGCAATGCTAATAGTTATCTTCTATTTTCTTAATTCTTGTTCTTTTATTATTATTTTCTCTCTTTAATAGCCTTTTTTCTCTCATATTCTCTCACACTCAGTAACCTCTTGCGTTTTAGCGGCTTTATTGTCTTGCTTGGGGTGAAAGGATTTAAAAAGATAAGAAAAAAGGACATTATCCACTTCTTTTTATGGATGCAATATTGATACCTTTAAGCATGTTTTTCCTAGTTACTTCCTCCTTTTGATATTACTGAAGTATGGGTATTTATTGAAACAATCAGGTTGTCATAATCTAGTCTTCACAAAACATGTCAAAATCATTCACATCTTAATATGCATATCATTTTGTATCGTTTTGTCGATATAGAGATAAATATAATACCCGAATCCGGTTTGAGGCATATTCTCCTGGAACCCCACCATATGTAATCAGCTGGTGCCACCCCTAGGGAGAAAATAAAAGAGGGAAGAAAAGATAAAACTTTCACTTGTAAAATAAACTGATATATGAATTCTTTAGAAAATACAATGTGATAAAGAAAGATTTAATATATATAAATTTAATATGCCTGATTATGCAATTCAAGCCAAAGCCTCTCTGTAAATGGAAATGTTAACATGAACATTACAAATATTTTTAACAAATAATAACTCTATTTACAATATTTCAATGTCTTTGTCATAACATTCATGAAAAAATGATATGATCTAAACTAATTTTCATTATCATATTATATGATATTCATATATATTTATATGCGTGTGTGTTTGCGTGTGTACGTGTGCAGACTAAAGGAAAAAACAAAAACTTATTTTACCAACGCGTTTCGTCCAACGTGATAACTCTATCAAGATAAATTATCAGATTTCCTTTGATAAAGTTCATCGGAGGACGAAACGCGTTTGGTAAAACGGTTTTCCTTTTGTTTTGTTTTTTGACTTTACAGATATATTTTATTTATATCTGAAATTTATGCCCATATATATGTATATACACACAAGATATATCTGTAATGTATGCAACAATTTTGAATATATTGAGAATCGTTTGCGCAGCCATAATGTGGTTGGCAATTACACATATGTGAACAGGCCCTTATGGGCTTCTTCAGTTGCCACTGAGATGCCATTGAGTGAACTTGGGTAATGGAAGATCGTCACATTCACAACGAATAAACTTGGACATTTGCCCGCAGCAACTATTCAAATGATTAAGGTTTTCGTAGATAATTCAACGAGCGCATCCTAAATATAATTTGGATTCACAAAAAATATCGCATCACCCAGATTTGTCAACCACTCCCCACCCCAGTCAGTAGTCGCAGAAAGGCAAATCTGGACTTTAGTCCAGATTTGCCTTTCTGCTACTTCTAACTTTTTCTAAAGATAAATTGCCGTTAAAATGGCAGAGAATTCAAACTGGAGAAGAGGACTTTGAAGACTATTTTGAAAAGTAAAAGCGGTTGACACCGGGAAAATATGTGAGATCTTAACGGGGGCCATTTGAGGGGGAACAACACACTACTGCCCTTAAGTAGGATGCTTTTTCGTTAATATTCAATGGTTGGATCATTTCCGGACAGAACTTGTAAAGTATGTGTGGTGTATGCGTGTATAAATATATATGTGTGTGTGTGTGTGTATGTGTGCGCGCGCACGCGCGATAAAACAATAATTTCTGCTTCAACTAGATCAGTTTATTATTTGTACAGATTTAATACAATTATAATCAATAATGATATTAAAATTTGACTATTTCCACAATAATAAAATCTGGGCGCACACACACGCACACACGCACGCGCGCGCGCGCACACACACACACTCACATATATATATATATATATATATATATATATATATATATATATATACACGAAACACAACTCAAATATTGAGAAGGTAATAAAATAGAAATTCATATCAAATATTCCAACACATTGCGAAATTAATTAAAAGTAAATGTAGCATATATTTACCATAATTTTAATAATTCACAAATGCGATAGAAATTAAAAATAAATATACACAATAATTATTTTTGCATGCATAAATATTTCAATGCTATATTCCTTTTGGGAGTTATCTATATATATATATATATATATATATATATATATATATATATATATATATATATATATATATATTAGATAGATAGATAGATAACTCCCAAAAGGAATATATATATATTTTATATATATATATATATATATATATATATATATATATATATATATATATATATATGCACATATATTTTATATATATATATATATATATATATATATATATATATATATATATATAATTTAAACAATTTTAAACAACACCGACAAGGTCTGTTTATTCTGCTTTTTATATTGTCTTTTCAATTCCCTAATGTGGTGTTTAACTTTGGGATTGCACCTCATTCATAAATTGGAAAACAATATAAAACGTTGGCCAAAGTTTAGCCCGCAAGAAAAACGGTACGATTTTTCAGCTGACACCGCTATTATTTTGTACTAACTTCATGCCGTCTGCAATATTTATTACGTTAAAATGCGAGAAGTAATCTGAGATATAAAAATAAGTTGAGAAGAAAATGTATAATGTCTGAAAAATTTATATTCTTCAAATTTTCTTGTTCTATAGTTCATAGAGTTTTTAAATAAAATTATGAATAAAAAAAACTTGTTTTCATTGTTATTTATAAAATGGTAAGTAATAAATATCGCATTGTAGTTGGTTCACATATGTTTAAAATTTTGTAGATTGTTTTATAAATTTTCGAATAAAAAGATTTATTTTCTAATTTATTTCTTTATAAAATGATAAATAATAAATATTGCATTGTTCTTGGTTCACATATTTTTATAATCTTGTAAATAAACATTACTGAGATAGTCTCGATAGTTTTTAGTCATAGCGGAGTCAATAGAAATACCGTCCTTCTGAAACAACGTTTTTTTGCGGGCAAAAAGGTTAAAAATTGCCTTAATGGAATTTAATAAAACTTCTTGAGATTACTTCTTCCTTCTTAACTACATCTTCTTCCATCAGCACGACTGATGCTATCCTCCAAGAAAGTGTCCCATTGCGCCTTCACGGGCTAACGATCTCAGTTGATATGACGTGGATAAACTGCTGTTAAGAAAATCGGTTCAGAGGGCCAGTTTTTCTCTCCGGAATCTATCTTGCATATCTATAAGTCTACCATTCGTCTACGCTTATAATATTGCAGTCATATATGGTCCGGTGCTGCTACTATTTTTCTGGAGCTCCTTGATAAAAGCCAAAGAAAAATCAGCAATATTATTGGTCCTGATCTGGCGGTCCGGCTTCAGTCACTTACCCACAGCCTTAAGATTGCTGCTCTGTGTGTGTTTATTTTTATATAAATACTTTCATGGTAATTGTTCGGATGAGTGCATCGCTATCGTACCTCGACTGTATGAATTTAAGTGCAGTACTAGCCCGGTGGCGAGATCTCATCAATTTACAGTTGAGCTAGTTAGACGTAGCCGTAACTTCTATGCTAACAGTTTCTCTTCTCGCACTTCTCACTTGTGGAAATCCCTCGAGGCTCCTTGCTTTCCATCCAACTTCAATCTGCAAAAATTTAAATGCAATGCCAATCACTATCTACTGTTCTCCTGATTGCTCTTTTCTCTTTCTCCTCATTACTAATGTTTCTGTTCCTAATCCCCCCACAGCGTAGGATTCAATTGGAAAATTGAAATGTGTTCCGTCTATTTACGATTACTTTGGTTTGATGAACGTTAGCAATGGATTTGCGCGGCAAATTTCTGAAAGTGGGCAGCTTTGTTATTTTTCTGTCGATCCACAGCTTGTTTTCATTTCTCAACCCACACTGAAATCCATTTGTAAAGATGTTCTACATCCCTCCCCATCTTCTGTGATTTATGTCAAATATGTTAGTAGAACTAATCCGAGTTTAGAGGCGAACATTGATCAGTATGTACCAGATAAGATCGGGGCCCCACTTTAAAAAGACCTTGTGTCACATCTCATTCTCGTGGGGGAATGAGTAAACACTGCGTGTAAATTAGGGCGTAAATTCCTCCTTGGAGTGATTTCGCATTATTTATCATCTCTCAGTTGCGTCTCCGTCTTTGGGCAGAGTGCGCTCAAGGGCTTCTCTGTCAAAGGGCAGAGGGGCAACTGAGAAAATAATACTGAGAGGTGCCCAGCTCTGGGGAACAGCTGCCCGATGCCGCGCCCTCCCATTGCACAAGGGGGAGGGATCGGTGCTCGCACCGAGGCCAGCGCAACCGACGGTTGCGGGGGCTGCGGGCAATTTTTGTCCCCACCCGGGTGCATGCGCGCGGGGCCCCACTTTAAAAAGACCTTGTGTCACATCTCATTCTCGTGGGGGAATGAGTAAGCACAGCGTGTAAATTAGGGCTGGCGGTTTTTAATCTCAGAATTCGTTCGAGAATTGAGCTTCAAATTCGCATTTATTCATATAGATTCCGTAATGTAAGTTTTACTTAATTAGCTATTATGTTTAACTAACTCTTCAAATGTTGAATGTGTAACTAATTGTAATTTCTATTTTCCCATCTTTACACTATATTAATTTTATCTTATAAATTGTCCTCTATTCTATCATCCATGAAATAATTGTTTGTAAGGAAAATAAGGATCTACGTACATAAAATCGTCTTTAAATTAAGTGGCAGCAGAAGAATTACACGGATTAACACCAAACTTATTGCTTAAATGTTTTGCTGATTTAGGATAATTTTGGTGTGCTGAATCCAAAAATCACACTGGTTTTGCTCAATTAGGTTACCTTTCTGAACTAAGCTACATATTTGTTTTGGGCGTTTTTGTTTACATGTACGGGTATTTTCACGTCATATAATGCAAAATTCTTTTATATTTCTTGCAATAAATGAATTCTGAAGATTTTGCATGTGCCAATTTATGACTAATTGTTTTTTTTATATTAAAGGTGAATGAAATGGCTTCGACTAAAAGATCTTGCAAAAATAAGCCTGACAGTGAATACATCATTGTACCTAACAGGAATCAAGTCACAAGTTTCATAAAGTGTGCTTACCATTCTTATTTTGGTAATAAACTTGGTGACCAGGATAAAGCTTGGGCGCCACACATTGTATGCAAGTCATGCACCGATTATCTGTGTCAGTGGACCATAGGCGAGAAAAGTTGTCTGAAGTTTGGAATTGCCATGGTTTGGAAGGAGCCGACAAACTATGTCACTGGCTGTTACTTCTGCGTTATTGATGTGGAAGCATGGAAGTCTTTTGTTCTGGTCGTGAAGAACGTTTTTGGCAACAACAATGCCAGGAAAAATGTAGAACTTGTCACCAATATGCTGACTGCTTTCAGAAACCTCGGATACAACGTGAGCATCAAAATGCATTACTTATTCTGACATATGGATCGGTTTCCTGAGAATCTGGGATTAATCAGTGACGAGCAGGGGGGAAGATTCCACCAAGACATAAAAGAGATAGAGACAGATATCAGGGACACTGGGATGCAGTCATGATGGCTGATTACTGTTCGACTTTGAATGCTACTAAGCATTCGAGGGGTTCGAAGAAACAGAAGTTCATGCCCTGAACTTTGCACAATGACGACGTAACGTTAAAATTACATTCATCAATGTCTGTTATTCATTTTACAGAAATTGGAGTATGTAACATTTAATTAATATATTTTGTTCTCCTAAAAACTTTTTTGGATGAAAAATTTTAACGAAAACCAACAGATAATGCCACAAAAATGTAATCAATTTATGATCGTTTTTTTTTCAAAATCAAATTAATATAAAAACCTGACCTGATTGAGAAAAATGGATGTCATTTTTGGGTTCAGCGGTACAAAATGGTCCTAATTAGGTTGAAAAAACATATATGGCGATAGGGCGGCTTTTAAGCTAGCTTAAAATTTGAAGCTAGCTGCAATTTTGGATACAAAAGTAAAATAGGAGTTACTCCCATTGAACCATGAAAGCAACGATAATGGCTGGTATAATATATTAATATATATTTTTAACCTCGTATAATCTGGCAAAACTGAATCTGAACTAAACGAAAATAGTTCCCTGTGCCTATTGAATGAGGGCTATTGGATGAGCTATGAATCATTGAAATCGGATCAGTTGGAGCGGGGGAGTTGGTTGGACACACACGCAGAAACACACACACACATACACTGTACTTTATATATAAGATAAAAATGATTAGCGTATACTTTTATTTTATTAATGATTAATCCTAATCATTTAACATTATTATATTTTAAAAAATAATATTAATATAATGATATATATTCAAGTAAATAATAATTTTTAAATGAAACACGTAGAAAAGAATCTTTATTTTATAATCATACTGAAGTAAAATCATTGCATTGACTAAAAAGTCAATGTAATGATAACAGCATTTGTCAGAAAGACGATGTGAAAATGATCATCATAAATGTAATTCACTTTTTTCATCTTTCTGATGAATGGCGTCAGTTTTCTGGCGAAGTTCACCATCAGTTGCCCTTCAGCAGTACTTGTTTGTACATTCTTTTCTAAGTTAATGCAAAACAAATAATTCATTTTTCTTACTGAAAAGGTAAAAAACAAAGCATAATTGATTAATTTTAGTATCCAGAAACTATTCAGTATAAAAAAATAATTTATTTGATTTTTGAAATTATATGAAAATATTCTAAAATCTGGCACGATTGCACACGATTTTTGGTTATTATATAGCGAAACGTTAATTCAAAAACATCTGTCTTCAGACTACTTTACTTAACTTGAAGTAAATCATACATTGCAAGTGATGGATACAAGTTTGAGACTGTTCCTGAGTCAAATATACATATCTGAGAAGCAAACAGATGCAAGTCCGGACAGAGACAAAAATATCAACGTCATCCAATAAATATTTTTTAACAACAACGATAATAATTTATTATTAATATTATTGTTGTTGTTGTTGATATTTCATTCATGTATATGTTCATCAAACGTGATTATTGTTGCTAGGTATTGAATGATAGCAGGACTTGACAAATGTCCTGTTCCTATTCTTTTCACATATATGCTCTAAACTTGAAAAAAATACTCTCCAAGATAAGTCGACCTTTTCAGTTTTAGCTTCTATAAGTCCTGGGCGTTACATTTAAAATATATATTTGTTTATGTGTGAGCGTGTCTGTCCGTTTGTATTGCGAGAAAGATGGGTAAATATTAATTATTACCTAGTAGAAATCGAAATCGTGATCATAGTCTATGAAGAAAACCTCCCACATAGAAAATCTATCTGCTTCTCCCTCTAGCTATAGATATAAGAAGTATATATACATATTTGTGTGTATGAATGTATACATATATAGACACGAAAAGAAAGTGCGATAGAAAGAGAAAGAGATGAGAAACTTTTCATGATAGCCTATGAACACAACTCTCCAGTTACAATTTCTCTCTCTTTCTATATATATAAATATATATATATATATATATATATATAAATTCCAAGAGGATAGAATCCAGGTAGAACTCAATGTCCAGGACAGAGTAAGAATATAATATAAAAGGCTCAAACACTAATATTCCATGGTTATAATTTATGTTTGAGCCTTTTGTATATATATATATATATATATATATATATATATGTGTGTGTGTGTGTGTGTGTGTGTGTGTGTGTGTGTGTGTGTGTGTGTGTGTGTGTGTGTGTGTGTGTAGGCAGCATATATTCATTCAAGCACTTTTCGTTAAATAATCTGGATATGTTATGTCTATTTTTATTGGGATCCTCTCTAATTCCCTAATCGACTTCTTAATATTGATATTAAATTCATTAAGGAAGACGCCGTAGTTTTTTTCTTTTCTTCTATTTTCATTTTTATTTGCATTTTTATTTTTCTATCTCATCCGAGATTATCTTCAGATTTGAATTGCTAAGATAAAAAAATTAATGTAACTGATAGTTGCGATTTTTTTGTAAACACGCATGAACGCAATCTGGTATAATTATTTAAAAATTAACTGTTGGAGCTATGCCGTTTTTACCTGTTTTTGATCTAAAGGAGGTAAAATTAATTTGTATATTTATAATTGTAATCTATTCGATTTTGTTCAACTATATTATTATAAACATTTTAAAAACATCGCTATTTAAAGCATTTTAAAACATTGTCACTATACTCATAACTAACCTTATTTAGTGTTGGTTTTTTGATCTTTATGGGACTCAAGAATTTCATGTTTTGTTTTTTTATTATCATATTTTATATTCTAGTGTTATCAACAAGTACTTTCCTATATTGTTAAGGTGAACAGGAATGTGTCTTTAAATGTTGTGCGATGGAACATGTATCCGACATATAGAGTATGAGCCATCTTGATAATGTTGTTGCTGCGAAGCCAACTTATGTATTTACTTTTTTTCGAAAAGACATTTAAATTTATATACAATGTTGGTATTTTCCAAAACAATAGTTACTGAGAAGAGTTATTGCGGATAATTTTAGTATGGTATATAATTAGTTTTATTTTTTATTGGGATCACTGGGAATATATATATATATATAAATATATATATATATATAGCTGTTCGATAAAAGTGACTCACCTGATTTTTTTACTAAAAATATTTTTTGTCTATTGTTTTTGGGGTTAAAATAATTTTTAATCTTACTAATATAAAGACCCCTTCCCGGCCACCTAGGAAAAATGTTTATTCACCCTAAGGTATTCTATTTATAATTATAAATTTGGATATAAATGAGATTCAGGAAAAAACTCTGTGCAAAAAAAGTGACTAATGATTAAACTGGTAAATTTAAAGAGCTTTTGACAAAATATTAAAAAATATTTTACAATACACTCAGAACAATATTCTAGAGAATTCTGGAACAGCTTAAATTAAATCTCTAGATATAATTTATTCCAGAATATTCCAGAAAGCCTCATACAGTATAAAAACAGCTTGAAATAGCCACTCAAGTCACTGACCAGATGAAAGAGTACAAACACGCATCAGAACCATTTATTGTCCTCTCAAATGCAGGCAAGTCTACGAGAGAAATTGCAGAAATTGCTATAACCTCACAATCAACTGCCTCTCGAGTGCTTAGGGCACATAATGATGCCACTCCTGCTCCAAGGAAGGAAACAAGGGGACGAAAGAAAAAGATTGATGATAGAATTGGCAGGGTAATCAAGAGAGAAGTTGCGAAGAATAGGACTATAAATAGCCAAGAAATTGCAGCCAGTCTAAGCGAAGTGCAAGGTATTAGTCTTGTCTCTTCAACAGTCCGTCGGTGGCTGTTAGAACAAGGCTACAAATCTTGTACACGAAGGTTTAAACTGCTAATAAGCAAAGCCAACAAAGGCAAGAGACTTGAATGGGCACACTATTACAAAAATTTCACCGTCGAAGACTGGAAGAATATTCTCTTCTCCGATGAAAAGAAAGTAGAGCTAAATTCAAAGGATAATTTGAGTCACTTTTATCGAACAGCACTGTATATATATATGGGGAGAGAGAGAAATAGAGAGGCGGGGGAGATAAATTATACATATATATATATGTATAGGAAGATATATTCTCTCTCTGTTTATATATATATATATATATATATATATATATATATAGAGAGAGAGAGAGAGAGAGAGAGAGAGAGAGAGGAGACTAAGAGTAAGAAAGAGAGAGATTGAGTGGGGATCAGAAAGAGGCATTCATATATAGCTAAATGAACGGACACGCGTGGTAATAGACATTTAACCATCTATATATTAATATACGAATATTCTAACTACTAGAGGTACAAATATTGGGTTGGTTCAATCCTCAATAAAGAAAATGAGTGTTTACCTTGAAAATCAACATTCGAACTCCTAGTTTTTCCCCATGTACCAGATATAAACAGGCAACTACTTCACCAACTAAGCAGGTTTCTATTTTTCTCCCTTTAAGTAAGTTTGTGCTAGCGAGCAAAACCATTTAAGGAAATGAAACAGATTTTAAAGTTTTAGAATTAAAATCCACATTTAACCTTCTGAATGGTTTCACATTGAGAGAGAGAATGTCAGCGTGCGTTAACATTGAAGAAATACCAGTAAGAATTTATGATCGCTTCTACAATTTGATTAAACGATCGTACCATTTAAGATGCTTACACACAATGCAGATATTTATTTGTTGCAGTAACGCCTAATGAAAAACAAACTGTGGCTTATAAGAAAAGGATCGTTCGCACTACAGTAGAATATTAGAACGTTTTAATAGAGATACGCGCACACGCGCACACACGCACACATATAATCTGAGTTACCTTGAAACGCCTTAGTATCATACCATTTATTATACGCAGTGCATGAATCATGCTTTTGTCTGTTTGAAATAGGGATTGTAGTAATATAAAAGTTTGAAAATTACGAATATTTTTCTAGTTTCTATTTATTCGATACATTTTTGTTTTGATTCATCAATAAATTTTTCTTACCTGGTGAACTCGCTCCTAATTTCCCATTCAGAAGATTTCCATTGAGGTGATGGTGTGGATTCGGTAATAATGTGGGGCCTGGGGACAAGTCATACCCGTAACTCGGTCTTCGGCCTTCTCGGCGGTTTCCGTCGATCGCCGCCTGTAATTCCTGCGGGGAGCTCAGTTTGAGTTTTTCGCATTCGTATGGATAGAGATATTTCATGTACCTGAAACACGAAATGAAACAATAAACAGAAAAATCTTCTACGATAAGTGAAATCGGTTTCAGAAGGAAACAAATTGTTTCCATAGAGATTTTAATGTAGCAATTCTTTTATAATTTGGAATCGATGGAAAAATTGGAATATCGTTTATCGTATCTTTGTAACAAAGAAATATGATATAAATAAAATGATAACAGTCTTAAATATTGTTTAATCACTTTATAAATTTATGTGCTTGATGAGATTAGGAAATTTTGTTTTTAATTTTCAAAAACTTTAGTAAAATTAATTATCCTGTTGCAGATATACTTTGTTGTCTTTGTTTTTTTATTGCTTGATGCTCTTGTAAAGATTTTACTTTTGAGAAAGCAATTTATCGTAGATACATATTGAGATTCGTATATTTCATAGTTAGGCACAATTTAGGAAGTTTGACGATTGACATAGGTGGATTTTTCAAATGAACAGTCATTATTGGAGCCTTGTATAGTCATATATCATATAAGAGTAAATACTATAGGTGTGTACGAATATTTTAATAATTCCATTAGGTTCCTAAGGAGGTCTATATATAAACCGTAGTAATATATAGATAGTTTCTAAAATCTCTGAAGAAAATTATAGGCAAGTTTGAAGTAGATGAATATTTAATAGTTTTATGGTTTACGGCGAATCCTAAAGTTTATGGATAATGAGTGACATATTGGGATATGAACTTGTCGATTTAGTCTATCAGATGGAAATGTGTATAAAACATCAGTAAAAGTTTCAGGAGAATAGCTCATAATGTTATGCACTGATTAAAAACAAGCGAGTCCTTCTTAAAATGTAGATTCTAATCTCAATTATTTAAAAACATGTTAAAGACATAATTTCATGGTTTTGAAAACCGGAAAAGTCGAGAAGGCATGGATGGATAGCGGCTCGGATTGAGGAATCGGTGTTCAGCTGGATTCATTACATTCACTTATTCGCTAATACCCTTGGGAAAGGTAAGAATCCTCTTATTCTCCCCCCATCTATGGGTAGGTCGGACAGACCGGGTTCTATAAAGAGAACCTACTGAAGGAAAAAAAAATGCAACCTACTGAAGGAAAAAAATCTGCTTCGTCAGTCATGTATCGAAAGATACATAATCGCCTGGTATCACACTGAAACCTTCAAAATACCAAACTGCTTGAAGTGTGTTTCCTATGGTAAGGCCCTTTCAGATAAAAATTATTGATCTCACGTAAATTATACCAACTTGAAGAATGGTGAAAGATGTTTCATTCTACTAGAGGATGTATATTGTGATTTTTACGACTGGAATAGGATTGAAGGCTGAGAGATTATGACACACCATTTTTCTTAAACTATACAAGAATATTTCTTTTGAAAAATTCCGTAACTCGCTTTGAGTGAAGAACGATTCCTGTTTGATGTTATATTTTTGTTGGTGTTTTTTATTCGTTACACTACTTTTCTATTTTTCAACAGATTGACGATAATCTTCAAATGGTGAATGGACAATAAATTGCTTGGCATACGAAAAAACATTGAGAAGTTTTACAATTTATAGTCATAAAGAAAATATTAGAAAATGTCTCATAATCCATTGTTCTACAAAAGATTACAAATTTATAGAAATGATGATGATCACCCGTCAATATACATACACACACACACACACACACACATATATATATATATATATATATATATATATATATATATATTTACTTCTATGTGTGTTTTTATTTATATACATGCCAACAGTGAAACATAATTATTTAATATGTGAAGTATTCTGAGGGCTGAGGAGATGACTGGAATAATTATTTTAAATGCCATGTCTCTTCAGTACGTAGACAATTTTCCCCTTTCTTTATTATCGGTGAATTGCCATACGTTCTTGGGTAAAATAGTCGAATGATTATCCGTTGCTTTTCCACGTTTTGGAATTCAGATTAGTCCTTTTTCAGACTGGCTGCTGCCCAGGACCGTCTACCCTGCTATTTAATCCAAAGATGGTGAGGAGAAGAGACAGACTCAAAGGCATTTTTGCGAAAGAAAACGGGACCGAAATTTTAACTTGGCAATTTCACTTTTAAGCAATGTTCAGTTAGCAAGTGAACATAATAAACTAGTTGAGAGTTTGCTTATTAGCCAACGTTCAAACTAAGACAGCTAACTAGCTACATACCCACAGATATATCAACAGACTTATTTAGTTATATAAATAGATAGAAATGAGTATATATATATATATATATACATGCACACACACATATATATGCGTGTGTGTGTATGTATACACACACACACATATATATATATATGTAAACACATGGAAAAGTAAACAGATATATGATGAAATATTTTGCATGTAAATGATATTATCTTAAGAATGGTGTATATCTCGGCGCGATGTGAAAAAGAAGTTTGCAAATTTTTATATAACCAAGGCAATAAAAATTGCAGACATAGAAAACATTTAGCAGATTTCGTGGGAGATTTGCGATTTTATAAAGTTTTGTGGTGCAAACATTTTTAGCTGACAATTTGAAGGCTCGGTCGACTGGCGTCAGACAGGAATTTTATAACAGGCAATGAAATTCTATCTGGCTTTGTTTTATCAATCTGCCTCTCCTTTTTTCTTTATTTTTCTCTTTCTATCTATTTATCTATCTTACTCTGTATCTATCTAAAGGTCACATTTAATAGTGTACACACACACACACACACATATATATATATATATATATATATATATATATATATATATATATATATATATATATATATATATATATATATATATATAAACATGTATGAAATACAAATTAATATGCTTGTGTATTCAGATCAATAACCCGCACAAATTCACAGTTTATAGCAATCCTCGTAGAAACATGTGTGTGAATGCATGTGTGTGCGTCTTCACTCTGCTTCCTAATCATTGTGTTTATCTGTAGAGTACTGAATGACCAGTTGATTTAATTCTTTTCTTTTTTTTCAACCTTTCTTCTGAACCTTACTACATGATTAATATTTCAATGTAAAATTTCAGGCTCATTTATCATTTTTGTGAACTCGTCCAGACCAAAGCGACGGATGATATTTGGTATTGGATTTTTGTGTGCCTTACTTATATATAAAACTTATATTTAGCTAGTAACTTATGTATTTCTGCGTTCATTAACATAACTCACAAAAATAAGTTGACATGGATGGCTTCTCTTTCGTAAGATTGGCACGAACCCAGTCATGAATTAAGGTGTGAATGAGAAGATTCGCTGTTTCTCCTCCAACTCGAAACAACAACTATTTTTGAGACTTCCTACTTTGAGCTAGCTGAATGTGAATTTGAAAATCTTATATACTTAATTGCTATGATGTAAATATAAACAGAATATAAGTAGATATTTATTCTGGTATTCAACGTGTGTTAGTTTGTGTATATATTTATTAATCTATCATTTGAGTTATACATCACATATTTATAAATGATCTTTTTAAAAACGATGTCAAATGCAAGAATGTGCGCGGAAAGTGCAATTGGCGTGCCCAATTCCGGTTGAATTCGTTAACTTTTGCCAAATATCTTGTGAAGGTATGAAGCCATCTCAGCACAAGGTTCTCTCTAGATTTGGCTAACAATCAGTCTAGGAGAAGAATAACCGGTTGAGCGTAGGGCTAGCAAATACACCCCGTAAAACCTGCCCATCACCCGGCGTAGAGAGGATGTGGCCTTAGAATCTACAACGGAATCTAATGGCACTAATGGTACTAATGAGGAATAGGATATGTATATTTATATATGTGTGTGTGTGTGTGTGTGTGTGTGTGTGTGTGTGTGTGTGTGCATGAGTACCATGATGAAATATTGTTAACATGAAATCTGATGATGTTCTTACAGAGTGAAACGTTGATAACAGAATAAAATTTGTATATATTCAACTGTTTTTCCCAAATTTTATCTGACATATTTTGTTCGGATATTTCATAGGAATCATTTTAACATGATATTCTCTCACTTTTAAGCAATTGGGAAACAAATAAATATTTTTGAGAATAAAATTACGTTTATATTTTTCAACAATTTTAAAATTCAAGAAAATTTTATTACGTCAAAATGTCATGGCTCCAATTATTTTCTTTTAGTCACGTTGAGGGAAACTTTAAAAAAATAAACATAAATGTCGTCGACAAAATATTGTTAACATTATGCATCATGACTGAGAACTTCTTTGTGATTTAAAGTGAAAAACATAAGTAAATATTAAAGAAAGAAATAAAGAAAGAAAGAGGGTCAGGAAGAATGGTAGTTTATATGGTAGCAGCTGTGTTATGTTTGGCATCATTATGAAATGGAAGCTAACATTTCTAATTGCTGAATGGGTTAATTTCAGTTGTCTCTTGTTTAATTAAAATTTCTGATTCTTTAAAATGACAGTTTCACTAAAGGTGGCGTCAAGAGATCCGGGTTGCATTCTTTTATTTGATTTCAACTGCCGCCGCATGTTCAAGTGTGCATACGACAATAATGTGTGTTTTGCAAGATATCTGCAAGACGATTAATATTGCTGCCACAAGAGGAATTGTACCACACTAGTTTTAGCAGCAGTGTCATTAAGAAAACAAGTTTAATTCCATGATTTGATCCATAATGATCGAAATAACAACCGAAATCTGTGAAGACATTTTCAGTATCACTGTCTCTGTAGCTGTAAATAGTAAACAATTGAAAAATATTATCTGTTATGTAATGAATATATTTCTCTTGTTCATTATATTTTGGGAGTGATACTAACTTTAAGAAAAATGCATAATTTCGGCAACATCAAAAGAATCCATCTATGGTGTTCATCATCATTGCATGGCAAATTATTTTATAACTAGATGCAAGTGCGTGTGCGAGAGATGGCGGTGTTCAGGGAAAAAGTAATAAACTTAACAAAAGTATTTATTAATATCAGATGAACCGAAGTCTAACAACAAGTCACGAGACAAGCCTACAAATTCTGAAGCAGGTATTCCTATGTACATCTTTCTCTGTGCGTATGTGCGTCTTTTTATCTTTTAGTCTGTTAACAAAGTGCATAAAGTCCCGAAAGATATGAGTGACCAACATTGCAATAGTGTTTGCATGTCACACATGAGCTTTCTTATTGTGCACCGTCGTAATTCTGATAATCAGTTTGCTGTCTGGTCTTCATCATTTTTGCGATACTGTCATGAAAATATGAAATCATTTTGAGGAATTTATAAAACAAATATCTTAGTACATATCCGATCATCTTACATATGCTCACTACACTAAAATAAAGCACATGAATGCACAAGTAGACCGTAAACAATGTATTGGGTCATGCATTACAGCTAGCGAAACAATAATATTCCACATTTTGGCGATTTACAAAGCAATTGTAAGTTCGTGAATTTACAAAGGAGTTCTTGGAAATCAACACGAACCATTTCCCCAAATCGGAACAAATGACCAAACATCAAAATTTTCAACACACCCTCATAATTATACGAAATTACATAACAAGTTTAAAGTTCACCACCATAAAATAAATATTTATGTATCCTAATATGCTGCTGTAAGAATTTATATAATAACAATGTCAAAACACACGCACACACAAACACACATATATATATATAAGAAAAATGCATATATATATATATATATATATATATATATATATATATATATATATATATATATATATATATATATATATATAATGCATTCGATACCCTAATTCACGATGCCTACTAGTTTCGTATATACTTATTATATAACTTCGTAATATTTAGTCTGAGATTTACATTAAAATTCGTGGAGGTTTGTATAAACATCAGAAAAAGAAAACAAGAAATGACTGAAGATCTTGGGTAACACATTTTACAAGTATATAACCTCATATGCTTATAGGTGAATACGAAGTTTCTTATTTGTATGTTTCTGGAGAAAGACATCAAGGTGTGTAAGCAGATAATTGAAAAGGAAGGAAGGAAGGAAGGAAGGAAGGAAGGAAGGAAGGAAGGAAGGAAGGAAGGAAGGAAGGAAGGAAGGAAGGAAGGAAAAAAAATGTGAACCACTGTAAAGGAGAAAGAAAAACGAAATCTGTGACTGTAGCAGGCTAGGCCAAGACAGAAAATGGTTGAGAAATGGAGAGAAAAATAAGTGAGATTTAAAAACAGAGGAAAAGAATGAAAAGGAAAGAAAACACCGAAGTGGGATCAGTAGATGAAAACTAATGTGAACTGTTTTCTCATAATTAAAGTCACTCATTCGCTTTGTTTTGCTCTCCCAACTACGAACAAGGAAATAAAAAATAGCAAAAAAAGTTAATGTTGGTAAAAAGAAAATGATGTTTGTAAAAAAAATGATGAACAGACAAAAAGACGGTAAAAGTGCGGACAGGAATGTTAGTGAAGATCACTTACTGTGTTCGCAATGTGAAGGCTGCGCTGGTAATGGATGAAGGCAAATTAAGACCTTTCGTTATTTCCCGCCATAATTTTTTGTTTATAACTTCTACAAGTCCACCCTTTGAGACGACAAGCCGAAATAATTCGTAAAGGTCCAGAGTCTGCTTCGCCATAATAGGGATGCGGTTGACTGGAGTGCCTACAAACACAGAAATGAAACAGATTGCTTCAATGAAATTCAGAAATTGGGTGTCTTCAAGTAGCTATTTTCAGTCGAACTAATTAGTGGATTACATTAACAAGACAAAAACGCTACAATATAGAGCAAAAACATGTAAAAACACTCTCACAAAGTATTTATTGATACATAGAGTAAATATTTCGGTTTGACAAAGAGATTCTGATGTTTGCTCAAATTTCTGAAAGTTTGCGAGGCCTAGACCTTTCCAGAAGGACCTTGGTGTGGGCATGTCTGTGTGTTTGTATATGTGTGTGAGTCTATATATTCACTTAGTGTCAGTATTATTCGCCCTCCCCTCCTATGCGCTTTTTTCCCAAATGATGGAATAATAGTTTTCAAAGAATGGACAGAAATCTATTTTAATCTCAAACAATAATATCGAAACCATCAAACATTTAACATATGACAAAATTATTGGCCCTCTTGCCTCAGTAATCAATTGTGTACAGTTTATTCTGGATTAATGCATTTAATCGTTTTTAATACTTTCTAATAAGATCACTACATACTGACAGGTATTTTGATCCATTCACCCCTTTTAGTTCCTCCAAATTCGAAGAACTTCTATAACTTAATTTTTCTTAAAAATAGGTCCATAAGTTTTCAGTTGGGCTTAAGTCACAGCTTTGTACTGGATAGGCCAATACCTTAATTTTGATGTTATCTAAATATTTTGTAACAATTCGTACCGTGTTTCGGGTTATTGTCGTATTGGAACGTTCAATAACGCTACAAAGACAGCTTTCCTACACTTTGCGCTTTGATTAATATTATTTTTAAAGATTTCCAAATACAGCTCTTTATCCATGATACCATGTACTCGCACTAGTTCTCCCGGTCCAGAAGCTGAGAAACATCCCCAAAGCATAATGCTTCCGTCAACGTGCTTAATTGGAAGAAGGGTATTTTTTGGTCTGTGAACTTCATTAGATTTCTTTCATACATAACGTAAGTTTATATAACTAAATAATTCTAGCTTGGTCTTATCTGACCATATAACAGAGTTCCAATGTTCCCTCCAATGACTTCTAGCATAAGCTAATCTGCTTTTTTTTACGTGTTTACCCTTAAGCAAGCACGAAATCCTACTCGATAGAAGCATCTAGTGACTGTTTTCACCGATATATTCATTCAAACAATGTCCTCTGCCGTTAAATGAGGATCCTTTCTCTCAGAAATTAATCGCTCTCTGCTGGTCCTGAACCTATTCTCAAACAGAATAAACTTTGTACTTCTTGATAATGCTCGGAATTGTTGATCTGGCAAAATTAAAATGCTTGGAAAGTGCTGTATATCCATCAGCCTGATTGTGCACATCAGTTATCTTAATTTAAAGCTTCTTGTCAAGTTCAGCAGACTTAGCCATTGTTGGAGAACGAATGAATTATTGCTGTACGGGTCACGCACATATTGTCTTATTTAGAAACTTCTAGAATTTTACAGAATCATGTCAATACTATTTCATTTGAAAAGGGTGCTTGTATGCACTCTTTGAGAATGAAATAATACTGATCTGATTCTATAACATTCTAGAAGGTTCTGAAGATATCATATTAAGAAAAAAACATTACATTTGCCATGTGTTTGTGTGTGTGCGTGTGTGTGTGTGTGTGCATGTGTGTGTGTGTGTGTGTGTGTGTGTATATGTGTGTGTAAAATAATAATTAATTAAACCGGTTCGTTCTACTAAGCAATTTTCGAAGTTACTAGAATCAGTTTATCTTCAAAATCAGCATTCAAAATCATGATTTTACCTGTTCCCGAATACCAGTTACTACCAATAGTGAAAAGAATTTATAACCATTCATCAGCTCATATCAATATTAAAATATTATATGCATGTGGTGGTCGGGTCAATATATACAATTGTAGATCTGAGTATATAAACATGCATATATTCTGCATTTAGTACATATATATATATATATATATATATATATATATATATATATATATATATATATATATATATATATATATATATATATATATACATACATCGCTTATGTCTATATGCATATGTACTTTGGTAAGTTTACTTTCAAGTTTGAGTTTTTCTCGAAATTCCAGATTTCCTTTCTCAGCATAAAACGATCTTATTTATCTTCAGGCATCACTTATTCTTGTTTTTTTATCTCTATTTTGACGACATTTAATTCTAAGCCTGCTTAATTATAATTATAATTATTATTATTATTATTTCGTTGGGTTTCTGTTGTACACACATTTCCTTCTGGATCCCAAACAGAAGCATAAATGTCAGAAATGGCTTCATGACATCTTCCACTGATCATCTTTTGTAACAAAACAACAAAAAAAAAATTAAGATCACACACATCTTACATAGATAAAGCTCTTCGTAATGTGTGAACTGTACTTTGAGTACATTTTTTGTATTTAAGTTATGGGCTAGCTGGAATCCCCTCAATGAGTCTATCAAAATATTTTCCAATCAATATGAGCGCTCCAACTACAACTGCAATTATTGAGGTCCTCATGTGACACATTTTTGAGATTTTGGTTTCAAGATCCTTGTATTTTGATAGTTTTTCCAAGATATGTTACAATTTGCAGGGACTGCCATATCAATAAGAAAGCACATTCTGTTCTTCTGGTCTTTGATCACGATGTGTGGGTGATTAGCTTTGAGTGTTCTGTTTGTGGGTATTGCAAAGTTCCATAAAATTGTTACAGGTCCTATATTTTCCTTCCCGTAAAAGTTGCTTTTTTTCTTGTGCCCTCTATCATGCCGAGTTTTATATGCATTGGGTGCAGGCTGAAACAACTTGGTCAATTGCTTCTGGATATTTATCACATTATTTGGATTTGGGAGCAACACAGGTTTTCAGTACACGTGCTTAGTAATTTCTAGTTAGCAGACACTGGTCTTTTGCAGCAAGAACTAAACCTTCGGTTTCAGCTTTTAACTAATAGGTAAGAGGTTTGTCTACATCCGCTTGTTTGGTACAGGTAGAGTACTGATCATGAAGAGGCATATCTTGGCATCGTTTCTACAATTGGTGCATTGCATTTGTTTTTACTTTCTTTTTTAAGTTATTTGCCGCTGCAGCAGGTGTCTTATGGTTTATTTGCACTTCTTCACCCATTTCAAATTTCCTTTTGAATTTGTTTGCTTCCTTTTATACTAAATAAAGTTTCTTATTTCTTTCAGGCTTTTTGACACAGATCATCATTCAGTCTTCTGTAGTTTCCAGGTATCTTTGAAGAACCGTTCTTATGGTTTTGTAAGACAGTTCTAGTTGAACTAATCCTCTAATTCGGATCTTGACACATACAGACGATCAACAACAGCCTTAGGATGATGAATGTATACGGTGGACATTTTTGAGATTTCAATTTCAGGGTCCTTATATTTTGATAGGTTTTTGAAGATCTTCAAATATACATTGCAGTCTGCAGGGACTATAATGCTGATAAGGAGGCACATATTATTATTATTATTATTATTATTATTATTATTATTATTATTATTATTATTATTATTATTATATAATTATGTATTATTTTTATAATTATATTATATAATTATATATTATTATTAATATTATTATTATTTATGCGTGGTCAGCAATTTACTTCTTTTAATGAAACTTTCAGATTCATTTGTTTATTTTACGAAGCATGAATACTTGAATTTATTACTTTGATCTTTTTCTGTTGTAGAGATTCATTTTCAAAATCTTTCTTCTGAGTTAGTTTTACTGTCCTTCCAGTTCCTTTTTGTTTTGTTGCCACTGGAGGTTTTCATATCTTAGAAGTTATGGTTTAGTCATTGTTGTCATGGTATGAAGTATTACTATCTAAATAATATATAAAAAAATCTCCCAAGTCAGAATTTGTGTAACACCTCAATTTTTGTATCAAACTATTTTGTACTTGAAAATATTGGATCCACCAATTTGGCAAGATATTTATATTTGACAATCCCTGCACCATGACGGTTCCCCTGGAAAGATAGATAGCAAGATAAATGTTGTGTATATAAACAATGTCTCTTTAGTACAAATTTATACAAATATACCTACAGGCATTCGTATTTACATATAAGTTATTTATATACGTACTTATATACTTTTAAAATTTTAAATATTTTATGGAGAATCTATATATATAATGTATATATTCCTTTTATAGTTAATTTCGATATGAAGTAATCTTTGGAATAAAAGCAAATGCCTGAGCTTGTGCAAATCGTACTTCACTAACGTTTGCATGCCTTTATATGTGTAATTATATAATCTATCGTATGCTTTCTAAATGCTGATCAGATTGTATTATAAAAATTATGAAATATAAGAGAAATAAAGAATAATATTGAAGAAAAAAAGGTAAAACTGATCCTATGAAAGTTAAGTGCTTAAACTCTGATAAAAGAAGAAAATTATTTTTAAATTGTGAGAAGGGAGAAAAATAGAGAAGAATAACAGCAAGGCAAAAAGAAAGGTTGTAAGACTAAAATAAGAGAGAATCGTGGCACTTTTCCTTTTATTTTTCTCTTTATGGATGAGACTCATGTAATATTAACTTTCTCACAAATTGTTTGGCGTTGCAACGAACATCACTAACATTCTTTAAGAACAACTTGTTAATGGCAAGGAATCGTCATATTCATCACACATAAATACTCATATATATATATATATATATATATATATATATATATATATATATATATATATATATATATATATATATATGTGTGTATGTATGTATGTATGTATGTATGTATGTGTGTATGTAAACGTCTGACCATATATAAGTGTTTACTTATGATAAAACAAAAATGTTTCGGAAATTTAAAGCCCAAGGTGGCATTTCAATCCTAGAAAGTGAGGTCCTTTATTTCCCATTGAAATGATCTCAAGTGAAAGCATAAAATGTCCGCCGGGACAAGGGAAACAGTGTGTGGCTTCACACACAAAAAAGCCCCCCCCACACACACACACACATATATATATATATATATATATGTATGTCTGTGTCTGACTGTCTGTCTGTGTGTGTGTATGTGTGTGGAGAGAAAACGAGTGAGATCAGTGTTTAGCAAGTTTATCTCGCAGCAATTACTGCACTAAGGCACTTTGTGCCATACACTTACGGATTTATATATAAATAAAAATCATTTTTAGACAAAATACCTTTATATATATATATATATAAAGATAGATAGATAGATATATCAAAATAGAGCCATACTTTCGTTAAATATAGATATAAGTTCTACCACTCACTACTTTTCTTTATCTGCCGATTAATATATACATAGGCATCGGCCCATAGAAGCATCAATGCATGTATGAATATAAGAAAATAACAAGCAGAAGCAGAAAAGTGCAAATGCATGTTTTAAACACTATCTAGTGATGTGTCCGGAACTAAAAGTCTCTTCTACTTAAATAATCTGATCGTGTACCATTTCCACAAATAGGAATGTTTAAATAAATATAAACAAGATTCTCGTTTACTACGTATTTCTTCGTTTTCAACTGGAAAACGGAGGAAAAAGCTTATCTGGGAAAGAATACCTCTAACTCACCAAGAGGATTCAGCATTACGTATAATCTGGAAGACGTATACTTATATTCACTTATATAAAGATATCTTTCTCGCCCACTCTTTACTCTCCTTTAACTATCGCTTTTCTTTTTTCCTTTTCATATGTACATGAGTGTACTGAAATGGTCTCGGCCCACCCAAGACGGGATCCCCAAAAATAAATGTAACGTTTGGTCATTTAGCCAGATTTTCCCAAGTCGGTCGGATCGAACACTTTTCAACAATACCTATACATATATACAAGGGATCAGATTGGAATCTTTCTGTGTCACACGCAAGCACACACACACACACACACACACACACAATTATATATATATATATATATATATATATATATATATATATATATATATATATATATATATATATATATATATATATATATATGATGCATATACCGACGGAAAAAAAATTGTAAGTATTACAACACCCTGAAGAACAATACCGATTCTGACTTGAATATATCTTTGGAGTAGTAGATATTCTGAAAAAATTATCAAATTCTTTAGATTTTCTGCAAATGAAAGAAACATCGGATAATGTTTTCACAGGGTGATATTCGCCATTCGTATGATAATATGCATACGTAGGCACCGGTCTGTGACGAAGACTAAGAAGTAAATATACTGTATTAATATGGGATCTGAGTACTTTTGATACGCATCTTATTTTGGAACCTATGCACATATTGATAATTATATGTGATCATTCCCTGTAATCTAGTGATTTTACCAAAAATTCAAATCTAAAATTGACTACATTTCATTTAAATATTTTAACAACAATAATAATCCACCCCAGCAATAAAATACCACGCGATAACCCTGAAATATTTAAAAAAATTGGTGTTAATCAAAAAAATTGCACCTGACGAATGCAGAAGGTATGAAACTTCGAGTTGGGCAATGTAAAGTATTATGTATATTACGTAATATATATATATATATATATATATATATATATATATATATATATATATATATATATATATATATATATATATAAGTGGGCACTTAGTTCAACACTGTGAGGCGAGTCTCTCATGCTTAAACTCAATCTTTAGTCATGCGCTCAAGCGTGAAACAGAATGTCGTCTCTTGGGGTGGACCTCAGTTTCCATTTTATATTTACATACGCTATAGCCCAGATGTTGAGCACTTTTACCCATAAATATAGTATACTTCAAAACTATATTTTTATAATTATCGTTGCTTTGTGTATATAAATCTATATTATAGATATCTACATCAATGTTTAATTCGTTGATGTTGAAAAGATAATTCAAAATCTACAATAAAGGCATATACATATATTATGCATGTAAAGTGGGAAAATTTTCAGTTTCTTACAAATTATATGCACAACCGCACCGTAAATATATTTTGCTGTTCAATTGTCCTTTTTAAGATTCTCACAGAAATTGAAACATTCCTAAATACAGACCAACGAACAGATTAGTTTCATACTTTAAACTAGTTAAAATAAAACATATGTAATTCATCTTCAAACGGATTCAGAAATATGACTGTCATAAAAAGAGTGATCAATTTCAATAATAATACTAATACTATTACTAATGCGCCTAAATTCTGAAATTTTACTCACTAACTATTTATTTCATTTTTTCTCTCTCCTCCACCAATAGGAGTAGATAGGTTCGCCCATCGTCCGGTTCACACTATCCCTTTTTCCATGTTTAGAATTTGGTTTCCGGTTACTTCTAAAGTCTCCTTCAGCTCTGTACTCTTAACGCCTGTCCTTACCTATGCTAATGTAACTCCACACTGTAACCATCTACCTTGAGTGGTTCTTGAGCCTCGTATTGAGTGAAAAATATATCTGCTGGTTCGTCTTGCTTGGTCGTTACAAACTGGGTAGGATCACTGAACGACGTTTATCAGAGCCTTTAAATAGAATGGCATCCATTATTCGTATAGAGACAGACGTGGGATCGGTGTGTAGCATTAGTTTTTAAAAAGGTTAATACGCATGCGCACGCTGACTTACAAGAACATACAGAGAATTGGAAACGAAGGGAAATACCTTTCTTAAATCTTGGAATCTCTATAACATTATAGATAACGGGTTTATAGTTTCTCTATAGAGAATCGAACGGAATGGCAAATATGAAAGATATTCTAGAAAACTTCTACTGCAAATATGAAAGATATTCTAGAAAACTACTACTGCCATGTTTCGCCAATGAATCGACGTCATCAGAAAAAAAACTTTTTGGCTAACAAAGCTTCATCGACGAAATATGCCACAATGGAAGCTTTCTAATATGTCTTATTTCCTATATATATATATATATATATATATATATATATATATATTTGTATGTGCGTGTGTGTTCACTTAGGTAAATATATCAACATCATTTAAGGAGTCATATGCAGAATAGTTCATTCAAAGTTACCTGGTTACAGTAAACGTGTAGGATAAATACGTCATTTATGTTAGGTTACATATATTAACGCTAGTATTCATTTCAAAATATAAATGAACAAACAGTAAAGAGTGTGACAGACGATAACGGATACTTTAGAAATAATGTATTTACACCTAAATATATAAATGCACAGCTAAGAAAATGTTTACCAATGAACATAAATTTGTATATCATAAGATAAACGCACAAATACATTTACAGTTCAAATATCTAAATGCTAAATAAGTAATAAGTTAACTCTTATAATCTCCTTTCTAAAGAATCCAATACCCACTTGGAAAACACTTTCAAAGCAACACAAATTTTGAGGAGGGAAGATAAAGTTGAATCTCCACATAAAGACATATAGATAAATAGAAAGCTGAACTGCTAAATTTATACCTATTCTATAGGTATAAATTATATATATATATATAT
Organism: Acanthosepion esculentum; assembly: GCA_964036315.1. Taxonomy (NCBI): domain Eukaryota; kingdom Metazoa; phylum Mollusca; class Cephalopoda; order Sepiida; family Sepiidae; genus Acanthosepion; species Acanthosepion esculentum. Next base: position 48,273,269 of record OZ038492.1, on the reverse strand, counting down.
ATATATATATATATATATATATATATATATATATATATATATATATATATATATATATATATATATATATATATGATAGGCATTTGTTGGTATATATGAACTGCCAGAAGTGTATATAAATCAACTGGAGTATACAAGATCGGTTAACAAATTGTTCACTAAACGTTTTGAGCCAAGTAGCTAACTATTAGGTCATCCCATAAGTTCTGTCCGAATTTAAACTTTTTGTTAAAATGAACGAAATTTAAAGAGTATTGTATAATGTCTAATGGAGCTGAACATTATTTTTATGTTTAGATGCATTTAAACTGATCAAATTTTATTTCAGAGAACAATAAAATTAAATTTTGTTTGATTAAAACCCTGCTAACATGGAAGTACCCAAGAATCATTTGAGGCACATAATGCTTTATGAGTTCAAGAAAGGAAACTCAGCAGCCGAAGCGGCTAGAAACATTCACTCAGTTTATGGAGAGGAATGTGTAAATGAAAGAACTTGCAGAAGATGGTTTGCAAAATTCAGAGGTGGAGATTTCACCCTTGAAGATGAAGATCGAACCGGACGTCCAGTTGAGTTTGATGAAAAGCTTCTTGAAGCAGCCTTTGAAGAAAATCCTGCTTTATCAGTTGAGGAATTGGCAGTGGTTCTCAGTTCAAACCATACAACTGTTCATCGTCATCTTCAACAACTTGGAAAAGTTCCTAAACTTGGAAAATGGGTGCCTCATGAATTGTCTGAAAACAACCTCAATCCCGAGTTGACATCTTCTCTCCATTCTCGCCAACTTGTTTCACCTTTTTTGGATAGACTTGTGACTGGCGACGAAAAATGGATTTTTTATCGAAATGTTAAGCGTCGTAGACAGTGGCCTGGTAAAGCCGAGAAGGGAACTTCATGGGCAAAAGGTTCTTCTTTCAATCTGGTGGGATTGCCAAGGAATCCACTTTGAATTCTTACCACCTAATGCAACAATTAATGCTCAAATATACTGTCAGCAATTAGAGCGTTTGAACCAATCTTTGAGGAACAAAATACCTGCTCTAGTGAATCGAAAACGGGTGATGTTTCATCAGGACAATGCGCGATCACACACAGCAAGAATCACGTCACAACAGATCGAAGAACTTGGTTGGGAGAAAATTCCTCATCCACCTTATTCTCCCGACCTTGCTCCTTCAGACTACTATTTGTTTCGTAGCTTACAGAAACATTTGGAAGAAACAGCTTTTGTAACACAGGAAGAGGTTAAAACTGACATTTGTGAGTTCTTTGAATCAAAGCCAAAATAATTTTACAGTAATGGAATTAGTAAGCTTGTTAATAGATGGAAGGAATCATAGATAATCAGGGGAAATATATTGTTGATTGAATCTGTAATTAAATGTAACATTTGGTCATTTGTTTTCTTTATTCAAAATTCGGACAGAACTTATGGGATTATCTGATAGTTAGGTATATATTTGCATATGATAGATAGATAGATAGATAGATAGATAGATAGATAGATAGATAGATTTGAATCCCATTTCTTAACAAGATGCAAGGAAAATGTGATTGGCCATGGGGCGTGGCTCTCGAATCAAATTATACTTGGATAAAACAAATATAAATAAAATGGTACGCCATTGTGAGATCTTGTTTACAAAGGGATTTATAATATATTGGATGCGAAATTTATTTTCTTGTTACAAAGAAAAACATTTAAACCTCAAGTAATGCTACCTATAATTAAAATGCGTCACTTTTTATTTAGTTTTGAAAGGAATTATATACACACAACATTTTTTTAAAAGAATATAAAACAATAAAAAGCGTCAAGAGGAAAGTTGAGAAAATCACATTATAATCAAAAGGGACGGCTATGCGGTGTAATAAACGACTGAACACAAAACATATATAAAAAACATACACATCAGTACATATACAAATATATATATATATATATATATATATATATATATATATATATATATATACATATATATACATACATACATATATATATATATATATATATATATATATATATATATATATATACATACATATATATATATATATATATATAAAATTTAGATGCTGTTAAACAAAGCTGAACTGAGCTGCAGGAAGTAGACAAAGACAAACAATATTGGTGCGTTGAAGAAGTTAAACGCAAGCAATAATATAACAGTAGAAATAACGATCAGTTTGAGAATGTGGAGTAGGCGGAAAGAAGTCCTGTTATGTATTCAGTGGTCGGTGGAATCGTGGGTGGCTATATAACCCTGGGGCCATACGCCGTAATAAACGGAGGAGGAATATAAATTAAATTGTAAATTATTGTCCGAGACTGGTGTGAAAATTAATGATTGACTAGCTCTACAGGTGCTCACGTAAATACACCGGTCTGTGATCATTAAATATACACCATTACTTTGCACTCGCAAGGAACACACTAACGAATGAGAACAAAGAATGATCAGCTTCATGTATGTTTTACCGAGAGTAAGCATGCATGTATGCTTGACAAAAATTGCTCACACTTAGATCCCAATCTCTACAATGATACTGACTCATAAAAGAATTCGTTGAAATAAAACTGAAAAACTTATGCTAAAACATAAAACCTATGAATTTAACCGAATATTAATTTTAAAAATACAAAAACGCATGTGCATATCCATACAAAAGCAATGAAAAAAAATACATGTGTCGACACACAAACAAGTTCACGAAAATAGTGGAAAAACATCCAAACAGACACACTAATATCATACTTCATTTTGATGTTTGCGTTTATACTTGTTTGAATATTATCGCTTTTCAGCGTTCAGTATATTTATAAATAATACACAGAAACCTATGGAGAAATCTAAATACTGATATGATCGGTCATAATGCCATGATGCATCTCTGCAATTTAAGAATATAATACAAATACATATCTATTCATAATACAGAAGAATAATATTATTTGATTAAATAATGACTCATCCGTTCATAAATATATAATTATGCTGGAAAACAAAAAAAAATGATCTTTAATTTTTAATAACTTTTCCGGAGAACAGTCTTCGTGAAAAATATGTTCCCTTTTCATAATATTCTTTTTTCTGTCTTTATTGCTTATATTTCCAACACCGTCGCTGTGGAAATATAAAGAAATTGTCCGCGTATTCATGCCTTGCTTTGAATCTTATTTATTCACACTAAATGACATACAAATGATTTTCTTCATTTGTTTCAACCATGACTGAATACGTTAAAAGTAAAGTATTTTATTACCGTTAAATAAACTTGCTTTAATCGCATGGAAAGTACGTTCAATGTACACTTGTAGGCTGATAGCAACCGATATGTGTAACAGTACTCGTACTCACGTTAGTTGCTCTCAGTTAATAACTCCGAAGTTTAAGAATGAAATAAAGCAACTATTTTACGCAACATCATCTTTCCTTCCAGAACGTAACGCGTCTCCATTGATCAAATAGAATATTATAATGAAAATGGATGATCAAGATTCAGCTGATAACTCTATCAGGCTACCAATTTACTGTCCCGCCCGAATATATAGATATACTATTTCTATAAATATGGTACTTGTTACAATGTATCTGCGTACTGAAATATTTTAAAAGTTTTCGGTCCAACTGACTTCCCAAAATCTATTGAATTAACCAAACATCAAATGTTGTTTTGAAAGAGGTCTTGTAGCACCGATCACTTTTCATCACTCCTCATATATAGATATAAATGATGCATCCGATGCAATCTTCAATATATAGACATAAGTAATTACAGATGTATGAAAGGTAAACTCACTTACAAAACTTTATTTACAAAAGAAGCTACAAGGAAATCTCAGGCACAAAGAAATACATTTCCTAACACACACAAAAAAAAAACATTTGTGCACACACGCACACAGGTGCACAAAGACATACACATATATACATGAGAGCGCACAAACACACATACACGCGTATTTACACACGCACACACACATACCCTCATATATATATATATATATATATATATATATATATATATATATATATATATATATATATATATATATATATATATATATATATTCTAGAGTAGCACGTATTAACAAGCATACAGCTCGATTGAGCTTTGTCTAATTTTTTTTTAATTTGTATTTTGTTTGGTCTACACTAGAAAATCAATCCAATCGTCTACATTCGCGATTTTTAAGCTTCCCTCTTAAACGTTTTCTATTTTATTTCTTTTTAGTTGGCATTATTTACGTGACATTCAAACTACAAGTCAAACCTTTTTTACGTTGTCAAGTCGTCTGTTGCTTGCCCTTGATTTCGCAATTGAAACCGCTGTTATATAGCATTTTTGTTTTGTTTTCCTTTCTTTTATTCGGTGGGTTTTAAGTTTACTTTCTGATGAATGGCTGTGCTGGTGCCGAAGGGAAGAACAAAATATACATTCCGGTGTGAATAAAAAGATGCATTTTTTTTTTTTGCTTAGGATTTTAAAATACTTTATTGCTTTTTATTTTTTTAAAATTGTATAAGGTTTTCAGAAATAAAATCTTATATTGTTCATATTAGATTATTATATAATATTCTATCAATATCTTTGATAGATTTTGTATCTATGAAATTATTGCTTCAAACGAGCGCTAAAAAGTTCTCGGTCATATTGACTTTCCAAAATCTTTATTTTAATAATCAAACATCAGAATACTGATTTTGGATCAGGCGGCGAACTTTTCAGCACCCATAGCATATCTTATTTTAAAAACAAGATATATTTTCATATTTACTAAACTAGCATTTATATATATATAGTGTAAATAAAGTAACTACCACATTTGAAATAAAAAAACAAAAAAACGTTTTTGTTAGTAGTAAACCTTCCACAGAAACAGTTGTTAAATGTTAGTCAAACTGAAATGTAAATAATGAACATTTCTTCACTGATTGAATCATTACAGGTAAAAACTATTTGAACATCTTAATCTGTTACTTTCTTTTCACAAAACAAACGATTTCAGCATGATAGTACACCTAAATATTCTTAGTCTATTTTCATAGAGGTTTTAGATACTAAATTATCAAATTCAGGTCAAAGCGGTACTACACTCATTTGGACAAATGTCCCCTTTCATCACATCCTGAGATATTTATTTTTGCTGAGTGCCATATTAGGAATTACTGTAACCCAGTACTGTATACAGCATAGTTGTGTCATTAGCAACTAAAACCGATTAACCCACCAGGCTTTTCTGGTGAATGGTTTAAAAACAAGACCATCTAACAAAATTAGGTAGTCTGGAATCTATAACTATGAAGCCAGTGCGGTGATGACACGACATCTTTGGGTCGAGGGTTTCTTTGGCTGAAGTTAACGGCCAGAGCGGAGAGTTTTACGGTGGAATCAACTGCCACGTATCCGCGACAAACGTGAGCTTTCCAGTTGGAGAACATGGGCCGGGTTTTTACCTAGGAATGGATGAGCTCCATCTGGTCTACTCTATTCAAGACACGGTACGTATGAATGAATATCTCACAGGCTTTCAACCCAGATATGTGGCGGCGACTGGTCAGTTGTTCAGGCTCGCGGTGACCTAACGATCATGTCTAGTCCTGTGAGTGATGATATTTTTTAAACTTTTCACCCCAAGCAAGACGGGAGTGCCACTAGAACGCAGGGAGTTACAGAAGGTGGGAGCAAGAGTAAAGAGACCTGAAAGAAGAAAGGATGAAGAGAAGGACGGGGAATAGATCAAGGCATTTGTAGATGTCTATTGATATTGCATTTGAATTGTTGGAGATTATAGCTATCAGAAAAGCAAGTAAGAGGAAGGGAGTCCCACAGACAGGAAGTGCGAGATTAAGCTATTTGAGTAGAGGAGACGTCTACATTTAACCGTTTCGACAGTGAAATGGTGGGACTGAGATGCCGACCTAGTGGCAGGTTTAAATTCATGCAGTTTGGGAACTAGCGAAAATAGCTCGTCGGAGGCAGTTACCATGAAATTATTTGTAGAAAAGACAGAGGGAGGCGACTGTGAGAGAGTGACTGTAAACGAGATGCCAGATCTGGGCCAACCACATTGCATATTCGTCTCTGGATTTTGTCGAGGACCCTAAAACGAACAGCGGAGGCTCCAGATCATATATGACAGCAGTATTCCATACAAGGGCGAATGGTTGATTTTTAGATTTGAAGGATGGACTCGGGCGAGAAAAATTTTTCTGTCGCGAAACTGTGAACCAACTTTCCTTGCTATTGATTCAATGTAATTATTCCATCTGAGGTCAGTGGAAAGTGTGAGACCAAGCAGTCGCAAAAAGGTGCTCTCGTTACGACTGAGAAGAATGCCGTTTAAGTTGAAAACCACAAGCACTTGAAAATTCAAAGGACTTTATTTAAGATAAACTATGTTCGTTAAGATCTGTAATGTGTCAAAATCCTATTCAAAGTTTCCATGAAAGATCACAAATTTTCATTTCTAATGGAACCTCATCTGTTGAGAAAGAGTATAGCTATTCTTTTATTTGTTAATAAAAAATGTCTGTTTTCTGTGCATATATATATATATACACATAATTAAGTAATTCATCGAGTCTGAAACCTCAACAGAATGCAGAAAGCACTGGACGGCCGTTTCATCCTATATTTGGGACTCATCAGCAGTGCGCATCCACTACCGAGAATTCAAACCCTGACAGTTAGGTTGTCAAGCAAACATCATACCAAATGTCCCAACTAATTTCTATCATTCATATTCATATATATATATATATATATATATATATATATATATATATATATATATATAGTGAGAGAGAGGTGGAGGGAGAGAAAGAGAAAGAGACAAGAGAGATAGAAACAGAGACAGATGGAGAGACATTCAGATAAAAAGAGAGAATGATTGAGAAACGAGTGTTATTAACGTGGACATTACTGAGAATTACTATCTTCAGACAATTGTTCTACACGTCCAAGAAGAAGAAATTAATCACAAATGACGTTTGAAAGTACGTGTAGACATAATGATGATTGCCTGGGAAAATTAGGTAGTTATGGGAAAGTATACAGAAAATATTTATGAAATACGCTTTCACGTAATCACTCAAGCACGCATATATATATATATACATACATACATACATACATATACACACACACACACACACACACACACACACACACACACACACACATATATATATATATATATATATATATAAGGAGGGAGAGTTGAGAAAAGTGAGAAATTTAAGGGGTATTTTCTACAGCCATTTTAAAGAAACAAGAATAAAGAACCAGTGAATATCACATTCTTTAATACACACGTACATACATACATGATTACACACACACATATACACACACATACACACACACATATATATATATATATGTGTGTGTGTGTGTGTGTAGAGAGAGAGAGAGATAGAGATAGAGAAACATGGAGGAAACATATAGACATAAACGACAACAGACAAATATAAAATCATTTTAATATGTATTTGTGTCTCTGTGTGTATGTCCCTGTGTGAGTGAATAAATAGGAATAATAAAACATATCTCGTAATCTCTATAACATTCACTGAAAATTAAACATGAACTTTCATGAGGTTCCAATCTTTTCTAGTTTATCCAAAATTATCTGTATCCGATTTGCTTGTCGGGAAGTTTGATCGACGCAAAAAAGACAAAAGAGACTGAATAAATGTTTGGGTAAAAACGAAAGTCATATGTTGCTTATATTTGTGGATATTTTACACTGTTGTATTCGAACAGTAAATGGGATTTACATTTTTCACCTTTCAAATGGCTATCTAATGCTCATAATTCAAATGATAGTACTGTACTCTTGAGGATGTGGAGTTATCAGTAGTTTATAAAATCACAAGAAAATTGCGGTAGTCACAATGTTTCCATCTCTAAACGGACATTTTGTACCATTTAATGCATTAATATACATTTCCATCTGTCTATATACCATCTAGTCATTGTCTATTGTTGACCATGGCAGAAATGAATAATTAGCATTAACAGAAATGACGGAAATCAAGTTTCTTTTTCTGTTTAAATCTATTTTTCCATCTTTTCACCTAAGCTTTAACTCCTCTATTAGTTTGTCCTAGAGGACTATCAGAATTCTGATTTTAACATATTTTATTGAGAATATTAACCCTATGTAAACTACTTCCAGTAAACTCCACATTTTCTCCCCCCTAATAAATGGTGGTACGCCGGCATGAACAAATGCGTACGAACTGTATAGAATGTAGTAATAAAACGATACTATGAATGAATGCTTATTAACCAAAATACGTCTGTGATTAACAGCTATAAACGTCGGGTCGCATTTCTATACAAAATAAGAAACTGGGAATAATAATTTAAAATGTGATTTTAAATATGTATCCGTAAGTCAATATGTACAAAGAACTGATGATGATAAAGAAACAAAGACTATGGTTTGTTTTATTTTTAATTTTAATAATGTAGACGTACTTATGCGTATTTTTTTCAATGTATGTCTTTGTAAATTGTTATTACAGGGTGATTCACCAAATGTCTTTAGATGTAGAGAATATGTGTCTAATTTATTCGTGCAACAGCTTATTGTGATGCATTTTAGGGTTATATATATACATATATAGACATTGTATACAAATATATCTTTCTTATTATATAAGTTATCTTTTATTGGTGAATACACTGTATTCGTTTCAGATGCAAAATGTTTACTCTGGTGTACGTGTACGTACATATGAAACAGGAGTTTTCTTATGCTCAAATCGACGATATTTTTTTGTCCTTATCAGATATATGTCAATATTATCTTTATGTAGTATTTTATAAGTAGCTCGTCATTCTGGGTTGAGACGAAAGCATGGAGACGTAGATTTGAGCACGCACGTGTGCGTATATGGCGCTATACACACACGTACAGAAGAAGGAAAGCATGAACTTGATAGTGTAGATAATAGGTATGTCTTTAGGCAAAAAGGAAGATATGTCGGTGCGTTCTTTGTCTTCTGGGAATACAAAGAAAAGAAAAGGGAATTTGATTTCCCTGATGGGTCGTCTTGTTGATATTTGAGTGAATTGATTAAAAAAAGTAAAAGGAAAACTATATATATATATATATATATATATATATGTATATAAACAGCATTCATTTTCACATATATATATGTGTGAGTATGTATGCGTATGCATGTATACGTGTATATATTCATAGTATCTGCACGCAAATAAACATATATATATATATATATATATATATATATATATATATATATATATATATGACAGGACGGCAGCTGTAGCGCGTTTATCGAACTATTTTTGCACCTTGAATGTAATAAATATATAAACTTTTGTTCGAAGCCAACTTCACCGCGCATTTAGTATGATATGAATTTATTAACTTAGAGTAGCTTAAACAATGATCTGCAGCAGATCTTCTAAATGATATGCAATGTGCATATAACATACAAATCTCTCTCTCTCTCTCTCCCTCTCTCTCTCCCTCTCCATATATATATATATATATATATATATATATATATATATATATATATATATATATGAAGGCATAGGACAGACCTAGTTTCCAAATCGAGCCCAAAATAGAATTCTCGGTCGGGTCGACGTCTTTTCAGCACACCTTAAACAATATACGTGTGTGTATTATTATTATTATTACAAACGTTGTTTCAGTGGATACCCATGTTTTAGGAGACGCCCAGTTATAAATTACACAAAGACATTTATTTTTACTGACGTGCACATTCAAGAGACTTAAATTAAATTTTCTCTCCGGTTAGGTTTGAGCCTGTGTCTTCCTTTGTAGGAGAACGGAACGTCTGGTCCGGCGTGCTTTAGAACAAACAGCCTTATATCCCAGCTGTTCAATTACCCTTTATAGTATACACATCCAGTCGTTTCGATCTCCTCGAAATCACATATCTGCTCGAAATCGTATCCGAAACGTAAACAAACTAATTTCTAAAGTATTAATGTATTTTATTTTGTATCCATCATTATTTCTTATTAACCCAAATATATGTATATTCTTTTACTCTATGTACCGATATATGTGCCTATCCGAGCGATAGAGAGAAAAAGAGAGAGTGGTGCAAAGAATATATAAATATAAGAATCTATCTCTGCCAATCTATTAATCTGGAACCAGTTGTGACCACTGTGTTTTGGGTAGTTAATTCTAATAAAATTCTTGTAACTACATTCCTAGATTTTGTTAGAAGTGTACTTTCACCAGCCATGATTTGACCTGGCTACTCCCGTTGAATGTTCGACGTAATTATTCAAGCACACACATACACACACGCACACACATACATACATTTATATATATATATATATATATATATATATATATATATATATATATATATATATATATATATATATATATATATCTATATATATGTATATACATATATATATATATATATCTATATATATATATATATATATATATATATATATGTATATACATATATATATATATATCTATATCTATATATATATATATATATATATATATATATATATATATATATATATGTTATCAAGGGTTGTTCATCTGTGAGTGTACTTGTGTTTTGGGAATAAATATGTGTAGAACTACTTACGTTTCTTTATATACATTAGAAATTAAGTAAGAAATACAATGATAGATAAAAAAAAGTAAGAAAATACGACAGAGTGACGATAAAGTGAATGTATCAGTGGGGCAGCATATGAAAAAGAGGAATACAAATATTCAGGCGAGAAAATGATTTTTATATGAAGCCTTTGCATAGCATTTAATATTTCCTATATCGAATCTATCAAAAGGCAGAAAGAAATAGGCGGGAAAACACTTTATCTATCCGGTAGATATGTTTAAATAACGCTCATTGCTATCTTTCTGTGTAACGCCATACCGTAAACTCCCACCCTCTTCTTATCATCTAATCTCTTTTTTATTATTTCATTTTCGTTTTGTCTTTTTATGTCTTTTACCGAAAATATTTCCGCCTATTTCCCTTAGGATTTCTTCGTCTTCATTCTGTTCGAGAAAAACCAGAATTTTAAAAGCCAGCTGAAGAGGTAAAAAAAATATATAGACCAAGACAAAAAATACGTTTGAGATATTTGTATTGCCAAGTTTTCATTTACATTTTTCTTTTTTATTTCAAGATTGAGAAGTTCTTTTCTGTTTGTCGTTTTATCACTGACGCCATGTTGTTAGATTATTTTTGTTGTCGTTTGCTTCGGTTCCTACTTTATTGTTATTTTTTCTAGTTTCTTTTTTATTTTCAATTATTTTCTCTGCTATTATCAAAGAGAAAATGACGGTACACAAAATATTACTGCATCAGAATTCGAAATTTCTGCTTGCATTATAAGCTCAATTTACAATACTTGGCTCTATGCTTATTCTATATTCATGTATGTATGCACACATATATATGCATTGTAATAGCTAGTGAAAATATAGCGTGAAATGTTTGATTCTTTCTTACTTTAATTTCGTCAACGTAACAAATAAACACATATTTTCAAAGAAAAACATCAATTAATAATTGTAACATTTCCTTTTAATATGCATGAGATTGTACACAAATGAAATTAGAAAACAGTTAACTACTTCTATGAGACGGTGCTGAAAAATTCTCGACCCAACTAAGAAACACTTTTTCCCTAACTTTTAAAGTTTGGTAATTTAGGAAGATATTAGGAAGTGAGTCGGGCTGAAAGCTTTTCGGTACCTCCTGATAGGTTGGTATCGACTATACTGAATATATGCAGTAAAAGAATTCGATTAATACTTGCATTCGTGACAAAATTAATTTGATAGTTTTCATTAAAAATAGAGCTAGTAAAATGTCAGATTCATACACACACACACACACCCACGCATATATATATATATATAGATATATATATATATATATATACATGCATATATGTATATATATATATATATATATATATATATATATATATATATATATATATATATATATATTATATGGAGTGAGAGAGAGAGAGAGAGAGAGAGAGAGAGAGAGAGAGTTGGAGGATATTATATGGATTACCAGGACGCAATTAAGATATATACATTTACTAATATGACATCATAATAACAGTCAGCATTTAAAGAAGCAAACCGATGCCAAAATATCTTTTAAATTTAAAAAAAGAAAGATAGACGGCTGATTAGGCTGGATGTCAGATTGATATAAAATGTCTGGATTCTAATAAATATTGCGTTAATATTGTACGTTTTGCAAGTACTGAAATTATTATTATTCAGATGTTTAAAATTAAAAATCTTTACAAGTGTCTATCAAAATTATTCTCGGCTAACTGGGTAGATAGACGTACTAGGTGGTACTAAAGATTTCTCACTGTGACCTACTTTCCAAAATCTGCTGAAATCTTGAAACACCTTCTTAGTCGAGAATTTCTTATTACACCATATACATATATATATATTTCTTATTACACCATATATATATATATATATATATATATAATATATATATATATATATATATATATATATATATATATATATATATAGAGAGAGAGAGAGAGAGAGAGAGAGATAGCCAGATAGACGGACAGAGCTTTTGATAATCAAATTCAATCCGATCCTTTTATATAATAAAAATGGAACTATTGCGCTTATTTTTTATCAGCCGAGTTGAATTAAAAATTCATAAATTCAAAATTTTCCGTACATTTAATTTAATTTAATTTATATGAAGTCTAACTTGTTAACTAGTCGTCACTTTTCATCTTTTTGTCCTTAATGTTTATCTAATTTGCTTTTATTTTTCTTTCTCCTTCTTCCTTTCTAATCATCTATGCTATTAGAAAAGCAACAAGAAGCAGTAATGCTATAAATATCATTTTAATAACCTTTAGGTTAATGAGAAAATTTTTAAAAATTGTAAAATCCCATAAGATATTTTATAACATAAGGGACGTAATGTTGATATTTAAAAGGCTCCAAGTTCATGTAGAGGCTGCATTTGCATAAATATGACATTCCCGCAATGGCAGAAAATCAAGAATCTCTAGTGGTATCGTGAGGTATTGTTAGAGTGACCTGATTTGCTCTTTTCATAACAGTAGTTGTATCAATTCATTATTAATGATTCATTGAGAAAGAGATAGAGAGAGGAAGAGGAGGGAAGGATAGTGTGCTGTGGTACAAATATGCGAAGTTCAGCACACTAATCATGACATCCCGCTGATAAGAGCATACCAGGCACATACATCACAGCCAAATGTGGGCGATATGGTGACAGGTTTTGATAAAAACGGCACAGGTGGAGCCCAATTAGAAATATCTTCAGGTCGGATAATACATTTAATCTATTTAAACCTATCTATTTAACCTATTGCTTGGGGGAGATGAATTCATATCTTTCCCAAGGGTATTTACGTGGAAGCGATTTAAACTCAACTGAAACTCAGCTCTCAGATTTCTCACTTTGATTCGCTATCCATTACGGTAAGTCTCGAATACTTTTTCGACTATTACTCGGAAGCTAACTACCGAGCCTCTGCTCATCCACAAGGATGAGGCCGTCAGCCCTCTTAAGGGTAAGTCAAGAAATTGATTAATGAGACTCATCTACCCCGATTTTAAAATCAGTGTTCCTTCGAGACCAAATACGGGACGTAATTTCAGTAATGGCAACAATAATATATGTAACAATTCAGGCTCTGGTCGAACCAGCATAACAGTTAACCCATGAAATAAAGTTGTGCTATGTCACATTTTAACTGAAAACTTGTTCTATTCAACAGTGTTAACTTGTACTTGAATCAGTTGTAATTTCTGTGGAAATATTCATTGACATACTTAATTTTCATACTTTTTCATCCATGATTTCACCGTAAAAATAATTCTGCTCGTCACATTTAATATTCAGGAAACCAGATCAATGTCCAAAATACTTTACTCTGGGATAAGATTTAAAATAATGTTTTAGATTTATGAGTCTTATGCATGTCAACACACCCAATACACTAGCAAACGCGTTTGTCTGTATAACTGTGTATATCCTTATTTGTATTTAGAATTTATGTATTAATGTGCACCATTGTGTTTTACGTTATTGACAACGTCTGCGTTTCTAAACATAAGAAGTGTTTCCACAATTAAGTTGACTGCTCGAAATATTCTAAATCTCCTCTTAAATCCGGCCATTTCCTATTGGCCTGGTATATTCGGGATATCCACATAAATAAAAACAATATATCATGTCTTCATATAAAGTAAATACATAATAAAATGTTTTTTTAAATCTATATTAATGTATTTTCACTTTGATATTAACCAATCAAAAAGTGACAATAGTATTTTAAAAAGAACAAGGGAAATGAATCAGCTTCAATGAGAGGGCTACGAAAGTATGGTGAAATACTGAATAAACGTGCATAGATCTCATTACAGAAAGTGGGATATTCATAACAGCATCATGTAGTTTGATGTTTTTCCTTCATTACAATTTCATTTCATGTTTCAAGATAATATTTCAAGTTTGCTTTATTTTATTTTTTTCGAATTTAATTAAAATAAAGAACACTATTTAAGTGGCGGTTGAGTAGGCAATAACGATAAAAGTGCTTAAAAGGCGAAGAAAAGACGACCAAAAAGAATAAAATGTTTGACTGTTTATTGCAAAAGAAAGAACAAAATTCGTTTAATTCCTAAATTGTGTTACCCCGTCACTCTTTTTATATATAAAATTCTATGAATATTTATAACTGATATTAAATATATAGATCTTTATCATTTCGTTTTTCCTTTTTATTTTATTTATTTCCATTTTTTCTTCTTTTATCTGTTATTTATAAAACGGAGCTTGTTAATGATGCGACACGAACATAAACAAAAACTGTGTCAACCATTGTTAAACTCTAAAGAACGGCTAGGAAAAAGACATGCACGAACTACGATAGAGAAATTGCGATATAAATAGAAAATGAAAGGGCAATTTGATTTTGCGTTTCTCTTTGAAGAACTATCATATAAACCCCTTTTCTCTCATTTTTAAACACTTCGTATCAAAATATTGGTCAATGTTTCTCTTTAATTTCTTTTACAGTAAACTTGATGTATGGCCGCTTCCAAGAAACCACATTTTGAACCTTCTGTTTGTGGCGTTTGGTGGGCACACAGAGGTCATTTTAAATTGGATTGACTTCTTGAAATACAAATGTGAAGATTCCTGTTGGTCATGCTTCCCTGATCACGGTGAATAATTAAACAGCTGGAAAAGCGGTCAAAGAGGATATCTTCTTCATGTAGGGTGAAGGTATGGAAAATAATTTGGAAATACAGGTGGAAGTTAAACGCTAAAAGCGAAGAATCAATTTTAGGAGAATTTTTCCGTCGGTTGTGTGAGATCTGCTGCCATTCTTCCATATGCCATGATAAGATAAATGACAAAAGATCTTTTTAGTGCGGATACTTCCAAAAATGTCTATGTCACCTTCGATGTAATTACCAAAACATGCACAAACGCCATATATAAGTGTTATGAGGAGGTGATGAATAAGAGATGGAGCCTCGGCACCTTGGCAAATCACTTCGGGACCTGAATCAAAAGTAATAGATTTGAGAAAAAGCAAATATGTGTGTATTTTTTATCAGCTTTGACAGTTTTGTGCGGTTATTTTTTCTGTCATCTCCAACGTTAAAATATCTATCTATCTATCTATCTATCTATCTATCTATCTATCTATCTATCTATCTATCTATCTATCTATCTCTGACTTCTGATTGGCGACTGAGATATGTGCGTATATTTTCAGTGCCTATGGTCAGTGTTTAAAACTAGGTAAAAAGTCAAAATTTCAAATATTTACCCACAAGATACGTAACTATCTCTACTAATTAAAGATTGGTGCAACACAATCATCCTCATCTACGTAACCTGCAATACATTGCACAAAGATCAGTGTCCCTCACGCACAACCCAAATACCCATACATACACTTATATACTTTGATAATAATAGGAAACGAACACTTGTAGAGGCACGCATATGTATATACACGCATATCATAACCTAACATAGACGCATTTGTAACTACAAGCGCAGACGTACAAACAATGAGAGATGGAACACACAAATAAAGAGATGCGAATTAATGAATCTACGTGTGTCTGCGCGCGCGCATGTGTGTGTGTGTGTGTGTGTGTGTGTGTGTGTGTGTGTGTGTGTGTGTGTGTGTGTGTGTGTGTGTGTGTGTGTGTGTACTTCTCATGGAATTGAAAGTAAATGTAAATTTTACAATAAAGGATTTATGTGTAATTGGTTAACTGCTACAAATGGTTGATAAAGTGTATTTCACATTTTGCAGAAACATTGTACATGGTTACACCACTAAATGTTACGCATTCACAAGCTTATAAAAGCTCTACCCATCTAGTTTAATGTGAATTGCAGTCATGATCTAATCAGCATTGGCGAATGTATTCATTTGAAACCAACATGTCTACTTGAAATATAGGTTCATTTCCATCGGCCAAAGGTTGACCTGACTCCGTTTTAAATGGCTGCAGTTGAACTCTTCTTGACTTTTGACCTGATCCGTATTTCAGAACTCTTGGTCGTTAAGCGGAGTCAGGATTTTCTTAATTTATTCCACGCTATACATTTCCCAGCATCTTTCAACAAAACCGTTCCTCCTCATAACATAAGCCCATAGCTTCAATGTGAAGGCATCTTTCTTTGAATATTTCAGCAAGGCAAAAAAACAAAAACAAAAAAACTTTAACTTTTGGTTTCACATTACTAGGCCTTGTTGAGGTTAAGATCGGAGAAGAAAAACAAGGAGAGTCTCCATTTTAAAACATCGAAAGTTAACACTTACAAACAAAAGTAATGTAATTGATAATTGCCAACCGATCGCCCAATATGAATAATTAAACTAAACAATAATTCTTTTTTACAGGTAAATAGCTGTTTGAAAATGATATGCGATTCAGTTAGTCAAACAAAGGGTAATATTGCATATCTTAATGAACACATACAAACAGATATTATTTCGAACAAATTTAAATGCACATAATACAGACGCAGATGCGACAAGAATTTATAGATGTTGGTGTGATGAAAAAATATATTTATTTTGCACAACAAATATTCATTTTTTACATAATATCCTTCCTTCTTAATTTAGTGTTCAGTTATAATCACATGCATCGAGAATACAAAAATTATTTCAGATAAAAGTAAAATATTATCTAAGTGTATGCCTATGGACATATTAATGTACCCTTGCGCGCGCGCACACACACACATACATATATATATATATATATATATATATATATATATATATATAATCCACAGACAGACTGTTTCGCCGTCTCTCAGCTCATCAATGCGACTAGACATCTGATTGCTTGAGGCCGGGACCAAAACCTGACCGATTTGGTATCAGGCGGAGATTCTAACCCCTAGGTCATCGACGTCCGGCAGATAGGAAGGCAAATTTTTGCGTATTTATTTTTCAGAAGCACACCAGTCACTCAGAAAACTCAATCATTGCACCCTAAGCAAGGCAGGAATGCCACTAGTACACAGGGAGTTACAGAAATTGAAAGTGCGAGAAAATACTGGGTATAGTGGGGATTGAGGAAATGATAAAAGATGAACAGTATTCAAGACCAAATAATATGGCGGCTGACGTTACATTTAAATGTTTGAAGATTGTTGTTATCAGGGAAGCAAATAAGAGGATAGGAGTTCCACTGTTGGGAAGTACGAGAAAAGAAACTGTTGGAGTAAAAGTGGCGGTTACATTTAACTTTTATTAAAAGGGTGGGACCAAGATTCCAATCTAGGAGCACGCTTAAATTCATCTAGTCGGGACACCAGGGAAAAAAGCTCGTCAGTGCAGTTGCCATGAAAATAGTTGAAGAAAAGACAGAGGGAAGCCGCATCACGTCTGTGAGAAAGTGACTGAAGTAAAGGTGCCAAGTCAGGATCTATTACATTGCAGATCCTTCTTTGGATTTTGTCAAGAACCTCGAGATGAGGGACGTATTCAATGTACGGACGAATGGTAGATTTATAAATGTGCAAGATGGACTCTGACGCGATTACTATACATGTTATATTTAGTGGGTACACATGTTTAAGCATACATCCCAGTTTCCACAACAGCATGAGTTTCACAAATAGAATGTAAATAATGCCACTAAAAACATATTGGTGAAACATTCCTAGATTTAAAGAAAAGATCATAAGATTATAAAAAGGACTTTACATAAACCTTCTTGTTCACTGTTTTGAACTGAAATGAGGCCATTCATTAGAATGTGAACATAATCCATTCAGAGGAAGAAGTATTGAAAGTGCAATAATTTATTAGTCTTCCAAGATTAATATATGACCGGCATATTGGCAATTCTTACTAAATTAGTACTAAAGCAATATTGGATAATTTTAAAAAATGAGTGAAATTAGTTAAAATCAAACTTCTTTGACAATACATTTAGATTAAATTATAAGTGATTAGACGGTAAATTGAAAGCACGTTTCATTTAAGTAAAGTAGATTTGTTTTTTTCTAATGATGCTGGGATGATAGCGAAATATTTAAAGCCAATTTTTTTACATGGCCAGTCATGGCTCTACACAGCTTCCTTCTCTTTAATATATATGGATTGTTCTTGGGAAACAAAATAGAATGTGGTGGTTTCTCAATGACATATCCACACCTTACAATTCATAGTTGATCTTCTCCATGACTAGTCGCTATTCACACCGAGAGAACTCTGTTATTCCTCTTATAGTTGGAGAAGAAGTGATGGATTTACCAAGGGCTCTGGGGGCGATAATCGGACGAAGTAACCGACTCAGTCAAAATTTGAACTGGGCTCGCCAATCTCTCTCTCTCTCTCTCTCTCCCTAAATAAATATATATATATATATATATATATATATATATATATATATATATATATATATATATATATATATATATATATATAGGGTGCAATGGATAAATTGTCATCTGATTAAAGCAAAAATGAAAATAAATCATTTTAACATATATATTTACCAAAATTACACAAAAATATCTTCAAATACTAAAGAGTAAATTTATTTAATTAAACCGCCATGGCTTCAACAACGGCCTCCAGACAACTTCGGAATCTCCTGCTGGACGGCCTCCTTGTTTAAGCTGTTGAATGCTGCCATAATCCTTGCCTTCAGTTCATCTTTGGTGTTACAAGGAGTTTTATTGGTCTCCCGCTCAACTGCGCCCCACACATAATTATAAAGGATGTTAGAGTCTAGGAAGTTATGTAACCAGATGTAAGGGATGATGTGGTCGCAGACATTGTCTGACAACCATGAATGGGTTCTTCTGTTTGTGTGACATCTTGCAGAGTCCGGTTATCAGACATAGGGTCTTTCAGCAGCCACTCTCTTGACCAAAAGCAGCACTACCTTCTCAAGGCACTTGATGTTGGCCTTCGTGTTGAGTCTGAAGCCCTCACCAACGAATTCGGGAGTCCTTTCCTTATCAGAAAGATCAGAGTTAGTTTTCCGAGCTGCAGTACCTACGTAATCACGATTAGACTCGTCCAACTCCATCCGAAACCTCTGATTGACATCCAAATACACTGATATGTTCGTCTGGGAGCATCAAATGCGAATGCCAAGCAGTACAGCATACCATTTCCAAATTTCTGGCGGAGTGAATTGCGTCATGGTGCACGTTTTCTCACAGACCGTGCGCAACTGACCCTACTATAATGTACTGTCGACAAAATCAAAAACAAACGCGCATGCGCGAAATTAAGAAAATAAAATGGCGGCAATTTACTCATCGCAACTTGTGTGCATATGTGCGTCTGTGTGTGCGTTTGTTATGATTCCGACATTGTTTCTTATTACTATAATCGTTAGTTTTAGTGTTTGAGTTGACGTCTCTGGTTAGAATTTTCTTAAACAATGAAATCAGTTATCATAGGCATAGATCGAGTAGTATTAAAGGAAAATGAGCTTCTCGACGAGAGTCAAATCTCGCCTCGAGGAACATGAAAAACTGGGATGTCAACTCAAAACACTATTTTACTGATTATTTGAGGGCAAAAATTAATTGCTATTGAGTGTCCACGACAAAACAATGATTAGTTGTTCAGTTTCTCGAGTGTGAAATATATGGTCTCAGTTTATCGATTTTGAATATTTTTTGGGAATATAAATATTAATGAACAATCCCTAAAGGCATCTGTAGTGGGAATCAATATATTGGATTTAGAAAGCATTTCAGTTTCTTTATGCATAAATAAATATCAGTGCTTATTTATATTAACTTGATAAATATGTAATTACGAGGTCATTATTCCTTTTTTTATCAATTAGAATTGTATATAATTTCATATTAGAAAAATAAAAGAGCAGTAGTCTACACTTTGTAATAAAAACTAAACCAATGTACGGAAAGCTGATTATAAAAATATTCGCTCACATTGTTTCCTATAGAGTAGCCTCTTTAGGCATGAATACAACACATACTACTCACAAAAATGGTAATTCGTACTACATTCAGTTCGCACCATGCTTAAACACAATCTTCAATCCTGAAAATAGCGTTTAATCATGAAACAAAATGTCGCGGCAGGTTGTTGACCTCAATGTTATATTTACACACGTGTTATCCCTGATATTGAGCACTTTAAACAATAAATATAGTATAACTTAAAACTATATTCTTGTCGTACACACACACACACACACACACACACACACACACACACATATATATATATATATATATATATATATATATATATATATAGTATGGCTTGTAATAAGGTTTGTAATTTGGAAATTTGCTAATTTCGAACGCTATTTTCTTCTGATATTTATCGTCTGTTTGAAGAAGTAAAGAAATGAAACCGAAGAGAAAGAATAAATATGGCATCGAGTAAAAGGGAGAAGTTAGATAAAAAAAATAAGATAATCTAATACAAATAAAAGATAATAAAAATATAAATATGATAATCAACAAAAAGTACGATAAGGTGGAAATTAAAATGGCGGTAATGGGAAAAAGTTGAAGAAAATGAAAACGTGAAAAATCAAGGAAATTTGACAAAGAATAAATTTCGAAATCATGAAAGAAAAACAGGGAAACTAAAGAATGAGTAATTTTGGATAATAACAGTAATTCGAAGCAA
The DNA here is from genome assembly GCA_964036315.1 of Acanthosepion esculentum. Lineage (NCBI taxonomy): Eukaryota > Metazoa > Mollusca > Cephalopoda > Sepiida > Sepiidae > Acanthosepion > Acanthosepion esculentum. The sequence continues at coordinate 48,252,037 of OZ038492.1, read as the reverse complement.
TAGTAGGTTATTTGCTTTTTGACAGATTGGCACAGATGACCAGTTGACTTGAAATGGCTTTATTTGCTGTAACCTTTGCTCCAATAACCATTTTCAGAGAGGATCTCGACCCCTAAAAAGCTTGTTCAGAAAATAGACATTCCGGGTAAGGGTCAAAGAAGAAACGGAAGACAGAAGGGGAATATATGAGATAAAGAGCTTCACTGGATAGGATATCAGTAACTTATAAGACGGCACTGTTGCGGGAATTTTCTTTCTCTCTCTCTCTCTCATTCTCAGTGTTTCTTACCCACCTCTAGTGCAGGGCTGTAGATTTATACTCAGCTTCGACTAGACAGATATAAAGGGTACAGAAATGGGAAAACCAATGAAGATCGAACTATATCAGAAATAGCTAGCGAGGCTCTATTTCTATATACTTTTATGTGCCTCGTACAAGGAGGATTCGCCCCCCACTTATTAAAATAGGGTTCCCACCATTCTTAAATTAGTGGATCAGACGTTTTCGCAATATTCAATAAACGGGGGGACCTTAATAAAAGAGGGTCGAAAAATCATTTAAAGATTCAAAAAGTGTTAAATTAATAAACGGTGTTGTTGTAATAAGCTCAGGAAAAGTAAGAAAATTTTTACAAAAAATAAATATTCCCTTGTATTTGGCACGTGAAATTAGCAACTACGCTATATTAAGTATGCTCAGCCATCTTGAGTGTACTGTCGGTTCAGAAATCCAAGCCACGAGTGCTGAGCACGATTTTTAGCACGATTTTTTAGCAAATGTAAGTTTCTTTCATATGAAATATAGTGAAGATCCTGATACTTTATTCTTTATGTTATATATATATATATATATATATATATATATATATATATATATATATATATTAATCAATTTGGATTTACACATATATATATATATATACATATATATATATATATATATATATATGTATGTATATATATATATATATATATATATATATATATATATATATATATATATAAAGAGAGAGAGACTGTTCTGTTTATCTCTGTCACTTACATCATTAACTTATTTAAATAATTAATTATTCTAACTGGTCCTCCTGTCTATCTATGTATCTATCTATCTATCTATCTATCTATCTATCTATCTATATATATATATATATATATATATATATATATATATAGAGAGAGAGAGAGAGAGAGAGAGAGAGAGAGGGAGGCGAGAGATAGATAGATATCTATCTCTCGCCTCCCTCTCTCTCTCTCACTCTCTCTCTATATATATATAATTATATATAATGATTTTTACACCTCAACACCTCCACGCATCTCCACTCAGTATATATATATATATATATATATATATATATATATATATATGTGTGTGTGTGTGCGTCTGTGTGTGTGTGTGTGTCTGTGCTTGTGTGTGTGTAAAACCGAGTTTTCTTACGTCTTGCCTGCCTCAAAACAGATAATTCACTCGACTCCCTTCTCGATGTCCCATCAGTAATTACTTTTACATTGCCACTTTTTTCTGAACGGAAAATTATGTTTGTCCTTTTTAATTTTTTTTACTTCTTGGTATTTTTCATTATCCTTTCTCCTTCTCTTTCCACTTTCTCCTACCACTACTCTTTTAGATTTGTACATTATCCCTTTACTTCTCCCTAATAAGTAAATATGTATGTAATTAATGTAGCGAAGTAATATTGGGTGACGTGTCCCCTTAGTTATTGCGATCCTGTTTCCATAACTGGCTGAAAAGCGACAAAGATGAGAATGGATTTTTTTCATTTAATCCATTTTCATCGTTGTCAGTGATGATGTTGCAATTATTACTATTTTTATTTTTATTATTTGTACATGTTACACACCAGTCGTATCTTGTGACTCACAAGAAGAATCAAGTGACAAAAAGTCGACGCATTTCTGCAGAACTCTCCTCGGTATTTTTCTCGTGTGGAATTCCAATTCACTCTTCTTTCAGGTACATTGTTAGGAACCATTGCAAGATCTATGATAATGTCAACTGCCGCCTTTATATGTCATGCTATTTTCAGTTCTGAAGATTCTGTATTTTTAGCTTTTCCATTTTTTCCAATTCCCCTTGCTTAAAACGGGGGCGAACATTATTTTATTTTGCTTATTTTAGCATCAGTTTTATATGTCTCCCCTTCTCACTCTTTCTACACACGCACACACAAACACACACACACACACATATATATGAATATATATATATATATATATATATATATATATATATACATACAGAGAGAGAGAGAGAGAGAGAGAGAGAGAGAGAGAGAGATAATGATATCAGATCCGTATGTGTAAAGGATAATCCACGTTGTTCTTTTTAATATAAAATATTAAAGGATATATCCATAGAGAGTTTAATGTATAGAATACAGAGCAATATGATATATATCAAGGAAAAGCTTAACACATCACGAAAGTACGATCGTGGTGTGTTAAGCTTTTCCTTGATATATATATATATATATATATATATATATATATATATATATATATATATATATATATATATATATATATATATATAGCCAACTTTCGTTAATACAATTGTGATTAATGATAACTGCTAGGAATTTTTTCTTTTCTTGTTTTTGTACAAGTGAATGTGTATTTCGTTTCATTGAATGCAAGATTTATTATTATTCTTTTTGTCATTATCAGTATATATATACACACACACACACACACACACATATATATATATATATATATATATATGCATATTCATGAGTAAAATTACTAACATATTACTTTACCTAACGTCTACCTCAGTTTTAAAACACCTAATCTTGCAAATGTCCTATTTAATTATTTTACCTAATCTTCGCCCTCCTCGACTGTTATATCATTATTATTATTAGTCGTAGTAGTAGTATTTCCAGTTCACCTGATTTCTTGTTTGATACAATCCTTTACCAACTATTTTACACGAAATAAGTTATTTTTCCTCAGAAAACTGAACATATTAAATTGAGAAATCTTTTCTGCCTGAGTAAGTGATCGATGTTCATGTGCACAATCTTTTCTATCCCAAATAATGATGGATTTCTTGGTATTTTGCTAATATGTGTATCATTGTTCTTTTTCATCATTCTTCGTCATCATTCTTTTCATCTTTCTTTTTCCTTATTCTTCTTCATCATTCTTAGAATCGTCGTTGTGTTCCAATGTCACATTCTTATTCTTACAATTTCAAAAATCAGAATCATATATTTTGAACACTTGTCATATTCCTTTTGCTGGGGTGTTTTTATCAGACGATATTGCCATGTCTGTGAGATAACGCATATTGTTTAAAGTCTTTCATTATTATATAATATATAGTATAGTATAATAAGTATGTATTGTGAAGTTCAAGAGCGCTGAAACATTGTCAGCTTCTAGCCCTGATATTGGTTTGTGTTCAGGTTTTTTTTTCTATATGGGGAAAATTATAAAGTTGACATATTCTTTGCTGCATTGTGAAACCGACTTCCCGATCGTTGCAATCTTAACCTGTTCAAGTCTAGGGTTAACCGTTATCTTCCACACATATCCACATAAACTGTGCACATTACTCTGTAACCCTCTACCTCCAGTGGCCCTCGAGCCTTGTAGAGGTTGAACATCATTGTAAGAAAAGGATATATCTTCCAATATCTCGCTATAAATTTCTTTGGAACTTGGCTAGGATACTTATATATTACTATACAGTCAATAGTTTGCTAAGCATTTATACAACATTTTAAGTATCATTTTAAATTCATTAAAATATGTACCTGTTACAATCTTGTTGGTACGTTTTTGATCTTGAGTGGCTGTGATGATTTCTTCTATTTCTTTTTATAACCCGGTAATCAGCCACCACTGATATTTATTTTAAACAGTATTAACTTGGGTTAGAGTTAAATCCAAGTTTCTTAACCACATTATGTTTTCAGAAATCTTCGCTGTCAAGAGTAATACCTTTAACGTTTTAGTTTTACTTGCCTGACATCTACAAAGCGTTATGAAGGCTCTGATCCATGTTGGTAAAATTAACTAAATCAGACTTGTTGTGTGTTCTACCTGATTATGATATTAATTTGCCATTTTCTGGATTATATAGAGTGTGGTCATTTGAAAAGGATTAGAAGTTTATCCATTGTTTCCTGTTTAGGATTGGGTTTCCGGTTCCTTCTAAATTCTACTTCTAATTTTCTGAACTCTGAAATCTTATTCACTAATTAAATCTTGAACTCTTTAAGTCTAAAATTAGCTGTCTATATTTGCTGTTACCTTGCTCTTGCTCGCACTAATACAACACCACTCGGTAACTCTCTACCTTAAGTGGCCTTTGGGTGAACATTAGTAAAAAAAAAAAAATAATAATTCTCCTATGAATCATATTTCTATGTCTAGTTAATGTCTCTATTGATTTCATTCAACTTCAATGTATATATAACATTATGTATATGTGCTTGTTTATATGAGAGAGGAAGAAAGATACAATGAATAAACATAGGTGCATGCACATGTCATTCGTTTATATTTATTTGCAAATGTATTTAGTACGGATGTATTTTAACACACACACGCACATATATATATATATATATATATATATATATATATATATATATATCGGTTACGTCTAATAAAAAGAGTTAAAATAAAAATACCCTAGATGTTAACGTGAGCACAAACTTATTCTGTGGTTATACGAATTTAGTGTTGACTGTTTTTATTAAGCATTAATTAAAGTGGAACCATGAGCAAGTCATAGTGAATTTATGGCGAATTCTTCTGGGTGTCGTGAAAGAAGGGCCGGAATTTGCAAAAGCCAAAGCTGTAGAAGCCAAACATGGAAAGTCAGTTAAGGGAAAGGCGCCACTGATTCTATGGAAGTCATTTACGTCCTTTTTCCGCTGATGCATATATTTGTGCGCATTTCTAGATTATCAATTGAAGAAGCATGGTCTTTTATCGCTTGTAGCTTTCATTGTGAATTGATATTTTGTCTTGTGAAGATAGCATGTATCTCAGTGTTCGATTATTTTTACGTTAATTTTATAATAATTTCAGCAAAAGTACAGTTGAATTTAATTTCATTCTGAAACCCTTTCGATCTGTTAGAATGAAGCCATTCACTCATAAGTATATAAGTCTTAGTTAATTCATCATTTACCCAAGGATCATTGGTGTAACACAGTTATGTGCTTCTTATGATTATTGCTTTACTGCTCTCATATATTCTTTCGATGTACAAGAAGCAAAAGTGAACAGTACAAAATGACTGCCTTATGGTCTGAACTGATATGGCTTTTCTTTCATTTATTCGAAACATGGAATTTTTAAATAGAGAACTATTTTATAGCAAAGTGAAAATTTCATAAAATTATTTAGCAAGCAAGAATGAAGTAATTTTGGAAATGAAGTATTAGCGGTGCTAGCATCGCATGATTGGTGTTAACTGGATATTTTCAACCAACATTTATTTATGAAAACTGCCATCAAACGACAATTACCTATTTCTCGAGTAGACATAAAATTTTAACACACTGCTGTGGCATCTGCATGAAAGATTCAAGCCATAGACTGACCTTTGTGACAATATTATATCTTTCTCAACTCATTCAATCTTCCAGTCACTATAGTTCTTTAATTTACTTTGACTTTCATCCTTTTATTCCACGCATTTTATTTCTGTTCTAATCCTTTCTTTGTATATTGCAACATTTTTCCTTTAATATTGAATTTTCTTTCTTTCTAGTTATTAAACAATCACCCTCCAGCAACTGACGGTAGCCAGTTCTCTGCTTAACCAACAAATAAACGCAGTATATAAACGCAATGTAAATACGATTCTATTTCATGAAAAAGAAAAACCAAAATACTTTAAAGAAAAATACATTAAAGTTTTTCATCTGAAACAATCCTAAACATTTGAGTTTTATCCCTGTGGCAAAAGGGAAATACATGTATTAGAGTTAAGTGATTTGGATGTGAAAGTTTAATTCATTGCATGAAGTAAGGTTTCCTGACATTGCAGACACCGGAAAAAGCGTCCTTCTAAACAGGAAATCTGGCTATTTACGGGTCCGATTTACGGAGTGACAAAAAAGGCGTCCGTAAGCAGTCACATAAAATAAAGATTAGCTAGACACATCAATGGATTGATATGACATAACCAGAATAGACATGACCAAACCAAGATAGATATGACCGAACCAAGTTATACGAACGAGGTGTTACCCCCAAAGAATTCAGTGGTAAGAGTAAAACAGTCTATATAGACTTTTGCCTCTAATCCTTATGAGCATTTTTAAATTTGACTTATTTATTTATTTATTTACTTATCTCCTTTGAAATAGGAAAAGGTGTGATCTAGAAGTAATGTTTTTATGGTAAATTCCTCGAACATTTCGTTAGTACCACTATTGACTATTATTTTTATATATATATATATATATATATATATATATATATATATATATGTGTGTGTGTGTGTGTGTGTGTGTGTGTGTGTGTGTGCGTGTGTGTGTGTGTGTCTGTGTGTGTTTGTATGTGTGTGTGTGTGCGTGTTTGCATACACGGTGTTTTATGTTACGTAGTTTTGAAAGTATATATATATCTATCTATATATATATATATGTGGGTGTGTGTCTGTGTCTGTGTGTGTATCTGTGTGTGTGTGTGTGTGTTAAATCCTACTTTACATGTGATTACCTTGATTACTGTCAACATCCAACATGATTTCTCATTTCTCTCTCACTCTTTCTATTCATTTGGATGTATCTATCTATCTCGCTTATTCACCAATCTACATTAACGATTGCATTGAAACTGAGCAAAAAGGTAGAAAAAATGCCCATTTATATATTCGTACTAAAGTAGATTCACGCGTACAGAAAAAATATTTTCGTCTTTAAACCTGAATAACACTTGGGATGCAATCTCCAATGAACACAGGAAACTCGATATAATTTTCATTTCCACATCATCTTCTGACTAATCTATTTTCTGCCCTTTCCTTTTAAAAAGGTGTCAGGAAATACAAATGTATTGAACTGCACAAAGTTTGGCATAAGGCTGTATTCCTAGTTGGTTTATTGAGCAGTCTTGTGAAAGGGCACACTAACCTAGCGTACATCATATAGCCACCTTATCTCTCAAAAGACCAACAAATAAACAGTAGAAGTAGCGGTGTACGTTCCATATGTTTTTGACGAAAATGTTTAATATGTGGACCAAGCAATCGTTGAATATTTGCTACGCGTCAAGTTCATCCACTCTTTTTTTTACATACGAGTGAATAAATGTTCACATATATGCACTCACATGCATGCACATTCACTACTCGAAAAGGAAAATATCTAAATAGTGCATTGATTGCAAACCGTTAACACTATTTTGACTGATTACATTGAATATTCAATATATTTGGTTCTCTTCTGGGTTTATCAAAGTAGAATAAATATTAAAATCATCCCAAGCACAACAGACATAACCTAACATACAAACAGATACACACACTAACACTTAAAGTAGTGAATGCACATAAGCTAAAGCACCCTCCAAAAATACATATCAGTAATAATTTCGGATTCTTTGAAAAATTAACTCATAGAACCAATTTACTCGAGCTACAAATAAGATAGCTCTTCGAGATGGACGAAGAAGAATATAACTCGTTTGGTTTCGTCCTCCTGAGCCTCGCCATATCATCCCTTGGGAGAAGCGAAAGAGAATGAAAGAAAGGCATCCAAGGGTGAAAGTCAATCGTGAGAAAAAGGTGAGGCAATATCTGAATGAAGCCGCGTCACCTACCCATTCCTCAACTGCCACCGACCTGCAATGCCGACCCAAAATGACTTGGCACCTTCCATTCTACTGTGCAGCTGTGTTCTGGCAAGACGATGTCATAAGCAATAATGTTCATTTATCATTTACCAGACCACCACCCTCTTTCCACCAATACCACCATGAACACCTTCACCATTATTGCAGCCATAACCACCGCCATGTCAAGCTGGCAGAGAGTAAAATCGAAAAGAGTAGTGAAATTGGAAATAAGAATGAAATATTGTGGGGTATGAGTGAAATGAAACGAAGTGACAAGAAGAAAAAAGGTGAAAGGGAGAATAATTGAAAAATAAAGATTTTTGTTTCTTTTTCTGGTCGGATGAGTCCAATAAATGGAGAGGTGGGCTAGTGGTATCGGAGGCAGAATTAAAAGGATATTTAGGAAAGAAATATTGACTTAATATAATATAAATTTGAGGAAAAGATGGTGGGATGAAGAAACAACGATTGATAGATATATAAAACAAAAGAATCTATTGGAAGAAAAAGTCAATATATATCAAACAATCAATTGATCGATTAGTATATATGGACAGAGATAAATATGAACAAATTAATGCATAGCTATGGCAAATGTACCCATTCTGTGTATATATAAATATAAGTAGATCGACAGCTATATGTGTCATGTACTTCAAGTAAAGTATAAATGAATATTTAAGCAAGCGTAAACTTAAAAATTTGTTATAATTATTTTCAAACTTGAAACCGACCGGACTAGAAATGTCTATATGTCAGTTCAAGTAAATTTATATCTGTATTCTTCTATCTTTCTTGGTTTTACTTTATATATCTAAGAATTATAGACATTGCTCAACTGTAGAAACTTAAGGAAGGAAGCAATTATGTTGAATAAAAGAGAAGAAAAGCGAATAAAAGATTGAAACCTGTTTTGTAGAGATGAACAAGAACACTGACATAACAACGAACAAAAGAATAGAGTAAATGAAGAATTCAACTAGAATTAAATACATTAGTAGCGGAAGAAAGAAACAATAAAAACCGTGTTCAACCTATCTTTTATGTTGAGAAGAGAATGAGTCTAGGGAGGTAATAAAGAATAATGGAAGAAGGACAATGTAATGTTCAAGAAGATGCCACACAAGAGAAGGAAAATGAAAAGAGACAAAGAAAAGTGATTAATAAATCAATGATAGAAGATGTATGAAAAAGAAATAAAAACAAAGAATTTCGCTCAAATATGAATAAGAAAAATCTAAGAAGCAAAAGAATGAGAAAATCTACGAAATATGCGAAAAGAAAAGAAAACTGAAAAACATTTAAATAAAAAATCCTAGAAAAGGGACAGGTTGAAAGATATCATGATAAAAATGAAAAAGAAATGAATATTTTAACGTTGATAGAAAAGTCAACAAAGAAAAAATTCAAATGAACGTTTGTAATGAGATGAAGAAGAAAAGCGAATTAACAGGAAGACAAACTAGCAGTGGAAGAAAAAATCAATGATGTCGGCGCTACTGCACCGCCTTATCACGTGATTACCATGTCGGAAATCTCGGGCTGCTGACGTCGAGCGAGTTACTATGGCTGGTGAATGGGTCTGTTGGTTTCTCGGCCAGTCAATGGGTGTGGTTGGGTCTCGTCCGGAACGAAAAACGACGGATTTATTGGGGCCTATTAGCATCAATGTTAGAATTAAACGCTTTGGTTCGTTCGGCTCTTGCAGTCGATACCGACGCCATTTTTCTCTTTCATTTTTTACCTTTTCTCCTCCCACTTCAGTTTAACAGCGCCATTATTCCTTATTCGATAATTCTGTCATTCGAGCATTCAAAAAGTTTAGTATGTCAGCATTTCTTCCATGTCTTTTATTTTAATTTCTGCGAAGCTTTTTTGTTTTCTCTGTTGATTATCTTTACTTTATATTCTTTGAGTTACGTTTATTGCTCTGGAACATTATGCAGAAGACAAATGCATTTTCGTGCATTAGAGATACAGTCACAATACACGGATGTAGCATTTGTTTTCATCTGTATATTGCGTTTTATTAGTTTTAATTTTGAATCTATTTTCATGTGCATGACTGATTTTTAATTAGTCAACAAGATTTGTTTTTAAATTAGTAATTCTTTTTGGTAATACATTCCTTTCAGGAAGAGTCTTTGTTAACATGCTATTTTGAACACACACACACACACACACACACACATATATATATATATATATATATATATATATATATATTATTTTATATGCGCGGTACTTAGTGGAAAGCGCTCAATATAGAGATAGAGCTTAACATAATAAGTTGTAAGGATATGAGTTTGTGACTCTGGTTTTCCCGCTTTTGCGATCATCAGACATACTGGGTTATTTTTTGTTTATTTAAAAAAAACAGTTTTTGTCATTATCGCAAAAGCGTGAAACCCTGGGTCACAAACTCATATCCATACAACTTATTAACTTATTATATATATATATATATATATATATATATATATATATATATATATATATATATATATATATATATATATATATATTCTGTTTTCTTTTCACTGTCGGAATATCAAATCAAAATAATGTTTCCTGTTCTGTTAAAAAATGCCTATACCATAAGGACGTCAAAAATGCTTTATAATTTTGTGTAAAATATTATATTTTGATTTTGTTTTGTTTTTTCTATTTTATTCCTCCATTTATTCGTACGAGTCGCTTGTTAATCTCTTGAGAATTGTTGCTGGTCTTTTCTCCATGCAAACTTGTTTTCATTCTTTCTCTTAATAAGTGTTTCTCTTCAACGTATGTGCTTTTATATTGTTTCAGTGATTGATATGGATTTGAGATAGTAGAGGTTTTCATCCTATGCCCCATCACGTTATCTATTATCATGATGTCTCTCCTGAATGTCTACTTATTTATATGCATTCATTTCTCATAGTTGATAACTTCTTGTGATTTTTGCCTTATTTTAAGCAAATACTCAGTTATAATGGACGGAAAGATTAAATTTATTACGGCGGTATTTTATATGAAAACAAGATTGTGGTTAGCCGTATATATACCGTCCTATTATTAGAGAAAAAAAAACTTTAAAAATATGATTGCAAAATAACATAGATATACATACTTAATTATTTAAATATATGGATACACTCTATCAACAAGCCTACGCACACACGCGTGCACGCACACACATTAAGAAGATATACGAAATGAAACATATACTCCTACACATTAACAAGTGTTCCTTTCTTTCATCTTGAATTCAGTTACTTTATATTGCAGCTACATTGTCATTTTACAGTCATTGATAAAAACACAAACTGGAAATAATATCTATCGTCAATTGAATTAAATTCATGATAATCATTCGACGCATACAAAACATAAGAAATCATTCACGCACTTGTTTTTACTGAAGTGTGTCCTGAAAACTTCTCAACCAAAATAAGAAGCCTTTCCAAAAAAAAGAATGATGTTTGGTCAGATTTTTCGAAGACGGCCGTGCCGAGTACTTTTCAGCACCCATTGCTGTATCAGAGAATTCTGCTACTTTCGTTTCGTACCAATGAGGATAAATTCACTAAGTCGATGTATTTAGGTGGGTATAAATACCTATAAGGACACATTCACAATCATATATTCACCCATTAACACATGTGTGTATTCATAAATTTACATCTGTTTAATCAAAGAATGGTCTGAATTGCATGCAAATTAGAAGCTAATACTTCAACATAGCAATGCTGGTCCCTAAGGAGAACATTTTAATCAGCACAATCAGTTTTAGTTCGAACCGGTAAACGACTTGGAGAATTGAACCTCATGAACTGAAAAGAAAAGTCATTGTATATAATTCTTTTTCGGAAACATTGATTTTTCAAAGTCATTTTATTCCCAGCAAAGATATTTTATGATTATACCAAAATTGATAGAAAATTAATGTTATCGTCTCATATATTTTCGTTTTAAATTCAACTGCTTCACATATTATTTGATCTCTACACATACATATATATGTAATCATTTTGGAACATGTTTGACCATAAATAATTTTCAAATTTTATATAAACACACACACACACACACACACACACACACACACACACACACACACACACACACATATATATATATATATGGATGCAACAAATCAAATTCTTGGCAAAACTAACACAGAGACTACCAAGTAATCAAAGAAAATAAAAAGTTTAAACACAAAAACTAATAAATATAAACCAATAAATCAAAAACCAAGAGGAAAACCGATAAAAAATGAAAAGAGAATACCAAAAGAGAGACAACTATCTAAATAGTAGCGGTCTATGTCTAAATGAGCTAAGTAGCGGCACAACTCCAAAAGAGACAAAATTCTGATTGCTACTCGAGTTTCCCACTACCGCGATCGTTCGGCGCATGGGAACGCGTCTCTCTCTCTCTCCCTCTCTCTCTCTCTCTCTCTCTCTCTCTCTCTCTCTCTCATATATTTGAAAAAATACACCCGTTCATATGTAGAATTTCATACTTTCACATTTACGTAAATATATTACTCAAAGTGACATTTACACAAGCGGATATGCGAGTTCCGCAGATTATATGTAGCATTTTTGTCATCATTATTATTACTACTACTATTATTATTTAGAACAGTAGTAATTGGCGATTACTAGTGTGAACTGACCTGATAGTACCATAGAAAATTTTCGTAGTCATAAACTACTAACCTGTCAGAATGTTCTTTGATATGTGAGACAGTTAACCTGTACCATAGTGGAACATTTGAGTTAAACTTTCCAGCGAATTGCAAAAGCAGTTCTGCAGGACCCATAAAGATTTGATAAGTTCGTTTGGTCAACAATACTTTCTCAGAATATCAGTGAACGCGTGGAAGAAGAATTACTAGCGAGGAAGGAAAACAAAACAAAACAATATGGATTCTATCTTGCCTGAAGCCTAAACATCAAGAAATAAAACACTTAAAGACTACGAGAAGGGACTAAAATATCCGAGTGCTATCGACATATTTTTACATTAAGTAAATTTACGTTGTTAATCTTTGTCTATGAGAATAATACATCGTCTAGTAAGTCGCTTTATTTGTACATAAATGAATCATGCAAATTGTGGAGACTGGTGTGCAAATGATTTCTTCAAGCATTTGCACAATGTTGGGTATTAAAAGTAGATTGTATTGCATCGGGAAATAGTAGATTGCAAAGCTGGCATGAATTTCGATTATGAAACATTGCCAAAATTAGAATTTCAATTACAGATTTTGGAAGACAAACTCTGTTGTTAATAACCGGAGGATTCATCTAATGAAATCCATGTAAATTTACATGTTCACGTCATTGTATATCCGAACATACGAACCTGGGGCCACACACACACACAGAAACACACACACACGCACACACACACACACACACACACACACACACACCTCGGACAGCCATTAAGTGAGTGAGATTTTTCTTCAATCAATATGTCAAGTGTCTCTTGTTGGATGATCGATGATAAAAAGAACGAGTAATATCCTTACTGAGGCTGTTCACTTGCTATGTTTTGGCGAAATATCATACTTTTCTATGGATAATTGACGACATACATCATTCGACGATATGTGACAGATACCAACAGAACGGCCGCATATGACAACTACGAAAAGCAATGGAGACAATAGAGGAAAAGATGATAAGGAGACGGATAAAGATGAAACAAATGTGAAAGTATAAAACAAGGAATATACAAGTGTGTGTATGTGTGCGCGCATGGATGTGAACTTGCGTGTATACAAGCAAAGTAAATGTGTACGCACATACATACTTTTCAAATGTGCTTGTATAGATACATTTTGCAGTCAAATACAAGTTGAAGTGGAGTAGGAGAATGTTGGTTAGCAAGATTATGTTGCATTAATTCTTCTAAACAGATTATTCTTCTACCGAGATTCTAGTATCTTATGTCATTCACACCTAAAATGAAAATGCTAAACATTCATCTCTCTCTCTCTCTCTCTCTCTTTCTCTCTCTATGTATGTATGTATGCATGTGTGTGTGTGCGTGTCTGTCTGTCAATAGAACGAAAAATTAATGAAAATTAAATAAGTTAATAAATGAAAGAAGGAGAAAACAAAGAGTAAAAATGAAAAACAGCATTGAAAAGAAAAAAATGCAAGAAAGTGAGAAACAGAGAGAAAGAAAGAAATGGTGTACCGAAGCTAGAAACCTAGAAAAAGAAAGAAAATATAAAGTGTCGAAATGGATGACAAAGAAAGGCGTAAGTGAAAGTGGCCCAATCCTATGAAATGTGCGACAATCTAACATGACAGTTTTATAAAAAGATTTGCCTTAAGATGGAAAGGATTTTTGGTGAAGGAGACACATGTACGCACCCAAACAGAAAAGCGCATTGTGGGGAGCGAAAGAGACACAAAAAGATCCGGTTGCATAAAGTAACCAAACGGTTATCCGGTCGCGAAAAACGAAAACGTCAAAGAATCAACAGAGGCTGTCATCGTTGACGACGCTTAATGTGATTTGATGGACGGATGCAGATTTCTTTTCGCAAAGATATCCCGATAAATGCCACCAGAAAGAATGAGAGCAGGTAAAAATATGATTGAGAAAATTCATATGCTGAGCAGTGATTGGCAGCGCTGTTTAGCCATTGCGCGTTTTCTTCTTTCCAGATATTGCGTACCGCCTACTGCCTCTTTTACTTTCAATCATGTCAGTCACTACTCTTTACTGAAATACCTTAGTAAGCAACACATATGTGTAAAGAAGGCTCCATCAAAATTGATACTTGTAGCAGTCAATCAAATTTCAGCTCAGAGATTTTTTGTCTTTATTCTTTGCTTTTTTAGTTCTTTTTCCCATTACTTTCTTGCATCCTTCATGTTTTATTTACATTTGCTTTACTTATGAACACACTCGTGGATGCATTCATAAGAAATCTCATATTGGCTTAGAAATGGTCACTAAATAAATATATTCACAAGCCAAATATTTTTTCTTCTAAGTTTAGAAATGAGACATCATACCAAAATTAAATCTTTAACTGTGATAATAAAAGATTATTTGACTATAATCATTTTTTTGTATAAAACATTAAACGGTATAAAAAAGAACAAATTAATGGATATGATTTAAGTCTGTTAATCGCTTGCCGCGCAAGTAATACTACAAAAATTTTGTTTGAATTTGATTTTACTTTAATTTGTTATACATTAGATGGCTTTCACTTTCAGTGTGTTAAATCCCAAAACAAGAGAAAGCAAGAAAGAAAATGTGTGGAAGATTTGTGAGTTGAGGAAAAGATGGAACCATAAATATGGAAAAGGAAATATAATATAAAAATTTAGAGACGATGAAGGAATTTATAAAAGAGGGTGTGGAAGAAATCCTGCAAAGAAGTTGTTGTTGTTGGTGGTGGCGATGGTGGTGGTCAATTAAAATAATTGCAAGA
>OZ038492.1:48196751-48231751 GCA_964036315.1 Acanthosepion esculentum | reverse complement strand
CAACGCTGTCATTTAGCGACTTTAGGATTATACAAGTTTACAGCAATTCTCACAAGAGGTCAGTCGTTAAAGGATATGCAAAAATATGTAAAATAAAACAATTCTACAGACATTCCAATAGATAGAAGGAATTGCACATAATATATGGATTTAGTTGTAAAGAGAGCAGTTGAAGGAAAATGAATTTCTATTAATGGTAGCTCCGATTAATTTCATAAGAACTAATTATATTAAGACAAGAATACTTAATGGACTACAAAATATAGAATATATAGATATAAAAATGCGACAGTCATTCATGCAATGCGCAAATGCAATTAGTACAAAAATAGGCATGACTGAGTAAGAACAGGGATCAACTGGGAACTGTTCAAATGATTACAATTATCTCTACAAACTCATTGTACACAAAACAGAATCTGACCTAAAATCCTCTAGAAAATGATATGGATCATCCGATCCAGACCATATTGTTCATCGTGAATTAAGAAATTAGATAGGTTGTATGTGCCAATATTCAACCGTATTACAGAGAGAGGGGGGGGGGGGGAGAACAAGCAACACAAAATCAGATTGTTACAAAAACGTCAAAAGGATAAATGTTTGATGAGAAAATACAAACAAAAGAAAAAAAAGGAAATATTTGCAAATGAAATGCCCTAGGCACAGTTTGGCAATAGATACTTGCAGGGGCCAACGAAATCACTAGTAACAGTAACCTAAAACAACTGCATTAGTAAGAATCGTAGCAAACTAAAAAAAGAAACAACAAAATAGGAAGTATCACTTTGATGGACAAAGAAGGAAATATCAATCTCATCGTCAGTAAACGGAGTCAATTAAGTGAGAAAATGTAGAGAAATGAAGAGGATAGGAAAGAAGAAGTAATCTACTGGCAAAAATTCAAACGGTATTGACGATGCAAACGAATCAAAGAAGCCCCCAAAATGTACTTGGCAAACGTAACATTCTTTGGAACATTCATTTCAAATTGGTCACCCAATCTAAATCAAGTGATTAGATCATCATAAAGCGGATATTGTCATTTCAGCCAATCGTAGAGCGAATTTTTTTAAAAAAGTGAATAAATTGTAGAAATACATGGATATTGTCAGAAATCTGTATAACAAGAGAATTTGTAAACAATCGTGGAGCACCTGAAACGGCCTTGAAGACCTCTACAAAAAAAGAACATTGATGATAATTAAGTGAGAATTACTAGATAATCACTAGGAAAAAGAACATTGATGATAATCAGTGAGGATTACTAGATAATCACTAGGAAAAAGAACATTGATGATAATCAGTGAGGATTACTAGATAATCACTAGGAAAAAGAACATTGATGATAATCAGCGAGGATTACTAGATAATCACTAGGAAAAAGAACATTGATGATAATCAGCGAGGATTACTAGATAATCACTAGGAAAAAGAACATTGATGATAATCAGCGAGGATTACTAGATAATCACTAGGAAAAAGAACATTGATGATAATCAGTGAGGATTACTAGATAATCACTAGGAAAAAGAACATTGATGATAATCAGTGAGGATTACTAGATAATCACTAGGAAAAAGAACATTGATGATAATCAGTGAGGATTACTAGATAATCACTAGGAAAAAGAACATTGATGATAATCAGCGAGGATTACTAGATAATCACTAGGAAAAAGAACATTGATGATAATCAGTGAGGATTACTAGATAATCACTAGGAAAAAGAACATTGATGATAATCCGTGAGGATTACTAGATAATCACTAGGAAAAAGAACATTGATGATAATCAGTGAGGATTACTAGATAATCACTAGGAAAAAGAACATTGATGATAATCAGCGATGATTACTAGATAATCACTAGGAAAAAGAACATTGATGATAATCAGTGAGGATTACTAGATAATCACTAGGAAAAAGAACATTGATGATAATCAGTGAGGATTACTAGATAATCACTGGGGAAAACATAGGATTTTTTGGTATCATAAGTCTCAGAAGTAAATTAAGTCTAAGCACAAATAATAATAATAATAATAATAATAATAATAATAATAATAATAATTTTTGATTTTGTGTCCAAGAAATTTTCATTGTTATATAAATGAAAATAGGAACACATCCCCGCAGTCCAAAATCGGAGTCATCAAATAATGAAGCGAGAAAAATACGAAGATGTCGAAATCCTGGTGTGGATTCGATTGGGAAAAATATAATATCACAAAACAAAGAAAATACTGGAAATAAGTATCAACAGAATTGACCAGATTAAGTATAAAGACATGCACAATGACCAATTGGAAGACCTTTCTAAATTGAACAAGAGAAAATGAAACTTGAATCAAAGAACAAAGATGATTGATGTTGATAAATATTTGTAAACAGGAGGTAAGATGGAGAAACAACTAACATAAAATAATGATAGAAATTATCAGTGTTGTTGATTGTGTCAGTTATGGAAATATTTGGGAACTAAACATACATCATATACAAGTTGCTGCAACAAAACTGACGAAAGAACGAATGCAGTATAACAAAAGTGCAAAACGTGAAGCACAAAATAAGGAAAACAATTGCATGCATATTCAAGAGATAAACATAGACAAAATAGCATAGGCATGATTTCAGAGAGGAAACTTAACGAGAGAAATGGATTTCCCCCTTATATAAGTGCATTAAAATTAAATATAAGGCGAAAATAGGCAATAATAAATTAGA
This sequence comes from Acanthosepion esculentum, assembly GCA_964036315.1. Lineage (NCBI taxonomy): Eukaryota > Metazoa > Mollusca > Cephalopoda > Sepiida > Sepiidae > Acanthosepion > Acanthosepion esculentum. Next base: position 48,229,027 of record OZ038492.1, on the reverse strand, counting down.
GATGAAACTGTTGATTAATTAAGAAATTAATGTCTCAAATTGGTTCAGACAGGGTACAACTATAGACATGATTGAGTGGGAACAGTGATCCTTTGAGAATTGTGCAAGTTACTGGAATATATAAACAAGAAGCTGTGCTCAACAATTACAATAACACTTTTGCTGGGACTTCGAAATGCAAATAGAACATTTGATTTGATCCTGATTTAGTCATCGCAGACAGATATTTGCCAGAATGTTGACGTTTCTTGAGAAATAAGAAGACCTTATCAGAAATGTGAGTAACAAAAAGGTGACAATTGTAGTTACCATTATTGCTGCACTGGGAAAACTAATGAAACATGAAAATAAGTTGGAAGGATTGAAAGTATGAATGTATATCTCGAGGTTCGTAAAAAAATTAAAAGAACGATCTGTAATGTAATCGATCCTGTTCTGGCAACACGACTTCGTGGCTTCCCTCTCGATTTTCTAAAAATATTTTCATGGCAATTGTTCTGATGAGCTTTCACCCTTGGTGTCTCGACTGCATGAACATCAGCGTGCTACTAGATTGGTAACTAGGACTCAGAGTTTTATTGTTGGACTACTTAGATGCAACCGTAAGTTCTATTCTAATAGTTTCTTTTCTCGCAATTGTCGCTTGTAGAACTCCTTTCCAATTATTTTGCTTCCCTGCCACGTAAATTTAAATGTACCGTCAATTGCCATATTCTGTCTTCCTGAATTCTGTTCCTTTATACAGATTTATATCCTGATTTCTACTAACTAAAGTCTTCTCATTCTATTTCAGTCCATGTAACCTTCTGTGTCTCAAGCGCATTATCGTCTTGCGTTGGGTAAAATCATTAAAAAGAATCGAATCCATGTAAACAACAGCATTATTAAAATCAGACTGAACACTGGCGAAAATACTGGACGATTGGCAAGATTTACTACGACTTGATCTTCAGAGAAAACAAGAGCATACAACCTCAGTAAAAGATCAATAACTACTATTATTACTATTATTACTACTAATAATAATAATAAAATAATGCGAAGAAAAAGAAGAAGCAGAAGAAGGAAAAGAAGAAAAATCAGAAGATGATGATGATGATGATGCAATGATGATGATGTGTGGCTACAAATCAATTCCTATCGAGGCGATTTTCATTTGAATGTAACGTTCCGAAACACACGTTTGCTATGTTCCCGTCTTGTAAGGCACATTAAGTCAAAAACCATCTGTTTGCTCTAAATGAAAACGAAAAAAGAAGAAATGAAAGGCTTTCGCTGACAACAAAAAGAAAAAAGAAAAACAGAATTAAAATAAAAAAATAGTTTGATGCAAGTAATGTAGCGACATTTACAAGTTTATATGGAATATTTTTTTTTCTGGGGTTTCCCAGAGGATAGATTTTCATGTTGGCGTGATGGAAGGATGAGTGAGAATGTCGTGTAAGGGAAACGAGATCTTAGAACGAGGGAGAATATAGAAGGCTGCTGGTTTCACGCATTTATAAGAGAAATTCATCTACAATGAATAAGGAGAATCTTTATATATTTTTGTCTTCTTTCTGTATATTCACCAAATTCTGCGTTCATATACATCTCTACGTGTGTTTTATGTAAAAACTTAGTGACCCACATAAAAACAACATTACTAAAATATTTCCTAAAATATATTTTTGGCCAAGAAAAACGTTGAATTTAATATATTTCGTTTATTGCAGTTGCTTAAACATATCCCAAAGATTGATCATTAAGCACTAATTTTTTTCTCTTTCGTCTCACCCTCTCTCACTCTCTCTCTCTCTCTCTCTCTCTCTCTCTCTATATATATATATATATATATATATATATATATATATATATATATATATATATATATATATATACATATATATATATATATATATATTTATATATATATATATCAATATATTTCATATACGACATTGGAGCATTAGGAAAATAATATATATATATATATATATATATATATATATATATATATATACACGATATTAAACTCCAGTATATAATTATTGCAGACCACTTACTTTGTAGCTATTCATTATGTACTAAATTATATATCAATTCTTATATTTATGTGCGTGTATGTATGTATGCATGTATTTATGTGTGTAAACAGGTACACACATGCACACACACACGCACACAATATGTGCTTGCATAAACAAAAAAAGTTTGTTGACGGAGAAATATGTAATTGATTTTCCGAGGATAGGCAACAATTTAATCTAGACTAACTCAAGATATGTACTCATAAATCTTTTCATCCATTTTATTCTGTTTATATCTGTCAGTCATGGATGTGTATTTATTCTCTTACTGATCGTAGCAATGTCCATTCCATTTCTCTATTTCTATTTCATATCCTCTCATACATCTGCCAGCTTACTGTCTCTGGGTCTCTCAGTCTCTCTCTTTTTATATCTCTCTTTCTCTCATTCTCTCTAGCTATTTAATATCTATCTAGCTATATATTTACATACTCGCACAGACCAATCTCTTGCTAGACGTACGTAAGTAGACACTGATATGTTTGGAGGGGGACAAAAGTAGATGCCTGAAGTTCAAAACTGGTACAGAGAAGCACACAGGATAACGGGAAGATTGAGTCTGTGCTCCAACGCGAATATGAAGCTCATAGAACAGAAGTTATGAGGAAAGGTTGAGAGGAGGATGAGGATGAGGAGGACAAAGGCGCATTGCTGCCTTGTTGGAGATGGATTGTGCTGACGGGAAGGGCTAATCTGCCCAAGTCAAAACTGGCGAGGAATGTATCCGCGGCTCCTTCAGTGGACCATTTCAAGTGGATGCTATAAGTGGCTATGTCATTCTCTCTAAATTGCCACACACACATACACACACACACACGCGTGAGCGCGCAGGCGCACGCTCATACACACATACACATTGTTCATCATTCATCTACAATGTTGTTATTGTTATGATAGCTTTTGTCGTTAGCTATCGCAATTAATTTCCTTATTCTTATTGATGTTATTGTTATTGCTGTAAATAACAATATTGTCATGGTCATTGTTTTTATGAATATTATTATCGCATTTTTTACCTTCGTATTTTGTCATTGTTTTGATAATTGTGGTTGCTGTAGGTGGTGGTATTAGTAGTTTGTGATGATTACTGTTCGAGGCCAAATGAAAACAAATTTTCTTAAAGCTCTGACTTTAATAGCCCCGGAGTTAGTAATTTCTATTCTTTCGAATATTTTTCCCGTTATGCTTTCCTCAAGGAATATCACTAGTATTTCCTTGACTATATACACATTTCACTCGCTCTTTCTCTCTCATTCAGCATTTTCTATTTTCCCAGACCAAGGAATTCTTCTTTTTTTTTTCATTTGTTCTTTCAGCTTTTCATTTTTGGTCTTCAGTAAATCATTTTCTTCTCTCATTTAACAGTTTTTGTTGTTCTCCAACTTACTTCTTTAATTTCAATTTTATTCTTATCAATTTTATTCTTATCTTCAGATTGTCGGTCCTCTATTGCAACATCAAGCAATCATCTCGACGGAGAGTTACTTACCAATTCATTCACGGTAGATATTGTTCTTGATCTTCAAGTCCTGAACCCTCACTATTTTCAGCTTGGTTGAATAGAACTTGTGTCACTGTTAATGAGGAGCCCCAATGTCAAAGTTATTCGTCTTTAGTTCTTATTTTCTTAGACTTTAACACTTTAAAAATTTTCTGTCAATACGTTAACTGCATGGAGATGTGTTTCATTGAAACTGACACCGAGAGATGAATAGAGAAAGATGGCGAGGAAGCACCAAATACATAATCTTCGTAGAAACAAACAGATTATTAGAAATATAGATAGGTAAAGAACGAGAGAATTAATGATACCGTAACATACAAAATAATGATAAATAATGATAAATATTGATATCATAATATACAAAATATGCTTTTACAGGGAGGAATATAGTGATATTGATTCAGAATAACGTTTGTCTTAATATAAGTCGATTCAGATATATACATCGTGTGTGTGTGTACGTATGTGTGTATGTGTGTGCTGCGTATGTGCAGAGAAAGAGGGAGGGAATGACCAATGACTGAACTAACATCGCGATAATAACGAAAATAGCTGGGGTGATTTTCAAGATAAAGAAACATTAGTAACGAGAATAAAAATAAGAATAACGGTGATAAAATGTTTTTTGCTATTGTCTTAGTATCCCCATTAAGGAAGCTCTCACAGACACACGTCCATAATCCCTAACCCGACCCACGTGTCTAAATACCTCATCATACTCCCCGATGTTATCATATTACATTCACACTCGTCTTTCAGTTTACTCTTCTATCATAATAGCAAAACCTACTGTTTGAAAGTCTTTTCCTCACTCCTCTTGCTTCATGATTGTTTGCCATGGTCATGTCTTTGAATCTAAATCAAATAACATTGGTTTAGGTTACATGGGTTTATGCGCGTTTAGAGGGAAACAAGTAATTTTTGTTGAATTTCACTAATATTTGTGTTTACATGTGCTAATTGTTTACACTAATATTATGAATATCATCAAGTGTTAACTAGCTCTTTCTTCTGCAGATGCACCAATATTTCTCAGTGCTTAGAAAAAGACCTTCTTAGCAGTTATGCTATTTTGGGATTTCTTTTTACCCGGCATGAGAATTTATGTAAGATTTCAGCTTTCATACGATCATCATCATCATCACTCTCATTACGATGATGATGATCTTCTGTTTAACTTGCTATTAAATTACAAGATTTAAAGAAGGATAAAAAATAAATCAGTCATATGCGTGCAAGCACTCACACAAACAGACACACACACACACACACACACACACACACACACATATATATATATATATATATATATATATATATATATATATATATATATATATATATATATATATGTATATGTATACGAGGTCAGTCCTGAAATAATCAAGCCATTTCAAAATATTAATGGAAAAGCAGTCTATCTCGGCAATGGCGCTTTAGTCTTGATGTGACTTCACAGCATCCCTTCTATGATTAAAAAATCTCTTTCGTGATTACCATCATCTGCACTTTTGCATTCTCCATTTAATCTCATTTATGATGTGAAATTTGCTCTTTGTCAGAACTGATTGGAAAAGGACAGAAGCCACAGCAGGAAAATAGTTTTGGATTGTAGGTTTATCAACAGAACTGGATGAAGCAATTGATATGACAAAAAAAAACAACTACGCGGAATATAAAGAATGTGCAGTTGACATGTCTAGATAGGAGACTTTGATCGCTGATTTCCTTTGATTTTCAGCCTGCAAGTGTTCATCATGTTCAGACCTCCGTGAATGTGAATTGCTTTCATTGGATTCTAAACAAAGTTTAAAGCATTAACAATATTTTATCTGGAATCTACTCGTGAAAAGTTTTCTCGGTCATAAAACGTTGTTTCCGTGAAAAAAATATTTAAGAATATTTAAAATATTCACTGTAAATTCAAGGGTCATACAAGACAAAAGTTTACTCCTTGGTGCCACACTACCGACTGCATAACCGACAGAAGAGTTTGTGTTAACGCTTATAGAGCTTCTTGGTATTTTCAAAAGAATTTAATGGTATATTTCGTATCAGGAAAATTGTGAGACGCATGGAACCGAAACTATATGTTGGTGCTTGCTTATATATGTATGCACACATACACACAGTGAAATACACAGTCACTTTGAATATCTGTATGTATACATATATGTATACATATATATGCATGTATACATGCGTTCACAGAAACAGAAATCAGCAGTATGTATGCACACATACAGACAATGAATGAACCATACACATACATTTTGGAAACACACGCACACACACACACACACACACATATATATATATATATGAAATCACCAACATTTACTTATATACGCATTTAATTTATAGAAAGAGGATTTTGTTAGTTCTAAGATGAAACAGCCCGATACAGGAAGCGGAAGTTTGTAGTCGTTAGATAGTAACTGTGTCTGCTGTTTCCCTCCTTACAAATCTAAAATTACTAAAACTAACAATGACGGCAGACATTAAGCTTTATCGATATAATAATATTTCAATATGAATCACAATCGATGTGGTAATTGATTTGATGAATACTGATGCTTGAAAAGAAATGAGTTTTCACTCTTGCATTTATTATATGTTTTCTAGTTCAGTAGAGTGGGTAATAAAAATTCGGTTTCAGCGAAATATGCGCGGAAACGGCACGATGTCTTTGAACAAATAAACATCAATATTTTCTTTCAATAAATGCACATCTACATGCACACGCGCTCATTCGTAAAAGTAAATACATGTTTAAACACACACACGTGTGTGTGTGTGTGTGTGTGTGTGTGTGTGTGTAAACAACACAAAAGTAAAAAATACCAGAATTTCTTCTTTGTCTGACTATCTCATTCTCTGATGAAGCTTTAAAAAAGGGAAACATGTTAGATTGATAAATTATTCCTATTTGTTCCTTATTTTATCATATATATATATATATATATATATATATATATATATATATATATATATATATATATATATATATATATCGGGGTCTCATGTTGATGTGTGTTTTTAACTGTACACAACATATAGGTTTACATTGATACCTACATGAACGGTAAATAATACAACTATATTATTTATAGCCTAATGGTTTGGGATTTTCACCTTGGTAACTATTGCCATGACAGCTTACAAATTGCATTTCAGAAATGCTCTGGCCGAGACGTCTGCCCAGAAAAATTTCTTCTTTGACAAAATCACGCAAAATCTTTCTTCTTTCTCCATTTAACAGATCAAAATCAAGTTATCGAGGCCAGTTTGCTTGTTTTTTACATACCCCTGAAAGGAGAAAACTTTTTCAAGGAAACATTGGAAATTCTAAAAACGGAAATTATAGTGATACTAAATTACTAAACCAACAATGATAGAGAGAAGAAAAACATTTTTTGACTCCCATCAATGCAACGTAATATTTAATGGTGCTCTTGAAAATTAACGACAGAACATCCAGGGAACCAGTCTCTATGCAAAGAGGAAAGAAGAAAACAGTTTAGCTACGCTAAGCCTGCATTTTTAAACGTCTATACAGAAATAAATGCAAAAACAATAATTATACTGGCTACAAAAAAGGAAAGGAACTGAAATAAAACAAAACTACAATCGAAGTCAATAAAAATGTTTTAAAATAGAAAGCAAATATGCTGCAAAAGAAAAGTTTAAGAATCAATAAAGAAACGAAATGACTTAGGCTTAAGTAGAGAGAAGATTTTTCTAAACTGCTAAAATCTCAAAATAAAATAATATTACATCATTCTTTGTGTAGGGACCAATTGATGATAGCCTTTAGTAGAAAAAACACATTATTGTTGTTGTAATCCTTAGAGTACCAGACGCAATCTCAAACCTTCGTGTACAAGTTAGAAATGTAAGTAAACTAAAGACAATGCAAAGCTCAACAATGCTGAAATCGATGAAACTATTGCAGGGATTGGTGTTCTCTTGTTGTCACCAGATTCCGTTCGTCGGTAAAATACAAATAATAATAATTAAAAACAGAAGGAAAATCGAGAAAGTTGTAAATACTTTGCATTAGATATTACTGTACAGAACTACATAGAAAGTCAAAATTATTATTATCATTATATATATATATATATATATATATATATATATATTGTCACACACACACATAAACACACACGCACGCACACACACACACACATATATATATATATATATATATATATATATATATATATATATATATATGTTTGTGTAAACGAGTAGTTCAATAATTTAAGGGAAAACTGAATGCAGCGGAATTGAAAAGATAAAGAATATTACTAAAGAAAAAGGAATACTGTAAAATATACTGAATATTCTAGAAGATGTGATCTTATTTGACTAGGAATAATAAAATAAGAAAAAATAAAATTATGTTAATAATAATAATAACAATAATAATAATAATTGTGCTGTCGATGAAAAAATCTTAATAAGAGTTCTAAAAATGGTGCAAAAGGATCAGGAGGGCGGAAATAAAATTTTCTGGCATTAAGAAGAAGGAAATAAAGCCTACGCCCAATGCCAATGATCGCCATGTTCACTTCCATCTGGGGAAGAACAGTGTGAAGTTTCACTTTTCGCGTCTCTTTGGGTAAACCTTGCGTCCACCAGATATTTGTGGGAAAATGAAGAGATGCCTTCAGTTACATACGCGGTTAGACACATAAAGATACAGTTTAATTCGCACATTAATAAATATAAAAACGTAAACACACGCGCAGGCATATATATATGTGAGAGATACTGCTTCGTTTATAAACACATGCATGTATATACAAATACCTATATGTTTTTGTGTGCGTGCATGTGATTGTGTGTACATGCGTGTGTGTGTCTGTGTACGTATGAATACACAAAGAGATAGAGATTTAGAGAGTTGAGGCAACACAGGCACACAGCAGCAGGAAGTAACTGCTATTTAATAACCTCTGCCCTATAGCGAATGTACATCATGTATCGATGAAAATAAATGTTAAATTTAGTTTAGTATGAAACAAAGATAAACTAGAAAAATAATCTGGAGCAAACTCTAAGCGATGGCATGTGATTTTATTTTGTTTTACAACAGGTGCCATATTCATGTAAGGACGTTTTTAATCGATAGCCGTGTTTGTACATTGTTAATATTAGATTAAAAAAAAACTTTGGTAATTTTGTTAATATTCACTGTTTATTACGACACCATCGAACGAGGAGAAAATGTTTCTCGTTGTTTGGAGTCAATATGAATTAAGAAATACAAATTACAAACAAGCAGTTTGTAAATCAAATGCAAAATAACAAAGATGGCGACTGATTATTGTTAAAAAGGCTCAGATTTCACATCGATAACCGTTACACTACTCGCATTTCCGCACCTTGCTACCACAGTTATTATAATTATTATCATTATTATTATTATTTACTTTTGCATTGCGCTTGCAACTTAGAAATATTTTGTGACATTCTGAGGAAATCGATTCTGAGTGTTCTTGCTCATCTTATGAATTAAGTCGTCTGTATGGCTTCATTTTGTCCTAAACTTTTGTCAAAATGTATCTGTGTATCTTTCAAGTGTAACAATAATAATGTGTAAAATAAATGATGTAATGGTGATCGGCACCGAACAAGAAAATCGGCGAACCTAATTCGAATTCCAGTCACTTTCAAATACCCTTGAGATGGTATGAATGCATTTCTTCTCCTCTTCAGACAATGATTAAATAGTAAAGTAAACACGGTTCCTCAGCCTTGGTTAGCAACAAGTCTAGGAGAAGCAGGACCCTGAATTTAAAAACTGTATTTAAATCTGGCGAAGCGCATACGAAAGGATTGTTTAATTTTAGTTTTCTGGTGTAAGTTATTCTGTTTTCCATTCTTAGTTTTCTCTTACAAAGTAAATTTGGTCTTTTGACCTAACTCACAACTCACACAAGATATTTTTAGTTTTTTTTCTCTACGATAGTTTCTTCTTTAAGTGCATACCATTGGCTTTCAAGGGGAAATCTCATTTGCTTACACAATACCCAATACATTATTGTTCTCATTCGGTTGTATCTATATTTGTACTCCGTCTAAATTAAAGCTCTGCCTTCATTCATAATTAACACTTTCAGCTTTGTCGCCACCGAGATGACATTCACTGTTGACCTTATCCTTAATATCACGCGTAATAATACATTTGTTATGAGCCTGGATTAATTGTGGCCCGATTTTTCTTTAGTAACATCTTCTGTGCAACAATGGCCTAATTTTACTTCCTCATTTTACAATCGTCTCAACTCAAATTTTATTTCTGAGTAACACTCTTTATCGTTCTTTCCTTCTCGGATCAAATATTTCAACTTCATCAATGGGTCTAAGGATTTGTTCATGGCCATCATATTCATTATTTTGTTCAAATTTCTCAGTTCTTGTCCAGATCGGAAAAGCCCTTCAATATATTATTATTATTTTTTAAATTTCCTTTGATATCTGGCGTTTACACATTTCTTTCCGTTACCCGCCCGGGGACCTAAGGTTAGAAATGGCATCATGACACTTTCCACTGCAAAAAAAAAATTACATAGATAAAGCCCTTCGTAAAGTGTGGGCTGTACTTGTCAGAACAATTTTTTGTATCTCTTTGAGGCATGACTTCCAGGGATCCCTTCAATCAGCATACTGGAATCTTTTCCAACCAGTCCAAGTGCTCCAACTACAACAGGGATTGTTGATGTTCCCATGTGCCACATTTTTGAGATTTCTATTTCAAGGTCCTTGTATTTTGACAGTTTTTCGAATATCTTCAAAGATACATTGCAGTCTTATTATTATTATTATTATTATTATTATTATTATTATTATTATTATTATTATTATTATTATTATTAAGAGTATTAGTAGTATGTCCTTATATATATTTATATATTAATTTTATTTTTATTACTTCTCCATCGTCATCATTGTCATCATCAACAGCCTTTGTTTCCGTAGACTTTAGAAAAAAAAACGGAAAAGAAAAACTGAACCCAAATCCTCCCAAGCGGCCAAACGGTAAAATAGAAAATAGCAAAAACAAATGGATGTTATCACGTTGAAGCAATGGACCACCCAAAAATGTGTTCAGATCTGAATTTACCCATTAAGATCTCACTTGTATACTTTTTTCACTTGTCTTGTTTAAATTTTTCAGTTTTTTTTTTATCCCACTGAACGATTTAAAATAAGAAAAGAAAAATAGAAAACATATTTTAAACACTTTACTGTGTTACTAATTTACTTTCCTGTCTTTTATTTTGTTATTTAGAATTGTACTATTTCTATTGTCTCCTTTGAAAATATACTTAACAGTATCAAGTTTTTGATACTCCTCACTCTTCACCTAGTCACATAGAGACAACTCAGCGAGCCAAGAGTAACACTTCCTGAATCTTTCCTACCACAATGAACCCAGTGTATTTTAGCGTAACATTTTCTGTTATATACTTTAAAGACTATAAACGTGATTTTGTTCTTGTTATTAATGCAAACGATACAAGGGATTGGGAATTTAAAAATTAATAAGAACTTTTGGAACTTATCTTTGGAGCTGCATTTGTTTTTTGTTTTGTTTTTTAAATATTCGATTTATGACCATTGAAACACGAAAGAAGAGTGTTATTTCAGTATTTGTTTAAGAGCCGATAGATTAGAGTTTTGTTTGAAATTTGACCGTGAAAGGATCAAGGAGAAGCAGAAGAGAAGAGATAGAGAGGATGAATAGAAGAGAGATGAATAGGAGATTAAAGAAGAACGAAAACTGGGTAAAAAAGAAAACAAACAAATGCAAGAAAAAATGAGAGTAGCTATATTAGAAGGAAAGTAAAAAAGAAAACTATTTCTTTTCTGTTTTATTTCTAATTTTCCTTAGGTTAACATATTTCTTAGAGCGATGAAAGGAAAGCAGGAAAGAGAAAAGAAGTGAATCCAGGTAATAGAGATCGACAAAATGAATACCAGGGCCGAAGTGGGCCAAGAAGAAAATGAGGATTGGTGACGTGTCGAGTGCCAATATTGATTCAGGTGCGAATATAAAATGCAGCTTGAGCGTCGTCGGTTCTATTCAATATCAAAAACAAATATGATTAATGTCCCGCTGAGTCCAAAGTTTAGGACGACAAATCCCTCCACTACTGTACTTCCCACTTCCAGTTTCACTCTCCCTACTGCCCCATTGCATCTCAAGTAGCAATAATATAAGACTTATTGAAGTACTTAGTAATTGTCAATATGGGCTTGCTGGCTTAGTTGGGTGTCATTTTGCTCAAACTGGACGAAGGGGAGGGCGGTAAGTGGTCAGGTCAGATACGAAAAAACTAGGGTTAATAGATGCATACATAGATAATAAAGGGAGAGCGATAAGGAGATAGATAGATAGAGAGAGAGAGAGATAAAGTGATGTTCATTCTTACATATATACAAATTCAAACGTGCTCAAGCGCGCACACAATCTCTCTACATAAGATTTTTGTTGAGTGCATCGTGATCGAGGAAACCATAAGTAATGTCTTGTGAGTTCGAGCCATGATGAATGACCCACACTGGTGGCCTTGTGCCTAACTAATTTTATGCTTAAAAATCACTATATTACTTTTTTTATTTTAGTTTGATAGGTAACAAAGTTACAATGAAAGTTATTTTAAATTCAAATTTTACGAGCTTAATAGTAGCAGTTAGAATAAATAAAGATTGTATAGCGTCACTTTTCTAGATAGGAAAGTATGTTTACTTGCCTTCATTAGCCAAGTTCGAAATTGTGGAATTTATATAGATTTTCACTGGTACCTGGTGCAAAGCTGCTACCGTCACAGCCACTAAGCTGGATTTGCGTGAGATAGGCAAATAGAGAAAGAGTAAAATAGGTAGATAGTTCTTTTTATTGTTTTTCTCTGAGTGAGTGTGTCCATACGTGATTTGTACACGTGTCTGTATACCTATGCAAATTTGTGAATGTGACAATCTTCGTGCCATTTTTCTGTCTCTTTCAAAAGACCTTTTTATGAATGTATTCCAGTCAACTCTCTTGACAACGATTGTGATTATGTTTGTTGTGGGAGGCGGAAAAAACTCTCTCTCACACTCTATCTCTCCCGCTTTATCTGTCTTTCTAACTCTTTCTATCTCTCTATCTATCTATCTATCTATCTATCTATCTATCTATCTATCTATCTATCTATCTCTCTCTCTCTCTCTCTATATATATATATATATATATATATATATATATATATATATATATATGTATACTATGTATGTTTGTCCTTGCTCATGTATAGGTGCATTTTTATGTACGCATTGAATGATTCTGTGTGTATACATACATATGTATATATACGTGTGTGTGTGTGTGTGTTTCTGCATTAAAACATTAAATGTAAAAATATAGTTTTACATCTGCTGATAAGAATTCTTTATATATCTATAAATATATTTGTTTGCGGTTCGGTGTATTTGCGTGTGTTTACTGTTTGTGCGAGATATATTATTACACATAAATATACCCACATTTATGCGTATAGATAAATGTATGTTTATGTATGAACCTCCGGTATAAGCCCAGACACTGGCTGTAATAAAGAAGTTATGTTTTCTCAATTTACCAAATAATATCTTGCAAAGATATTAATGTTCCAATCTGTATACAATAAGCATATTTCGAACGATTGTTGTTTATGCTTTCAATTTTTATTTAAGACGTTTCTCTTTCCAGCTTGTCAACCAATATCTAGGCGGATTATCAAAACCAGAAAATGTACACAAAATAGAAAAGTACTTTTACAAATTAGAACTAAGCACAGATATTTGATGGTTTGAGTTATCGACTTATGAAAGGGAAGCGTCGCGCCACAAAGATCTGCCAGAAACAGGAGGAATTACTAGGGAAATACTGTCATCAAATTCGACGAAAGCAGAAAAACGAATATAAAAAAACCCATGAAGTAAATGCAAGAAGAACGATAAAGAACGAGCGCCAAAACGAAAGAGACTAGAAGAGAAAGAGAGAGACAACCCCCGCTCCTCCCGAAATAAGCTGAGAGGAATATGAAATGAAAGAGAGGGAGTAAATGTTGTCAGTGAATGAGGTAGAAAGTGTTAGTAAGAAGAGATAACAGGAATGAGAAGTGCAAATTGAGAAGTAATAGAAAAAGTAAGGCACAAATAAATAAGGAAAGAAACAAGGGAAGAGGATATAAATTAGATGTGATAAGTGACAAAAGAGAGATACTGAATGATAATGACATGAAAGTAAATAATAAAAAATGGAATAAGAATAATGTAATAAAAGAGAATAAGGGATAAAGAATATATTATTTGGAACAGCTTATAAGTCAAATTGAGGGAAACCCTGCAAGAAAAGAGGAAATATGTGATATTAACGTTAAAGTATCAAAAGAAAAAGTGAGAGCGGAGGAATTATTTGAATGGTAGTGATGAGGAAAATGAGAAGAAATATTCGACGACAATAAGAAGTAAAAAGAAGGTGAAGTCAGAGATAAAGAGCGGGGGATGAAAGAGTGAAGATAAGAAGGGGTGGTTAGAGAAAAAACATAAAAGGAAAGAGAAACAGTTTTAGAAAGAAAGAATCATTAAGAAAACTCGAGAAAATTGTAGAGTCGATATAAACTCATACCTTTTTTTAATCATATTACTCCATGTAAGGCAGTAGAACCACTAAGACACAATGAGTGACTGAGTGCGAAAGAATAAGAAAAAAGCGAAACATTACTAAGGAGCAAGAACAATAGAAAAACAATCAAGAGGCCAGTAGATAACGATTTATATTGCACTTGAAGATCAAACTTGACTGGAAAGCATGTAACCGAAAGAGAGTACTACAAGCTAGAAACGCGAGAAAAGGAATTGTAGGCATAGGATTTACGGTTACATCTCGTCAATTCACTTGTGAATTGATGATACCTAGCCGCCAATCGAGTAGTGCGACTGAGAATAAATGCAATTGAAGAATAAAGGCTAACTCTAAAGAGAAAGTTAAAAGAATATGAGTGAGAGTAAAGAAAAATATTAGAGAGATGCAGTCGAGATAAAGAGAAAGGGATTATTAATGGCAGAAACATTTAAATGATATGCCAAAGAATGAAAGAGATTTTTAAAAAATAGCAGAGAAACCGCAAGCAGTAGGGGAGGAAAGACTGGGAAGTTAAAGAAAAATATGAAAATCGCAGAATTTTAAATTTTGAATGTGTTCTTAATTACTATTCCTGTTTGTATTCATCCTTATTACATCTACACAGTGTAACTGGAAGTACCTGGCTGCAAAATTTGAGTAATATTTTCCTGATCCCTATTCCCATCAGACACAGAACTGAGCATGGGTTGCTTCTTTAGATCATCATACCCTACAAATGCCCGTGATACCTCTGTGAGTGTCTGTCGATTTACATCAGATCAATAGTCAAGCTACTGATACCACTGAGTCGGGATGAAATATATGAGACATCAATTGCTTTTGTTCATGCTACGCATCGTGGCTAAAAGGTCTGAAAATGTTGTACACTTATCAGAAAGGATGATTTAATATGGAACAGAAAAACGAAACATAGAGTGAAGAGAAAATTTTAAAAAGGTGGGGAAAGAAATAAAAGAGAACAAAAATAAGAGTAAAAAAGATAGTGAAGAAGCGAAGAAGATAAATCCTAGGACGAAAATGTGCAGTGTAGGAAAGAGAAAAGATGGTACCGATTAATACAATGATTGATTTTCTAAGAAGCGATATCTGCGACAAAATGTCTGTTAAAAATGATTGATTATAATAAATGACAACATATTAATGGTCATGAATTTTCAGCTTGGTATAATTGATTAAACTAACATACCTATATATATATATATATATATATATATATATATAGATATATATATAGATAGATAGATAGATAGATAGATAGATAGATAGATAGATAGATATAGATATGTTAGTTTAATCATATATATACACTGCGTGCCAAATTATTATCGAGATAACCTTTTTCTAATATTTCAAAAACAGTCCAATCAATTCACAAACATTTTTCACACAATGTTCGCAACACTGACCTGCGCAATCACTGAAATTTTTGTACTGATCTGCGCAATGTAAACAAACTGGCGCAATATTTGTTATCAGCACGGGGATTTGAGCGTTCCAAAATATTAGAAAGGTTTAGTAAAATTCCCAGAATTGAACAAACAAAACGTTTATTAATGTTGCATGTGAATGTTTATGATCCAAAGAAGCTAATAAATAAGATAATCAAACAAATAATAACAGATACAAACAAAGGTACAGTTTTAAACAAATTAATAGGGAATGTGCTTTCCCTGTTTTGAAATTACTTGAAGAAGATGAAGATCCATAGAATTTGTTAATTGTAGGATGTCATCTGATGTAATGCCGCGAGATATGTCAAGAATTGCTTCCCACAACTCAGCGTTGCTCCTGAATTGTCGTCCGTTGGCGTACAGTCTTCGCTTCATGATGCTCCAAAGGTTTTCGATTGGGTTCAAATCCGGAGAATTTGCTGGCCACTTCATTTTTCGAGGTCTATCGAAGCCTAACTGTTTCAAATATTCAGTAGTCTTGTGAGCAGCATGTGAGGGAGCATTATCTTGCATAAAAACAATGTCCTTTCTGAAGGCAACTCTTTGCCTTTCCATCCACGGTTCAAGATGCTCCTTCATAAATGCTATGTATGCATCAGCAGTCATTTTGATGCCATCTGGTACTCTCCATGGGCCCACTAATGTTTTTCCAATAATACCACCCCAGATCATAATGCCCCCACCACCTTGTTGGCGTCTCAAACGCTGATGGCGATTCTGTCCGTTCATTACCCAGCCTTTGCACCATCTATCTGGCCCATCAAGTGTTGCTCGAGTTTCGTCTGTGAACAAAACTTTAGAGAAGTCAATCTTCATATTGTCCTCGGCCCATTTCAATCGATTTTGAATGTGATTTTTCGTCAACGGAGGCTTCGATACAGGTTTGACTGTTGTTATTTTCCTCAGGTACCGACAGCAAGTATTTTAGACACAGTAGGATCCCCAATGCAACTGAAAAGCTATTGACTGGTAAGTCCAGGGTTCTTCGTGGCCTCTCGTTTAAGTCGTGACATGAGACGACGTGAAATAACCCTCGGCTTGCCTTTATCTGCCCTTTTTCGTACTTGTGTAGGGTCGGCGGTGAACTTTTTCACTGTTTCATGATACCTCCCTATCATTTTAGAAATTTCTAGGGTAGATTTACCTTTTGAGAATTCTGAGGTGATAGTTTTCTTTTCAGCATCACTTAAACTGCTTTTACAGCCCATCTTTTCACTAAATTCTTACACTTTTCTAATAATTTGGCACGCTCAAATCACCGTGCTGATAACAAATATGGCACCAGTTTGTTTACCTTGCACAGATCCGTAGGAAAATTCCAATGATTGTGCAGGTCAGTGTTGCCAACATTGTGAGAAAATTTTGTGTGTATTGATTGGACGGTTTTTGAAATATTAGAAAAAAGTTATCTCGACAATAATTTGGCACGCAGTGTATATATACATATATATATATATATATATATATATATATATATATATATATATATATATATATATATATATATATATGCGAATTGTTCTAAATGAAAATATTTATGTGTATATATACATTAACTGAATATTGAGAAGCCGGTAAGACGCCATCTGTGAAGACATGAAAATATCTGCGGCTGAGCATTTAATATTAGTATTCAGCAATATATTTAGACAGATATCTTTACCTATTCCGATGTTTTATCGGAATATCTCGGTTTTCTCATCATTTCACAGCGTAATTCAGTGGCCTAATTATTTTTCAATGTGTATCTTGGTTCACAAAATAACCAGATTGTGCTTCTTCCAATTTACTTTTATAGGCGGAAATAGTAGATCAAAGCAATTTCATTTATAAAACGATGAAAACTTGCTACATTATACATTTCGAATGTGTAACTACGAACAAGCTAACCTATGAACATGTTTGAAACAGACAAAGTGTAGTAATATCTTTCATAATACAAAGTCAACAATGTATATTGCCGACAAAAAATAAAACAGCTTGACGTTATATTTTTCTTTAGACAGTAAATAATAGAGAGATCTCCTGAATAAGTCATTTTCTTCTCAGTTGAATTCGTGTTAATACAGAACAAAGGATCAAAGTAATTAGAGACAAGAGATTACGGTGAGAGAAAACAAAATTAATTTCAAACAGACACACTATTAATATTTACATACCCTACCTTCGTTCGATACATACTTAAATGGGAAACTGATTAGGAAGATTGTGTTTCTCTACTAACCTATGATTGCGTCAAAAATCAGGATGTGAAACTCTGGATTTTACTTGCGTTCATATACAAACTTGGATGCATGGGTAATCTATTTTACCCACAAACAAGCATCATTATATTTGATTCTGTGTGATTATTCCTAAGCGAATATGCATAGTTCCAAACGCAGGAAAATTCAGATGGTGTTATGTATGTTTTTATCTCAGTAAATTCAAAGTCTTTTGCTGTTGAAACTTAAACGCATTAAAGACTGCAAACGTAGTCGAATGATCAATCATTAGATATTTCAATAGAATATATCTTCAATCGATAATTGTATGAATGATGATTAGAAGCACTGTTATAATCTTCTTGATATATATATATATATATATATATATATATATATATACATACATATATATATATATATATATATATATATATATATATTTCATATATGTTATAAGATCGCTACAAAAATAGCCATTTTGTTTCAACACTTCTGGTGTCTTATCAAGTGATGGTGTTGAATGTAGAATATATATATATATATATATATATATATATATATATATATATATATATATATATATATATATATATGGTGTTGAATGTAGAATATATATATTTATAAGGTTTATATAGGTATATAAATTTTAAATAGTTTAAACTATAAATAGCTTTTATATATAAAATGTTTATATTTAAACTAAATAAATAAACGATTATGTGTGTGTGCGCACGCGCGTGTGTGTATAAACTTTAAGCATAATAATTGATTGGTAGCTATACTTTTAGATATGATAGTATAATGAAATAAGGAGAGATATAAAACGACTGGTAGCCAAACAGATGTGTGCATTGAAACGCAGATGCATCAATGCATTTGTATCTGCTTTTCTTGTCTGCATAAAACACTTTTTTCAGGTTTTTTTTATTAAGTTTCTCAAGTTGTATATACGTCATTTCAAAAATATACGGGTCATACGAGATTTTGTTAATAGTCGATATTTTTGCGCTGTCATTGCTCAGGAATGAAATAATGTCAAAGAAACCGCAATAGAATTATGAAAGCGTGTTTCATGTTTTCACTGAGAGTTAAAAATGCTTTGCCATCATGTCAGGTTCATGTAGTATCTGGAAAGAATGAACTTATTTAACATGGCTTGCGAAACTAACATACACATCATAGCTCATCCTAAGGCTTATCTGTCTGGCAAAGTTAAAATGGCAGCTGATATCCAAAACGACCTCAAGTCCGTCGTTAACTTGGGTAAAAAATGGATTGTTAATTTTAACGCCTCCAAAACTAAGCTTCTTTCCATGAATTATCTGAAAGACCACTCGCTGCCTTTCATCAGCAGGGCTGATGCTACCCCCAGGAAAGTGACTCGTTGCCCCTTCTCGGGCTCACGTTCTTAGCTGACATGAAGTGGATAGACTATATTGAATCGATTGCTAGGTTAGTTGCTAAGAAAGTTGGTTTGCTGTGTCGGGCGAGGTAATTTTTCTCTCTAGAAACTATTTTACTTATCTCTAAGTCTACCATACGTCTATGCTTAGAATATTGCTACCACATATGAACCGGTGCCCCTGCTATTTACCTTGAGCTCCTTGTTCAGAACCGAAGAAGAATCAGCAATATTATTGGTCCTGCTCTGGCGGCTCGGCTTCAGTCGCATTTCAACCGTCTGTCTATGCCTAAGTTTGCCTCTCTACGCTTTTTCTATAAATACTTTCATGGTAATTGTTCGGATGAACTCTTCGCTGTAGTACTTAGATATTTTGAATTTAAGCGCAGTACTAGACTAGCGTGGAGATCCCATCAATTTACAGCTGAGCTAGCTAGATGTCGCCATAAATCTTATGCTAACAGTTTCTTCTCTCGCACTTCTCGCTTGTGGAACTCCTTTCCGACTCTATGCTTTAAAGCCAACTTTAATCTGCAAAAATTTTAATGCAATGTCAATCGCTATCTTCTGTCCTCTTAATTGCTCTCTTCTTTTTCTGCTCATCATTAATGTTTCTGTTTCCAATTCTTCCACTCCCTGTAACCCCTTGTGATTGAGTGGCTTTACTGCCTTGCATTGGGTGATACCGATTTTAAAAAAAATCTATCTCATATTTAGTGGGCACAAGGTTTAGAATCGACATCTGACTCTTTCTCTCTCTTTCTCTCTGCCTCTCTCTTTACACACACACACACACACACATACACACACACACACACACACACACATACACACATATACGGCAGATCACATTGAAGCTAAAACTGTATTCAACATGCAAAATTGATTCCTATGTTCAGAGTGTCTACATCTATAAACGCTATATTTCCTATACTAAATATCCTTCCACTATAAATACAGCAAATTTTAAGCAAAAACTGGGATTTTATATAATCTTTTGTTATTGTGTGTGTGTGTATTTGTGTGTGTAGGCGCGTTTTTTCCAAGAAGCAATATGTTGACGTTGAATAAATACTTTAATTTCTATCTGCATTTATTTATACATAATAGTTTCGGTGTGTTTGAGAATTTCTGTGTTTTCCATGTCTCGTATAGCATTATAGAAAAATTGACTCGGTCTTGCCTGTCAACATATTCTTTTATTCTGTTTTCTTTTGGTTCATGAATAAATCCACAATTACAACATCAACAAACATTTCTTATTTATTTCTATCTCTATTATATGAAATCTTAGAAAATGTCTGAAATTAATAGAAGATACTTCTCGAACCAAATAAATATTTTCAGTACAAATAATAAAAACTATCATGTATCTACTACAAGTAATCAGTATTTTCTCTCTAACATTTCACTCCCAAATACATTATCAAGAAAAATCAACAGTTAAATCTAATAGTTGAATATGCAATTTGAATCCTCTGACAAATTCCTTTCTCTATTTGCCCAGAAATGAAAAAAACTATGCATTTCTTGTTTGTTAATTTAATCTTCGTTTCCAATGTATTTTCCTCGAATAAATGTTGGCCTATTGCTCTGAACGTTTTCTACATAATTGACTCTCTGAACACGTATTTCAGTAACTTTCTTCCTGATGCCTTTCCTAAAACATTTGCTTGCTTTCCATTTGACTCGGTATTTATCGGTTTGCGCGCGCGTATCAACCTACCAGTGTTTCTGTGTCTACGCAGCACTTTCAGTGGAGCATGTCCTCTCCAGACATAGTCACTTACTTAGCGATTTACTTATCAAGCGCAAGGCGTGCAATAATCCTATTACATTTGTCAGGGAAGATAAGAGGCCATCATTTTTTTTGCGCGTGGGGAGGTGGGGGTGAGTTATCACTCGCATAGGGGTGTGAGGCATGAGAACGCGTCCATTCTTTATATCATCGATACCAGTTATATTGGATATCGCACACTGTCGCTCACACATTATTACCATCAGTATGTATATACACTTATACAGACACGCATATATATATATATATATATATATATATATATATATATATATATATATATATGTGCGTGTGTGTGTGTGTGTGTGTGTGTGTCTGTGTCTGTGTGTAGGTGTGTATAAGCTGACACTGAGGGCTACATGCATAAACTTGTATATGAAGAAAATGCAACTTCATATGCCCGATCATACACATAAATGTACATATGCACACACATATTACCCTCTCTTACTCTCTCTCTCTCTCTCTCTCTCTCTCTCTCTATATATATATATATATATATATATATATATATATATATATATATATTATACAGCCTGCTGCTGCATCCTTTAAAATTTATGAATATGAACAAGTGTTGTGATACATGGTAACTACCTGTGTTCGCGTCTATACCAATGTCTACATATTTATGAAATAGATTTTGTTTATATTCTCATATAAATTCGTATATTTATATATGTAAGTGAAAATATAATTTTATTCATACGTAAAAACATATAGGTATGTGTGTGCGTGAAAATGTGATATAGTTTTTTTACTAAGCCTAATTATACATACAAGGATAAATATATACACTTCTTTTCGCATATTATCCCCGTAAAATGGTCAAACGGAAAGCATAAGGAATGATTCGAATACGCGGATTTAATTTTAGAATCTACCGAACATACATATTGGTACAGGTAAAACAGAAAATCAAATCTCTAAATACACATTGCAATTATATATTCAAAATTGAATATAATTTATATCCAACACAATAGGGAGTTAAAAATAAGAAGTGACTAAAGAAATATAGCCAAATTGAAGTTTGTTATCGCCTCGACTTTATTTTTTTCAAGGCGATCATGCAATTTAATATAATTTGAATATATATTCACAAATAAAACGGAAAACTATTAACCCCATCTACATGAAGTGTATGAAATCATCTTTCAAAAACTAAGCCGAAAGTGATGCATAACTGTTAAGATTTCCAGTAAAAACATGATAAAATGAATTTTGAATTTTAAAAAATCTGTTTATATCGCACAAATTTTTTACATCTAAGGTTGACAGTAGATGAAAATAAGGCACATTTTTCTTCAATATTTTTATAAACTCTTACTACAGAACAGCAAATGAAGAAGCGGGGCTAAAATACGAAATGAAAAAAGGTAAGATAAAAAATCTAACAGAATTGAAGAAACTGGGAACTTAATAAACTACATATTTGCGCAGGCAACATTTAAAGAAAGAAAGACTTGTGAAATAGGAACGTAAAATATTAAAGCATTCTATAATGGTAAACTAGCAATGCCTAACATGCAGAAAACAGTCCACAAAAGAATCATAAAAGTAACACACTTGAATTGAAACTATGATACATTTTCAAGTTGAAACAATAATATATTTTGAAGCACTTTCAATTCAATCTTACAAACAAATGTCAGAAAGAAAACAAAGCAAGAAATCTCCTTTTAAATAGGAACAGTTCAATAGTTTCGGACAAAGATTCAGACGATTTATCCAATGCAGCTTATGAAATGAATTGTTGCAAGCGTAAGCAAAGACATGGAAGACTATCAAATTATGGATTTAGCCGTTTCACTCGATCACGTGTCGTTGAAGAATAACGAATAATAATTGCGAATAAATATTGAAATTTTGGTCACAGCCTACGAAAATTGTAGAATGTGAAAAGTAAAGTATTATCCTGGGTCATCAGAACATTGTGAACTGACCTAAAGACTTTTGCAAAAAGGAAAACAAATAGAGATCAAGGGAAAGTTGTAATCCTTTAGGCATCGTTGAAACTGCGCGGGGCAATTGAAGAGACCAGTTGAAACATGATCCCTGGCAATGACAGCTAAATAGTTGAAGATGCAAATTAAAAAAATATTACCACGATCACGGGTCCTGTAACCAGTAGCAGCAATTGTATATCTTGGACAAGATAACCTGACCAAGTCCAACCCTCTCTGGACTGAAAAAATATTATACTGAATATGGAAACACGTAAAAAGAAGAAGGAAAAAGTAAGACGTAGAAAGAGTGATTAGGAATGAGTTGATTATTAGAACAGTTTTACTAATAATCATTAAAGATCTTAAGATATTCCAAGAAAAATCAAGAAGAATAAAAACATCGATAAAACCAAGAATAATAGATAAATGATAACGGAGTCTAGGTTTGTGCCTTAGACTATTTCATTTAAATAAATATAATAAAATTAAGCAAAATGATGAAGAGAATAACTAGACAAATGTTCACTTGTGAACACTGTCTTATGAAAGGAAAGAAATAAAAAAAATAAATTAACACACAATTTGGTTTCAACAGGAAATTTTATTTTTCGCTGTGTTTTTTTTCTTAATCGTCTAAATAATTTTTTTTTTTTTTGCAAAATCAAAATTCCAAACAGGTCAACCTTCTTAGCATTGCGCGTTGTTGGCGTTTTTAATTCCAAAACTCCATTCTTACTGTCCACTCCACCTTTCTTTCAGCCAAATATTTTTTATACTCTCTCAATTCTCACGGAGACATATCACTCTGGCTGTATATGACAGAGGTCACAGTACAAAAGTTTACGTCACACGTAATTACTAAAGATTAACTCACGTGTAAACTTGAAAATATTGCCTTCCTTTGTCAGTAGTCAAAGAATTAAAGATTTTGAAAGCTCAAACACAAAACAAGTAGGCCTAATAATCACAAATCTTTACATGGATTATACATCAGTTGGGGGCACGACTGAGAAGAAATTTAAAATATTTGATCATTTGCTTAGATATCGCGAATTGGGCCAAAAAGTATTCAGTCATTCACTCTAGTATCAAGAAGATATTTTTTTAATTAAATATCTTGCCTGATAAAATTTTATATAGGGAGATCAAGGAAATGATGAATTTATATAAGATTTTGAACAAAATACATTATTTCATGCATCATGGACATACGCACATGCACACATACCTCGGCACAGCTATAAGTAGGTATATCAATATATTCGAAGTCTAATGATGAAAAAACATTTATTTATAATAAAATGTATATGTTTCAACATAATAGCCTTCCTTGTCAATACACTTAACTCATATAGGTTGAATAGTGAAGTTTTTATATAAAAATTAAGCTAATAACAATCTAATAGGCTATATACGGACTTATTTATCAAGCCTCGCGTATTGATAGCAACGATAAAAACGGACAGGATGTTATAAACAATTACGAACATAGATAGATAGATAGATAGATAGATAGATAGATAGATAGATAGATAGATGCCATAACAAGATGATAATGATTTATATCATAAAAATATGAAATTTATGATTGCCATTAAAAGCGTTTAATTCCCTTTATTTTTAATGTGCTTTCATCTTCTTTTTCCGTTTTAAGCATCTCTAACGAGATTCCAGTTGTATGCGAATCTGAAACCCTTCAATCTTCTCGTTCTTTGCTTACAAATGAGATAGAAAAAAGTTGGAGAAATTAAAATTACGACAATGATTTCATACATCAATTGACTTTCCAGCATCGATTTTCTCCAGTAACAAGTTGCAACTTTAATCATTTGTCTGTTGTTGATTCAGTTTGTTTTTCAAAAATGATTTTTATTTGGCAGCAATTCTAGTCGGGTGGGGTTTGGTTGTTGGCAGGAAGTCGGCACTGGGACGCATAAAAATATTTGACTGCAATTGAACATTGAAAATCACATTTACTGTCTCAACAAATTTTACTCTTATCTTTTTGCAGTTTATGTTTTACGGAAGCCATCTTAGTTACCGGCACATTTCTGATTTTCTCTTGTGGCTTGCAAGTTGCCGATTGGAATTTTCTTCTTTTTCGCCTTCTTTTCTCATTTTATCTTTTTACATTATGACCATATACCCTCTTCCCTCCTTTGTTTTTTTCACCTTTCTTTTCACATCCTTTTCTATTTTTGAACTCATAATGAGTTTTAATTGTATATCTTTAATTGTCAACATTCTCAGAGCAATTGCTTCGTAACCATGGCAAGTGCGTTGATAATTACTTTAGTCGAAATTATATTATTAAAATAATAATAATAATAACAAGAGCAATCATTATTATTGTTGCTGTTATTGATGATGATTATAATGATTATTATTATTTCTTTTGATTTTTTTTTCAGATACAATTATATAAGATTTTCGTCTGAAACTAAAATAAAGGAAGGGCTTTCTTAGGAAGCTATTAAGTATTAGGTTTGAAAGATTTTCTTAATCAGTACGCGTTAATACAATCTTTTGTATTTTAGATGAAGGTGGATTTCCAGATTTTTTCTTAATGCGTGTATCTGTATTCTTTAAATCATTCCTAGTGCTCCTACTACTACTGGAATAATGTTTGTGCTTAAATGTCACATTCTTATCAAATTGTTTTGCTGAAATGTGTTTTTATCAGACGGCATGATTATAACACCCATGTACTTTGGAGCCTTTTATGACTATAACAGGTCAGTTAATAAAAATAATAATAATTAGAAAGTAGTAGTAGTAGTAGTAGTAGTAGTAGTAGTATTCCCCTTAGTTATTGCAAATATCATTGGAGCAATTTAAGTAATTAAAAGCTTTTTAAAATAATCATTGTTGAGTAAAACTAAGATTGCGCAATAGAACAGTTAGTAAATATAATGCTATATGAATTCGAGACAATGTTTGGAGATAAAACCTGTAATCTTTGGGAATATAATCGGAAAACATAATTAACAAACACATTGGGAAAGACACGAATCCTCTTTTTCGTCCTCACCTCCTGCTATAAGTTAAATAACAGGATTGACTGGGCACTCTACCCTTCGAAGGAATTCCATTGTAAGAGAAAGACAACTCTGAACTCAAAACTCTAATGAAGGCATTTGTGACCACTATACTATCGAGCCCAAGAAGTAATGACAATTTACAGATAATAAAGAAAAAGAATACGTGGAGAATCATGATCATCTATAAGTTTTGAATCTTAATGACATTAAAAATGCCACTTTCTGTCCGACCTAATCATTTAGGGAGTACATATATTCCCATATATAGAAGACTGTACTGCATAGATCCCGGCTTTGCTGAAGAATGACCTCGAACTATTAAGTGTACATGCTATTCTATGCAGTAACCTCGCAGTTCTACATACTTGACACTTCATTTCTTAAGTTACTTTAATTATTCCCTAAAACAAATCTGATGTTTGGCCCTTTAAATTCTAATTATAGGAAGTGGGTCGAACCGAAAACTTTTCAGAATATCTTCCTCTGTATATATATATATATATATATATATATATATATATATATATATATATATATATATATATATATATATATATATATATAAGAGAGAGAGCGATTTAATAATTTAAGGATTATTAAATATAACACTACATGCTTATTAAATATAACAATATAAACTCGCATTGACAGATGAATATCCTAAGTATTCGTCCATATGTATATATTTGACCAGATATGTGAATTAGTATGTAGTCTGTGGCATCCTATTCGATGCATGGGCTCAGTATAAAAGTTGAATACATATTATTCAATACATAAGTATATATTAAAGTCAGTGCGAACATTTTTCATGTTGCTTATATTATAATTTAGACTAGCAGAAATTCCAGCAGAGGAAAAAGATCTTGCGGTGATTTCCATGTGAAGCCCTGACATGTGCCATTGGTAGTTAATTTATATGAAATGTACAATAAAACAGACGTGGCCTCCACATATTTTCTCATTTATGACAGTAGGAAAAAAGGTGGTATAGGAAGAGAAATAAAAGAGAAAAAGACAGATCTAACACTTGACAAATAGAATTGACGACTAAAAGAAGGGAAACACATGAATTCTAGCTCTACAAAATTCTCTATTCCTTTCAGGATTTTACGCGCCTTTTATCATTCCTTTATTATCTGTGGCAATTTCATTACTTCTTATAATTCCCAAACTTTTATTGTTATCTCTAATTATTTTTTATCTTTTCATTATTTCATTCAGCTCCTCTTCCATTCCTTCCAGACTCCCTTCTTTCTCTTTTTCAGCCTTTTTTAATCGTTCTATTTTATTTATCGTTATTTCTCTTTCTTTTAGACTTCTTCAACTGTATCACATTTAAATAGCATTTGTATTGCTGTTTTTTTCTATCGTCAGTTATCTATCCTTTCACTTTTTTCTCACTTCTGATAATAACACTGATTTTTAAATAAAAATATTTTGCTTTTGATATCTACTTTCTCCAGTTTAATCCATCCTCTCTTTTCTCTTGCATGATTTTTCTTATCTCACGCACTCCCCCCTCTCTCTCCATCTCCCTCTCTCCCTCTCTCTCTCCATCTCTCTCTCTCTCTCTCTCTCTATATATATATATATATATATATACACACAGAGAGATAGAGAGAGAGAGAGAGAGAGAGAGAGAAAGCGTATATAAAGTTTGTGAAATTCTTATTTCCCATGAATACTTATTTTCAAAAATGCTTATATCCAGTATCTTCTTTGCCTCTTTAGATTCTGATTTTTCTGTCTGCTTCTCTATTGCTTAAATTACCACCCTTCCCTCCAGTTCATTCCAAAACCTTCTGTCTGATTAACAGCAAGATTTATAACCATATGTCTAATTCTGATTGTCAGACATCTGGTCTGTCATCAGAAAGCGCCATCATTTCCTCTTCTGTTCAATTCTTTTCTTGTAATGTCAGCAATGGCAACCATTTTGGTGAAATTCTCAAATTGCCAAAAGCACGCTGCCCTGATTCTTTAAATCCAGCTCCAAGGAATGAATATTGTGTCAACAAAACCCAAGACAGAGAACTTTGCATATCTATATTACTGTTTAGATTTGTCTACAATAAATTAATAAAAACGGTTTCGGTTTTCTTCTAGATAAACACTAATAACACATATGTGACAAATAAAAAGAAGAAATGTATGCACAAACATATTCAATTATGAAGATATCAATCTGTAATGATATAAGCTCTTAGCTATTGGCTGACGAATCAAATAATGAACAAGCTGTATGTGTTTATCGATATGTTTCTATATGGTCTATTCAGTTCATTGTTTAAACAAAACATCAACGTGTTAATCTGTCTACTAAGCATAATATGATTTAATTTCTACAAGTAGAACTGTGTGTTCAACAGTCAGTTTTTGCCATTCACATAACACACACACACGCGCATTTGTGTGTGTATGTGTGCATATATATATATATATATATATATATATATATATATATATATATATATATATATTTATATATATATATATCAGTTTTACATAACAAATATTTATTTTAAAATATGTTTTCATTGTTTGTCAATGGCCTTAATTCAGTGGTAAATAGTGACTTTTAGAAAATTATCCATTACAAGTTTCAGAAATTAGCTATTTACATAACCGGCTACGGATTCATTAACCCACCATTAAAAATATATGTGTAAATATAGGATTGGTGTATACGGAATAAATTCCAATAAGCAACAATTACTATTCTTAAAAGAGTGCTCAATACAGAGTAGAGCAAATATAATTTTTTAGTTGAAAATTATAACATAAATATGTTATAAAATCACTACAAAAGTACCCATTTTGTTTCAACACCTCTGGTGTCTTATCATTTGGCTTACTCCCCCTTTTAATATAATGGTTAAACTAAATTAGGACGTATATTTCTAAACCTCATCAAGAAACATTTCCCCAACCCAGAAACTAACCCACTTAGTAAAATATTTAATCCTAATACCTTTAAATTAAGCTATAGTTGTGCGGATAACCTAGAGAAAATAATTTAAAAACATAACAACAGAGTCTTTAACAAGTATAGGGACTCAAATAACTTGACTACTCACCATGTTGCTAGCAGCACTACTCAGTATAATGACACGAATAACAACTTGTGCGATTGTAGGAATCCAAATAATTGTCCACTACAGAATAATTATTTGACTAGTTCTGTAGTTCATCTTAGTACAATCTCTACACTAGAAAACCCAAATATAATTTTTTTTTTTATTGGTAGCACCATGAATCCATTCAAGGAACATTGGCGGGGGTATATGCAATCTTTTAATGGCAGTAATTATAAGTACATGACTTCATTATCCAAGCATTTTTGGAGTCTAAAAGAAAAGAATAAAACACCTACTGTTAAATGGAAATTGATCAGGAAATCCCGAACATGTAACTCCCTATATGCCCCGTGTTATCTATGTCTAAACGAAAAATTTGAAAAAATTAAATTTAAAAATAAGACCCATCTCTTAAATCAAAGATATGAACTAACCGTTAACTGCAAACACCGTGATAAATTTAACTTATTATAGGTCTTGTAATACTTTCAATGATAATGATATCTCACTGTAAATTTAATAGGTTAATACTTGTATTACCTGATGGCCCTTCTGTTGATGCGAGTGCGTGTTGGTGTACGTATAGTGTGTCGTTCGTGTCTGCATGCGTGTGTGTGTGTGTGTGTGTGTGTGTGTGTGTGTGTGTTTGTACTGCTGGATATATATATGTATATATATGTAAGTGTTTTTTTATAAAAAGGAAGAAGGTAAAAAGGAGGAGAAAAGGAGAGGAGGATAAAAATATGTATATATATGTATATAAATGTTCAGATGTATTGTGTATGTATATTTCTATTTGCGTGTACTTCTGTATGTATGGATATGTTTATGTATATATGTAGGGATACATGTATATGTGTGTGTGTATATATATGTATATGTATGTATATGTACGTATGTATATGGTTGAATGTGTATGTGTTTATGTGTATGTGTGTATATATCTGTACTTGTAATTATAGGAATGTATATGTGTTTATATATGTATATATATATATATGTGTGTATGTATGTGTGTTGACACCTGTCATATGTGAACTTGTTTGTGCGTACGTGTAGGTATGTAAAGTTTGGTTTGTATCTACTGGTGCCGGTGTATGTGTACGCATGTATATATGTATATGCATGTGTATTTGTATATATATATATATATATATATATATATATATATATATATATATATATATATATATATATATATATATATATATGTGTGTATATATATATATGTATGTGTATGTGTGTGTATGTATATATGTATATGCATGTGTATTTGTATGTGTGTGTATATATATATATGTATGTATATATATGTATGTGTGTGTGTATATATATATATATATATATATATATATATATGCTTGGATGTGTGCGTACTTATATATGTGTATATGTGGATGTGTTGATATGGGTATTTATACATGATTATATATATGTATATATGGATGTATGTTCGTATGTCTTCGTTTATGTATATGTATGTATATCTTAGTATCTTGGAATGTATTATCAATACTAACTAAAATCTACTTTTGTTTGATAAGGTTTTTTTTTAATTGCTTATAGACTTAATCAACAATTGTGTCTTGTGACATTTTAAAATTATTATGGACTCTACTGTACGTTATCGTCAATAAGATTATATTGTTAGAATATGTGCAGGTTTATGTATGTATATACCTATGTATGTGTGTGTATATATATATCTATATATATATGTGTGTGTATGTGTGTGTATGGGTATATATATATATATGTATGGATGTGTACGTGTTTATGTGTGTATATATGTATATATATGTGTATGTTTATATATATATATATATTGAGAAAGAAAAGAAACTTTTACACCTAAGTTCAATGTATTGAATATTCTGTTTTTCGAGTAATATTATTCTATGTGGTATGCTGAAAAAGTCTTAGCCCAAGCAAAAGGCCCTTCCGAAAAATGTTTGTCATTTTATCAGATTTGGGGAAATGAGTCGGGTGTAGAACTTTTCGGCACCCTTCGTATAAGCAAAAATATATTTTAAAATTAATTACAATCTTATTACGTGTTACTATATGAGGTTCCAATTATTTCTTGTTTTTGATGTTTGTAACTTTTTTATGAGTGATCAGTTATCTCCACTGAACTGAAAATTTATTTATATATCCATATGAGATCCACATGACAATAAGAAGGACTTTAGCCAAATGTGCAACCATTTCATACAGTATAGATAAACTAGTACTAGTGATAATATTCATTATATAAAAATCAATGACATTGTTAACAGAAACGATGAAGCGATAGTTTGAGGAGATGAAAAATAGTGAAACAGATGAAAAATATAAAGAAAGAGAAAAAGAACAATATTTTCAGGATCAGTCGAGAAGAAGAAGAGCAACAATGTTGGTAACTGCATCGAAAGAAGAAAATGATCAAGTAGAAAATTAGCAACATATTCATACACATTTGTTCGTTTATTTGTCGTTCAGTTTGACAGTAAAAATATTATCTTTTCATGTCGTCCATTTTTCTAAAGTAAAGCCACTGAGTGCAGAAAGAAAATCTGATATCAAATAAAAATGCGCACCAGTTGCTCTTTTTTGATATATTTCTTACGCAGACAGTCTCTAAGTCTGTCTACCTCTACTGGTTTCTCTCTATTTATCTCTCTCCTTCACACACACTTCTCTTTCACAATATATATGTGTCTCTTCCTCTGTCTCTACTAGCGTATTTACCTGTTAACCATGCCGACTATGTCTCAGAGTTTTTCAGTTTATATGCATTTATCTATTTGTATGTTTCTACATTGGTATGCAGATGGTGGTGATTGCATGTATATAAAATGTAAATGGTTTTCCTCAAGAACAATGTGACAGCTGTCACCTATTTGCTAGATGTAACTTGATCTATCAATCTCTTAGTCTTTTTTTTATCCATTATCTATCAATCAATCTAATCTATCTTCAGACAATCTATCTTGACCTAATCTTACTTCAGTCAGCGTCTGACACCCTGATTAAGTTTTAGACCTATTCTAATAGGTCTAAAATCTATTTAAGCTTAAGAGGAAGAATGCTACAAATATTAGCAATACTA
>OZ038492.1:48186751-48191751 GCA_964036315.1 Acanthosepion esculentum | reverse complement strand
AACTGAGGATAAATGATAAGAAAAAGAGTAGAAAAAAATAAACGGGAATAAAAATGTTTATAAAGATGAGGAAGTAATGAGGAAGTAATGATGAAAAGAATAAAGCAATGATTTCAGAATAACAGTAATAACAAATATTACTACAATTTACAATTTTGCTTATTATTATTGTAAAAATTCTCTTATGCCTAAAAATTTCACAAGGATAAAATATCAAATAATATCATTTAATGAAAAATACGTATTACTGTAATAATAATAATAATAATAATAATAATAATAATAATAATAATAATAATAATACAAAAAATTGTTTTCACGAGTACAGCCTACACCTTACGAAGGGCTTTATCTATGTAAAATATGTGTGTACATGTGTTTTGTTTATATTTTGTTTTTTTAATTGGTCTGTGGAAAATGTCATGATGCCATTTTTGAGCTTAGGTCTCTGAGCGGGACCCGGAAAGAAATGAGTGGAAACCAGAAATCAAAGGAAATAAAATAAAAATAATCATATTAAATGACCAGCATTTTGGCTGAGTTGGTTTGGATGTAAATAATTTTGAAGATGTCAAAGACAGCGTGGAGAAAAGGGAAAATAATTATAACGTTAGTTTAGTAGTATAGCAATAGTGATATTGATGATGGCGGTAACTGGCTAATATAATCAATGTTATTCCTGTTGTTACTATTGTTGTTTGATTGACAACGATGATGATGATGATGAATGATGATGATGGCCGTAAAACAGAGGCCGTCACAGCGGCTGTAACGGCGAAGGAAGCGATGGTGGTAGCAGTGGTGGTAGCCCGCGGATGGTTTTGTTCATTTTGGTTCAAAGTTGATTAATTAGTCGAAGCGCTCTTTGCAAATCTCGCTCCATTCGACGTCGTACCTGATTTCGACGAAGATAGCCGCCCCACCAAATCACATTTTTCTTCAACAATAGAGAGTTCTGCAGATATACTAATTATTCGCCTGGGTAATTGACAGCCTAACACTCAACACTCCCCGACCACGCATCTACAGTCTCTACGCTCCGCCCTATAACCTGATTTCCACACCCCGTACAGAAATCCACCGCTCTTCAAATTCATTCAGTCTTCATTTCACTCATTCGTTTTATTTTTTTCTCAAAGTTTTCTTCGGTTTTGTCATTTACTTCCTTCATTTTTTCATCATTTTTTTATTCTATGAATACATGTCCTTTATTTTCTCTTAAGCATAGTTCTGCTGAAAAGTTTTCGGCCGGACTATGAAAACCTCCAAAAATTCTGATTTTTTTTTTTTTTAAATTTTTGATTTGGTCAGAATTTAGGAAGTGGGTTGAGTCGTGAACTTTTCTACACTACTCGTAATTTTACCAAAGTACCCGTCTTAATATTGAATTTCACGTATATGGTTCCCCTCTTTTTCTTTCTCTTTCTCTCGCCACTACTCTCTCTGTGATCTTTCTGCTTGTTTCTTATTTTTCCGGACTTCGTTCGAAACATTTTCACTTTGTTTTTAAAGCTCTTTCACTTCACTTACCTTTATTAATCAATATCATAAGTTCAACATTACTCTTTTTCCCATTTTAAATCCACAAAGAATTCATTAGCATTCTTTTTTAAAAAATGGCATACATAAGTTTTATCAAATATATCAATGATTGCTAGTAAACTTACGATGAGAGGACACTCTTATGACAAGTCAACAGTTTTACCAGATTTTCAGAATTTCATATTAGTAAAGTTAATGAATCTATAAAAATAATTATAGTGAAAACAAAAATGATAACAGCAAAATTAAAGATCACAAGACATCATTTGAACAAAAAAAAGTAAATTTTTGTTCATATTTTTTAAGCGTCACTGTAATAATGACAAAGTTATAAAGATAGAGTTAATGAGAAAGGTATGATCCATATACTGAAACTAGTTTTGAAAAACTGCACAGTCTTATGTTCATCTTTACTGATAAATTACCGCCCACCAATTTTCTTCTTTCGAATGATCTACAAGTTCTCAATCATCGAACATTGAAAACCGTAATTTCATGGAACATTGTTGTGCTTAAAAATCATGAACTTTCTTCTTGAACTATGGTTCAACGCATGCCTTCAGAATGTCAATTGATGTCTAAACTACCATCTTAACAATATCTGAAACTCGCTATTGGTTTATCAGTTATAATCCCTGTAAACACATCTCTTCATCATGCCTAAGCGTGCGAGATACTGTACACACGCACACGCACACACACACACAGATATATATATATATATATATATATATATATATATATATATATATATATATATATATATATATATATATATATATATACCCTATAAACATAGTTATCTTAGATATAAACAAAAATAAATTGTAACCTGATATACCTTATAAACAGGACTAGAAAATATTACAAATGTAATTTGGGAGTACATATCAATTAATCATTGTAAAAAATAACTAAGATTTATCATTAACTGCAAAATGTAAAAATCTAACCTAATCGTTACTCGTAACAAGAGGCCTAAAAGTCACCCTCATATAAACATTATAGTGTTTATGAAGAGTGTTTATAGACGAAGGAACATTCAACACTAATATTCAAAAAACAACATTGGCTATACAATCTTCAGTCTCTCTCATTGGTTAACTTGTAATTTTTAGAAACTTAGAGCATTTCATACACACGTTACAAATAATTAGAATAGGATTATTAACATAAGAAAATATTAGTGTGTAGTTTCCTTGGGGACTCACTATGTTGCTGTTGTGGTTTCTATATCAAATAGGATTTTTTCGGGATAGAGTTGCTAGTCCATTACAAAACTAGTATTGAGTTGTTCTTCTCTCTTAACCTAGGCTAGAAATCCCTGTCTTCGCTGCTTTATAACACCTACCTGGGTAGAGAAGAGATGGGTTCATCTATTCAAAATTTAGAAATCGACATGCTGGTCCCACTATCCGCACTGATAACCGCTAAGGTACATATAAATCCATAAATTTTAGTAGATAATACTATCATCCTATAAAACATTCACTTTTAAAAAGAATAAAAGTACTCGAAGTGATAATTATACAAAAGAAACAACCATATTAAACAAATTATCTTTCATCACAGGGGACTGCATTTTAAAAATATCTTCAGTTTCTGGCACAATCATGTTTCGTGAGGTCGAATGCACTAATAAAAGAACGACCTACACATGACATCTCTGGCATACGATTCACGCGTCTTTCAATCAGAAATGTAGCGTTCCTAAAATGACAGTATTAAATTAATAAAACATCCCTCTATGACACTGAAAACATTAACGTTCCTGATAATAAGTAGAGAATCTGTAAAGAACCCGGGCAAACAAATGAATTTTCTTCACGGATTTGATTCGGATATGCGTGAACTTATATGCAAACTGAAAAATGTATTAAAACGTTAAAAGGAGAAATGTTTTTGATTGATTATATATATATATATATATATATATATATATATATATATATATATATATATATATATATATATATATATATGACAATAATTGTTGATTTATATATATGATGAAATAGGGATGCTATATTTATGGTTAAAATTGTTGTATATATATATATATATATATATATATATATATATATATATATACTGTGTGTGGGTGGAAGTCCACTCGTAAATAAACATAACCACTTTTTAAACTCGTTGAGTTACTTCCGATTTTAATCTTCTCGCTGGTGTCGTCTAAGATAACTCTTAAACCCTGGTACACAATAAAAACTTGTACTCTGAAAATACATCCGCAGACTAAAAATATTTTTGCATTACGAAAACGGTGAGATCCTGAAGTTCACAATGGCTTCACATCCTTCGTACAATTCCGATTTAGTACTTCTGGATGTTAATGAAATTGAAAGATGTGTTGAAAGATCAACTTTTTTTTTATCTGATTCTGAAGTTGCTATTTAAGTTGGATCAAAAGTCACGCAGAAACTTACTTGGAAAAAATTAATTGAATAAATATACTTCATTTTGATACCAGTTTCTTATCTGTCTAATCTTATACGTATTTATAGGATTGGAGACACTATTTCTCTCGTACGGAGGAGTAATGGATAGCGGCTCGGATTGAGGAATCGGTGAGCCGAGTTCGAATTCCAGTCGAATCTATTACATTCACTTATGAAGACTTTTCTCCCCCTAGCTATGGGTAAATAGCAGGACAGACCGGGTTCTATACCATTGGATAGCAATTGGTCTACCGCAGAAAGAAATAGCAACCTACTCCGGGAAAAATCTGCCTTCTCCGTTATGTATCGAAAGATACATGATCGCCTACGCGTTTATCCCGCATGGCATTAAAAAAAAAGATATTGTATTAAAAAATCTATACTTGTTTCTGTGTAAATTTATTTATATCTATTTGAGTGTGCATAATTTTTCGATGCTGTATCATGAAAACTATAGACTAAAAAAACTATAGCAAAAAACGTTTGTAAACATCAACGATTAAAAAATGTGTAAAACCGTCACTATCAAAACTAATAGAGCAGGTGTGCATAAGACATTGTATTGGTCCTCGTGAAATTATTTATAATCCATTTGAATTTGACTCTGTACATATATGTCGTGTGCCTTTTGTGTTTGCCGTTTGTGTAAATGTGTTAAGATATGTATACGTTCGTCAATACATATGAATAAGCTTTACAGTTTCCTCACCTAATGCTCGATATCTCCATTAATACACCAATAGGACCATGATAAAAGCCACATAATTAATAATTTCTTTCTTATTGTTTTATGACTGTATAAAGAGTCTATGTTGACACAAATCACATGAAAGTGTTGCATATTAACCAGCACCTGTTCTTAAGTAAATGCGACAACAGGATTTTGTTTGTTACTTTTAGGATTGAAATAATATGCTTCATCCCACTTCGAAAAGAAGACTAATCTCTATATATACATATATGCATATATTTCATAGCCTGCACAGGTATTCTTTTTGCATCTCTTCC
>OZ038492.1:48114251-48171751 GCA_964036315.1 Acanthosepion esculentum | reverse complement strand
GGGCGTGGATTGGGCGTGGCGTAACTGAATGACGTTTATACAGAGTGATAGTTAGAGTAGAAAGAATAAAGTGGTTGAATGAGCAGAAGGTGGTGCCACGACCTTGTTCAGTCGTTGTCGCTATTATTGTTGTTCTTGCGTCATTTTTGGCGTCTTTATTTGTCTTACTGACTGGTACGAGCGAAAGGCCGAAAGAAAAAAGATATTTTCTTCATCGAAGAGTGGCAGTCAGGATTTATGTTGAAAGTATGATGCACTCTAACACATTCGAGTTGAGTGCGAATGCACAGTAACGTGTGTGTCTCATAGTTGTTCAGTCGGTCGGTTGGTCAGTCTGGCAGTCTGTCATAATAATACATGGCTTTGTAAAATGATATCGAAGTCATAGATAGATAGATAGATAGATAGATAACGAACAGATCGAGATTTGATAGATCTTTATTAATAATAAAAACTTGCAATTTCGTCTACTTTCGTTTATGTTTTTCAGTATGGTAGGTTCATCAATACAATAAGTTTCTATTTATCTAAATTTGATTAATTATTACATCATACACACACGTGCGCGCACGCACTGATACGCGGAAAAGCATACATTTTATATAACAATATAAAGAGGTATTAATGTAAAAATGAACATATATATATATATGTTGTGTGTGTATGTATGTGTAGGTATATTGCATATGAATCGTTTTTACTCATAAATATATAACAAATTACAGAGCTTGAGCAGAAGATTGCGTTGAGCATAAAACTGACCATGTTGTATTGATTAAAATGTTCACTATAGCTATAAACAGTCTCTCTCCAATATTAAGCACTCTTCCCCTAAAAATATAGAAAAATGTAAACAACACACACATACACACACATATATATAAACACATACATACATACATATATAGTTTAGCGCGTGTATTTATATATCTGTGTGCATAAATATAGATACGTTCTAAGTACAACGGGATGTGAATTGTAATACATTGTATCAGCAGCCG
The DNA here is from genome assembly GCA_964036315.1 of Acanthosepion esculentum. NCBI lineage: Eukaryota > Metazoa > Mollusca > Cephalopoda > Sepiida > Sepiidae > Acanthosepion > Acanthosepion esculentum. Next base: position 48,170,750 of record OZ038492.1, on the reverse strand, counting down.
CTTTTCGAAAATAAACTTACATTAAGTACCAATTATCTCTCAAAAATCCATTTGATAGAACCTAGGTAATTTGAAATTATGTCGTCATAGAAATCTTTTTTAATTTTTTCGACCAAACGCTATTCTTTTCAACACCAATTTTATTAAAACATTAGATTCTTAGAATTTCCTATGAAATTCCCCTAATAATTGCGAGTGAGGCTGCCGACTTATTGACGCAACCTCGTATGTCAAGCGATAATATGGTACTTTAATTTTCTTTTACTTTCTTTTATTTATTTTTGTTTTTATTTTTTCCGAACTGAATACCAGGTTAAAAACAAATCTTCCTAAAAAGTGTTAAAAAATTGACACTTATTTTCTCTCTAATTGACTTTTCTTGTATATAGACAAATTAAATTGTTCTATATAAACCTTACGTAAATAATAAATAAAATAGATCGAGAAAATTTTATTTTTTCTTAATCATTTTTATTTCTTATTTCTAAATTTTACTTATATTTCCATTTTTGCCATTAATATATTTCCCTTATTTTCATTCTTTGATTTTGTTTGCCAAACTTCATTTTATTTTTTGTATTTTAGAACTAATCTCGTCTTCATTCTCCAAATTATTCTATCGTTCGCATTGACTGCATATAAAGTTGGTAAAATTCTTAACTGGAATTCGGTTTTCCTAATCGAAAACAAACAAAATATTTAAGCATTAACGAAATCACTTCCTCTTCAAGTTTATTCATACAAGTTCTCAAGTTTTAGTAAATTTTAAAGAAATCGATTTAATTTTACTGGAAAAAATTATTTTGTGAATTTTTAAAACTTAATTTCTTTTCTTGCATTGAATATATTGAGCATTTTAAGTGCCAATTTTTGCATGAATTTACGAAAGAAATCAACATTTAACTCTCTATCTATTTCTCTCTATTTTCTCTCTGTCTGCCCAGTTATTAAATGATAGTAATACGGAGTGTGTAATGTTACCTATTAATTAGTACTCGCGTACATCTATATCCGGACATAAACAACATTGGATATGGATACTCTTGCGTTGCGCTTCGTCAATCGTTTATTTTCCGAAGAGAATTTCAAGAAAAGGATGAATATAGTAAAACAAAGACAGTTATATTGAGAAAGAAATAAAGAAGGAAAGGAAAAATAATTTTTTTACGATCTTGCATGTCAAAAACCATCAAATTGTAACCTTTGCTCATCTTTAAACTGCATCCCGCCTTCTGTCCTATCAGACACAGACCGCCTCTATAATTGAGGTTCTGTGGGCAACATTTGTGAGTGGATGTCAGATGAAGGTTAAGAAACGGGTATAGATTTGGTGGGCGAGAAACAAGTCAATTTGCGTTTCCGATGAAGGGCTTCAGTAAGCGTACGAAAAGAACATCTCTGGACTGTGTAATCAGTTCAAGCAAGAGTTAAGTAAACGACCACTGAGGCATATGAGGTAAAATACTCTACAGAACACCACCTCCTACAAAAGAAAACTAAGTTGACTTTATTCAGATATGTACTCATTTAATCAGGTTCATACGTTTATATAAAACATGTGTGTGTGTTTCTTTATAAGTACTTGTGTCTCGCATATGTACTTGTGTGCGTGTGTATATTCCTGCACACGTATGTATCTGCATATGTGTGTACGTGAAAATTCGAAAAATGTAATTGTTGGTAATCGATAATTGATAAGCAATTATTGTGCACAGTTGAATAAAAAACGAAGTTGTTTCGAAAACAGTTCTGTGAAATGCGTTTACGTGTTGATTAATCAATAAGAAACTGTGGCAGTTCGTTCGTTTCTCATATATCATTGTTTCGCTCTATAATAAAAAAATATACACGGAACTATTCGATATTCTTACTTTAGGAGAAAGTTGAAAATTAAAACATCAACAACATAAATTGTTCTATTGTGCTAGTTGTCGTTACAAAACAAGTAGGTTAACTTCTTCCTTTTTGATAAATTAACACAGAAAATATAAACAGATCTATATGCAAACAATTATTCAATGCTAGTGACACAAAAATGAATATCAACATCGCCAATAAATCGGAGGTTAAACAAAAGTATATTTACATAAGCTAATATGGATTTGAATTCTTATAAGCACAAACATATACTCACACTCTCTCTCACACACATATATATGTGTGTGTATGTGTGTGCACGTGCGTGTGTGCATGTGAGTGTGTCTAAACACGCTTTATGCAATAACACAGCTAATGTCTATTTAACTTTTTATTTAGTTTTTCCATTTTAACTTTTTACATAATCAATCCAACTTCCGACTGAGGAGTTTTACATCAAGATTAAAAATTAAACTGCCCAAAGTTCATTTTTATACATTCAAGTGGTATTGACTGTCGCTACATTCGTTATCAAGAAATGCGAATGACCAGTATGTTTAGCTAAATGTACTTGATAAATTCCGGCTTTTTTCAATTGCTGGAACTAGAATGTAAGTCAGTTAAAGGCGATGTCATGCACAATGGTCAAACTGAAGTTATACGCGCTATTTTTAGTAAACATTCATTATACGATCTTCTATGGAAAAATATTTTTAATTAACGTTGGTTGTTTCGTTTGTATTATAATGAATTCTATATTTTTGCGTCTTTCTTTGCAATGAGTCCTCTCTAATATTTTGGTGTAACCTTAAAATGTCCTGCTTTAATATTATTTTGCTTGTTTGTGATATGTTGAACTCTCGCTATATATACAAGATCTACCCAGAAATTATTTATCCGTTAGATATTAACTACTTAAAGCAATGGCGATTTAGCCTCTTCAGTGAACATAGAAACCCAAATTTTTATTCCATTACGCGTCCCACTTTTCACTACTGAGTTCTCTTTTGCGACCTCCATCAGCAGTCTCATCATGTTTTATTTAATTTCGTTTCTCGGTTTGATTTCAACGATGAACTGAGTTTTGTCAAAACCATAAGTCATTTTTGGACTGTATCGGGAGTTCTAACATAACTAATGAAGTTTTGTTTTTAAAATAACATGCCCGGGTTGTGAATAAAGTGTATTATTATTATTATTATTATTATTATTATTATTATTATTATTATTATTATTATTTACTTATCTATTTATTTATCACTAAATAAATGTGCAAAGTGATATAAAGAATATTGGTAGATAAGTGCAAGTTGCTAGTCAAAGAACGAATTCCGGCTGAGTGGTTAAATTCACTTCGCATTAGTTTCTTAAGCATCCAATCCTCTTTACAATTTGCTAATGGTACTATATCACCTGTTGCATGATATTCTTCTCTCTGAGAAACCATCAAGGAACAAAGCTCAGTATAGCAAACCAATGACCTTCCGATTATAGGAACAAGCGTCAATATTCATATTTATATATTCATATATAAAATCATAAAGGAATTTAACGTGAGTAAATAGGCACTGATTTTACATTCAATAATGATATTGGCAATTACTGAATTTACAAAAACAAAATACGGAATATAAATAATGGAATGCATCGCATACAATAAATATCAGATTTCGAAAGATAATCTATGTTGATTATTCAAAAAGTAGCTTCACATTTGGGAATTCCAAGTAATAGTGCACGTCACTAATGCACAACCGGAAGACGTTTTTTGCCTCTGTTTTATTTGGCTAATGATAATTGTGTCTTCATGCGATGAGATGTGAAGTTGAAGAAAGTCCCTGTTAGAAGGCGATAGTTGTGCCAGAATGTCTACAGAATCAATGCAAATACGTCAGTAGGGTTTCTACATCTACGGAGAGATTAACCAGAAGAAAACCCACTTCTTTAACCAGAATTCTGCAGAACACAACAATGTGCAATTGTGATGGTGGAGTGTGTCGTAGATATTTGAAACATTAGGATAGTTTCAGATGAATCCTCATTTGCTTAATGTTCGAACAAACAGCGAATATAAGTTTGGAGTCAAGAAATTTATTTCGAAAACTTACAGTTCATTATCGAGTGAAGGGAGCCATTTCGAACGACATCTAATACTGGTAATTATTCGGAAAAGATGACAATTGCATGGAGGGTGGAGACGTACCTTAGAGCAAAAAGGCATGATGCGTCTTTCAGAATAAGGTCAGTCTCCTAACTTGAATCCTATTGAGCATATCTAGGGGAAATTTTGAACATGAAATAAAGAAGATGTCCTGGAAACCAAATATATTAGGTCGGTTTCGCGTTTTAAATACTGCTTGATTTGACAATCACGAAAATGACCTGCAAAAATACAAAATGATAATATCATGTTTATCAAATTTTAATTTTACGTAATGACATATTACTGATTAAACAGTCTTTGAAAATGAGACTCTAGTTATAAAATGAATATGTCTACTTTTGTCGTATCCCTTCACATGTATGCTTTCAAATAAACATATCTTTCTATATATATATCCACTGAAAGAGAGCAAGTAAACATTTCGTTGGAAATATGTCTGTTAATATGTATGATTCCCGATAGATAAGACTTTATTCTTTTTTTTCTTTTTTGTGTTACATTGCACCATCTTAACCACCAAGAGATTCGCTTAAGAACAAGTGCCGTGATCGTGTCTATTTTCTGCTGTAATGTGCCAATTATGCTTGAAATGCTCTTCATTTTTTTTCTTTCTTCACATATCTACTTCCTTATTTTCTTTCTATCTTATCTCAAAATATCTTCCCTTCTTCTTCTTCTTCTTCTTCTTCTTCTTCTTCTTCTTCTTCTTCTTCTTCTTCTTCTTCTTTCAGTTTATTTATTTACTCCTTCATTTTCTTTCTTTCCCATGTTTATTTTCTCTCTTATGCATCCTTTGACCCTATTTTTTAAGTTACATTATTTTTTCTTTTATACATTCAGATATCCCGCACCTTTGGTCCCTTTTTTCTTTTAATCAGTCTATTAATCCTCATATTTTGACTTCTTTTCTCTCTTAATACACACACTATTTCATTCTCTCTCTCTCTGTTCCCCTTTCTCTTTCTCTCTCAGTCAAAGGTACACAGTAGTGCAACTCGTATATGTAAAATACTGTATAAAATAAAAAAGTTACTTTGTTCAGAGGAAATCACACTCTCAAAATCTATTTCAGAATTTCTTTCTGAAAGGCAGGAAAATAAATGTTTTTCTTTTTACCATCGCCAGTAACCTTTGATGTGGCATCATTTCTATCAAGGAGTGGAAAAGAATATAATGGCTGTCTATTCTCACTGCAACTACTTTCCTTAGATTCTACTAGTGAATGATATGCTTGTGTGTGTCTCGTCAACAATATAGGATGAAAGTTAGTTAAATACAATTGTCTAGAAAATTGCAGTTATATAAAGAAAAAGGAAATAATAATATTGGCAACAATGCTAACAACAAAATACAAATATAATTATATAAAAAGATAAAATTATTATTAGTAGTAGTAGTAAAAGTAATTGTGTGTTTTTTGCTTGTTTAGGCCAATGTTACTTAACGTAGTTTCAAAAGTCGTGCCCAAAAGCTTTCGAAGGACGCCACATGTTGATCTGAACATTCATTTTGTTTGTACGTTTTTATGTCGACTGATATATGGACAAGGTCTCTACCATTGTTACCAACAGTTGCTTGAATAACAAATAACATTCGAATAGAAGTGAGAAATAAACTAGCTATCAGATCTGAAGATTAATGGCCGCTAATAACATCAGACGTTGTCAAATATAGCACGATTTAAAAAATCGGAAAAGAGTAAATGTGCTACAGTGACAATTGTCATTAATGTAGTTGAATTCCTTAAGTTGGTCAAGTCAACCATATTTTAGAAGACCTTTATTGTTTGGATAGGCGGCAATTTTCCCGTCTCTCCATCTGACAGGGAAAATGACACAAGTTGATAGGTGAATACTTGAAGAATCTTTAAATTTATTTGATATACCGAAAGACTTAAACAGATATATTTTCATAGCACTGCCTAAGAAACCAGGCGCAAACAAATGTGAATTCCACCGAGAAATAAGCCTAATGAGCCACATAACAAAACTCATCATCCGAATTCTGATGAATAAAGCGCGCAGCAGAATCAGGTCAGAGATAGGACAAGAACAGTAAGGGTTCGTTAAAGACACTAGAACAAGGAATGCGATATTTATGTTCCAAATGCTATCAGAAAGATCAATACAAATGCAGAAGGATGTGTACCAGCGTTTTATAGACTACGCAAATTCTCACTGAACTTATTCAACCTATCCAGCGAGGCAATATTGAAAGAACTGGAAATCCTACCAGAATTCCTCATTGGAAGCCACAAAACAATATAAGATATGCAGTTGACACAGTGCTGATATCAGACACGAAAAGGTAACTACAAAACCTCCTACAGAAGACAGTGAAGGAGAGCATGAAGCAGGGCCTAAACATAAACTACAAAACAGAAAAGATGAGCCCAAAATGCAATTTACATATCGGGGACACTAAAATCAAGCAGGTACAGAAATTTAAATATCTAGGAAGTGTTCTAATATGGAAAGTGCGACACTGAGATCCGAAGACGCATTGGGATGGCCAAAGACGCATTCCAAAACTAAGCACAGTATTACGGGAATGTTTTGTTGGAAACAAAGAAAAGAGTACGGAACTGTTACGTGATATCTGTCCTCCTGTATGACAAAGAATACTGGACAATCTCCTCAAAGATGAAGAAGGGACTCGAAGCAACAGAAATGTGGTTCTACAGAAGGATGCTAGGGATAGCATGGGCCGAACATATGAGCAACGACGAGGTTTTGGATAGCATGGAAACAAAGAGGAAACTTATTTTTAACATGAGGAAGGGGCAGCTGAAATTTCTGGGACACGTAATGAGGAAGGAGGACTTGGGAAATCTGATATTCACAGGACGGATAGAGGGAAAGACAGACAGGAGAAAGCAACACGTCATACTTAATGGGCTTGAGCAAGTGGATGGCAGAACAGGGTCTGGGAGAAATAACAAAAAAAGGTTAAACTTATTAAGAGCTACAATGGAACAGGAGGAGGTGGAGGGCCTTGATTGCCTGTGTCCTGACGGGATACGGCACATAAAAGAAATGTCTCCTTATACCAAATGTAAGCAGCAAGGAATTTCATAAACACGTCCCTTAAAAAGATACATTGTCCAAAGGAAGAATTCCAAGCAGAATAAAACTAAGAACTGCAATCTATAACAACTTGTAGGAGCAGAACTTATGTAGAAACTTTCGTAAAATAGTTGTTTCCTATAGAGAAAGAGAAAGGCGCATTTAAATGACATAGATTTTGTCATTTTCTGTTTAAAAATTAGCCATACAGTCTGTGACAAGTTTCAATAAAACTATAAGTAAAAGGAAAACTATCAAATGATATTTTAAAAGGCAATTTCACTAAAAGATGTCTATATAAGTATCTATAGGTCAACCAGTATACTTATCAACTAAATTATTTTGTGTATGGATCAGATCTTAGGGTGAATGGTGGTTTTATTTTGTTTAATTCTTTTTGTTGTTGCTGTTGTTTTTATAAGGGGAAAGATTTTAAAAAGAAAGAACTACAATAAATGAATAGAGAAAAATACTACAATGAGAAGAGAAGGACAGCAAAACAGGGGAAAATGGTTTGTGAAAGAATAAGAAAAATAATGGTCGACTGACTAAACAAAATGATGTTTTTCGGCAGCTTTACAAATTTATGATATAAATAAATATATATTCCTCTTTACTAGTAGCAACGACAAGAACAATTCAAACGAATTCACGAAAGGATAAAAAAATACTAACCTATCTGTATATAATTATTAACTTTGGGAGGAAGCGAAGACCGAAATCACTACTCAGTTATAGTGATCTGCAAGATCAGGTCAGGTGTCTGAGTGTGCATATATATATATATATATATATATATATATATATATATATATATATATATATATATATATATATATATATATATGCGTGTGTGTGTGTGTATTTATTCAGTATATTTATATCCGTCTATCTCTATGTATACACACATATCTTATATATTACGTACAGTGTGTGTGTTTGTGCGTGTGTGTGTGTACAAGCAATTACTCCGATACCACTTGTCCGATTTCAATGATTCATAGCTCATCCAAAAGCCCTGGAAAAGTTTGGCACAGGGAATGATTTTCGATGAGCTAGTCATAGCCGTGATACCACCAGCACAGGGACGGTGCCCTGTGATCGGTAAGTATCTGAATGCGTACACCCCTCCAAAGAGTAATTTACACGGTGTTTACTCATTCCCCCACGAGAATGAGATGTGATACAAGGTCTTTTTAAAGTGGGGCCCCGAGCGCGTGCACCCGGGTCGGGATAAAAATTGCCTACAGCCCCCACAACCGTCGGTTGCGCTGGCCTCGGAGCGAGCACCGATCCCTCCCTCTTGTGCAATGGGAGGGCACGGCCTCGGGCAGCTGTTCCCCAGGGCTGGGAACCTCTCAGTATTATTTTCTCAGTTGCTCCTCTGTCCTTTGACAGAGAAGCCCCTGAGCGCACTCTGTCCAAGGACAGAGACGCAACTGTGAGATGATAAATAATGCGAAATCCCTCCAAAGAGTAATTTACACGGTATTTACTTGACCCCCACTGAGTCAGGTTGTGACACAAGGTCAGGTTTTAATGTGTGGCCGCTGGTCCTAGCTTGTAAAGCTAGTCTAAGCTAGTCATAGCCGTGATACCACCAGCACAGGGACAGAGCCCTGTGACCGATAAGTATCTGAATGCGTACACCCCTCCAAAGAGCAATTTACGCGGTATTTACTTGACCCCCCTCCCCACTGAGTCAGGTTGTGACACAAGGTCAGATTTTAACGTGGGAACACGAGTATTTTCACTCGGGCCGCTGGTCAGAGCCGGTCCAAGCTAGTCATAGCCGTGATACCACCAATACAGGGACAGAGGCCTGTGACCGATAAGTATCTGAACGCGTACACCCCTCCAAGGAGGGATTTACGCACTGAGGACTCAATATCTGTGTTCTTTTATTCGAGGATTGTTTTGATTTTCATATCAAAAATGATTCTATATAGGAATATCGTCTTATATAGTGTTTGAAATTTGCATTTTATTTGGCTTTCAAGAAGTTGGCATCTATTTGTAAAACTTTTCTTAACTATAACAAGCCAATTTATGAATGAAATGCTCATTTAAAATTTTTATTTCAAGTCGTGAATATATTTTTGCGAAGCGATAGCGAGCGGGCGAAGCCGACTAGTATATATATATATATGACATGATGGTTACATCTTTATCAGTAATGGCGTTTAAAGAAATTATATATCAATTTCATTTTCTTCTGTGTTTGTTTTTAAATCCATTTACAACTTCACGTTTTGTATTCCTAATTGTTGTTTTGTATCTCTCTGAGAAGTTAACTGTTAAGTTAATATCGGAAGTAATCATAAGATGCAGAATGAAATTTGATTTTAAAATTGAGAAAAACAAATTGATTCTCAAAAGGAAACGTCACAGAATTTCAGGCTGAAATCACATTCTAGACTTTGTGAAATATTGAATATAACAGAGAAAATATGAATAATAAATAATCACCTACAATCAGACAACAGAGATAATAAAGAAGATAAACGGAAATCGCAATAAGCAAGAAAATACTTCAGAACTGATGTTCTAGGAATAGTAATTAAACTTTCTAAGATATAATAAAAGTCTTGGTTATTGTCGCTCTATTATGTTACTATCGAATATATACAAACTATTCTCAAAATGATTTACAAACAGAATAACAAACACGTATGTCGAAATCAGCCACCCGAACAGACAAGTCCTAGGAGTGTTTACTCAATAATACAAAAAATAGACTGAATAGATTGAAAAAAGAAAAAAGATAAACACACCAAATTCTCTGATTTTTGCCAACTATGAAAAGGCATTTAACTCACTAGAACACATAACAGTCTTTAATTTAGTATGGGAGTAGAATGTTAACGAAAATTTTGGAAACGTTATTGTAAATATAACTCCTGCAATAATTTCTCTCCACAAAGACAGAGATAAAATTTATTCCATTTTATTTTTTTCATCAACAGGAATACATAGGTTCGCCTATCGTCCAGTTCACACTCCTCCCTGGTCATTTGAACAGGAGTAGAGGTTTATCCTTTGTTTCCTGTTTGGGATTGCGTTTCTGGTTTCTTCTAAAGGCTGCTTCAGCTCTATACTCCTAATGCTTGTTGATTCCTACGCTAATATAACTCCACACAGTAACCCTCTACCTTGAGTGGTTCTTGTGCTTTGAATGGGGTGAACATTAGTAAAAAGTAAAAAAAAATAAAATATTGGAAAAGGACTGAGTCAAGCCGATAAGATTTCACCTATACTATTTACAGCAGACCTTGAAAATTAAATTGAAAGGGATGGGAATAAAGATAAAAGGAGAATATTTGACTAACCTACAATTTTCTGGCGATACTTTACTAATATAAGAATGATCGGATGAATTGCAAGAAATGCTAAAAAGACCGAAATAAAGAAAGTCTCAAAGCAGCTTTAAAAAGAAACAGAAATAAATAAAAATTAAAAAAAATATTCAATTGTAACATTTTGAAACAAATCATAAAAATACAAGGTGAAACATTAGAATAATTCCAATCGTACATATACATTGAGCAAGTGGGAAAGTCATACATATGAAATAAAATGACACATAGTGATTGGTTGAAAAGCATTTTTATAAAAACAGACACATATTTAAAAACATTATACTGAAAACTGAAAATGTATCTTGGATGCATAATTCCCGCTTTGATATGACGGTGCAAAACATGGAAATGAATAAAATTTAAATTGAAGCAAACAACAATGGATAGAGAAATACTAGAGAAAATCTATTGGTCATTATTGACCAGGGAAATGACAATGGTAACAACTAGTATAGAAGTGATCCAGCGGAACAAATGGATATAAGCGAAATACTTAGCAAAAAGAGAGAGAGGATAACAGAGAGACCAAATTGTTGGTCGATTGCTGCACAGTGAATAGCAAACTCAATAGATAAAAATATTATATAGACAACTTTAGAGTCACGTTATCCAGTAATGGTCCCGCAATGACTGTTGTTGATTACAATGAGATAGATAGATAGATAGATATATAGATAGATATGAACAGACTAAAATTGATAGGTAGATAGATATTCATTACAAATCATTGATATTTTGTTCTTTTTCATTATTTACATTATTCGCACTATTGTCCTCATCTTTGTCGCCATTTTTATTACAACGTTTCGGCCGTTGTATGCTCCGCCCTTCTTCAGGTGGTTGGAATGTCGAACTGAACCCTTTATTTCGCTCACTGGGGTAGACTGTTCTAGTTCCACGTTCCATGTTTAATGGATGTCAGTTATCAGTTATCTCCTGTTAATTTCCATCTAAACGTTCTCCATTGCCTTAACCGGGTATTGAACTCACACTCTTTGGCTCCTCACACACTTTGGATCCTTTATCTACTGTCAGTGGATAAAGGCGTTGGTTAGATCCAGTGACAGGACACAGAGTGCGAGTTCAATACCCGGTTAAGGCAATGGAGAACTTTCAGTTGGAAATTAACAGGAGATAACTGATAACTAACATTCATTAAACATGGCACGTGAAATAATGTAAATAATGTACATAATACCTCATCTCAGAAATATAGACAGATTTTGTTCTTGTTATTATTATTATTTTCACTTTCGATCATATGTCTCTTGTGCTTTTTTTACAGCTTGTTACTTTCGAATTGAGCACGCTGCGTTAATTTTTCTCTTTGTTTCTAATTTTACTACCTTCTTTTAATGTTGATACTCTTTCCTTTTATTTATGCTTTCCCTTGTCTCTTCTTTCTTGCATTTACCACTTTTTATTTTCTCTTCATTCAATTCATTCTTTGTTTTCTGTTATTTCTTTTTTTTTCTATTATCTTTTATTGTTCTATATACGCTATTCTTCTTGCCTTGAGTTTAAACTTTTTCAGTCTTTCTACTTTTTCATGCACTTTTCAGATTTTATTCCTTTTTTCTCTACTCCGTTTATTTATGTTATGTCAAAAAGAGGGACCTTTTGTTCTAAATTTTGTTTATGTCTACCGACAAGAGTATCTTCACAAAGACACCGCGCCCATCTCACCTTGTCACACCCTACCTGTATCACTGGGGTTCAATCGGCCCTGGCGAGTGACGGTTAGGAAGTTAAGATGTCGCCACAGGGTCAGAAAGTCATCGTTTTTGTGGTAGCAACTGACAAATTACAGGTTACAAATCAATAAATAAATAAGTAAAAAGGAACGGTTGGGTGGCTCTAGTAGTTTAGCTAGGGGCAATGCGTGCGTACAAAAAATATACAAGCACTTATAGCCACACGAACACAAATATGTACATTTGAGAACGGATACAAACACGCGCGTACATAGATACACGTACACAAGAGAAAAGTACACTGAAATCTAAATATTTACTCTTTTAAACATTTAAATCGTTAAAATATGAAAGATACATTTCTACGCTCGTCTTATCGTATTAGTCATTTTAATCTTTCCGAATTTTTAAATGTTTAAAATCTAATGAAGGTATTCGAAGAATATCTGCACTATTAATGTGCAAGTTATTTCACACATGTATTTCATTGAATTTTTTCAGTTTCCCCTTATCAGTAAGGTTACCAAAACGGTAACAAAAAAACTTGATTTGGTAGAAAATTATAATTACATAACTTGAGTATAATTTGTAAAGGCAGATATTTTGAGCAAAAATTATAGATAGTATCATTGATGACAAAATTATAAAGGCAAATTAATGTGAAATTTATGCAATATGTTCTGCAAATAGCTGTAAAAGTATTCATATCCTGATTTTGTTAGTTGTTGGATTTCTTTATATGACACAAACTGCGCAGCCTCCAGAAAAGAATGCCAAAATTCATTGTTAGTGATAAATTACCGCCCGCCAATGTAAAATTTCCTCTTCAGAATACGTCACATGTTTTCAACCAGATTAGAGGCAAACAGACAAACTAACCATGTCATCAAACTCTTGCATTTGAAACTCATTTCATTTACATATTCAATACAATGGAACATTGAGTATAAAATCATTTTCTTTTTTAAAGTGTTTCGCTTCTTGAAACATTACTTTCTGTGTGTTTTCCAAAATTTAATGTATATCTGAGCTGTGTTCTTCATATGATCTGGAACTTGCAAATGAGGGGCTTTCATCTTAACTGCGCAGATAAATATTACTATCATTCAGAAAATAAACCTTTAGGTTCAAATAAGTATTTATTTTATTATCAATAAATCATGAAGAGGCTAGTAATTGAAGATACAGTTTATATCTGCGTAAACACACATGAATGTACGTCCATATATGGATAAATAAATGGCGCATTTAGGTCTTGTTCGTTTAACTATTTGACTTACCCGTATTTTATGTAAATATTTTTGCGATGTTACTTAGATATACACGTAGATGACAGTGTGTATACGTGTATTAAGACACACATATATATCTTCTCGCTAAATAAATTCAATTAAAGTTTTAGTGAATAAAGGATTATTGAAAACTCTTTTATTGATCATTAATACGCTGTTATTAGTAAACAATAACATTTTATCAATGATCATCAATAAAAGAGTTTTCAATAATCCTTTATTACATTTCGTGCGTGGTATGAAATAAATGAGTAAAATAAAAATGTTGAAACATGTTTTAAAGTTTAAAAATTCGATTATTTTTTTTAAATCTTTCTAAAATTGTAATATGTATATTCTTTTCCCCTTTCACACTGTTTAACGAATAAAAATAAAATGAAAAAAAAATCTAAATAGATTTCCTTATTCACGACGCAATCACAAGAATCATAATCACCTTTTAAACCGAATTTTTACGATCATGCGTTATTTTACTGAATTGTCATCAAAGATGCTTTTACTAATGAAAAACAAATTCCCGGTATTGCATTCTGCAATGAAAATGTAAGTAAAAATACGTTTAATAAGTACAGATAGCTTCATTAAATGTTAGTAAATTTAAATAATTTATATCAGGTGTTCAAATCCTATTTCTATTTTGCTCGAACAAAAGATTTAAGAGAAAAATATTTATTTTTATACATTTGACGAATTCATTTTCATGTCATAATATTCCCCACTTCTTTTTTTTTTCTAATGAAATAAATTTTACTAAATTTAATTAACGTAAATTTAAAGTGGATGTGAGGAAGATTGTTGAATATTCTGGATGACTGACACAGACGTCATCAATGCAAACTAAGGGAACGTCATCATCATGCCAATCTAGGTCTCTCCCAGCAAGAGAAAAGTTATAAACGATCCACCTTTGTCAGGGTATGGAATTTAAGGCGTTTTGACAATGAGAAAATATCAAAAATTGCAAAATACATGTCCTAAATCAGGTAAGAAAACATCGCTAGGTGTCCTCTAAAGGACATCCATAAGGATAATCGAGTGAAATGTACAGCAGAATACATGAAGACTGATTTTTCAATCGTTCCTTTTCACTCTCGAATGAATTGAGCAAAGAATTGGTGAGGTGCCAACAAATAATGACTGTTCAAATTTAACTTTAAAGTATTAGAAGTGCGGCGAGTATAAGCCATAACTTGTCTAGGAGTCTCGATAAAAGTGACCTCTCTTCCTAACCATAACTCTGTTTCAGGAGAAGTTTCACAGTAACTGTTCATTGAAAGGCCATCTATAATGTAAAACGATGGATCAGTTGAAATAATGGCAAGGATAAACTTACCTTCATGACAGGACCCTGCAGTGACAAGGCAGTTGTTAGAGTGAATGAAGATAAAGCCAAAGCTGTTATTTTCATTACAGCTGAGAGAAGACTTTCAAAACTCTGTGAAAGCCTTTTGGTAATCCATGATGCTGTCTGAAAATTAGTGCTGTCTCTTGACTATTCAAATTCCAGTACAAAATGGGTTCCCAGAATGCTGACAGACTTCATAAAGCATCACAATATGGACAGCACCTTAAACATGATAAACCACAGGAGTACGACCTTGGTTCATTAATATGAATCAAAGGGTAATATATAATCACGCCACCCAGACACACTCAAAAAGATGTTTAAGATAGAGGAAGTGATAGACCATATATTTGATGACGAGTTATTTGTTTTCGCAACATGACAACGCAAAGCCATGCAAGAGCGTAAAGACCCGACCAAGCGCGCCAATCATAGCGCGCGTGAAAAGAAGCAACTTCGCACATGATTAAGAAAGTAGCCAATTTGTGGGCACGAGAGTATGCTGAAGATCAGATTTGGAATCTTGAGACTCTCATACTCCTTTCGTTAGAAACTGCTGCTACAATTGCTGTGTTGAATTTAAAAAAAAGGCATTACTTTTGCACTGAACCTCGTATATATGTATATACAGGATTGGGGGTTGAATATTTTCCGGCCCGTCCCACTTCCCAAATCTGAATAAATAGCCAAATCTAAGATCCTTTAGGGGAATAACTTTTTGTCCCGATAGAGACATTTCCATGGATAGTTGTGTTTGTAGTTTTCAGACCTTTCGTTTAGTTTGTTTTTCTTTTATTCTTTGTGTTCACCATTGTAATTTTTGTATCACCATTTTAAATTTAAATTTATATTCTTGAAAACATTATTTTCAATAATAAAAATTCTTCATACAAATTATTAGTGTTCAGTTGAAATATTTTAAATCATTTTCTCCAAGTACTTGTGAACTTCTATTATAATGAAGTAAACGAAGTGGTTAAATTCACTGAAAAGAGATGTTTTTATAGTCGGCGCCATGTCTCAACCTTTTCTCTCTCTCTTTCACTCTCTCTTACTCTCTCTCTCTTTCTCTTTCTATATCTCTAATTCATTATTGCCATAACTTACAAAATCCTTTAAACACAACAATTTCAAAATTTTATTTCCCACAATTGAAGAATTCGGCTATTAGTGACAATATTTACAACCGTTTTGTGTGATTGATGTTTCGATGTTTTGATGAGTGAATTGTGTAATTATTTTGAATAAATGGTAGAAATCAGAAAATATTAAGAATAAACAAGGCATTCGCTAACTTATCTATTCAGCATACTTAAAACATCGGTTATAATCATAACAAATATCAGTAAATATTTCGAAAAGAATACAAAAGAAAAAGAAAAACATAGGCTAAAATTCTGCTATGTTTCATTGAAGTCATGCATTAATTATAAATTTCATCCTTACTTCAGTTTATGAATATTTTTCTAGTAATATCGTTCTTCGTACAGAAAAACACACATATCTCACATAATATGTCGAAAGACAGCAGCCATATTTTTGAGCGCGTTCAATTTATTTTATCTTCCCAAGATCAGTAAATTAATACCATGCGATCACAACTTTATTAGATGACATACACAAGATCAAGAAAATATATAGAAACTAATTCACAATATTGATATTGTAATTTCCGATTCCGGTTGTCACTTCTGTTGACACGGATAGAAACTACAACTTACCTCTTTTCTGCATGAAGGAAAACAGATCATCGAGAAACTCCTTTCTTTTGGGATCTTCACTCAGTTCGTATAACTGAAAATCAAATTGAAAATAGGATAGAAAATAAACATCAAACAAAAGGTAAAACAATGTTGTGAAGTATAAATTGTCATACATTTTCGTGAAAAACCCACAACACTGTATGATAAATTACAAGTTCACATTTTTAAAGTATTTATTCAGACCAATTAGTTCTATAAATAAGGTTTGATAATTTCTAGTCTAATGGCTGGCGTCAGTTTTTTAAAATTACTCTTTGATATTAATTATCTTAATTTTTTTACTAAATTAATGAGGAATAGCAATGAATATGTTTTAGAAGGCAACAGAAATGAAAAGCTAAATTAGCTAGAAATCGAGATCAACACCTTTTGATAATTATTCTTTGAAATAAACTTGCAAGCAGTTAACACAAAATTCGAAACTTATAGAGTCATTGACTATATCTCTCTCTCTTTGTCTGCCTGTCTGTCTGTTTGTCTGTCTCTCTCGCTCACACACACACACACACACTCCATTTTAACCGTGCAATATATATCACCTCTCTTTTGTCACATGAAAAATAATGTTTTTTTTTTTTAATTTTTATGGACTGGTTATGAGTGAGACACGCAGTGATCAAATGATATTTAAACGTTCATTTTGTGATCTTAAGTTAAACGCCAGAAGCCTTAAAGTGTCAAAACCTGTGTTGTATTTTTTATTATTTATTCTTTAAACGTGAACATTGTTTAACAATTCTATATTCATTTCTTCTATCCTGCAGAATTTTTCAATGTCTCTTCTCCTATTTTGAACCATTATCTTTTCTATAAAATACCCTCTCTTGAATTTAGCTTTCTTATTTTTTTTAATTTTCTACTTTTCCCAAAACAGATTTTCCGTTTTTTCATTTGCACGAACCCTCACTTGAAGTAATACTATATAGATAAATATATACACACACAGAAACAGATATATATATATATATATATATATATATATATATATATATATATATATATATATATATATATATATATATATATATATATATATATAGTAAAGGTAACAAATCCGTTGGTATATAATCCTAGTGGATCCTAGTAATATAAAATATTAAAACTGACCACAAAAACAGCTCAATGTATTCATTAAAACTATGCAATATAATTAATAAACAATAAAATCCAAAATTACCTCATATGGAGAATAGCCTATTTCAGCAAACGAAGATATCGGTCATCTTTCTTATCAAAACTATTTTTTAACAATAATTTATTCCTCTGATTCAATAGCTGGCTTTGATTATTGCATATAATTATTCTAATTCTATCTTCTAAACATAAGTTACAAAATTCCAAACTTATAAACGTTCCAAATAAGACTCCTAATAGTCTTACGGATAGGTGGGACTTACGTTTAGAAGAAAAAATGAGAATAATAAATTACAATAATCAAAGAGGAATGAATCAAAAGAATGAATCAGTGTTAAAATGCCGACAAATACAAATTTCCATAATATATGTTTAACTTAATTAGCTACCATATTTCCATAATATTCACTTCCCTCTAATTCTTCAACTGTCGACAGTATAACTAATTGTAATTTCTATATTTAATTCCCCCTCTATAACCTCTTTACACTATATAAATTATAATTTATAAACTTTCCCCTACTTCAATATATCCCCAAATCTCTTTCTATTAATCCCTTACAACCTTTAATCTATATATTATAAATTTATTTTAGACACGTTTTTATTCCTCTTTTAATTTTAAATTAAAATTTAATTCTTCATATAACGACAAATTAATGTCATAAGGTTTATATTCGGGTTTAATTTTTTTTTAATTCATCCCTTTAAAACAAATACTTTCCACCCTTGATCCCTGTCTCGTGCCTTTCGTCTGACTGAAACATTAAAATGGATATATTCTGTAATAGTTTTTCGACAGGTTGGTCTTTTAGCTTACACTGTGAAATTCTACTTTCTGCCCCGCCTGATTGTATAGACACGAACCCAGTCCACGTCGGGGTTGATAAGACAGACGACTGATATCTTCGTCTGCCGAAATAGGTTATTAAAGTGTGCTATATTTATGGGATAAAGTGCTCAATATCAGAGATAGCGCGTATGTATATATAAAAGTGGACATTGAAGTGAACACTCAATCTGTCGCGTCTGAGTGTTCACTTCAATGCTAACTTTATATATATATATATATATATACACACATATATATATATATGGGATTGTATGTATACACACACACACACATATACATCTATATATATATATATATATATATATATATATATATATATATAGAGAGAGAGAGAGAGAGAGAGATAGAGATAGAGATAGAGATAGATATATAGATATATATATAGATATATAGATATATATATAGAGATATATATACACACAGGGTGATTGAAAAGTAACTCTCCATTTTCTGTATGATGGACTCTCCCGTATTGTAAAATTATAGTTAGACAGGAGAGTTCATCATACATAAAATGGAGAGTTACCTTTTAATTACCCGCTATATAAGTTTTATCTTTGATTTATTCATCTCGATGGTTTCATGTGTTTCGTTTCCTTTTTTATAACTTTTCTTCTTTCTATATTCTTCTCTTTCAGTTTTCCTCTTTTTCCTTTCGTTTTTCCCACTTTTCTCCTTTCCAGTACTGCCTCTTCTGCTATCGTGTGTTTATTCACATTCATGACATCTTCCTTTTTTCCATTTCTTTTTCAGTTTTTCCTTTCCTCTTACACTTTATCTACTCAAATATCGAAGCTTTACTCCTATTTCTTGATTATTTCTTCAGTTTCAATTTCTTTGTCTATTTCTCTTCCCTTCAACTGTTCCTCTTTTGATTTTGCGACCGTTATTGATACGCTAAGCCAATCGACGCAATCACAAAATAAACCTAATTATCATCGATAACAAAACAGCAAACTAACAATCAATAAAGATCCCACCTCTCCCTACCCACACCTCACTTCTATCTCTCCCCCTTCCTCCCTCTTTCTCCTCACTTTCCACCCAATCCCGCTCTTAACAGTCATTTCAACAATCTGAATAAATTACGGCGTGAGATTGTATAATAATTCTTTGATTACGATTTTCTTAACTCGTTTCGTTCGTTCATTTGATTATCGCTGAGTGGAAAGAAGAAGCGAAACGAAAAAAAAGAAACAGAAAATGAGATAACCATTTAAAGAAATAAAAAAGAAATACTAACAAAAATAATCCAATTCTTTAAATGAATAAATAAATAAAGGCAATAGAATCAGTTAACGGATACGAAGATAAGGCAATGAAAAACAAAAGGAATAAAAAAGGGAATTCATTTTGCCTTTTTATTTTCTTCTCTTTTTAGCATTTAAACCAATTACTTTGTGTGATACCTTTACTATATAAGGCATTTGAAAGACTATCGTATATTGAAATGTTTCTGTAAGAGAATGCATATATGTGTCTGTTTCTTTAGTAAGTTTGCAGTAAATGCAATTAATTCTCCTGAAACCTTTGCCGGTGAAATTGCATTAATATGCGCACACACACACATTAGTGTGCGCGCACGCGCGTGTGTGTTTGGACGCACGCATCTGTGCTTACTGTGAGCGTGTTAAAGCATGCACGTGCAAAACATGCTTATTAACTTTCTCAGTGTATCTGCTTATCTTGATGCGTTTATAATTAAGTCGCAGTCTAATGACTTACTGATATATATATATATATATATATATATATATATATATATATATATATATATATATATATATATATATATATATATATATATATATATATATATATATATATATATATATATATATATATATATATAGTTTTAAGGTATGCTATATTTATAGATGAAGTTTCTCAATATCAGGGGATAGACCGTATGTAAATATAAAAGTGGACATTGAAGTCAACACTCACGAACTGCTATCTCTCTCTCTCTCTCTCTCTCTCTCTATATATATATATATATATATATATATATATATATGTATAATTCTTTATCCCTCATAATGTTTAATATTTAAAAAAACACTAAAGTAATTAAGTTTCTTTTTGACAGGTTTCTATATAAGACGTTTAGCCATCTTGACGACATTTGTCGTAAGAATCACTGAAAAAACCCTTTGAGAACAGGTTAAAATCGTTTGTGTCAACCCCACTGTCTTTTCAATTGAGCAATGCTAAGGGGAAATAAATCATTCATGCCTTCAATAGAGGTACCAACATTCATACACTGGCTTCCATCTTCAAAATCCATTCAGTTTAAAAAAGAGGGAACAGTATAAAGGAAACCTAGACCCGGAGGTCAAAACAGGAATAGGGATCATCATTTCAACTTAGAGCTAAAGAGATCAATTAGAAAAGATCCAATTTAATCCATATGACGTTTGGCATGTGAGAGATGAGTTTCAACAATGACAGTTCAAAGAGAAGTGAAAAAAGACTTGAAGATGAAACCGTACGTGAAACCGGTTAGGCACCTAGTTACTCCAGGGCAGACAGTTTGAAGGTTAGACAGAGCGAAGATTATCTTGAATAAGTTGGAAAATGATCCTGGAATAATATATATTTCAACTTAATTTCAATCCATTATGAGGTTCCGATCCTTAGCTGTGATTAATTAATGATAAACATGTCATTTTCGTTTATGATCGATTACATCTGTTAAGCTTGAAGAGTAATTACACATTCTTATTGCTCAAAGTAAAGTCCAATAATGTTACACAAACCTCGGAGACTTCCAGTAATATATCTTTAATCGTTTCTAAGATAGAATGGTTCAAAATTTCACCTAACACATAGACAATTTTGCTTTTACACGATTTGGACAATTTTGCTGTTACGCCCAGTATATATATATATATATATATATATATATATATATATATATATATATATATATATATTGAAAGAGGTGTATGTTTGCTTATTTTGCATGCGTGCAAAATTTTGAAAATCTGTGCGCTTATGTTTGTACCCAAATAATGTTCTAATGTCACTGTTAAAAAAAATAAAACTGGGCATAACTGCTTTTGCAAATCGTGCCTGTGAATATAGAAGTACTTATGTAATTTAGCATATTGATCTTAAGAAAATTCTTATACATATGTATCGATCAGTTTGTTTTATTTTGTATTCCAATGTATCTGAATGTCTTTGTGTAAAGTATGCTTTTGTCAGTGTGCGTGTAAAGCCCAAATTCTATGCTCATTCCTTGTGTCCATGTTCTACACGTATGCCTTCTCATAACTCCCAATATGGATCCATGAACGGGCTCAAGTGTATTCTCATTGGTGTCGATGGTATGATGGCGCAGCAAATTAATGAACAGGTGAAGATCTCAAGTAAAGATATGACCTCGTCACCTCGTCACAGTTTCGCATCTGCGCTTCAGACTTTACGAAACAACGGCTTACGATTCGTAGCCCCTTTCACACAGTTAACACACATTTTCAGATACAACTTTAAAGCAAATATCACAATTATTACAATAACGAAGGAAAATGTAATTATTAACTGTATATTCACGTATTTATTTATTTATTTATAAATATGATCAGTTGAAGAAAATTGTTTCAGCCTGAATTAATATCTCTCGGGTTGCACTTATTGAAATGAATTATCCGAAAATGCAAGAATAAAAGCCATCGAATGAAATCGAGTGAAAAAGTATTAATTATAAATAAGAAAAATACGTTTATGGCACTAAAAGTTCATTTTAATTTGACAAATACTGAGAACGGTAAATGCCATCTTTTACTGTTTTTTGTCTTATTCTACGGACAATACCTCATTTCAGAAATAAAAAAAGTTTCATTATTTATTGATAATAAATATAATAAACGGAGTTAGATTTTTAATAAATTAAAATTATATGTTTCTGTGTAAACCTGTACGCAATGGCAGGCACGATTAAATTTATGTTTTTATTTTATGCTTGCATTGTTAGATACGGACAGAACCACACCCCGCTTTGCTTGAATTTGATTTGCTTGTAATAAAAATAAATATTTTTATTATATTTTTCTTGATTTTTGCAGCCATTTTCAGTATTAAAGTTTTTTTATGTTTTTCTAATGTCTCTTTTTATCTTGTTTACATATTTTTATGCTTCCTTTAGATTCGTCGTAAACTTTTTCCTCCTGTAAGTAGCGAATTAATGTAATATAATGACTGCTGTTATACAAAATCATTAGACAAACTCCTTTCTACCAAGCAATTTGATTTATAAATTTTCTTTTTTTTTCCAAAAATTACAAAATATGTTCAGTGTAAATTCTTTCTTCTTGCGTGTGTAAGTATGCATGCACGCTCGTGTGTGTGTGTGTGTGTGTACGTGCGTGCTTGCGTGGTAGGGGCGTGTACTTCAGCTGACATTCTCTTCTGACACTTTAAGCATCAGTTATCCCACATGGAGTAGCCTTCTCCCCACAACTTTCCCATTCAAATAATTCTCCCATTGAGCACGCTTCTCTTCCTGACGCTGCCAAGAATATGTCCACATGTTCTTTGATTCCGGTCCCCATTTAAAGTTTCCCTAGTCTCAACTTTACCCACTTGTATTTCAATTCCTCCCGCCGTTACATTTATGTATGACACAAATACTGACATAGCATTGTTAAGAGAAATAAAAAAAAAGTTTAATGTAATATGAATTTCACGAAGTTTTAAATATTTATTGTACACCTTCTACACACAGCCTTCTTGGTGCGCATTCTATTAATAGAGTTTAATAAAAACTTACTTACATGTTAAATATACTATCAAATCATGATGCCTACTTTTGAAATTTTAGAACCGCATAAAGTGTTTTAGTAGTCGAGACAATACAGAAAGTTAAACAAGGCTTCATCTTTAATGTAAGCCTTCTAAAGAAGAAAGTCCAAATTACAAAAAGTGATGACTGAAGTTTCAGGGAAGTACCTCCTCAGGACTAAAATATAATAACATTTTGTGGATTGCTTACTGACTTACAAAACTTATTATTCATAGATTTTTACAATTTTATAATAACATTAAATAACGAAAACAATTTTCATTGACTTAACTGTGTTGCTTTTAACAAGTGAATTTTGGGATTATCTTTGATTATATTGTTTATGTGTTTATTATTTTATGCAAATGATTTACACGCACATTATTCTAGGTTCGTATAGAAACGATTACATAAAGAGTAGGGAAATGTTTTATTATAGTTAAATAGACAATGGATAGATATAAAAATGTTTTCAGTATACTTGAGACTCTGAAACAGGTTAATTTTCTATATATTATTTTTGAAGCGTCAAGGATAAAACATTTAGCGTTCTTTTTTGCGCAAAGAAGAATCCAAATGCGAGTCATAATTCGCTGATATTGTATAAATACCTACGCATCAGATTATATAAGTTAAAAAATATTGCACACATCCACTGATGCATATACATATATAAAAAGATTCATATATATATATATATATATATATATATATATATATATGCGTGTGTGTGTGTGTGTGTGTGTGTGTGTGTGTGTGTGTGTGCGTGTGTGTGTGTGTTGAACAGTGAAGGCACAATGAGAAGAACTACTGCTGCTCTATCAATGTTCATCAGCAACCAGAAACTGTGCTCATGGTGTCTTTGACCACTATAACACTCACACAGCCGGCATCTGCAAGGTACCAGCTATCGAGGTCTTATTTAATAGAAAAGGGTACCGAACACACAAACGTACGATTATACGCACAGAAGCACATGCAACACATAACTCTAACATAGACATATATATAGATATGCATGCTGCCATTCGTACAAATACATAATTGCTGGCCACTTGTTTCCTATTTTGCCTGTCTGCTAAGTCGACTAGCCATTCCTTGTTGTAGATGTCTGCTCAGGCACATTTGTGTTTGTTCAACAACCACACGTGGTTTATACTGCATCTATGTTAAGCGAACATTAGTTAAAATTTCTGGAAGAGAGTGATTCTTCTGAAGAGATCAACAGTCTGTACAAAGCCAGTACGCTCAAACGAGGACTTGGGACTTCGTCTTTGGACAACCATCGACAAACAATTTCGTCTGCAAAAGTTGACTCACAAGGCTTGGTATGGTTTACAGGCATACAGGCAGATAAGCACACATCGACAAGGGGATGGCCAAATATGATTTTTTTTTACTTCGTTCATAATCTTATAAGAAAAACGCATACATTTACAGGATAACCACTACTCGAGACCAGGAATATTTAAAAACAATTATACATAACTTATCGCAAGCATACGAAATAAAGATAATTTCAAAAACAGCGATTAGTAATCAATATTTAATAAAAAGTACGCAATATTTTTTAAACTGCTTTTGCTCTATTTGTATAAACCTGTGTGAAGGAAACGGTTTCTAAAAAAGTGACTTCGAATAAAGGCAAAAGTATTCGAGACAGATATATATATATATATATATATATATATATATATATATATATATATATATATATATATATATTAAGACATTCAGTAAATATTATTGATAAGCAATCTTTACGAAATAAGAATTAAATATCAGTAAGTTGATAGAGCAATAAATATCACAGATAAATACCACAAAGAAATTCAAGTTGTTGTTTAGGGTATTTGTGTTATTATCTGATTATATATATATATATCTGTGTGTGTGTGTGTGTGTGTGTTTGTGCGTGTGCATATTTTTTCTAGAAAACAATTCGTTGTAAAATTCACGTTTGCATACAACAAACCAAAGAATTGTATTTATAAACATTAATAGAAATCATTTTTCTATATCATAGATATAAGCATAAGGCTTACACGTACATATATAGCATAAGCATTATATTATATATTTATAGCATTTATAGCATAAAGGCTTACACGTACATGAACTTTTCAAACTTTGCTTCTTTTTCAATATGCATGTATATAAATTACTTACATACATGCATACATAGAGAATACATATATACATGTTCGTATATTCTCTATGCATACATGTAAGCATGTATCTATGTGAAATATACGAGTAAATATGAATGATTAACAAAATTAGATATCAAATTCTGTGTTTCATATTAATTTTGTTCCGTAATTAGACTCAATTTAAAAATTAATTACAAATGATTTTAATATTAATTTACAGATGATTATCCCATCTTTTCCTGCTAATGATAATGTTGGAAAAATTATTTGCTATAATCGTTTATTTTCTTACATAATTGTAATATTTGAGTATTGGGCATCTATCGTGTCATGGGCACAGGGCAGATATTTATACGAGGAAAGATCTTTCGATATAACGGGAATTCCAAGAAGTTCTGCTTGTTCATCCGTTGGATTTTACAAGGATTTTAACCAAGTATCCTCTTTATTAGAGAAATTTTCCTGCTCTACATAATTTAAAACTATGCTACAAGTAAAACTATCCATCTACCAAAGTCATATTTTTCAAATTATATATACGAGATGTAATTATAGGTTTGTGTCAATTTCTTCTACTTCTCTTTCTCAAATCATGACACATTTGCATGCATGCCAAGAATGCACAAACACACACAAATATCTATCTATATATATATATATATATATATATATATATATATATAGCACACACACACACACACACACACACACACACACACACACACACACACACACACACACGTGTATGTGTGTGTGTGTGTGCAAACACTTTGGACATCGGTATCAACACTGGATGTCGAAAATCAGTCGAAAGCCAAATTTGTTATATTTACGTACGCTCCTTGCCTGATAGTGCGTACTTTTTACTCAAAAATATACCATGAAAACTATACACACACACGCATATACATAACTTACCATTATCAGAGATAGAGCTTATGTAAATATAAAAGTGAACACTGAGGTCAACACCAAACGGCAGCAATCTGTTTCATGCTTCAATGAAGTCTTCAGGCAAAAAAGATTGCGTCGAAGCATGGAACAGACTGTCGCATTGTTTTGACCTCAGTGTCCATTTCTCTCTCTCCTCTCTCTCTCTCTCACTCTCTCTCTCCTCTCTCTCTCACTCTCTCTCTCTCTCTCTCTATATATATATATATAGGGTTCAAAAAAGAGCTGAATAACAAAAACTAAATTATTAAATTGCATATAAACATAAGTTTTCGTTCATTGTCTTACCGATTTCAACTCTCGATCATCATGGCTTTAAGCAATTCAAAACAAAACAGATGACAAATGAATCAGGTTTAAACAAAATTTAAAGATCAACATGCTCTCATTAACACAAAAATAAAGACTCTTGAACGCTCAACTACTTATGGAAACAATGGCCTGTATTTGGATATATCATATTAGACTGTTATATTTCCACATAAAATATTACCAAAATTATTTTTTCACATATGGGCTTTCTATACGTGTATTAAAAATATCTAGTTTTATTTTTCCTAATAATTTAATTCTATTTTATCAAGAGTAAATATGTATATTTAATTGTAGGCGATTAACTTGTTTATGTCGGCGTGTGATGAAAAATATCCCGTTATATTCTACTTCAGTTGTTTAAAATTTTCCATTTCAAATCGTCATCTTGACAGAAAGATCACAAAAATGAACGAATAAATATATATGATATGATACTTTTCGTGGTAACTTATCCTAAACATGAGACTTTATTTTGGATTATAGGATATGAATCCCTAGACAATTTGGCTTAAATCAAAAAGAAAAGAGGATTGATTATTTATATACAAAATATCATATTTAAATCAAGTCTGATTTATTTTCATTATGCGTAACATTATGATGTTATATCCTAAATTAATGGAATGTATCTGATTGATTTATTTAATGTCATTCACATCCATGTTATTTTAAAACATTTTAAAACGTTAGTTTTCGAATTATGTCAGCAAATGATGCAAGCTATCAACACATTTAAAAGTGGTTGCAAAGAATTTCATGCCTCAATAATTATTTTTTTCGTATATATATATATATATATATATATATATATATATATATATCCTACTTATGTTTTGTTTAATCATAACTATGTTCTTTTTTTCTTCATGTAACATTTGACCAAGTGCAATATATTATAGTTTAATAAACATGCCGATTACATTGATGATTTGATAAGGTACTTAAAAGGGATTGATAAGGGACTGATGCAAGCTTTATATTAATAATCAAGATGCATAGCCGGAGAAGTTTTCTATCTTTTTTAAATGAGTGTTTAGGAAAAAAAAAGTTTTTTTTACTTACTGATTTCAATAGAGACATTTCGTTCGGCATCTGCAGAGGAAAGTAGAAGGTTTTTTGCTAATAAACGAATCAATTTGACATTGCACGGTTAGATAGATATGAGAAAACTAGGAAAGATATATATATATATATATATATATATATAGAGAGAGAGAGAGAGAGAGAGAGAGAGAGAGAGAGAGAGAGAGAGTGAGAGAGAGAGAGAAACAGATACAGAGAGGGGGTAGTGATAGAAAGAGAGTTATCGGATTGGAATGCATAGAGAAGAACAGTTAAGAAACTTGGAAATGGCTTTAAAATCTTTTGTTAACTGGCAACACGGTTTTAGTGTTCATTTTTAAACTAATTTGCATATTTGTTGTTGTCGTTGTTATTATTATTATTATTATGATTATTATTATTATTATTATTATCCATTAAAATTAACCTTTATACAATCTAATTCCGAAAACATGAAGCTCGTGCAGATTATAATGTTTCCTGCATATATGTAGATATTGTAATTCACATAGGTGAATTAAATTATTGTCCTTTGAGATTGCTGTTTGGAGTAGTGCATTTGTGCGCATAGAAATATGTTTTCCTTCTTTATGATATTTGCATTTTACTCTATGTTTACTTCTAAACGTTTCGCTTGTGTGTATTTGCGCGTGTGTGTGTGGGGGGCATTACACTACCTTAACTCCTTATATATTATTTATTTATATATGTCGATAAAACATAAAATATTCACGCAGTAAAAGTTATTGCTATACATAGGAATTAAACGTGTTCTTCAAAACTAAATAACAATCAAGTTACTTATTAGGTGATGTTGAATTCGGAAAACTATAACACATGCACTTCGACTGAATATATTTAAAATATTTCATATAAATGTCAGATAATTCTAAAGAAGGGAGTACTGGGAATGAATTTATGACTGTATGTAACATTTGTATTTTGCATACGCTTATGCTATTATGAGCAGTAAAAAATCATTTGAATGTGTACACACACAAATACACATAACACACACGCACAAACACACACACGCACACACACACACACACACATATATATATATATATATATATATATATATATATATATGTATGTATGTATGTATGTATGTATGTATGCATGCATGTATGTATATGAATAAAGTATATTTAGGCAACAAAGGCAGTAAGTATTCATCCAAACAAGTTTGATTAAAAAGAACCGACAAGATCTTTCTGTTTAGTTTTTTATTGTATTTTTTCAATTTTCGAATAAAATGTTGAGTATTCTGCTCGAAATTGATAATGGCTACGATGGTCGAAAGTACTTGAACAAAACAACTCAACACCTTATTTAAAAATTGGAAAAGGTCTAAGCAGACAGATCGTGTCGGTTCTTTTTTTGTTAAATGTCATTGAATTCCTCCAAATGGAAAAAAATTGCACCCACTGTCATTCGTTAACGATAGCTGACCGATTTCGGAGACCAAACAATGACTGTAAACATTTATGTCTGCCTGTCTGTCTGTATGTATGTATGTATGTATGTATGTATGTATGTATGTATGTATGGGAAGCGTACTAATAAGTAATTCAATTCAAGTCTTCAAATACTTAAATTAATCAAAATATCCACAGGGATATCTCCATAGTTTTCTAAATAGTATTGGAAGTGTTTTTATTAAGATGGCCTGTCATAAATCGCAAAAACAGGTAGCGGGCTAATGAATGACTATGTTTTGGGAACAAAGTTGTTGACTAAATAAAAATGTTAGCAGAAAGACAAAGAAATAGACAGACAGAAATATATTAAAAGATATACTTTTATTCGCAAACATACTCCGTTCTCTCCACATTCTTCTAGTCGTATCAACAAACATATATCTAAATTGTGGCAATCATTTAAAAGCATACAAAAACAAAAATATACATTGGAACACGCTCAGTACTTGAGTAGCAAAAATAAATAACTGGAAATAAATAGAATTATCAATCTAATTTTAACAGATTTCGAACATTTAGCTGTAATATGTAACAAGGAATTGAAGAAAAAATGACTACAATATAAAACTATCTGATTTCCTTTGAAAATTGACATGTTTTTGATATGAAGCAGAAACCATTTTTGAAGCGGTAGACAGATGACACGATGTTTTCAGCTACCCTGAGTATAGCATTGTTTACACCCACCGCCACACACGCACGTACGTAAGCGTTGGCGCGCGCACACATATACGGACACAGGCACAACTGAGATCTGTCCGAAAAGTATGCAGCTACACACGTAAAAGTTATTAACGGAAAAATAGCTTACTTTAGGTATTGACGCTTTACTCCCCTTCAGACTAATTCCCTTGGTATCTCACATACGTATTTCATCGTCTCTTCCACAAAAGTGTCTGCAAAGCCCTCTTTCAGAATTGTCATTAGTTTGCTCATGACGCTCTTCTTAATCTCACCCACAGTCTGCAAAGTCTACTTCCCTTCTCTTCTGTTAACTCAAGGTCGCACAACCATTCTCGAATTATTCAAAATAGCTAGATACCTTTATAACTGATCTTGTATATATATATATATACAGATTGATAAATATATATATATATATATATATATATATATATATATATATATATATATATATATATATATATATATATATATATATATACAGTTGTTAGTTATAGTTATTTCCTGAAGGTTTATTAAACACTTTAAAATCCTTTTATAATAAATGCCAATTAACTTATATGTTATCATTGTGCTATCAAACATTCTATTGAGATAAATGTTCCAGCAAAAGTGTCTAAACAGTTTATCAGCTAATAGCTTAGTATCATTGCTTTTACTGAACATTTGTAAATAAAACGTCATTTAAATATAAACATTTACTACTTTTCTGGCTAAACTATTTTCTTCTTTATGAAAGTGTTTAATTAATTTTCAGTTAATACTTATAATTACTATTAGCAAATCGTATATATACTTTAGGGACACTTCTGGAGATGGAGAGTGATTTGTATTATTATTACTATGAGCTGTGTACAATTATTCGAAGGATAGACAAAGAGAGAGGAGTAGGGGAAATAGAAAAGTGATGATCGGTGAAATCATTCATATAGAAAAACAAAACATATTCAGAAGCAGTTATTTTGAGAATCGTACATCTTCAAATAACTTTAACGAAGTTAAAACTTCAAATAATTTTAACAAGATCCTGATATAATTTCCTGTAGAAACAATATTATTATTGACGTCTACATTATATATACGAACATTTTCTGACTGATTTCAAAAGACATCAAGAGCCGAAAATCTTTCTCAATATCCTTGCCAAATTGCTAGCACTTCTTTTCCATCTTCCTAATAATCCTTATTTGTTCAAGTTTTCCGTCTCCATTCATTGCTGTCTTTACTTTGATATACTTGTCTCCACAACCAATACGTTTTATTCTTAATATCCTTTGTCTTTACTTTTCACGGCATATCACCAAAATTGTGCCATTTTGAGAAACCCAGTTTTTAAATTGCTTTGCACATGTCTTTCAAGATGTGCAGAAAGTTGAATGCTTAAGGTAAAAACAGTATTGTCCCTTGGAAGCAACTTATCCTTACGAATAAAACTCTCGCTCAAACAGAGCAGGAATTACGTTCCCACAAGAGAAGGACATTGTTGCATTTTTAAAGTCTACGATTCGCAAATGGCACAACAACGTCATTCATCTCGTACTCCTTATCTTCTTCTTTGCTCTCTTGCTTATCTTCCAACTTTCAGTCTTTCGATTCATCCTCACAATTTTCTTTTATAATCACAAAATGACTTCTACAATAACCATTTACAAAAGACGACTGCATTAATCTTTTATTGCTACGTTTACTGCTCCTCCTGTCTCTATCTCTCTCTGCAGACAGACACAAAATTCATATATATATTTGTGTGTGTGTGTTTGAGTGTGGATACGTATAAATATGTGCGTGAGAGCATATCTCTGAATTATTTACTATTGTCTTATGAGTGTGTATGAATGCGTGCGTACGTATATCTAAATATATCACACACTTTTGAGACCATTATTGTATAGATATAAGTATGTATATATAAATTTATGATTACACACACACACACACACACACACACACACACACACATATATATATATATATATATATATATATATGCACGTGAAACAATGATATGTATTTTTATCTTTGTCTCTCACAGACATAATCGATTCTTCCAGTAATCAATTATACGAAAATTTCCTCTTCTTCACCAAAAATATTTCGCCTATTGCCGATTTCTTTCTTTCTCAGACTCCTTTACTTTCTTCTCGCAATTTGTCTTTCTAATTTACTTCCTCTTTCTCGTTCTCCTTTTCTGTATGTTTCCCTTCATTCCTTCTTTTTTCTTCTCCTTTTCTTTTTTTAAGTTTTCTTTTACATCCTCTTCTGCTCTAGTAACTTTTAATCCTATTAGTTTTGCCGACCGACCATTTTATGACCTCCACGTACTTTATCCAACTGTATATTTTCCCTGTCTTTCTTTCTTTCTTTCTTTCTTTCTTTCTTTCTTTCTTTCTTTCTTTCTAATTTCCTCTGCTCTCACTTTCTTGACTCTCTTCCTTTCCCAACTAATCACCCTTTTTTTCACTTTCTTATTGTTCGTTCTTTCTTTTATCTTATTTCTCGTTCTCCTTTTCTACATTTCTTTTGTCAATCTTTCATTTGTTTCGATTTGATCGTGTCTCTTAGCTTCATATATTTCTATAATTTTCAGTTTCTGTAATGTTCTGCATGTCATCTTTTGTGCATTTTCTTTTCTTCTTTCTTCCGTACGTTCTTTTCCTTCCTTTTGTTCCTATTACCATCTTTCTATGTTAAATTCTTTCTATATTCTTCTCTGTCTTTTCTTTGCTCCAACTCTTCTTGATATTCCTTATCTTTCCCTATTGCTTGTCCAGTCTGTCTTTTCTCCATTCATCTCTTCTTTTTCCTTCATTTTTGCCTTTTTCTTTGCTCCTGTTCATAAGAACCACTGACACACGGTGCCAAGAAGCGATGGCGCCTTTGATAAACGACTTTGCATCGGACGTGAGAAATGACGGCGGATGGGGTGAGGGACACGAAGCGGAAAAGACAGGGGATGGTGAGCCGATATTTACAAAGCCAGTGCCATCCTAAGGGAAATCATATCCACACTCTTGGTGGGATTAATTGCAAAGGGCAGAGATGAGCCAGCCAGCTTATTGTATTAAGCGGGCAGATTCGCTGATCGTAAGATTAAGTCTTGTAGGCAGTAATCGTGCAAAGAGCTGGCCGTGTTGATGCCCGGACGCGCCGTCATCGTCATCTCCCTCCTATCAAAGACACGAATAGACTGCGCACCGCCCATTTTGGTTTTAAATATGGTCGCACTATAATAAGTAAGAAATAGAAGTGAGACGGTTCATAGTCGATGAATGGCTATCATAGGATTTCCATTCATGTCCTTTAAACATGCTTTGTTTTGCCTGATTGAATTATATTTGAGATTAGAAAACTTTTAAAAAGGAATTATAGAATATTATTCATTTGGATAAACGTTTTTTTGAAAATCGTCAGCTACCCTGTCATAAACTCTATATAATCTTAAAAGAAAAGTAATACTATAAGGTACTATAAACGTTGCCACATGAAATATCAAGCCCAGTGGATAAGAGTTCGGTTTTCGTACGAGATTATTTCTTTCTTCTTAATTTCGGAAATATTATATTTATTTACAATTTTCTGTCATTATTAAATGGAATTTGTCTCATAAAAATTCTAGAACTAATACGTTCATCTTTATTGAAGTTAGAACAATCTGTGTCCCGAGACCATGCAGGGAAATTTCAACAACAACCAACAATATGATTACAAAGAAATGACAGAGATTAGGTAACATTGCATACAGTAGGAAAGGAATGGAGAGATGGAGTAAGTCCATAGATTCATAAACATTCGGACGATAGAATGCTTTACCACATAAAATTAGAAGCTCCAGTAGTAAGAGAATACAAGATCGAATCTCGTCAAAAGGTACATCCTTGTTTAGAATTTCTGCTATTTAACAATTTGTGTTAAGCGTATCTGTGTTAAAATGCTCACATTGCATTAGGTTCACAGTGAATTTACGTCTTTACAGCTGTATAATCAAATTAAATCATCATCATTTTCCACTGATTTGCGGAAGCATATTCAGAAAATATGTTATCGCATTCGACAACGCGATATATTGGCATTTATGCTTTTACACATTCCTTAATCTTGAAGTGTATGCCGTGAACATTTTCAAATCAGCGATTTCTTTTTGTGTTTGTTTTCGCTTTTTGAGACTCAATTGAATCTCGTTATTAATAATAGTGATCCATTAATGCTTATACAACGACTAGATTGACTGGCCAATTCCTTTTTATACTTTCGCATCATATAAAAAGTGTATTACTGTATTTTCTTAGTTTTCTTTTCTTTATATCGGTTTCGAGAATAGTCCAGATATCACTTGAATAAAATCTTCTCAAACTTAAACCAGGCACTTCTATTAGAATTGTGTTCCTTTGTGCCATCTGCACATCTGTGTGTGCGCACGCGCGTGTGTTTGTGTACATGCGTACGTGTTCAGGAACGTATGTTTATATTCATGCGTGTGCTTCACTGTCTGTGTTCATTTACGTCGTTGATTGCAATATACCAACGCAAAGAAACCTCAATTTAACTTCCTACATAAATTCCCTAAATAGCGTGATACAATCAACGTCGTATAGAAAATAAACCTGAAAAATCAATTGAATAGTGTAAAAAAGAATATATCAAATGTATCAGAAAAACAGAGTTAGGCAAGTAAAACATGGTGAATACAATCGAATTAAGGCCAATAAAAGCGATGATAAACTGAAAACATGGCGCACATTAATTGAATTTTGAAGAGAGAATTTTACATTTTCCGAAAGTCAATTGTTATTTACTTTTCTATTAATAGAATTTTCGGAAAAAAAGTTCGAAAAGAAAGATGTAACATTACAAGAAGATTTTTTCTATTGTTTAAAGATTCCAAAAAGAATTTCGTTTAAAGATGCCAAAGAAAATTAATTGTTTTTAATTGCTTTTCGTGAAATATTTACTGGTTTATATGATCAGTTTTGAACCAGCAAATACCTTTTTAATCAAAGAACACTTTGGAAACAGAAAGATAAACTGGTTGAAAGAAAAACGCAGGAGAAAAATGAATAAACAATTGCCAAAACTTCCACTCGATTAAGTGACAAAGATTCATTCTTGCTGCCAATTATGACGATCATCTGAACACTTTCTTATGATGCGTGTAAAGAAAAATGGCGCTCGATATTATCCATCAAATAAAATTAGAACTTGAATAAAAAGTTACAGAGGTAAGAATAGACAAGAAATGTTAAGAAGTTATTTTTTTTTAATAAAATGTGGTTATCGCTTACAAAAATGGAGTTCACAAATCAATTATCTGATTCAAATTATTAAAAATATAAACATATACCTATGAATATATATATATATGTGTGTGTGTGCCTGCGTGTGTACGTATGTATTGATTGATATATATATATATATATATATATATATATATATATAAACGAAAAAACATAAACCTAGGGATAGCGTAATTGACAAAATACGCTCATTTATATGTATATGTGCGTGTGTATGCGTACGCGCTGGCGTGAGTGTGTATGTGTGTGTGTGTGTGCATGCTATGCGCGTATGTGCTTTATAATCATTTTATTTCGTGACAGAAATATGGTTCGTCTATTGGTTGAAAAATTTCGTTTTTTTTACTTCTGGTTTTCGAATATCATTTTAATAATGCTTATAAAGTGAAAAAGGCTTCAAAACTTATCTATAGGCTCGTCAGAAGACATCGTCAGCATTCAAGGTTTATGCTTAATTTTATCAAAAAGGCCGTAATTAAGCACATGGACGCTTGTGAATAATGAAGATAAAAAACCTAAATACTGACTTAAATAGAAGGTAAAAATGATTAACGCTCAACGTAAGATTTCACAAGAGATACTGACATGATAGGAAGGAAACATTAAATATCCACTCGTTTAGTTGGCATTGAAGAGCGATTATTTTAAGTATTAATTAGGTTGTTATGCATATATATATATATATATATATATATATATATATATATATATATATATATTGTTTACATTTGATACGCCATGAGCAGTTATGACTGTACGTGAGAGGTTCAGGGAAGATTGAAGTTTGTAAGCAGTAAATTCGACCTTGCCAACCGAACCGAACGATCCTCTGTGGCCGAATCGGTAAAAAGGCACGTCAGGGTATATATATATATACAGGTTCGAATCCTGTCGGAGGACGAATATTTTCTATGAAAATTTCTCGGACATTCAAGCCGGTAAATATTATTTAATACTGTTTATTATAAACAGAACATTTACTTAAATACTTGTATCTATAAAAAGAATGTTAAACATAAAAATGTCTTAAAATATATATATATATATTTATATATATTTTCGACGCGTAGTGTAAAAGTTCAGAGACCGGTTACTTTCGAAAATCAATGTTCTTATATATATGGTCACTGAAAAAATTATGGGGATAGTTCCGAACTCCTTTCAGTATCCCCTTCTAATATATATATATGTATGTATGTATGTATGTGTGTGTGTGTATATATGTGTGTGTGTGTGTGTGTGTTTTATAAAAGAATAACTTACTTTCTCCGCTAAGTTTTCCGATAAGATCTCTCGAACATTCAGGTCAGTAGACGTAAATAAATAAATATACTATTTAATAAATAAACGGAGCGCCTACTCCAATACGAGGCTAAAATAACGTTTAAATTGATAAAAATCTATCGGATTAATAAAAATCCATTCTTAAAATGTTCTTTGTTCAAAAACACCCATACATATATATATATATATATATATATATATATATATATATATATATATATATATATATATATATATATATATATTGCATATATTTTGGCAGCATATTTCCATTGAGACATATTTCATTGAACAATTTAGTTTTAGTTTTATCTACTTATTTTCAATTGGATTTTTTTTATATTCACGGGCAACCTTTTTGGTGTCATTATTAAAGGACGAGAGTACTTTCAACCTAGCACAATGCAATTTCATCATCAAGATGTTGTTTATTTCGAGACAAATATTGTAGTGTTTATTATTTTCAAAGACAAAATTTCTGTATTCACCTGAAAGATAAAATCTTTTTATTTGTGAAGTTAAGAACGCTAGGTTGAGTACTAGCTTGGCTTGACTAACGCTTCAACGAAGGTAACTAAGTATGGTGTTGTCTAGAGTTCAAAAGTATTAAAACTATTAGTATAAACCTCAATATATTAAACTATCTACTGTAAATATTTTAAAACGTTTGTGCAGTATTCATAATTTTATTAAGGTTTGGTTTCAATATTTTAATATAGATAAATTCGAGAATCTTTAGTTTATGATTATTATATTCATGAAAAAATATAGATGTATTTTCGGCAAGAATTTTTCTGAATTTCGAATATTGACAGGTATGCTGTTGTAAATATTTAGTTGGAAGCTTTTTTCAAATGAAAACTCAGCCGCCGAGACAACGTGGTCGTAGTGGGGCCAACATAAGTATAATTTTTCCGTTGTAGATACAATCTCCCAGAGGACAGTTAAATTTATAAACAATGTTGGTTTTATGCAACACTTTATTTGGTGGGGAAGAGCCGTTACGAACGACTGAATTAGATATACCAAATTTAATTTAGTATATAAATAATTTTTTTTTACTAGAGTCTCTGGTGAAAACGTTAGTATTTATTATTTTTAAGGATATTTTCATATTGTTTATAATTACAATGTATTTGGTTGCGATATGAAAGATTAATATGTTTGGGGATTAGTTGAAGAAGTATTATATTCTATTTGCTTTTGTTTTTGAAAATGATGAACACTACAATATTCGTCTCGAAATAAACAATGCCCTGATGATGATATTGTGCTATGTCAGAATAAAATAATATATATCAACACGGTAATTTTCTCTCTTCCTTTAATAATGACACCAAAAAGCTTGTCCGTGAATATGAAAGGATACAATTGAAAATAAGTAGACAAAAGCTGTCTAAATTATTCAATAAAACATGTTTATATATAAAAAGTCCGTTGGTATATAATCCTAGCAATATAAAAATATTAGAACTGATCCACAAAAAGAGCTATTTAATCTATACAGAGCAATATAATGTCGACATAAAAACAAATTCAAATTTCCATAAGATAGTTTTGCCTTAATTAGCTATCCAAAATCACTCACCGAACCCCGTTTTCTCTAACTCTTCAAATATTGACATAATAAACCAAAAACTAATTCTAATTCCCATGGTGGAGTTTTGTCTTATTTAGCTAACCTAAGTCATCCCACCATCTAAAATCTTTTATACTATATTAATTATAATTTATAAACTGTCATCTACTTAGAATATTTTCCTAACTCTATTTCCATTAATCTATTACTTCTCTTATATATATATTTTAAGTTTATTTTTGGGTTCATTTTTTTTTAATTTTAAATTTAAGTTAAAATTTGTGTTTTCTTCTAATACCCCCAATTTGTCGTCATAAGGAAAACTCCTTCCCTTTAAGACAGATACCTACTACTCTCCTTGACCCCTGCTTCGTGCAGACACTTTCGTCGTCTGCCGAAATAGCCTATTCCCTATATGAGGTAAAAGGATTTGTTTGATTTTATATATATATATATATATATATATATATATATATATATATATATATATATATATATATTGAAAGAGAGAAAGACAGCGAGAGAGAGAGAGAGAGGGAGAGGGAGATAGGGAGAGTTTTTGCAGAGTATTAATGTCAGAAATATTATATATATGCAAATCCTTGGGTTTACCCATACGGATTACCTAGTTTTTCGTAAACTATATATATATATATATATATATATATATATATATATATATATATATATATATATATATATATATATATAATGACCTACAATTATACAATAACAATAGCCGATTCCTGAAAATGACATTGCTGTTATGAAAATGTCGAAAAATCGTGTTTTATAGCTGGAAACAGGCTCTTTTCAACGGTGTTCTTTTGCTTCTTCTATCTTTTATAGTGTGTCCTATTTAACAGGGACGCATGGAATTACCCAAACTTTACTATATACTACTTATTTTAAATAAATTCATGGATATACATCAATGTGCATTCATTCTGCGCATTTGAATTCATAGATGTTTTCTTTTTACTTTCAAAGCTATTAAAAATGCTGAGTCATTCATTTTTTCCTCTAGCCTTTGTCATGATTCGTACTGACATTGCCTCACGTCAAAACGGCGAGTAATATAGAAATATTGGCTGTGATGTTGGCGATTAGAATTCATGCTAACGGAGGATTACATTAACAAAGAATTCAGGCAAAGAATAAAATGGCCAACAACTGATAAAATGTGCACGAGACATTCGAGGTGAGAATTAACGATTGGCTATCACAATATTTATATGTCTATCAAGCGAGCTATCAACGTCTAAGAAAGTGTAACTATATGCATCGACAGGCGAATACAGATTTCTGTTTGGGATTTTCTGCATGCATATGTAAGCGTTTATATAGGTGAGTTCTTTTTACATAAATATGGATATTTATTAATCAAGCTTTCATATTCTACGTATAATACTTTTTCAGCACGTGAAATGTTTTTCGTGTTTGTTACTGAATCGAAGAAAAGACTGATCTTGAATCCATATTTTCAACATTGAATTCATACATCTAATATATATATCCGTGTAATTATATCCGAAACACGTGAGGTAAAAACATAACGTGAAATATTCTCTTCATTTCTATCACATACATTCTTGTAGACGTATTAGGAGAGTCATCAGTCATCACACACACACACACACACACACACATATATATATATATATATATATATATATATATATATATATATATATATATATATATATATATATATATACATATATATATATATATGTACATGCGAGTGGAATCTGAAAATTTTGATATTTGTTCATTTGAAGAGATCTTTGGAAAGGGTTGTGATGGGAACTTAAATGAAGTGAATGTAAGTTAGGCTAATGTGAAAGGAACGGTAATATTCAGGATTTTCTTCCGGGTTTTTTTCTTAAGAGAATTCATTTTCAAAATGTCCCTCAAATAATCTTTTTGTGCATATATTAATTGTTATGCCAATCGTTTTATAACGTATTTAGTAAAATTGGACTTCTTTAGCAATGGCCAGATTAGTGGACGATTGAGTAAGGTTTGAACTCATTAACAATGGTTTCTACAATTAGGACATTGTGAATAGATGGATTTTTGTAGGGTATTTAAGCGACTATTCTCTGCTCTAAAGTCACCTGTTTTTTCTAAGTAATAATAATAATAATAATAATAATAATAATAATAATAATAATAATAATAATAATAATAATAATAGATACCATGATGCAAAACCAGACATGGTTCTCATTGCTTCTGTCTTTAACTGACTGAAGGTGTTAACATGTACATCATATTTTGTAGGAGTAAATTAAATGGGCTACCGTGAATATCCCCGTCAGTACCAAATATTTGTTTGTCATTTGCCTGACATTAACAAAATGCTCATATGCACTCAATGTTGACGCAGTGTATAGCTCTGCACATGAGCAAGAATAATGGTTAAGCATCATGTCTAGGTGTTTTTTATGTTTGAAATATGAAGTAGGTCGCTTGGGAATCACATCTTAATACCTGGGAACACCCTCAATCGAGAACCGCTTTAAGGTAGTGGGCTACCCCACCTGAAGAGATTTATAACTGGTCCGAACTTGAAAGATTTTCATAACTTTTATCAAAACCTTTCACCACCACACCGCGGGTATTAGGCAGGTATTTATGCGCCTCGTATACTATTATCAGACTGGCTGTCACGATGGTTAAATAGAGCTTCCTATATTTGTACGTTTTGGCGTGCTGCTCGTCATTCAATAATAATAATAATAATAATAAAGTAAACAACGTAAATTATAAAGTTCTAATTTCTACTAAGTTATCTAAACAATGTAAGTCATATATAACGAAATTTGAATAATGATAAAATAAACAAAGCATAAGGAATAATGGAATGAGCCCCTACAAAAGAAACAATGTATGTTTATGCAGTGTGTACTTTACTGTTGTGTATGTAAGTGTTTATGTCAGTGAGTTCATTTTACATAAGGATATATATAGGATATAACGAATACTGCAGAAAGTATATATTGGAATGATGGCTAGTGTATGTGAGAATTGATTCTTAAATATGCAGCTGGTAGAAAAAGCGAAAAAATAAGAATAGATACACAAAGGAAATGGAGCAAGGAGAAAAAATTAACTTGAAAAGAAAAAGAGAAGAGATAATGAACATATAATTGAATCGATTAAGAAAAATGAATAAAAAATAATGAGAGAGAAAAAAAGAATGAATGAAAGACATGAACTGGGGAAACAGAAAAGGTAATGTGAAAAAAGTAACACTGGACGAACAAGAAGACTGAAATGAGAGAAAAGGGAGAAAGACAGTCGACGTTCGGCAAGAAAGAAAATGGATAAGATTTAAGGACTATCCCCATTGATTGTGTATGTAAGAGGCAGAGGTTTTCAGGGCACCTTGGCTAGCCATGACTAAGCGAAAGGCTAAACTTCCTCAGATGTTTATCGGACTAGAACGAGATTCTCATAACCTATCAGCGCAATCTTTCTGTTTTTCTTTCTTTTCAGCCTCTTTTTCGTCGATGTTTTTCTTTTATTAGTTTTTTCTTTATAGTTTTAAAAATAACAACGTATTGTCAGTGTTTCTTTTTTACACTGATGTATTTCTCATTGTTTAGTAAGGAAAATAATGGTAGTAATAGTAGTAGCATTAGTTTTGGTGGATGCATATGGATTTTTTGCAAGGTTCGCCGGGTTAATATAACCATAAGCATTATGAGTAATAACTGACAACGTGGGGGTTTGAGTGACGTTTACGTAAGATTTACTTCTCATTAATTTTGACCATATACTTTTTTTGGTTGTTTATGTACAGATATTTATATGAATAGACAAAAAGCTTAGACAAATTTTGTATTTATATAATCAGTATCAGATAATCAAACAAGATAGGTTTTTGGGTTCAAGCCTATGAATGAACAAAATACTTTTACTGTATCAATTATTCATACAACAACTTTTAAAATTTGCACTACTTAAGATTAAAACATATATATATATATATATATATATATATATATATATATATATATATATGAGTCTAGAACAATAACAAAGATTGTGATCCGCCAAAAAAAATTTTAAATCATGGTATTTCTCGAAGATAAGGCCCTGAAAGCAGTCAGCAATTATAACCACAGTACTCGACAGAACATTAACAGTAGATATTTTATTTGTTATAATTGCGTCTATATGTAAATATAAAATTTACAAATGTATTATTCATATTATTAATGATATTTACGTTTTTAATTAATATGAAGAAGATAAAATTATATATTTATTAATATCTTATTTCTATCTGACTTTCTGGGATGAGGATTTATCGTTATTTACATTATTTATCTCCAGACTATTGTCTTTGTTGTTGCTATCAAAACGTTCCGGTTGTTTTACTCTACGGTCCTCCTCAGGTCTGTTTCAATCTAGGTAACCTACAGGCAATTCTGAACTGAACCCTTTAGACTGTGTGGGCTCAGTGAGCAATATATGAACAGTACTAAATGAAAATAACTAGATTATATCCCTACCCAGATCAATATATACCTGAGGAAGTCTGGAGGGCAAAACGGCTGAAATGTCGTGATAGCAACAACAGAAATTGAGGATAATAGTCCGAATATAAATACTGTAAATAATCCTATTTCTAATAATAATAATTGTAAAGAGATCTTTTTGTTAATTAATGTCGTTATGTCAATCAAAATGAAAGGTATTTTATTGACAGGAGAAAAGAGAGAAAAATTATTGAAGAGATAGGTAGTGAAAAAAAGAAAAGAAAATGAAGTTATACATAGCTTCATTTTTCGTTTGATGGAGTAGAAAAAGAGATTTTCCTTTTACATTAAATCTACAGATGAGCCAATAGAAGCGTTGTTCAAAACTTGATGGTTTTCCGCATATTTATCTACATTAGTATACCTATCACTGTGTCAGGATCACGGGGAATGCTATTCGGGTTTTGGTATCACTATATCTCTCTTGATTTTCAGAAATAATTTAATCATTTAAACTTGAGACTGAACTAAAAGACATGACCAACAAGATCGGCATGTGTTCCCTTGATAACTGTCAGGAAGGGCCCAGTTGTCCTTCTGCAAGTATTCGTTACTTTTCCGATATCTATTTCTTTCTTATTCTCCTGAAAGTCGCTTGTTCTAATGATATTGATGGCCAAAAGAATATAAAAGTGAAGCCATGACATATGCTTATTCCCTTTTGTTATTTAAAAATGAATCTCTCTTAAGAAAGCAAAAAAGAATGTCCGAAATACAGAATATGAAGCAACGTTTTGTATAACAAACCCACGAATTGATGACCGAACAAAACGGAATTTGAAGAAAGATTGATACTCAAATTTATGGAACTAAGCAACAAAGTCAGTGAAGAAGAAAAAATACTCACACAATGAAGAATTGTAAGTTTTAGCAGAAAACATATATGAAGAAACAAAAATAATGAAACATTGAACGAAGAGAAATGATAATAATTAAATGATGGAAAAAAAACGAAATTGATAAAATAAGACAATATTAATGACAAACCAACGCTTCCAGCTCTGTAAGAAATATGAATTAGAAAAAAAAGAGAGAATTAAAACGAGTTAATAAATATATAAAATAAGATATTACCAGACTGAGCCACGTCATATATGAAGAAAAAATAAAGTTATTAA
Organism: Acanthosepion esculentum; assembly: GCA_964036315.1. NCBI lineage: Eukaryota > Metazoa > Mollusca > Cephalopoda > Sepiida > Sepiidae > Acanthosepion > Acanthosepion esculentum. Next base: position 48,126,964 of record OZ038492.1, on the reverse strand, counting down.
AAAGTTTTATGTTCAAAGTTTAGACAGGGCAGCGCAAAAAGAAAAACAACAAAAAATACAAGACAAAACTATAAGATTAAATTTAATATCCAAATATGAAATTACTGAAGATAAGAACAAAAATTGTGTCGATCCAACTGTATGCGTGTGGCAATATTTAAAAAGGACTGCAAAATGGACTAAAGATTTCAGAATTAAATCCGATCGTCTTCGCTAGAGGAGAAAAGTTAAGAGATATGAACACACAATTTAGCAATATAAATAAAATAAAATGTTATGGGTTTTTCATTACTTTTGCCACGACACTTAACCTAATTCAAAAGGATTGAATAAATTTGAAAAGAAATTACATGAGATAGAGATGACTAGATATAGTTTTACAAATAAGTGGATGATCCTTTTCGAGAAGACCATAGAGTAAAATTGAGAAACTAAAAATTATCGAAACCTTGTGAAAGTGAAATATTGTAAAGCATAACGGTGATAGAATTCACCAGCGTAATTACTATTTTCTGAATGATAACAGAGATTGCAAAATATGCAAATCCATAAAAGAATTCAACTTATCCACATAATAAAATTCCTCAGATTAAAGCGAAAAATGTTGCAGTGATGAGGAGATTTGCTGTCATTTGAATTCTAGTGAGCATCAACAATTAAGAATACAAAAATAAAAAAATAATAATGTGGATGAATCATCTTTTTATTGCATCGTTCGTTTTACCGAGATATTTGCTTTACACAAGTTTCAGAATAAAAACTAACATACACTATCAAATATACAGGCGCGCAGAAACATACATACATACACAAATAGAACGAAAGAAAGTAAGAAAGAATTGTAGCACACGAAAAAACGATTTTGACCTGGTAAAATCAGGTAGTAGACATTGCGATATAGTAGCACACATGCCAGTTAACAGTCTGTGTCTGAGTTTTAGATTGTAATGTATACTGCAATAATATACAGTGTGGCGAAAAAGTCAAATGCAGTCGGATGAAAGAGTCGATTGCAAACATTACCCATATATGTTCAATTCGAGCTGTCTTCGAGGAATTGCACTGCAGACATTCGAGAGGCGAGGTGGTAATTTCGGAAAATTGTTGCACATGTTGAATGTGACTTTTCGATGCTGCATCAATGTTGGCAACAAAGGTTAAATGAATACGCGTAGAATAGCTTCTAGACAGTCATGCTAGCCTAGATCGACACACGTAAGGGCAGCTCTTGAGACAGAATGGCGTCCATAGAACAGATCAGAGCAAATGTGTCCATAAAGAGGGATCGCTTTGAATTATCTATTAACAACAGGACTACAGGCATGCGGACCTTTACCCTGACATACTTGTATCACAAGCCTCGTATTTGCATGGTCGTATCGCGTGTAGATTACCTGAGGGACTGAATGGTGCTCTGTAGCATCCAGTGATCAGAGCAACTTCTACCTCCATACAAGCAATGGATGCTTGCGTCTGCGACGTAGACCTGTGAAATTTACACACGACACAGAAGCACCGCCATTATCAATATAGTGTCTGGTGTTATAATTTACAAAACCGGCTTTCATTTTAGTGTTTGAGGATGGAACATTGAACTGCCATATATGTCCAGCACATTGCTCAACTCGGTCTGCAAATATTCTTGCAGTAGGAAGTTGATATTCTATTCTATCAAAATGCACAACCATATGATGCCTTCGCAAGAAGTTTGACAATTTATCTAACTGGCGCGATCGCAAGACATACCCCCATTTCATATATATATAAATATATATATATATATATATATATATATATATATATATATATATATATATATATATAGAGAGAGAGAGAGAGAGAGAGAGAGAGAGAGAGAGAGAAAGAGAGAGATATCATAATGGAATGACACCTATAACTCTTGCGTCAATAAAAGCAAAAGATGTTAAATAATATTCTTCGGGATTATAGGAGACTATTAACATCCGAGTGTATCAATATGTTGATACACATTTCAGAAAATGTGTGTGTATTGAACTGTATATTATATGCTACTTATACTTTTAAGCAAGCTGCAATTTCATTTTTTGTCACAGTTTTATTTTCTGGCAATACACACACACACAAACACACACAGACACAAACACAAACACTCACACACAAACACACACACACACACACACACATATATATATATATATATATATATATATATATATATATATATATTCGTAGTCATGTATTAATCGTATACGTCAATTACATTAAGGTTAACTCTTTTTAACATTATCTTATTGTCAACTTAATTTTTACATCAGTATGTCTTTCATCCTTGTACTTTTCTATTTTCTTCCCACGAGTATTTTAAATTTATTTATTTATTTCCTTTCATTCGATTCAAAATCCTGTTAACTTGATGTGATTTAAACTTAACTCCCGTTTAAACCATGATACCCTTTGTGATTTGCTTTGTTGCCTTTCGTTTTTATGTAACTTTCATTTATTTAGTTCAACGTTTAATTTCCTCCTGCTTTTGTATTTCAAATCAACCGTAAATAGTCATACGCTTCATCCCACAGTTATTGTCTAGGAGTAGAGATATTACAAATACCCCGTTGCTTGGTTATATAACAAAAATATTGTACCAAGTTCATCTATCCCTTTGTAGAAATTTCAACACACCAGGCGTTATAGTAAAAATTCAACCGAAGTTGAAATCAAAAAGGTTTAACGAGTACAGGAAAGTGAATTGGAAAACATTGAACATCTCGCTTGTTCTCACGTGGATTTACATTATGAATTATTTGGTGATGGTATGGATAGAAAGTTGCAATTGCGATGCATGAAAACTCCGAGAAAGGCTAAACAACCGAATGTAGAAGTTAGAAATGTCGCCAAGTAAAATTTGAAATAAATTTGTAACAAATTTAAATGGTATACATAATATTTTCAAAATACTGAGCAATTAATTCTTAGTTGTTCTTCATGTTTTGTATTAATCCACAGCAAACAACAATCAAGTAATGACAACAATAAAAAAACATTATATAATAAGTTGCTTAGTTTTAACAAGTTATTAATAAATAATTTTTTAATCGGTATCATCTCTGTTCGTAAAACTGCTAAGACACAAGGGGTTACAGGGTGTGGAAGAATTAGGAACAGAAACAATAATAATGAGAAGAAAGAGGAAAGAGGAATCAGGAACACTGTAGATAGCGATTGGTAATGCAAATTGGCTGGAAAGCATAAACCGGAAGGGAGTTCAACAAGCGAGAAGTACCAGAAAATAAATTGTTAGTATAAAATTTACGTCTGCATCTAGCCAGCTCAACTGTAAATTGGTGAGATCTCGACGCCAGTCTAGTACTGTGCTTAAATTCAAAAAGGCTAGGTGCCATTGTGAAGAGCTCTTCCAGACAATTGCCATGAAAGTATTTATAGATAAGATACAAAGAGAGGCAACCTTACGGTGGTGGGGAAGTGACCGAAGACGAGCCGCCTTAAATTATTGAAATGACTTAAATAATGATATTATTCTATAATCAAACATTTTAGCACAGGAAAAGGTAACAATAATAATAATAATAATATCCGAAGTCCTCTTCCTGGCACAGAAATGGCTGCGAAGAGAACATTCGAAGAGAAAGACATCCAAAATAATTCAATAAAAATCAACGATATCAAAACTGAGACTCATAGTCTAGATTAAAATAGTAAAGAAAGATAATTCATATATTAAGCGAATACCTTTTCATTCAGCGGGAGGACAAAAGAAGCATGATTGTGTGGCGAAGGTGATCCACGGAGAAATGTAAAATGGCTGAGATTTGTCCGTGTTAATCAATGGTATGTGAAACATTGTATAATTTTGCAACAGAATATGGTACATAATTAATACTATTCTTGGAATGATTTCAAAGCATCCTCTCGAGATTAGAGAACTGCTATCCCAGAATATCTTCAAAAATCAACTGGGGAGATTAAGGGAGAAATGAGGAGACTTAATATCACTTAATCCCTAGTAAAAGTCATTACTTACTCTCTCTCTCTCTCTCTCTCTCTCTCTCTCTCTCTCTCTCTCTCTCTCTTGTGGGAAGGGCGGATGTGTGTGCCCGGTTGCTTCAGAATGTAGGGACTTATGTCTCAGTATTTTATTTCTACAGCAGTTACTCAATGAGGTTAAATCGTAATAATAATAATTCCGGACTAAACCATATCTAACTCTAATTCAGGACACTGAAACTTCATCTGAATTGCTATCAAGATATTTCGAAGTTTGGTCGTTAACAAATACACTAAAACGGATGTTTCCTGATAATGATATGATCAGATGTCTACACAACGGTTTTTGTTTCGTTATTTTGACTACTTAACTAGGAAATACATCTTTCTCTAATTTTATATAACGAATATGTAGCTTAAGTAAATCAACTTTTATAAGTATATTGAAAATTGTGCTATATTGTTTTCAGTTGATTTCCAGATTGGAAAAAATGAAACCGTTCATTATTAAATAAATATAACGACGAAATAATAATAATTGTTATTATTATTATTATTGTTATAGCTTTTTGTATGATATTAATCATCATTTTTTATTATTACTTTGATCGAGATTATTAAATATTTCAGGTGAATCCTCTTCCAATTGAGGAGGTAAGCGAAATATGTCAAATAGCTATTGTCGTTCAATGTGATTCGGTGAAACTGCTACATCAACGGTTGAAGTAAAAAGAATTATCCAAACGTTAATCTGATCTTGTAAATGTGAAGTGGGTAATAATCAGAACACTGGGGACAAACTAACAGACTGATGAGCATAAATAATATATTGGAAAACTGAAGAAGAATCCAAACCCCTACAGTACAGGTTAACGAATTAAACAAATTAGAAAGTTCCCTATTTTATTGACTTAATCCTAAAACAGCGAGCAGAAATAATCATAAAATTATTAGCAGCAGTATCACTTTAACAAAGTGATACTGGGAGACAAATATACGAAGCCCAATATACTCATTATGACAACCTGATAAGTGTATACCGGGCACATGCATCGTAGCCAAATGTGCATGACATGGTAAAAGGTTTCGATAAAAGCAACACATAACTATGCAGGTGGGAGCCCAGTTATAACTAGGTTTAGGTCTCGCTCAGACGGTCTCTGATTCAAAATGATTTCATGTATCTTGAAGTCACCGGGTTATGATAATCACCCACTACTCTCGTTGAACATAAAAATGCAATAATAAAAATACGTAGAAAGTTGACAGTAAGGATGCGCGTTTGTAAAGTAGCGGGTTTAGGACGACCAGAATTTGTTTCTATGTGTAATCACATGTTATTCATGAGACTAGTTTTCCTATTTCCTGGTTTATCTCAAGTAGTATGTAGCTACAATTTTAGATTTTCATGAGTAAATTTGAAATGTGGAAGTAGATGGATCAGTAAGTCTGTAACCTGACAAATAATTAGTTGAATTGATTGGGACCCAGGCAAGCAAGCTTTTACATAATCTGTTTCATTTCTTTTTCTTTTTATGAGTCCTGTCCACTTTCATTTTTGTCTTTTAATCACTTCTGTGATATTGGCCTGTTCTCTGATCTATGTTAACCTCTTTCTGTCTCTTCGAGTTAACCTTAGCATTCATTCATCTGATCAATCTATACATTGCTGAGCTTTCTTTCAAGTGATATTTTTATGTGTATTTTGCACTCTTATGCAATACCTGGCATTAAATATTCTTTATACACTAATGTACTAAGCATATTGGCAAGATGTTTGGTTTGCTTTATTATATCTATTTTGTTGAAGGCTATTTTTTACATTGTTCTTTTCTTTTACTTGTTTTTGCAAAAATATTATTCTTGTACCCCTCCATTTTATTATCACAATCTTTTTTTTGCAACGTTACAATCGAACATAAATTTTGTCTCATTTCTCTTCAGTTCTAAAGCTACACTTTCTCTATTTTGTTATTTCTTGTTATTCCTCCGGTATTAGTAAAACGTCCTCAGCATGGAGTAGAAAATATTGTTTATTTGTACGACTCCTTTCTACCTCATTTTTCGGAAGATACTTTCAAGGTCTGCTGGAAATAATTTAAGTTCATGTCCTTTGCTTCACTTCTTTCCCAATTTTTATTTTATTTATATCATTATCTAGACGAATTATTGCAGTACTTTTATCGCATATATTTGCAATGTGGGCTATTAAGATTCAATTTTATAACAGAAAGAATGACACTAAACTTTCTTACTGGTAATCGATATTTGATTAAAAAACAATCAATCATTGTTGTTAATACTCTGCTTTCGTAGGGAGTTAATAATTACTGCGTGTTCTACTGACTCAAATACCTTTCACCAAAAGTTAAAGCGATTTGCGGTGTATTTCTGTTTCTTCGATCAGCTGGGCTAATGTTTCTGGAGGAGTTATGGTTGAGTAGCCACATCTAGAACCTGTCTCTACGCGTGACAGAGTCATCCTAGATATTTCTGCGAATACATATTTTTGAGAATAGTAGTAGATCTATATTTATTCAGTAGTAGTATATGTATGCAAGGAAAAAGTTAAAGGGGAATAAGTAGGTAACCTGCATTTTATATCCCAAAATGAGTTGAGTTCTATGTGAAGAAACATTGAAATATTTTCAAAAATGCACCAGCCTATTGCTTCTCAGTCAATCAAATATTGATTATCAATAAGGAAGTTACTGTCACTATTTCTGCTATAAAATTAAATTAAACGCACACACATACTTACACACACACACACACACACACACACACACACACACACACACACACACACACATATATATATATATATATATATATATATATATATATATATATATATATATATATATATATACAAGAACTAAGATTTGTACCCACAGAAGAAGAAAATAAACTTAAATAGAATGGACGTCATTATTTGACCTTGAGGGGACCCTTTCGGCCAACACTTTCGCAAAAGGAGAACGTTGGCGAGAAGCGGGAAATAATCAGAGACATTAGTAAATGACGAATGAGGAGGGGGAATTGGAATACGATTAAAATAGATTTTAATTATAAATAAATTAACGACTAAAAACAAGATACGAAGTTCCAAAAAGAGTATAAAATGGAAAAAGTTACTCATAATCTCTCGATCAAACGTAAGGAACGACGAAAATGGTCCATTTGTTTATATAGGCTCGGCTGATGAAACAATATAAATAGCCTCAAGAACTCGAAGATGGTGAACCAAGCGAGCAATATGTAATCGGGATTGTCCGGTAAATTCTGTCTAACGGAGGAAACGTTCACCGCCTGTGTGGTTCTTTTAACACGACTCTGACTTCTTTCTTAGACATGTGCCATGTCCTTTCAGAACGTAGGTGATCATAGCTCTCCCACCTCCCTCTATCCCTTGCAGTTCTCAGCAAGTTCCTTCCCTCTGCTTCCTCTCCCAGACCATGTTCTGTCATCTACCTGCTCAAGCTCGTCAGGTATGTCACATGCTGCTTTCCTTTGTCTCTCTTTCCCTCTATTTGACCTGTGAGTATCAGATTCTCCAGGCCCTCCTTCCTCATTATGTGTCCCAGAAATTTCAGCTGCCTCTTTCTGGTGTTAAGCATAAGCCTTCTCCTTGTTTGCAACCTTTCTAAGACCTCATTGACTCTGACTACTAGAACGCGAAAAGGCAGCACGTGTTGCGTAATATGCGTTTCCAACCTTTGATTGGTACGTCCTATATACACCACGTCACAACGGCATTTAAATTTATATATTACTGAACTTTTCTGAAAATAGGACAACCGATCCTTGCTGAAGGATGGAAACGCGGATCTCGTCTGGATCTCACAGTACGTAACTTGACAGCGTTGTAGCACGAAGTAACACAAGCCAAAATTCTGTCAGCGACCAACTGGCACTTCCTGCCTAACCAAGACAAGTTCAGGTAAATTGGGCAGCGGCTAGGTCCCAGAACAACTGGTTTTTTAAACCGTCTAATTTTACTATTACGCGTTATGACATTTGTAGGATAACCATTACAGAATTAATAGAAAAGGGTATCATCAACGTACCACATATAAACGCAGGGTTTATGGAACATATCAAACAAAATTCCCTCATGAAAACCTACGAAAATATTAGCAAGTATGGGACCGAAAGGACTACTCATTGCAACACTGTGTGACTGGGCAAACATATCGTTGAAACTAAACTCAACACATTCAGTCGCCTGACGCATACATTATTTATAATTAAAATATATACATTCAGGGAAATAATATTGCAAAACCCTGAATGTAGGTTTTCAATTTACTCTTCATTAAACTTATAGATAATCTAAATGGATAATAGTAAATGATTACATATATCAATAACTTAAGAGGTTACATATTCATAGTGTCTTAAACCCCATATTATACTGAATATCCTTCTAAGTTGTTAATACATGCTTACGATCATACAGTGTCGTCCGATATTGCAAACATGTTTAATAGGGATAAACGTAGCGATCGTGCCAGTGCTGTGTCAAAAATGCTATAGGACATGATAAGCAGGACATGAATCATCGCCTTTTTGTTAGAAGAAGGGTAGCAGGACAGATAGAATAAAAACATTCTCTTCACATATGAGAACGATATGGCCGGTTTGCACCAGTGTGTTGTCGGTGAATAAATTTTGGAAGATATCACTTCAAACGTCGATATTGCATGAAAGAGTACTTATTCTCATAACTGAACACCAAATGATATCCCAAGTGAACATCTGAAGGCACAAGTGAAAACATACAAGTGCAAAGTAAATTTTTTACAACGGTATGTTTCATCAATGCTGCGACGACATTTACTCTTATCTGTAGTGTGGCCGCTGTTCAGTAAGTCAGTGATGGCCTTAGCAATTAGTCTGTACTTATGTGTCATTCTGTATACGTCTGTAGTATGTATCCGTCCAGAACTTGTTCTACAAATGAAAGAATATGCATTCAACTATTGTTATTAATGTCGAAGCAGCACTGAATCTTCACGGCCAACATGAGCATCCAATATCTCGAAGACTCACAATCCGTCCTTTCTTAAAGATCTCCGGCATAAAACTCCGAGTTGTGCAATGTAGGGTATTATGCACATTTTTAATATATATATATATATATATATATATATATATATATATATATATATATATATATATATATATATATATATATATAATGAATTAATGTACTTTCATTTATTAATCCGACATATTTTTATTACTTTAAACGTTACTTTTAGTGTTTACCTATATTTGAAAACAGTATTTTATTTCGTCTATCAGCATGAACATTCGAGAAATCGTATTGAAGGAAATGCGCCCTCCAGCAGGATTTGAGCCTGAGTTCTCCTTTGCTGGTGAAACCGTCGTTTGATTTGACGTTCTTTTGATCATTCGGCTACAAAGAGATTCATAATAAAGCAAGGTTCTATCTGCCTTTAAAGCACACTTTACTCGTTAATCGAAGCTTGGTCTAAAGTTGCAACACGACCTGACAAAGAGAGAATTCAATGAGTAAAAAAATATAAAATAAAATAAACTTAATATGACAGTGAGACTTTCTCATTAACTTTTCCGCTAGAGTGAATACATTACGATTCAGTTTTAAAGCGAAAACATATTCCGTTGCTCTTTTGTTTTGAAAACTCCACAGTGTTTTCCTGATTCAGAAATCGACACTTTTCGAGCGAGTAGAAACGTAATTTAAACAATGAAAATACAGCAAGTAAACTATTCTTGCCTCTCACATCAGGCCTTTTTTATTATTTCATCTAATTTCAGTACGCTTATAATTCGGAAAATTATAAAAGGAAAAACCCCTTTAAAGTCACTTTTTGTTACATATTTCCACGATTCACATCACCATAATATAGATAACTACTGACATCGCTTCTTAAGTGCACTTTCAATGTTTTACCTGGTAAAAAAATAAAAACATTAGGGTGGGATTTTTAGTTTTAGTTTTAAGAAAGAAAAAAGTAGAAAAAAGGAACAATCTGCGACATTTGAGGAACTTTGAGATGATTTTTCATATGAAACAAAGATTATTTGCACATACACATATGTTGGATGAGCCTAATGAAGGTACGGCAGCTCGGAAAAATCACTTTGATCATTCTGATAAGAAAAGAACTCCTGAGTTTGTTGGTGAAGGTCTCAGACTCACCACAGATGTAGCGCTTCCCTGGGTCAAAAGGCTGGGTGCTTGAATAACCTATATCTGGCAACATGACTCTGCACTATGCAACACAAGACAACTTCTGCGACCACATCACTCCTTACACCTGGCCACCTAGTTAGACAGACTGCAACCCCTTGATTATTATGTGTGGGGCACAGTTGAATAAGAGACCAACAATATTCCTTGCAACACCAAAGATGAACTGAAAGCAAGGATTGTGGCAACATTCATCAACATAAACAAGCAGACCGTGCAGAAGAGTTGCAGGAGATTTCGAAGTCTCCCATAGGCCGTGGTTGAAGCCAATGGCGATTTTATTGAATAAATTTACTCTTTAGTATTTCAAGATATTTTTGTGTAATTTTGGTAAATATATCTGTTAAAATGAGATGCCAATGTTATTTTTACTTTTGCGTAATTTAGGCGACAATATATCCCTCGCATCCTCTATTCATGTATAAACGCGTATCTCTTGCCGATAATGCACACGAAGTTTAAAGCAAAATACGACAACATATTTTCTTACAAACATCCCCTTATTGTTAATGGGGAACATATACTTTGTTTAACCAAAGCATTTGTATTGCATTTGTCATTAGATGTCATATGGTACATCTGTTTACTTAAAAGTATTGCGTTTGTATTGCGATAACTGACATTAGTGTAAATTTTTACGAAATAAAATACCAAATTTAGCAAAATTACACATTTTCACATTTTTTTTTTTTCAGAAAGGTAAAAAAAATAAGAAAATGCACCTTCACATTAGGATTTCTTTTAAGCTTCATCTCTTAATGAAAAAAATATTCCTGGCAGACCGCAAAAGTTATGTCGGGCAATTCTTTGTCGAGAAAGACAAAAAGTTTTAGGAAGATAGAATTATGAAGTTACCTTAAAAATGGCAGAAGAAGTCGGACAAAATTTAAATATTTGTCAATAAACTTAACGTCAAAAATTTTAAAATTATCTTTTATTTTTAAATCGAACAATTTTTTTACATTACCCACTGGTACGAAAGTAAAAAGAAATCACAAATACACGCGGATTCCTACAAATACAAATGAAAATAAGAACAAATACGTATAAAAATCTAAAAGACACATGAACAATCCTATCTTTAACAGGTAAAACCAAATGCAAACGTTTTTAACTTAATTTTCACTTGTATATATAAGACATTGGATTGACTTTGGATAAGCCATCGCTGAGACCAAAAGTACCAACACTGCAGACATTAAGAAGTCTCTTGACGCATTCCACTCTTAGTAGAAAGCCAAGAGACATCAGATTAAGGGAGACGACCATCCTGACTGCAATATGTCTAATTTCATCAGAAAATAAAAGCCCCTAAATAATTACAGCTCCTCCCCCGAGGCCAATGTACAGATGACGATGAGTGAAAGTGGGGGGGGGCTATGTCGTTAATATGGGCATTCATAGTTGGAATAAGAATGATCAGGAACAAAAAATCAAAATCCTCTACGAAGTGTTCCAAAAAAATAGGACACAAGATTATCCTTTGCAAAAACAGAAACTATAATCAGGAAACAGTATGAATTGGAATGAAAGCAGTGCTAGCAATCGGGATGTGGAATTAATAAACTCTAAGCACTTCAGATAAATGAAGCATGGGTCAATTATAACAAATTTATTATACGAGATAAGGAAACTGAGTACAAAATAGGCTGCGCTAGAGGAAGTTTCGCCCAATACCGCAAATTACTGCGAAATCAAAACATTAACCTAATAGCCTCGTCCAGTCGAGACTTTCATATGAATGTCGTGCATGGCACCAGACTCGTTTAGAATATCTAAACTGTCAACAGTATACAAGGGTTTCCTCAGATCAATGACTAAGAATGGCTTTGAGCGAATGAAATGTGTAGGTTTTAACGAGGACCATCCTTCTTCGGATCTTGTGGACTGATGTTACAGAATCACAACAAAGATCTGTACCGAATGACAGAAACCACATGACTTGGGAACATTTAAAACAGCAACAACTAAAATGGATAACTCATGATAAAATATTGACATAATTAAGCTATTTATATTCTACACTACTTCAAATAAAATGGTAGGAAGGAAGCTCCCATAAATATTGGAAAGAGAGATAGTAGTTACTGAAGTTGAGAAACTCATTTTTCAAAAGAATTGCTTTAATAGAAAGATTTTATAAATTTCAACCGACAGTGGCACTAGCTGCGCGAGTAATGAATGTAAAACATTTTCTTTACAAAAATTACAATCATTACTTATCATTATTATCGCCATGTTGATACTATTATAAGGCATGTTTTGAGTAAACCCAGATAAAGACCTCGCTTAATTAAATTTTATTTCACTCAGAATTTTTGAAATAATTTCTTAGCTTATATAGAACATTGTTTCAATATAATCAAATCACAGGCTAAGAAAGTACATTTTCCTCTCTCTGTCTTTCCCTTTTCGTGTGTTTGCGCGTGTTTGCATGCTGGTATATATATAGACCTACATAAAATGTAGATAGGTTCTGTCGGTA
>OZ038492.1:48034251-48109251 GCA_964036315.1 Acanthosepion esculentum | reverse complement strand
ATTACATTCCTGATGATATACAATTATCAGGAACTCACCAAAATAAAGAGATCTTATGATGTTTGAGACGGAATATACTTTATGATGCACCATGTTATTGGACACCAGTCATAAGATAAAAGAAAAACAAAGATATTCTAAAGAATGACCCAAATTGAAAACATGTTCAGCGTAAACACGAAATAGTTATTCTATGAAACCATTATCAAACTTGAAACCTTTAGAAATTATTATAAACGTGGGTCAAATTGTTTCAATTCAGGTTTTCTTCCTTATTTTAGTGCCCACTCACTCAACGACGACAAAAACTCGTAGAATTATAGGGGAGCTTGGCGGAACATGTTGAGAATGAAATTGTCGGTCGGATATTCCTGAGCCATGTGAAAATGAGGAAATGAATTGAAACCTGCTGGAATACGTATAACCATCCCTTCGGTCTTGTGCTTGAGCACCATGACTCGCACCTCAATATAAACTGTGGAGTTGATCCTGTTACTCCACGGGAAGAAATTGAGCGATATGTGTCTTTCGTTGGTCAAAGCCTCTTGGACGATCACTGACGGTGTAAATATGGTGTGTATTACCGGAGGTACGTTTTTGGTTATTGCGCACGTCTACCTGGCAGTCCTTCACCTGGCTACTACCCAAAAGCTGTCTATCCCCGTCTACAAATGGTTGGGGTCTTCTACCATGGGCACATCGTCCTTTTTTCGGATTGGAACTTGATATGTTAATGCTACCCATATGTCGGAAAGAGAAATAAGAATCCTAAAATTTGGTTCTATTATAATAAGTCGATTTCCATTTACGAAATGCTAAGTGTATGTCCATGAATAACTGATGCAGTCTCTCTCTCTCTCTCTTTCTCTCCTATATCCTGTAATGAGTTATGTTTATAGATCTATTTGCGCATGCAATACACATTTACATGTAAAGAAGACTTCTGAGCACCTGTTTTATGCTAAGCAATGTTGAAAGTCATTGTGTAAATTCAGTCTTCCCTGGGTTGATCCTGATTATGAGTTCTTTTCCAACGAACATAAAATTCGAAGGTATCCTACTTGCATTCTATTCTATTATGAATACAAAGATACACTGTTAAAGTAAGGGTGTTCTGGGCGTTATTTATTTTCGTCGGTTAGCTTTTCAATGGAATGTTACACTTTGTAATTTCTTAGATATTTAAGCAACTTGGGTCGAACAACAGACTTCGTAGTCCAAAGTCAGTTTTCTACTCACTGTACATTTCACGTCTATTACATATAGCTTACAGTAATTACATGCTTCCTTAATCAAAAGGATTAGACAAGGTATTAAACTTTGTTGTATTCCATCACGATTGTGCCCAAATTATTCCCGTTCTTTCTCTAATATAAACTTTTCGGTAATAACCTTTTTTATCTCAAATGAAAATATTCTGGTAATATCTTATTTTAAGGGGTCTTATTCTTCGGTAACATTGTAGACCTATTTTCTTATCAAAGTAGTTATATATGTTATGTATATATATATATATATATATATATATATATATATATATATATATATATATATATATATATATATATATAGACAATTAGTAATCAAAGAAAAATACTTCAACCTGAAACGGTTCTGCATTGTGCCGTTTCACTGATGTCTCTTAATTGCATACTCTGAATGAGAATCTATTTTAATGCTTACATCGAAATAGCAAAGTCTAACACAGCACTTCGTTCCTCTCTTGGCGGTGTAATATGTCCAGAAACCGCCAAAAAGTATTTCAAGCGTTTTGTTTTTTGTTTTTACCAGCAGTTCTTTTAGGCCAGTCTGTTTACAGAGAAATGTATAGTAGGTTAAGGCATTATGTGTTAAAGCATTATTAATCTGTTTATTTAACAATGGGTCACTCCAATACAACAACCTTGTAAGATGATTTTAGTGAATATTTATAAACTACTATTGTGCTATGAATTCGTAAATAATTACGGCCCTGTCTCATCGTTGACGTAGTTTAACCGATGCAAAATATTGGTTTTCTATCCCAGAAAAGAATTTTGAATGCTGATTTTCAAAGCAGAAGGTTTCATTCTTTTGGAAACCTGTCTCTATGCAATCTTTGTAACGCCATTATTCTCAAATTTGACTGTTTGCGGTACTAAACTCAACAAACATCAAAATCGACATAGTTTCTTAAGAAAAAGATTTTTCAAAGGTTTTAATGTTTTTACATTACACATTGGTCATCAACTTGTCCATTCTATATACAAAACAAGGTAAACAAAATATTTTAGAACTGAAAAACTGCCAACTGATTTTACCTACTTGTATAATTATGCTAGAACTCACTTCATGTGGTCATGGCGCATTATTATTGATATTTTATTTTTCTTTGCATCCGTCTTGCTAAAATAGAATCCCATATGGTGTCTGTCTGTTAGAAATGCGAACGAGAAGGTGGTAACGGACATCTCCAGGTCGACTATAACTGAGCCGTCAAAGCATGTCACCTAGGTCTGTGATTGTGGGTATGTGTATTTCCATATTCGAATTGATTGTGTATTGTTGTGCGTTTCAATGAAAACACTGAATAAAATAGGTGTTATCTATATGTGTGCATATGTATGCATGTGTGTGTATGTATGTGCGTCTATTGTATAGAGATGCTTAATTTAATGTTTATATGAATGTAGTCAGTTATAAAGCCAAATCTTTTGCTACCATTTTGACGAGCATATCAGATATTTAATCCGTCAACTATGGAAGTACGGCCCAAAGGAGACATGGCTGTATGGAAGACACACAGTGAAGTATGTTAAAAACAATGCAGATGACATCATCATCATCATCATCATCATCATCATCATCATCATCTCTTTATCTTTATTCTCAGACATCACAATTATTATGATGGATTGGTGATGCTTAAGACTTTGTTAACTTCAGTGCATTTGTTAATGATGAACATAATACTGACAAAATGATACAATAAAAATAATAGCTTGAATTCTGAAACTGTATAAAAACTAATCATAATCATCTCACTGAATGATATTAAACGATAATGATAGTTAAAAGAACGGAAACTATTCTCGAAGAACAGAAATCATTGAAAGTGTATATATAAAGACGATGACACACTTCATGGAGATTTATATGCTAAATATTTTGTTGATAAGTTCCAATTAAAGAAGAGGACACGACACAAAAAAACTTGCTGAGCTGGCTATGGAAGACTAGCAAGACACATAACAGAATAGAGAAAGAATATCGATGATAACAAGAAATTGAAACAGCAATAATATATGGGAAACAACATATTGCTCAGGGGAAAAGAATCAACAGAAACTAGAACATGAAATGAGAAGAAAAACAAGTTCATTCACTAAAGAAACAAAGACAGTGGAAACGAAATATGCAAGATACGATTGTGCTGACAAAGAAACTGAAACGCCAGTAATAACAAAACAAAAGCATCGGAGTTAATTGCGTCAATGGGAAAATTGATAAAACCCAACAAAATGGCAAATGCCATTCAGGTGAAAAGACAAACAGAAGGAGAAAGGGAATAGGTCGAAAGACATGTAAGTAAATGCAGAAAATTGGCCTAAACGAACTACATAAATAGGCAATTGGCTGAAATCAATGATTCTCTTAAAATTGTGAAACTAGTTTCAGTTTCAGTTTGCTAACAAATACACAAACCCCAAGTTGTACTAGGGTAAGTTCTTTGATGATTTTTTTATTAGTACGGATCATGTAATCGAAGCAAAGAGGCAACGGCTTGTCTTTTTAAGTCAGAAATGTGTCATAAAATGGATAACAGGAACTTGTTGAAGTTAACAATGATACAGAGAAAAATGCTGAGATGTGGTTTCACAGAAACGCCATCAATAATCGTCAAAATCTTCAAGTGTCAAGAATAATAATGATAAAAACATAAAGAAAAGGATTAAATAATAACTATTTTAGGTAAATATAACTTTCAGTATTCAGATGACAGTAATCTTGAAAATGCTTAATAAGACACTTTGTCAATAATCAAATAATTGGTTGCGATAATGGAATGTTGCAAATGACAGAAAAGTAAGAGTAGGGACCAATTTTACAAGCAAGCATAATAATAACAATAATAACAGACAGGTACATTAAAGTTAATGGAAATAATTTGAATGCATTAAACTAAGTACAAAAGAAGTTAATAAACAAAATATATAATTTCAAGAAATTAAAAGCTTATTTATATTAAAACATTAATAAGACGACATTATTACTTTAAATTCAGAAACAGTTTTAAAATAAAAATATGAATTATATGTATTTAGAAATAATATTAGAACATAGGGATACAATAACGATCATGATGGTGATGATCATGGTGATGAGAAATATGAAAAAATGAGGAGGAGAAAGAATGAAACATAGAATGGAATTTAGAACAGCAGAAACAATAACAGCAACGTTAGTTGATCAGAAGGAAATGTCCGGGAAGGAGAAGGAGGAGAATGACAGTGAGATGAAATAGGCGTGATAATTGGAAGTGGGCGGACGGGCTGGTGTCACATATCTGGGAGCGTTGCGTTAAGTGGGAGAAAACAGTGGATGAAAAGATAGGTGGTGGAGTGAGTAGGAGAAGCCGGGACATGGAGTTGCTGCGGCACTGCGCGACAACAACAAAAACAACAGAAGACTAGAAAGCGAAAGTGAAAGTAGAATTAAGATTAACAGCACCAACACCATCAACATTTGGTAAAAGAAGGGCAAGTTTGTGAGGCAGAATGGAGAAAGTGGCATATGCACAAGAGGCTAAGATGACCAGAAAAAGGTGCAAAAGAAAAAAGAGGATGAAGAGAAAAAGAGTAGAAAGGTGAGAGAAGAATTAAAATTGGGGCAGTTGGAATTTAAGAGAATTATTCGCGAGGCTAAGACTGATCAACTTGATTTAAACAGCATCAAAAAGTGGAAGAAAGGAGACAATCTGGAGGCTATAATAAATGCGAATAATGGAGATGCCAAGATTTTGAGAACAAGAAATCGGACCCCAGTCCAGTGACGAGCTCCAGCTCGGATTTTGCTTCAAAACAAAATATTATTTATATTAGTATTTTAATGCGTTCTCTTATTCTACTGATGATGATGATGATGATGATGATGATGATGATGATGATGATGATGATGACGACCATCATCATCATCAATTCTTGCTTTTTTCGTATATTATTATTAGTATTAATATCAATTAATTTTAAATAGTTCAGGAGAATTTCCGTGAATTAGTTTTTGCCAAAAGATAAGGAATATATTTAAGAAAATGGAAGTTGCTCCTAATTTTAAAATAAAAACAAATGTTACGAGTAAGCAAGGAATCGTATTGATACGAGAAAAATAAATGATAAAAAATGTATAAACTAATAAAATATTTTTTTTTAACTCTGATGCTCGGATATGGTTATTCATATAAATGTATGACATAAATCCGGCATATATACATCTGTGTGGGTTAACATCATTAAATATATATAGAAAGTGAATATTAAAATATTAACAACTTTTTGCTCTTACTTACATTGTAGTGGCTCAAAATTAACGAAAGTAAACCTATTCAGGCGCACACAAATAAACATAAAAATAGTCACTTTTCTGTACGTAAAAATGTTATGACCACTTGCCAAAAAGCAACGGTTTCAAATAACAATAGATGGTTCATTGTGTAGTGAGTTTGATCCTCCATGGGTACCTCACAATGATGACCCTATGCCAGAGCAAGTTAAGCTTAGACAAACTGTTAATGCGCAAACACAATTTTAACACATTAAGATGCGTGTGTTTCCCGTCCCTAAGCAATACGTCAAAAAATGTCGACATCCATTCGGACAAAGGAAAAAGTGTTTGTTTTTTAATTATAATGACAAAGAATAAAAGAAAATTTTCATTTTATTGACGACCTGCCCGAAAAACCACCCCCTAACCTACACAAACGCCTTTTGACCATATGCCCGCGAACAAAACGAAGGAAAGTCTTAATCGCTATTGACACCGGTTCTTTGCAAAGCTGTTTCGTTGGCCAAGTTTTAAATGGCACCTTTTCTGTCGGTGGATCTTTTTTTAAGTTAGCCATGTTGGCTTCTTTTACTTTTAAAACCAAAAATGGTCTTCATTAGCATTCGTCTTGTTCGGATAACAGCAGCTCCGTTTATGGTATGGAAATTGACGAATGCAGTCAACTGATAAAAATGAATAATTATATGTAACAACTGTTCTTGTTTCTATCAGAAGAAAAACTCAATATTTTCATACTGAAACTGAATTAATTTAAAAGATCACAAAATGTGGAAGATAGTAATCAGTGAGCAATGAATCATGGAATTTAAAAACAAAGTTAATTATATTTTAATGATATTAAACATAAAGTAATACAACTAGAGATTTCTCCTGATGTAATAATTAGTGTGCGAGTCTCAAGAGACACTGCTTACGAGTTTATTCCTACCTAGGTGCCTCTGAAATGAATTGTCTTAATCTAACAGTGCAAAAATGCAGGGTGTCCCAAAAGTCACGATGGAGATTGATTCGTCCCTTTAAGAAATCACGCACACACTCACACACACACGCGCACACATTTGACACTGCACTCCACGTCTAGTCACTTGTAAAACACTTTTAAGCCTCCCTGTCTATGTTTAGAAGATATTTCTAGCATTATATAGAATGGATGTTTTTAATCGGACCTTGTTTCTTATTACTATAAACGACAGGCATATTTTCCTTAGTATGACTTCTCGCTAAACTAGTTTACATTAAAAGTGTCTAAAAACAGGGACATCTACTCAAACACATGTTTATTCTAAATATAAAATTAAAAATATAAAATTAAAAATATAAAACTTACTATGAAACTTGTATCACTTTAGAAGACAACAAATGTAAAATTAGCGGCATTCTAAAAGGTTCAGGAAATTAAATGTTCATATAAAGTAGATATGTATGTGTGCGTGTGCGCGCGTGTACATATATATGTGTGTGTGTATGTGTGTGCCTGCGTGTGTATATGTGTTCAAAAAGAAAATAAATCGAAGAATTAAGTTTGTGTGTAGGCAAATTAAATGCGGTCAATTTTATTACACTTGCACAAAAATGTTCTTGTCATTCTAAAACAGTTTTGAAGAAAATGGGAATAAATATTGAAGCTTTAAAAATATTCAACCACACTTATTCTCAGTTTGACAACATTATTTTCATCCAACTATGCTTTTTTCTGTGTTACTTACACAATTGGGCGCTGAAAAGTACTCATCTCAGCCCAAAAAGAAATCAGTGACTTTTGGAAGGGTGTCAGGCTTAGAAATTTTCAGCATCCGCCTCATATACTAACTATCATGCTTAGACGCATGAAGAAGTTTCATATATATATATATATATATATATATATATATATATATATATATATATATATATATATATATATATATATATATATATATATATATATATATATATATAAGTCTGTCTGCGTGTACTTCACAAATGAAACAAAACGATGAAATCGTAGCCGGGTAGCTAAAATGTTGATGTATATCTTTATCCTTCAGCAAAAATAAAAGTACCAGTGAATTACCTCTCTATGTATGTAAGTACTATTTATGAGACAGCGGGCAGGAAGAGGTATGTGTGAAAGTTTATCTGGATCTATGTGTGCATGCATATATACATAATATTTAAGCTAAAAGTGTGATGGTATTCATACGTGCATCTATATCTGGATTTACTGAATATCGAGATATTTGCCATCATAAATATACACATCTGAATTATGAAGCTTATTTTATACCTACACATCTTTATAAGTGGGTATTATCGGCGAGTTTGGTACGTGGGTAGGAAGCTTAAGTGTGTACCCTCTTATAAAATAAGTAGGATCACTTAAGGTGGTGATGGAGTTGTAGGCAGCGTACGATTGCATAGGGGTCAGAAGTAGCCTGTGTATGGCATGGTATGGACGGGGAAACGGTAAACAATACGGATAACGTTAAGTAGTACTCGATTTTCGCCCTGTTACGAGCCGTCAGTCCTCAAGGATTCCTCATAAGAGCTCCCCCAACACACACACACACACACACACACACACACACACACACACACACACACACACACACACACACACACATATATATATATATATATATATATATATATATATATATATACATTCCCATGTCTTTATATCTCTTATTCATTCCTGGATCTTTTTTTCTTTTCTTTTTTTTCTACACATACTTTATTCCATTTGTTGGCTGTCTTTCTATTTATCTTTCTTTTTTATTTATTCTGCAATTTTATTTTTAATACTTTGATACATTCTTTTAAAATTTTGTAGGAATAAAATGTGTATTCTTTCTGTCGTCTTCTGTTCTGCTTATTATATATGTTTTCAAAGACATTTTCTGCTTAAATATTTATAAATGCCGTATCTGATGAACCATTGGAACCCCCTCCCCGACAAACACACTTCCATTTAATAGTGCAGTATTTTGGAGTTAGGCTAGAGACAAGTACTGCTAGTGTATGAGGCATAGGTAAATATTAACCGACCCAATAACTCAACTTCGCATATAAGACTCTGATATTTCATCAAGTAAGATTGTTTTTCTTTTTCTTTCTTTCGTTTCATTTTATAGCGTAGCCTTTACTTTCTTCTCCATTCACATATATCTTTTAACTTTCCGCTTTATTTTCTTTGCTTGTTCTTTTTATGTTCTTCTTCTTCCACATTTCTTTCAATCCCTTATTACCTCAACGTTCATTCATTCGAAAACTGCGATATCGTTCGGATCAAATTCCGTATAACGAAATGTTGTTTTTCCAAATAAAGCTAGCCCCAGTTCACATATAAAATGCATCCAGTGTTTTAAAATCAACACGAACAAAAGATTGGCGGATCATTTATCGTTGCAGAATTCTCCCTCGCCAAATAAAAATACATTTGCCTAAACAAAATTAAACACCAACGATGTAGGTCCTAAAATAAAAATAAATGTCTCGTTATATTTTGTTCCATATGGCCAATATTTTTCTTTGGTTCTGCTATAGGACAGTGTTTCATTTTATGAATAAATATGAATGACATAAAAATAAATTTGAAACAAGAGACGTTTGTGATAATTCTATATCAAGTGATCCGTTTTAATTTAGAAGTTTTTATGTAGTCGATTCAGACACAACGCATTTGCATTCATTTAGAAGCCATTGTTAGTTACTTTGATTCTCAGAGATTGGTTCACATCCGGATAAAGTTGTATGCTGGGAGACTATGGAGTCTACAAGAGTGGCTAGCTAATTCCTTTTGCTGACGCCTGCTCAAGCACATTTATGTTTTTTAAAAACCCACAGAGCTAAACTATGCTCTATACTGTAACTATGCTAACCGGACCTTAGTTACACTTTCTGGCAGGGAGCACATAATCTGGCGTGATCAACAGACTGAAATACTCGATCACGGTGATTTGTGTTTCTGAACAGTTTCATCTATTCAGTTTAAATCAGATGGTTTAGGTCAACCCGTCGTATGTTTTTCAGGAATTTACCCACCATGCTGCACGCTGGTATGGTCTTCCGGGGCCGATATTACCGAGATGTCACCTCCTTGACAAACCGAGATTCGAACCCGTGTCTTCTGCTCAGAACGTTAACATTCAAAACATACGGCGATGTTAAGTCTATTAAATATGTATGGCGCCTGCCATAGAGCAATGATTAGGGAAATAGCTTCTTTGATCTACCATAGTTGCCAGACGAAACTAATCTTTGTCAATAGCAACATTATATTATTTGTATTTTCACATATCAATGGTTATAAATGTATCTATAGAGATCCATGGCTCTGAAGACTTCCATGTTATATTTACAAGTTATTGCTAATGAGTTTATTGTAAATCTTCTGTAAGTCTTGTGCCAAATTCGGCTGGTCCTCGCAAGCATTAGCCTCTACAATTGTGTAAACATATATAATATGCATGCGTTTTGGTATGGGTCATCATTGTAAGCTCATACAGTAGAAGCCTTGATTTGAAAATAATAAAACACTTCACTCGCCTTCATATATGTACATATATACATGTTTATACCTGTAAAGCTTTGGCTTACGGTCTCATCACGCTGAAACATCGGTTTCCGAAGTTAACTATCGTCGAGCCTGGTCATTACTTAGATGGGTAACCGCTTGGGAATACCAGGTGCTGTAAGTTTGGATGTGCTGTGTAATGTATAAAGGCTCGGAATAGTTAATCGAAGAACAAAGTTCCAATTCCCGTTGTGTTCGTTATATTCCCTTGGGAATGGTATGAATCCACCTCTTCCCCAAGCTATGGGTTAATTAGTAAGACTCGTATCACTAAACCATTATTATCTGCCATCATCAAAATTCTTAAAATCTAAAAATAATTCTGGAATTAAATAACCTGTAAAAAGGGTTGATAACCCACAGAAAACGAACGAATCAATCAATATATCAAGCTTTAATTTGAAAGAGATACGTATAAGTGTACAATCATTTATAATTATAAAGAATTATCCAAATGTAAAAGAACGAAAAGAATATAAATTCAAACTTTGCTAAAATTAATTTAAAAAAATGTCTCAATACAAGCGTAGAGCAATAGATATTTCTTATAAACTGTTAGATTAGAATATGCATATTTGTAACTTGCATCTTCCAATATAACAGTTTATAATAAATAGTTATAAAAATTATCTATTTGCGTCTATAAACCAAGTTGCATTGTTCTACACATACGTAAATGTCTGAATAGAATCACCAAAAAATATGGAAGCGTACTTGCCCATGTTGCTCATCTATTGACGCAGACTTATAAATTATTTCCCTTACTTTTCTTCTAAAATGTTCTCCATTAACATAAACTTAGTAATGTCGATCCTTATTTGAGGTCGTGTACTTAGAGACCTTAACAACAGATTTGGCTAATCAGGCATATTATATTTATGTACATCCATTCATATGCATGGAATTCCCTCAAAATAATCGATATATAAGAATGTATCACAGCAGTATTCAAGATATTGATATTAGGTAACGTGGAAGGTGTTAAAATATCATATAATGGTTAAATGCATAAACATGTTTATCCATATTATATGCGTGTGCGTGTATGCGCGCGAGTGTATGTGTTTAAGTGCAAATTTGTTAGATATGTATGAACTGAAACAGGTTATAAAAATAACTCTATCATTGCTATAGCATATTGGCTTTCTTTTCATCGTTTCAAAGTTTGTCCATACATATATGTTAATAATATTACTTCCTAACAGGATATTTGAAGGAACAGCGGACAGATAACGCGAGTAAAATAAAATAAAAAATAGAAAAGCAGGCGTAGAAATCCTCTGCTGTTTTCTGATAGCCAAATAGCCTTGTACGAAATATGAATGACTGAACATTAATTCAAACTCTATGAGATGTAATTTGATTATTTCATCATGTTACTGTAAATGGAATATGTCGCCTGAATAATATCATAAACTGTAAGGTATAAACATATACAAAATATGGCCATACGCTCAATGTTCCAATAGAAAGGCACATACTTAGACATATACATACTTACACAAACACAAACACATACACATACACTCTTACTGTTGCATAATTAACCTCTATTTAAAAAAAGACAGGTAATTTTATTTGATACATAGCTATTCATTTTAGAAGTTTACAAATTCATTGGGGCAAAGTGAAAAGTAAAAGCAAAAAAGGTAAAGAAAGAAGGCAACATAAAATAGAAGATTAGAATGGTGAAATAAACAAAACTGTACATTTGAAAGAAAGAAAGAATGACTGAAGTTAGGAATAAAGGAAAGAAAAGAATGAAGTAAAACGGGAAAAAAGATGTGAGGGAGAAAGTAAAAAGAAAGAAGTTGGATAATGGTTTGGTTATGATCATTTAAATGAAGTGGAGTCCAGGTAGCAGGGTGGGGGTATTGTTCGAATGACTAAGATGTCACGTTGTGCAAACTTTGCTGATCGCCATCCTTTGCCGTTTGTCGGCGTCAACCATGGATCGACTCGCGCCAAAGAAAGGAAGCGAAGAATGCGTCGCTAATCCTCGACTAAATGATTGGTTTATGGGTCGGATTTATCTAATATTCTGCAGAGCTTGTCATCCCTTTGATGATGGTCGAGTGTACTGAGCAAATGACTTCGTATATATGGGATTGGGCAACAGGTCGAAATGGAAGGAGCCGAGAAATAAGTAAGAATAAATTGAAAGGGGATGAGGAATAAGATAGAAAGTAAGGAAAAGGATGATGTATCAGGAATAAATGAGAAAATAGAAAAATATGAACAAAGTTGGAAACGAATGCTTATCGAAAAGAAATATTAAACATGAAAAGAATAGGCGAAAAGAAAGCTGGAAAACGAAGTATCTTCAGATCATACGTAAGAAAGTGTTTTTATACATTCGGAATGCTGATAGTGATGGAGATGTTGCGGTCGAAATAATCCAGAATATGCATGCATTCCTGTCAGATAATTTATAGTTATTTCTGTCTTTAATGCTCCTGAGAAAGGCATGTAACTGAAAATACCTTCTCACCTGTGTGTTAACATCAAATACAATTGTAATGTGACGAATATAGTAGTAAAAATAGATTCTTGTCCAACAATAAAACACTTCCTTCATATCACATTAAATCCAAATGCAGGTTTCTCTCTAAAAGCGGTCTCTCCGGAGTTGCTAAACTTTGATGGGGTCAGCACAACTGATGAATAATGGAAGAAAATGAGACCAGCATAACAATATTGAACTCGGAAGCAGTTAGAGACACGGTGAATGATAATATTTAATAGTAATGGTTTCGAAACATTTTTGTGGCACCAACGTATATCAAATTTATCATGTGATCCACTAGACTCTGATTTCAGGCTAGATTTGCGCTTATTGAATACACAAGCTCCATGTTTATCAATATCACAACTTTGGTTATATGGATGTAAATAACTGTAAACAATTCTAAGTACAATTCTTTTTTCTATTTTTGCTCATCTTTCTTATCAAATAAACGTTATCAAGTGCCAGTCTACAAAACTGATATCCACATGTTTATTTTACATACTCTTGATTCATAAAATTTTAGTAGTACAGTATAATTGTTCAAAACTGGTAGTCAGTATCTGGAAATCATTATCTCTTCAATCCATTTTACAATACTTAGCCTTCTCTTGTCATGCTGTTCTTTGATTTTAGTCTTTACGTTCCTTTTCTCTTTCCAGATATTTTAACGCAATATTCTTTGTCCACTAAAACATACCTGTTTAATTAAATATTAACAGTTTATATTAATTTATTTCACATATTTTAAAACCTTTTAATAGTATCCATGGAGATTGTAAACTCTAACTTTCAATTAAACACTGTAACGACAGAGCTATTAAATTTGTCGCAAAAGAGACGAAAGTTTAGTGAAAGAATGATACAAATAATTGTTGGGTTTATGTTGAAAGAGAATTAGATGAGTGCGCCCTTCTGTCACCATCTATCACCATCTTTTGTGTCGTTATGAAATGCATTGCTTGTATAGCACTACCCTTGTACTCGAGGACACTGATTTATTCAATAGACATGGCAAACGCATTTGTAAATATAAACCCACACGAATGTACCGCTACAAATAAACACTGAGGAGGAAAAATACTCACAAGATATTTTTCAAGTAATATCGACAGAACACACATACACATAAACTTGCAATCATTTATTCGTGTATGATTTGTAAAGAAGAAACTGATATCAATTCTTCTTTGTATACTATCAGTTAAATAAATGAGATTTCGTCGAGTTGTCTGGTACAAGGTTGTCAATAGCGCAAGACAGTGAATATTGAGGTCACAATTAAATGAAATCAATATAAACTTAATTACCATAACCCAGCGGGAGAGAGCTTGGGCTGAGTTGTAAAATGTTCTTAAACAACTTTGGAAAATAAATACAACTATTTTAAAATTCGGGTGGCGAATATCACTTTCAAACTGAATTCTCTATGGACATCAAGAATATTTGCTTACTTATAATCTGAACTATAATCATTAATCTTTAAGAATGGGCACATTACGAAATTAAACGGGGTAGAAGCTGTGAATGATGATAAATAAAACTCATTCTTTCAAGAACTACTTGGTTTTGTAATCACAATATTTAGTTCCGTTACGGCATTGATACAAAGGTTAATCATATATATCGGGCATCTAACATAGAAAGGCATATTTTACAGCATTCTTAGAAAGATTTATATACATACATTCACACACACACACACACACACACACATAAATATATATATATATATATATATATATATATATATATATATATATATATATATATGGGGACTTAGAGAGGCATACATTTACACAAACTCAAATATGCACATGTAATATATGTGTATTTGGATTCCGTGCAACTTTCACAAGACTGTTGGGTCTTGTGATAACATGTGTTTACTTGCTGGTATGGCAATGTACGGGAAAATGCGAGAGAATTGAGAGAAAAATTGAAAGGAGAGGAAGAAAGGATACTATCTGTAGAATTCGGGGAAAGTAATAGGAGGGAGAGAAAAGACATTCAGATGCTGACTTTTATACGAATTGGAATCTACTGAATTATAATTATGACATATATACATACAAATAAAGACAGAAGTGTGAATATTTATATAATATATATACATGTATAGGCATACACATTGAAAAACAAAAAACAAGACAGAATACATGTATGCACACAAATATGCATATTATTATCATATTTGAACTGAAAAGAATATACAGAGCGTAGGATAATGTTATGTTGCCAAATCTCTAACAAGGAATGGTTCACGTGTCTTAAAATTCACGCTTTTCCCTTTTGAGTTGAAACTATTTCTAGTAGCAAAGATTATCATAGCAACCATTAAGCCTACCCCTTTACAGGGATTAGATAGATAGATAGATAGATAGATAGATAGATAGATAGATAGATAGATAGATAGATAGATATGAACAGACTGAGATAGATAGATAGATAGATAGATAGATAGATAGATAGATAGATAGATATTCAGAGTGAGATAGATAGATAGATAGATAGATAGATAGATAGATAGATAGATAGATAGATAGATAGATATTCAGAGTGAGATAGATAGATAGATAGATAGATAGATATTCAGAGTGAGATAGATAGATAGATAGATAGATAGATAGATAGATAGATAGATAGATAGATAGATAGATAGATATTCAGAATGAGATAGATAGATAGATAGATAGATAGATAGATAGATAGATAGATAGATAGATAGATAGGGAAAGATTAAATCATTAGACATTAGGAAAATGTTAAAATCGTCTCATGAATAAATAAACTCATTCTTTGGACATATGGGAAGTTTACTGAATGAGAGTTAGAGAAAATATATTGACTCCATCAGATCAATATTAAGATAGTTCTATATGTAAGTATGGAAGACGGAAGGATAACAAAGAGGTTACAAATATATATCACATAAAAGAAAATCTTTATCATTCCTTCTCTCTTCTATATCTCACTTACATACCCACTTCTCTCTCTTTCTTTCCTGCCTTTTATCCACTGACATTTTTCTCATATTCCGATTATCGTTCCGTGAGCGACTGGCAGTGTCCGGCACGTTCCAAGCCCTCAAGCGTAAACAGCCGAACATAGCTAGGTTCTGACCCTTCGCAAGCCCAGATCTCATCTACTAATCTCTCACATTTACAAACAATGACCCCAGTGTCAATAGAACGACAAACCAACACTGTACTCTGAGGAATCAATCAATATACACTAGGAAATGTATATAAATATTATATAACAATGAAGCACTTTAACAAGCATTAAAATCTTGTTTCTTTCTTCTTAAATATACATTGACATATACAAATACATGAACACACTCAATAATGCAGACACATATACGAATAATCATCTATAATCCACTTTTTCGTCCCATTCAATCCAAGATGGCGTATTTTCTACAAGTATTTTCTTAAAAGAAACATGTATACTTAAAAAATTCGTTTTCATCAATTTTTATCTCTTATTTATCTCAGAACACACACAGAATTATAAATCTGAAACACACGTATATATCAGGATGCAGAAACTAACATAGACACGTTGTCAATTTTCCTCGCAATTTCTTTGCTCCTCAGAAATTAAGACGTCCATCAGTTCATGTTCTTGTTTTACGATCGGCGTTGACGTTACTTGAAACAATAAAATTGCTAAAGAAAAGTAATCGCTTTTTATCTATTTTTGTAAGATTATCCACAGACGTAGACGCAAAATAGAGTCGTCATGATTGGAAAGTCAACTTTATTTTATTGATTAAATATAAACGGTTTCCTTTTATTGGGATTCAGTTGTCGGCTTATTGAGTTCAATTTTATAAATAAAGATATTCAAAATGTACGCATGTATTTCTCTTTTATTTGAAGAATCCCATATGTGTTCATAAATTTTTTATGTTTGCATATGATTATTTTCGGCCTATAAATATATGTATGTATTGTCTGCATACTTTGATTAACTTCTATTGCAGGGATGCGTAATATTCCCTTGTTTATGTGTATGCCTGTTACTCAGTGTGTGTGTGTGTGTGTGTGTGTGTGTGTGTGTGTGTGTGTGTGTGTGTGTGTGTGTGTGCGTTTGTGTGTGTTTGAGAGAGAGAGAGAAGTGGGGAAAGAGTGTAAAACCTGGTGACAAACTGACAGGGACCAACTGGATACATCAGGATTAAGAAGATAAAAGAATAAAATCTATTTCGAATCTTTCATAAATCCTTTTCTTCTTATTTTATTTTCAAATATTTATACTCTTATTCCCTCCCCTTTCTCCCCCTCTCTCTCTCTCTCTATCTATCTATCTATCTATCTATCTATCTATCTATCTATCTATCTATCTATCCGTAAACATCTTTCTTTCTCTTTCTTTTTTTCTCTCCATATTCTCATCTCCCTTTTTATTACCCTGCTAACATTTCTCTGAGGCACTTCTCTGTCTATGTTTAAAAAGTAAGAAAGCTATTAATATATATAAATCCGCCACTTAAATATGTATACAATGATAGATAGGACTGAGAAAAAGATACTGGAATAAACGGACAAAAAATAAACTACTGGGGACTTAAAAAAAACACCGACACAAATGGATGCATACTGGACCACGGCACATAATCGCAATCATAGAGCAATCAACATGAAACAGAATCAGCTGCATCAGTTCCCGAGATGAAAACGCTAAGCAAATGATAAGCTAAGATAGCTATCTATCTAGCTATTTAGCTATTTAGCTAGCTAGCTATCTAGCTATCTAGCTAGATAGATTTGATAATTACTACAAATATAGAAATATATACATGTAGTTATCTCATTATCTAGTTCTCTTCCCTCTTTCTCTCCCCGACTCTTCTGTGTATTTGTTTTCAACGCACATAAGTATCCAGAACCACAGGGCTTAGATTCCAACTCACCCCAAGGGGGCTCATGATCCCAGATGGTTTCCATTGCACCGTTAACCAACATCGTTTCTTATTATTAACAATCAGTTTCCATTTACTTGAACATCAGTGATGATATATTGCAGATGACGCCATGTTTTACAGCCACCCTACGCATCGCGCTCTTTAAACGCTATATACATACAAATAGACACATACACACAATCACAATATATACACATATAAATGAAAGCGCACTCAAATTCACTGGCACGCACACACACACACGCACACGCACACGCACACGCACACACACAGAGAAAAATGAGAAGGACGCTCCGAAAGTAATACTTCATATTTCTTTCTATCGAAAGAATAGATAAAGAGATGCATTAAAACTATTGAATGGAATAATTTTTCCGCTACAAAGCACTATTATTGACCTCGATTGGCTATATAGAGACTGTATACCGTGTACACATATCACTTGCCGCACATCCCCTTTAAAACTAGCAACTTTCTAAATTACTGTGCTCACATCCATTGTTTGTTTTCCATAAATGTCCATTTAACGTCAATGTAGGTCAGTGGATGCGTTTTATTTCCAAAACATCACAACTCTACTTCTTACACAGTTTTATGTCAGATGACTATTTGCCCGACTGCCGCTCAGTTATTGTTTATAATAAGGCTGAAAAATTATGGGACATTGGAGTGATAGTTAGACCTCTACTACCATATGATTAAAATTCGCCTCTGACGTCGTGTGCCAACATAATCATAATTATATAAATATAGTCTTTATTTTAATCAGATACATAGCAAAATGTAAGGGGAAAGATTATGTTATACCAATTATACTTGTTGGGAGAGCCCACCTATAAATTATTCGAGATTCTAGCCTTTTAACTGCGTCTGAACGGCGTTTACTGGGTTAATAAGAAATACGAAATTATCTTCCCTACTTAGTAGACATATTTACATAGATAATCCTTGGCATAATTTAAATATACATTAAAATATCTATACAAAAAAATCATTAAAAAATACATGCTAATGAAAGAATAGAAATGAATTTATCATTTAGTTCATGCCCATTTCTCCAGTTGGTGCAATCATTCTAGCTATTAAAATTTCTGAATTTGATGACCGATGCCGATATGGCAGTAAATGCTGGACAAAATCCTCACAGATGAAGAAAGGACTTCAGGCAACAAAGGTGTGATTCTACAGACGGATGCTGAGATTACCATTGACTGAATATGTATGTAACGAGAAAGTTCTAGGAAAAGTGGGAGTAAAAATCAC
Source organism: Acanthosepion esculentum (assembly GCA_964036315.1). Taxonomy (NCBI): domain Eukaryota; kingdom Metazoa; phylum Mollusca; class Cephalopoda; order Sepiida; family Sepiidae; genus Acanthosepion; species Acanthosepion esculentum. The sequence goes on along the minus strand of OZ038492.1, from coordinate 48,090,453 downwards.
TTAAAAACCGTTGGAATCTTTAGGACATATAATAAGGAAAAAGGGTTTGGAGAATTTGGCAATTAACCGTGACTGTGACAACTAACCACTGGCTGACGAAAATGACGCTCTGTACTCCATCTTTGTATCAATACTTTTTTTACAGTAAATTTTAAGGTATGCATGTGTCACACTTTGTTCTTCTTCGCCTATCTGAACGGACAGGATAAAGCATGGATGTGAGTGTTATAACGTGTATATATGCACAAACATGCATTCGTTTCTGCAGCTTTCATATTTCCAATGGTGGTTTGTCTTAATATATGCATATTGGCATCGAAATTCATATTCAGTGTTTATGTAAGTGTATATGTGTGTATTTATGTGTGTTTACATAATAATGTTTTCCCCTAGTTTCAATCGTCTATATTCACCTGTGTAAGCCTTTCAACAGTAGATGTATTTTTGCAGTCGTTGCCAAGATATGTGCTTGCGTTTAAATGTTTGTATTCTGAACGGCCGCGAGTTTACACTACGGACGTGAGAGCGTTCGAAGTTCACTTCTCTCACACAAAAAGCAAGGCTTTTCTATTTACTTGTAATGAAGGAAAAGTGTCCATTTGAACTTCAGCCTAATGAAAATATATGGCTTTTGATAATGTATATAAACTTCATATATTTTTCAATGAACAACATAAATATCTTCGACTGAATAGCGTCCATTAAAATGAGCATGACAGAAGTGAGCTTTATTACCATATTCTCTTGACGGTAGTTTGAAGTGAAAAATTGTTTTCATTATATATAAACTGTAAATGAAAAAATGAAACTTTCACTGAAATATGGTATCAAATTTCTAAGTTTTCATCTGAAATCAAGAAACTTTAAAGAAAGCAGTCACAATATATAAAAAAAATACTAATAAAACGTATCTAACTCCTTTCACAATGATGTGAGCGTAAAAAAGTAACATTGCATATATAATGCATAATATAACAAGAAAATCTAAAAAAAAGTTTTAGAATCTATTAACTGACTTGCTACAATTCGTGGTCATTTTCCCCCGAAAGCGCTAATGTGAACAAAAATAATGAAAACAAAAACGCAATACCTGTCGAAGTCTGTAAAGAGTTTAAAAATGTCCAAATGACAACATTGCTGAAAAGCGAGTACTAAGGGAAGTGCCGGGCTATTGAGGAGATTTTTTATCACTTAATCTAATGTGTAAACAACCAATGATTATCGGTGTGAGCACTCAATGCACGAATAATAATAATAATAACAATAATAATAATAAAGAAGAAGAAGTCACTCAGCTCCATAATTAGCAAATATAGCATGTTGGCACAGAAAGAATACGAAAATAAGCATGATTGGGCACGGGAGTGATCCATTAGATCCTCCTACCCCAGTACAAGGGACTGGTCAATGGTATATGCACAGACCAGAATTTGTCCTAAAGAATTGAGACAGTGAGATCCAAATGGAACACATAATCCAGAGCAGAAAACTAAATTTGTCAGAAGAAAATATGTAAAATAGAATAGAAGATTCCACTGTTCCAACAAACCAGAGATCTGAACGAAAGTGTAAAAGATAGAAAAGTATCTTGACTAGGGAGATTAGGAATTGTGGTTCCAGTCATTATCAGAGCACTCTGGAATAGCCCAGAATGTTTTCGTAAAAAGCCTGGAGGATTTGGAACTTCCCAGATAATATCATGACTGAAACCAGTTGGAATACTGAGTTGACTTTTTTACCTAATCTGTGTAAACCATGAATTCCTACTCTGTGTTTGTGTGTGTGTGTGTGTGAGAGAGAGAGAGAGAGATAGAGAGAGAGAGAGAGAGAGAGTGTGTGTGTGTGTGTGTGTGTGTGTGTGTGTGTGTGTGTGTGTGTGTGTGTGTGTGTGCACTCAATGAGTAAATCTAATAATTTATTAAATATCTAGATCTGGAAAAGAATTTAGATAATGAATCCAGATGTGGAAGTTGAATTTAATAATTTTTTTATGGACATGGTTAGAAGAGTCCCGAAGAGCTTTAAAAAGGTTGAAGGATTTAAAAATTAAAAAATTGAAATAACTGAAGAATGAAGAACCTTGCTGTCAACTAATCCCCAGAATAAACTATGAATTATTATTGGTGTAAATAATAATAATAATAATAATAATAATAATAATAATAATAATAATAATAATAATAACAATAATAATAATAATAATAATAATAATAATAATAATAATAATAATAATATGAATGAAGAGGCCTCAATCGGAATGTTTTCATTTGGCTTTTGACGAACAAAAGAAACGCAGTCGCTCCTCTTTGTCGACTCAAACATCATGAGGGAATGTACTTGTAAGACATAACCCAGAAGATCACTCAGCAAACATTCAAGGTCTTAGCAGGAGTAGCAAGTTCGGGCATGATGCTTCATAGAAAGTGTTTATGTTTTAACAAAGAGTAAAAGTTGAGGGTGTCTACAATATTCCTCTCTGCATCGTGCTATATATTGTAAATAGCCAATGTTTGATAAATAGTTGGTCGTATTTGCTGTCCCTGCTTTGGCCAGTACACGAGCTAGGGTCATTTTTAACCGATGTTATGTTTGGTGGGGGAATGCAGAGTCTCGGATAAAGCACAATCATTCACTTGTCTTTATAGTTTCTAGGTAAGCAAATATTTGATGTTTGGAAGGATAGATGCCTGCGTTCATAAAATGTAAATACAGTTGACTGACGAATATCTGCACGAATCAAGATAGCGGGTGTTGTTGGCAAATAATAATCATGAGAGAAGGCTCATAACATCGAAATAGGAAAAATAGCAATGGTAGTGAATTTAGGTGATGAAAAAGAACAGTTTATAGAGACATAAAGCAATTGAAGGTAGAAGAAACACTTAATAACAGACAATTGTTACGTATAGACGATAATGCCTATGGATTACATAATTAGAGTACAGAAGGAAGAAAACAATTAAAATTTCTAGTATGTAATAAGTGAGAGAAGGAAGGGAAATGTAAAGTACAAAAATATGAGAGAAAAGTTAGTGCTAAAGAAAATGATAAACGAGGTGGAAAATTAAGAAAAATTAAATGGAACTTAACAGAAATAAGAAGACAGAAAGAAAGTTTAGAGGAAGGATTTTCGAAGTTTAAAAATACTGTGAAGAGATTATTTTTTGTATATTTGTCTCGTTTCATAGTCTGGAAATTTTCTAAAAATATGTTAAGATGATTGAATATCTGCACCGCTCCAGTAAGTACCTGACTCTTCATGCTATCCTCCACCTTTATAAGGAGCCAGATCCGACCAAAAATGTTGCTATATTTGGGCGGGAGCTGCTCGATTCTCACTTTCCAGTCATGACTGTGTTCAAAAGCGTCTTCAATTTCTTGTGGGTGACAAATTATTTCCCTCCCTCCAACCTCTATCACACAGGAGGGATGTTGTAAGTCTCTCACTACTCTATCGCTATTTCCATGGAAAGTGCCTGGACGCATTACATACCTTGGTTTCGCCAGGTCTGAACTTCACGGATAGGACTCGCCATCCTACTTACATTCCCTCTGAATTCCATCGTCGAGAAATTCCATTCCAACAGCTTCTTCTAGTGAACCACCTTCCTGTGGGACCGACTCCCAAGAGGATGTTTCCCCGATTACTATAACCCTAATCTGTTCAAGTCTAGAGTTAACTGTTATCGATATAAACTATCGTTCTACTTCGAGTGGTCCCGGGCCTGAACCTTACTGTAAAAAAAACAAACTTGTAGAATAAAATTCTTAAGAGATGTGTCGTGATGATGATTATGATGATGCGATTAGAATAAAATTTTGTAAAGAAGAGTGAAAAAAAGAAAGACAAAAAGTGGGAAATAAATAGAAGGAAATTAGCCAAAAAGGAGAAAAAAGCATAATTATATCGACATCTTCATATGCACGCACACATAGAGAAATGGATAAGAAGACTGGCCAATGAGCAAGTAAACACGAATACGTAAATTTGAGACAACAACCATCACGAAAGCAAACGCACTCCGTTAAACCTTCACATTCAAGCCAATATCATTCTGTAGTCTGTTACTTCCATTACCCTCATTCTTCCCCATAACCCATGATAAAGATGACCATGTTTAATATGCCACAATCTGTGGCATTCAAACACTATCATCTTTATCCACTTCCATGGCCGTCAAGACACGCACCTGCTTCTGTGCAGATATGTAAGTCGCACGTCTTTGCATACCAAACTTGGTACTATCCTGGACTGAACCCTTCCACCACCATCGACCTTTTTCTGCTCCCTACAAACACCTCACATACCGTTCAATGCCCGCATGACCTGTCCCTGGCTGACCTGGATCGAAACAGCTAGTATGGAACAAGACTTCCCTTTTTTTGTAACTTTAGCATTCAACTCATTTTTTTTTTACTTCTTTCGCTCTCTAACTCTTTATCACTCGATTAATCCTAACATGTTAATCTTCCTACGTTTTGATAACTATATCATTTATAACTGTATAATATGCAATCCCTATTTAGTATAAATATGTATCGGTCCAATCGACCAATTTTCATATACTTCAGAAAAAATATGTATAATGATACTTAGTAATTCTGGAAGAACTGTGATTGAAGTTTCCTCGATCATACACATGCATACGTAAACGCACACATGCACAAACGCAGGCACACTCATACATACACACAATGTTAGATAAAATGAACGACGCATTTTTATATAAAATACTTTCAATTCAGAATATTCAGAAAAAGTTAATACATTGAAAGCCATTGAAAGGCCTTAGCTTTCATTATAGAACGTATGGTTTAGCATCTTTTTTATAACGGGCTGATTTTCAAGCATCACATAGACGAATAATATATATATATATGTGATACAAATATAGCTTTAAGGTACGCATATTTATGGGTAAAAGCTGTCATTATCAGGGATAGAAAGAATGTAAATAAAATAAAAAATATATATATATATAAAAGTGAACATTGAAGTCAACATTCAGAGGCGACAGACTGTTTCATGTCAAACGCAATCATCAATGTTCCCTTTTATATTTACATACGCTTTATCTCTGATATTGAGTACTTTATCCCACAACTATAGCACACCTTAAAAACTATACATCTTCATATATATATATATATATATATATATATATATATATATATATATATATATATATATATATATATATATAAGATAGAAGTTATTGGGGAGATTTGAAGAAACAAATCAAAGTGATTCATCGAGTCTAGAAGAATGCTCAACAGAATGCAAATATTTGGGATTCCATCCAAAGCATTAGAAGAAGCTGGTTGAATCAAGGATATACAAACGATAGAAGTTACACTTATATCGTTTGTATATCCTTGGGGAAGAAGACGTTGCTCGAAGAGAGCACAATCCAATGGGAAAAGTATACTTGGATGATTTACACCCCGGAATTTGTGGGAGCAGCGCTATATCGTGTCTAGTTAGTTGTATCGTTGTCACCGAGACCCGTTGGTACAGTTGGCATGACGGTCTGGGTGTTCGAGTCCCGGCAGTGGATGTGCACTGCTAATGAGTCACAAATATTGGATGAAACGGCTGTCCAGTGCTTTCGGCATTCTGTTGAGGATTCTTCTAGACTAGATGAATCACTTTGATTTGTTTATTCAAATCCCCCTAATAACTTCTATCGTTTATATACCCTTGCTTGAACCAGCTTCTAATGCCCTGGGTGGAGTGGCTTGGGGAAATGGAAAAAGTATACTTGATGAGTTACACCAAGGAATTTGTAAGAGCAGCGTTATATCGAATCTAATTAGTTACCTCTTCGTCACCGAGGTCCGTTCTGTTTAGGATTCATCTAGACCCGTTCAATCACTTTAACACACACACACACACACACACACACACACACACACACACACACACACACACATATATATATATATATATATATATATATATATATATATATGCGCGCGTGTGTGTGTGTGTGTGCATGCTGAAATGCAAATCTAGGCAACCCTTTTAAGACGTATAGTTAACTGAACAATGGCAACTGAGCGAACGGGCATCGAGTCTTTGATGTGCTGGGTCTTTGCATGGGTATATTGATATACATTCCAAGGCTGTCCATGTTGGGTGTAGCTGCACGAAATTTATTGAAATCTGAAATACTTCACACCCATGCTCATGGGGACCAACGGGGTACATGGAAGTTAGATGACTATTCCTAAAACCAATACTCACTCGAACAAGGCCTCACTAACCACCGGGAAGTATGATGAGCAAAAAGGGGTTTAAAAGGATCTGCAATAAGATCTGTGTGTATGTCAAGGAAGTTTTCAGTTTTACATAACAGAATCACTACCAGCTTGCTCACCACTGTCCCTTGTGGGTTATCTGCCGCATACAAACCAAAGAGTCTGAGCCAGAAATGTGACTCATCTAACAAGTAGACAGGAGGAAATGTGAAAGATGGGGTGGCTGTCTCTCAAATAATTTCCATTTTATGCACAATAGCGGATTTCTTTGACTGCAGTTGTTGAACCTTCCCGTCAGTTACCCATAATTTTTGATCTTGTAAGCAGATAGCAGCAATCAAGCAAAATCGTACCTGACATAAAAGTGCGTACAAAGCAGATGTGTGTCACATCCATGTGAAAAAATGTACCCAGTAATATCCACCGAGACAAACTCGCAAACCATTTTCCCACGACGAAACGCTCTAAGATGCGAATACAATGAGGCATATTTACTTTAATCAGTGTATAATGATTTCTTTGTATAAAATGAAATCTGATACAATGTTTTCGATATTTTCAGAAAAGTGTCGATTATCAATATCCAGAACTTATTAATTTTTCATGGGCAAATTGTTCGATTTGATTTTGATCATCACATTATCACCATTGCTCTTGACAAGTGCAATTGCGTTGCGCACACATCCTAGCTCGAGCAACGGCGATGAAACATGGCGTGTCGAAGCATCGCCTTCGGGGTTGTCTGTATCAAGTCGCTGAATATGCCAATAATGTTGTGAGTGAATCCACCGCCAGACATTGATTCCAGAACTTCAGGCCGGGATATATTTGTCCCTTTGTGAAGAACCCCGCATTGGACGGACACAGGACCTGTATGGTGAGGCTATAGAGGTGGTCCTAGAAGAGGACAACAGCCAACTGGTGAACTTGCTGAACGGTTCCACGTTTCTGATGAAACAGTCAGACTTCACCTGCACTGCATAGGGTAGGCGTACAAGCTGAGCAAGTGGGTACTCCACATACTGTCGGAAGCCAGCAAGCAACAACGACATCCTGTTTTCTCGTTGTTTTCTCGGTAAAGCAACGAGTGCTCATCATTAACGAAAAGTGGATCCTGTATGAGACTCTCAAGGTTGCTAGACACCACGGGATGTTGTGCCTCAAACCACAAAACCACCTTTACACCCACGCAAGATAATTCTCTGTAACTTGTTGGCTGGTCGACAAGTGGTGTACTATGAGCTGCTACCTATAGGCCAAGCCATCACTTCAGACCTGTACTCGTGGCATTTGGAACGTGTGTAACAGGCACTGAAGCAAGAAGAACCAGCATTGGTTAATCGCAAGGGTATACTCTTCCTCCATGACAATGTCAAGACTGATGTGGCCGAGGTAGCCAGGGATACCATACGACGACTAGGCGGTAAGATACTGTGCCATCAGATTATCACATCATCCATTACCAGGACAACCACCTTCGTGGGAAGTCCTTTGCAAATGACACAGAGTTGCGACAGACAATTACAGACTTCTTTGTGACCAAAACACCTGATTTTTACCGCCAGAGCATTGCTCAGCCGGAGACACGCTGGCAAATTTTTGCTGAATATCGATGGGTATTACATTGTTAACTAACGGCATGTCAAATGGGCTGTATACCTTTTCTTTCTAATGAATCAAGAACGGCAAGGATTTTTTTAGTTACCTTAGTTAGTCATGCATATATATATATATATATATATATATATATATATATATATATATATATATATATATATATATGGGGCGGTTGTGTGTGTGCATATGTGGGTGTGTATGTGTGCTTCGATGTGATTGTGTTTGTGTTAACTTGTGTGCCAAAAGAAAAAGAGATAAATAATCCTAATCAGATTGATTGAGAAAATAATAGATACGAATAGATTTAAATAGATAACTTGATAAAAATATTAATAGACTGTGTTTGTAAATAAAAATATCTGCATATGTGAGAGTGTCAGAGTTTATTGTGCGTTTATGTATTTTTAACCTCAACTTTATTATCTTTACGCATTGTCTTTCTTTCTACTTATTTGTGTAAGTAGGTGTGTGCGTGAGTGTTTCTGTGTGTGATTACTCAATTACATGTGTATTTGTCAATAAGTTTAACCGAATATGTACTTCCTGTGTCTATTAAATCTATTCTATATCTATGTTTGATTTTGTATATGACGATGGATGTCTGCGTGTGTTAGAAACCTTTGCATGGATGTAAACGTTCCCAATAATTTCAGATTCCATACATAAAAGAAACTTCAATTGCATAATGTACACTAGACTCACCCTTAATGTAAAGTAACAAATGGAAGAATAATGTTTACCCGCCATTAATAGCATTTAAACAATTACCAAGACTAGCTAAATTCATGATCCCTCAATATATTCCACTTTTGTCCTCTCCATTATGCGTAATATTTATTTCGTATTACTATCTTTCTTACTTTCTTTCTTTCTTCTTCACTTTCTTTCATTCACGGGTTTACTTTTTTTTTTCTTCATCATTCTCATCTCATTTTCCAATATTCGCTAAAAAAAAATACTACCTTACTCTCTTCTCCTTCTCCCCAACTCATTTTCTCTATTTTTTAACTATTAATTTTCCCATGTACTTTGAATATTACATTGTTATCTTACATTTTTATACGTTTTTGTTACTTATTTCCTTTCATTATATTTTTCTTATACCTCAATTGTCTCAACTCCATATAATTCTTTTCTTTCTGCTTTTCATTCATTCACACAGATTTTGTTTATCCATAAAAATGAATTTTGACTACAGTTCTCATATGTTCTTTACTTTTCTCTCCTATTCTTCTTATTTTTTTCTCTCTTTCTAATTATTTTCCGCATTTTTCTTTCTCTCTCAACAAATGCTAAATACATTTTAACACTTTCTTTCTCTTTCTCACTCCTTTTCTTTCTTTAGCTTAACTTCTTTTTCCGCATCAAATAACTTGATTGACAATGATTGTGTCTTTAGGCGACAAAACACAATGGCACCATGAGTGTGGTTGGAAAGTAAATGGAATAACCGTAAATGTCGAAAACGTTTCAACTTGAATGAACCCAAAAGGCTTCAGAAATAAAAAAAATAAAAAAGTCAAGAGTGATGCGCACAGAGAGGGTGTGGTACACACGGATAAATCATCTGACGCATGTGCATAAGGTGCAGAATATGACTTGATATCTGACATTTAAGAGCGAAACCTAATGATAGGAATTAAATAAAAATTCAATAATCTACTAAACATATATCACCAGATTTTCATCAGTATTCATTTTGCTTTTCATAATTTGCTCATTTTATTCTTGATATCATTGTCAATAAAACATTAATTTTAATTTCTTTTCTATTTTATAATATTTGATAAAATTATGTAATCGTAATTTTTAGCACAACTTTACAACAAGACGACGTTTCTGTTGTAGAAAGTGAAGGTCAATTTCTCCTCATTTGTGAAAATAATACGTTAGCATATCTACAGCCAGAAATCTTTTTCTACGAGCCAATCCCTTCCCTTCCAGAAAAACTTACGCTTCAAGACAGCATGGTTTACTTTTTAGGCTTCTTCAGTTATTGCGCTTAACATCAACGCTGACATTTCACTTATAAATCTTTATGTAAAAAATATTTTGAATCGGAAAAACTTTAGATCAGCATCGGTAGAAGACTCAAAAACTGTTTCTTGTTGAAGAATAGGTGTCCTATCATAATTTTGTTAGGACCAAAAACCAAACATATGCAACGGAATATAGGTGGTATGCTTGGATTTAAAAATACATATAGTAAAACGAGAGCCTATAGATTATTTCTTGTGTATATATAAATATAAACCAACAGACACAATTGTGATACAAACTATAAACAGGTGATAAGAAGGGTGAATGCAGAAAAAGAAATAAAAATGGAGTATTGCATACATTTATATTAACTCACACAGCCACAAACACACACACACGCATACATACATATATACACACACACACACACATATATATATGTGTGTGTGTGTGTGTGTGTGTGTGTGTGTGCGAGTGTTTATACATATATAACGAGGGAGTAACGAAAACTTTGTAATTCAACCCATTTCTCTAGATCTGACTAAATAACCAAACATTAGAATGATTTAGAATACGGTTGTAGCAAGAACTTTTCAACGTTCTTTATATATATGAAAATAGAGAGGAGAGGAGATATAAAAAATACTTAGTAAAGTGATCTAGACAAATAAATCTAAAAGAGAAAGAAATAAACCTAAAAAAATAACAAAGCAAAGTGATAGCAAATGGGAAAAGGATTGAAGAAAGAATGAAAAAAGGCAGAAAGGAAAGCAAACTACATAAATAAAAAAGAAAAAGAAAATACTGAAAAAGGAAAGGAAGACCGACAAACGAGTAGCAACAAAAGAGAAAGAAATATAAAAGAATTAAAGGGAGAAATTTATTACCAAGATTGAGAGAGGGGAATTGAGAAAATAAAAGGAACTAAAAGAAAGAAAGACAGAATAGGACATTTGCAGATGTTTGAACGAACACATAATGGAGAGTATGCATTTCTGCTGTGAGCGGTCAATATTTTTTTATCGCTATAATCCCTTAATGGGGCATGTGGATAATTTATAATAGTCACTGTTTGTCCAAGAAAATGGACATTGGTGTCGATTTTAACTTTTGATGCACAACTAACATTGCCTTCTTTTAAATGCAAATGCACCAACACACTTACTTGATTTTGCAGGTTTTACATTCTGCTGATAAACATTTAATACTAAAGATTATTTCAGATTTGAGCCCATGAGTAAACACATATATTACACCAGCAGCAGTTATTCGTATAAGATTGTCTTTTATTTATTTGCTGTTGGTATATGTCAAAACATGAAAAATGATATAATTATGACACTTTAATAACGTCATCATACATTACTCAGTACATTTTCATAAGCTCATTCATTTAACTATGATATGGTTCAATGAACAATTTATGGACACTAGTTTTAAATACAAACTATGAAAATGATATATAGTCGCCATAATAGAGACAGGAGAAGAGATTAACATGCACATGCAAGTCTCACATGCCTTTGCTAGCCTCCTCGATCCTGCAAGGATAACTCAATGGTCAAGGGTTGAAGGTTGAGTACATTTAATCTTCGGGTTAGATTCGCTATTTAAACGTTGTATCAAGCGTATATCTCTGACATATTAAATAGGGAAGATATGCTTAAATATGAGTGAGATCATCATAGTTTTTGGATGAGAAGTTCATCCACTTATTGGTTGAATTATTTTTCAAAATTTCAATTTACCAAAGAATAATGAAGAATCATGATTTGTGAACGAGTAAATTTGAGTCGGAACTAAGAGGTGGAAATCCTTTTCAATACATCAATATTCTGAATGATTGTTTTTTACTGACTAAAGAGTGAAAGACTGAATGAAAACTGAGTTTGTTTTGTTGGTATTGGTTGGAAAAAATTAGATGGCTAATAAAAAAAAAGAAAAGAATAAAAGAAAATGTAGATAACTATTTAAAGCACGGACAGCCAACTAATTTTAATTATCTCAAAAATACCTATTTTTGTAGGAAACAAAAATTGGATACACCCAATCTTCCTTTTGGGAAAAATAAGCCTAAGGGAAATAAATCGTATGTAATTTTTTAAATTGTTACATATGATACACAGACATACACACACACACAGATACACACGTATACACACACACACAGATACACACGTATACACACACACATACAAACACACAAACGCGCGCACACACACACACACATGTATATATAAAGAACGCTATGGAAATATGCATATGAACTCAGGTAAACAAACAGATTTAGACAAATCATGTCTGCCTTACTTGCGTGCGCGTACACACAAACATAAGCACATTTTCATTATAACGACAATGCTTTCACACACGTTTACTGACACATCTCAGTTTCTATATACAACCTTGTGCTCATATATATATATATATATATATATATATATATATATATATATATATATATATATATATATATAACGCACTTACAGAGACATTAAGAAGAAAAGAAGAATACATTAGGAATGTCAAAGAAGAAGTTAGCAGGCAGACAGTGACTGTTTAAGCCATGATATCATTTGCACACCAACGAGCATGAAGTTAAGCCATAAAATGGACGCTTCCAGTCCTCAGGTGTGAGATAGCTCAGGTTTGAGGAGGAGAAGAAAAAATCAAATTAAAGTTTGACTTTATTTTTCTTTCTGCATTGATTTGGTTTTGATTGGGACTCAAAACTGTCAACTAATGCGTCATATTTCCTGACTATGATAATTGCTCACGATATCACCTCCCTTATAGTGTTTTATAACTTGAGACGCACATATCTATAGGCACGCTTTGATGTGTACGTGTGTATTTGAATATGTGATGCTTCAAAAACACTAATAAAATATTTGATTTCTAAAGTCAAAATTGAAGTAAAATTATTGAAAATAATCATTAAGCAAAAAGGAAATGTTACATTTTGTCGAATCAGAAAAAATTACAACTAATGTACAAAACATTTCTAGGAAAGACATCAATCAAAACAGTGCTGATCATGACAATGATGTTAATAATTCTGGGCGTCTTTGGTAACTTTATTATTATTATTAACGCGAAAATAAAAATTAATATTTTAGTGTTGGTTAGCGTCGTAATTGTAGCTATAGTAATAACAAGAGGACTGCCTAATGAAACATCAGTCTTCTTCTAGTAATAGTGGTGTAAGAAATAGAAGAGTGAAAAAGAGTAAAAATCAAAACAAAAAACCAGTAAGCGAATCTGAAAGAGAAATATAAAAAGGAAGAGAATAAAAAGAAAGAAGATGAAGAAAGGGGAGTTTCAGTAGGAGAATCAGGAAGAAAAAGGAAGTGGGAAAATGAGGAAGATGAAATCATACGAAAACGTGGATGAAAATCGGAGAAGACAACGAAGAACAAAATGATAGTGAGAGAAAAATAGAATCTGAGGAAGAAAATCTTATTAGGATTGACGAGAAGCAAATTTTCCCCATATTTTTATATAATGTTTAATGTCACCAGGGATTTATTTTTATTGTGTGATTTCAATATTTTAACCAGCATCGCTGATATTTCCGTTCATTTCTGAGTTGATTTCTGGCTTTTTCGTCCATTTGTCTTCACCGCAGGCAAAAAAGAAAACAGTAATTGGAAAACAAAAATAAATTTTAAAAAATAAAATAAAATAATGATGATAATCAAATATTGCCCAACTGAATTTCAGTGTCGACATCAAAATAATTATCTCGCGATTGCCACAGAAATAACTGTTAATTTGAGAGCAGATACAGGCAAAAGACTGCTACAATGTTCACGGTAAAGGTGATTTCTCGTTTTGCTTAATTCAAATTGTTTTTTTTAAATAATTTTCTTTTTTCTAATTGAAAAATTATTTTGCTTTTAAATACTTCTTCAATAAACGATCGGCTCTTCTCTTATTAATGTTTTTGGTTCATATTTTTGTTAACAGGCAATATGGCTGTTCCTACGATTTTATAATATCATTTTACCATGATTGCTCATATAATTATATTATTATTTTCTCATCTCAACATCATTGTCACCAATGATGAAAATTATAAAAATAATAAAATCATCATCGTCATTATTATTATTATTATTATTATTATTATTATTATTATTATTATTATTATTATTATTTCCTTCGATTTCTGATGTATACACATTTCCTTCTGGGTTCCAACTATGGCATTTTCCATTGATCATTTTTGTAAACAAAAAAATGAAATCACACACATTTTACATCTTCGTAATATGTGATCTGTTCTTGTGAGTACCAGTTTTTGTACTTCTTTAAGGCACCAGGGTTATCATTATTATTATTATTATTCAATTAATCTATCGGAACAATTTCCAATGAATCTGAGGGCTCCAACTACAGTTGAAATTACTGATGTCCTCATGTGCCACATTTTTGAGACTTTCACTTCAAGATCCTTGTATTTTGATACTTTTTGAATATCTTCAAAGATACATTACAATCTACAGGGACTTCCATATAAATAAGAAAGCAAATTCTGTTTTTGTGTTCTTTGATCACGTTGTCTGAGCGATTAGCTTTGTGTATTGTAAAGTCCCATAATGGTACAGGTTGTATCTCTGTAACCAGGTCTGGGTGATGTTCATAGCAATTTCTTGCAGTTTAATTCCCGTAAAAGTTTTTTCAACTGCAGATATTGGACTTCTCTACCATGCCGAGTTTTATATTTAGTGGGTGCTAAACATTGATTATATTCAACAAGAATAATACATTCGGTTTCAGCTTTTAACCCTGCACTACGTAACCCCTTATGAGTACAGGGTTTGTTTAGATTTTTTGATATTGCTATCGTTTCTGCATTTGGTGTATCAACATCAGTTTTAGGATGATCCATGCGGCGGTAAAGAGTTTGATATCATTCGTGTAGAGTAGGTGATTAAATACTTTCTTTTTTATTTTGTATCCATAGTTATTACTGTTTAGTTCATGCGAATGGGGGATTAAGGACAGACAGAATAGAAAGGGTGGTGGTAATCTATCCAAGCTGTGCTAAGATTTCTACTTTTAATTTTCCATGATCATTTTATTTATTAGTAGTTGATCTTTGCAACCATATGAACCTCTTCGATATTCCTTCTGTTCCAGGGAAAGAATGTTGTTTTCATATATAAAAGAGTAAGTATAGTTTATCAGGACAGACATGATCAATTTATGTGAACAGACATGTTATTGGCCTATAATTTTTTAGATCACCTGTTGCACCCGTTTTTGGTAGGAGATATGTAATACCTTAAGTAATCCGTTCTGGAATTTCATTGGGGTTATTAATTAGCATTGATAAATTTTGAGCAAGAGATTTATGGACAGATGATAAATGATAGAACCAAAAGTTGGGTACCTTGTCATTTCTATTTTGGGGATTTCAGTTCCTATCGTATCTTTCCCTAGTTGGCAGTTTGATCGGTGATATTCTTTTGTGGATTTTCGAGTGCAGTAAAAGAAGATGCTACGACTTGTTTATACTCTTCATGAATCCATTTCGTTCGCTTTCTTTTTCTTAATTGATTTTGCATTAAGTTACCAGGTCCAATGATGGGTTTAATCTAGTTTGGATGACCAGATGTCTCACTGTTGGTGAAATACTTTGTTTCAGAGACAGATTTTTCTACTTCAGACTGGTTCCTCTTTGAGGGACGTGGCCCTTGTTTACCTGGGTAACAACTGATCCAGTATGAGTTTTTGTTTGTAAACACGGAGATTAATACTTGTTGTGTTTTATCCTTGACCACCAAGGGGTAATTTTGTTCAAGATACCAACTCTAGGACGACTGTATACCAAAACTAATGAGTTCGTCCTGCCCACGAGATACGGCTGTTGCCCGCCGGATATCACTTCGATATTTCTAGGACACGGGGAGTTTTACTAATGCATTTATTATTATTATTAATAATAATAATAATAATAATAATAATAATAATAATAATAATAATAATAATAATAATAATTGTTTAGTTGTATATTATGTGTGTCATGCGTCGGTTTGAGAGATCCTGGATCTACACCCCAAAAGTTATGATTCAGCTGCTGGTGACTGGTGCAACATCTGTTATGAATGACTGTACACGCCCACATGGAAGTGTCAGTCTTGCATAACTGAACATAACATCGGACTGTCTTAGGGGCTCTGGCTACGGATTTGTCCTAAGGGTTTACTCCCTTTCATATGATGGTGTATGGCTGCAAGTCAACAGAAGTTTAAAATCAAAGTTTTCTTTCTCTTAGGTGAACTACACTTCAATCTATCTGAATTGTATATATATATATATATATATATATATATATATATATATATATATATATATATATATATATATATATATATATATACATAATTAGAGACACACATATATATTTTACACTGGATGTTGGAGTAAGCAGTTCGTTATCAAATATACCAGTTTACCAATTATTATTATTATTATTATTATTATTATTATTATTATTATTATTATTATTATTATTATTATTATTACTTTAAATAATAATAATAATAATAATAATAATAATAATAATAATAATAATAATAATAATAATAATAATAATAGAAATCAATAAATAAATAAGAAAAGAATAAAAGTATAAAATTATCATCAAATATATGATAATTTTTTGTTAAAATATTTGAAAGTTAAATAATAGAAGACAGGATAACTGAATAAACTTATAGGCAAATATCGTTAAAATGTTTGAATGATAAATGGTAGAGAAAGAAATTGATGATAGTCAGAGATAAGCAAAACAAAAAAAACATTACTACTCGAAATAATTTTCCTACAATTTCGAAAATTATGTCCTTTTTCATAAAAAAGAGAAATGTTACGCTTAAATATAGAGTAGTATTATACGTGCCAATTTATAATTAATTTAACAGATACAATGTATTAAATGTCCTTCATATATTCATTCTTAACGAGACATTCTTCTTAATAAATTAAACTTGGTAAATAGAATTTATTTTAAAATTAAATCAATCGATGTACACCACGACTTATCTTAAAAAATTAACAAATACGTATTTTAATAAAGATTATAAATACATAATAATATAATTAAAATTATAATGCAATATAATAATAGTAATTATTATTATTATTATTAGTAGTAGTAGTAGTAGTAATAGTAGTAGTAGTAGCAGCAGTAGTAGTAGTATTTGATTCTGTCATTTAAATATTTTCCAAGATTTCTTGCCTATCAGGTTTATTGTTTTTATTGTCAATATCAAATATTTTTTCTTACACTCCTTTTCATATTTTGTCGCATTGGAATCTTTTGAATAAGTAACACTTATATAATTTCCACTGCTATATTATTATTATTATTATTTTTATTATTATTATTACAAAGTCACACTGGTGTATAAATATACGAAGCTCAATATGCCCATAATAACACCCATATAAGAGTATACCAGGAACATGCATCACAGCAAAATGTGCACAATATGGTGACAGGTTTTGATAAAAGTAGTGCGTAACTTTGATGATGGGACCTATCTAGAAATACCTTCAAAACAGAACCCACTCAATATTCCCCTTCTCCTACTAATTCTGCTCATGAACAGAGATGCACACTGCGCCAAAACCTAAGGGACATTGCCCAAATGGCTATGGTCAGTCGGCCAACTGACAAAAAAGTCTGTGGTGCTGAACTGCAGCCCATTATAATTAACCAAGACTATATATGTACATGTTAGAATTTTCAACCAGTTAAGATCGAAGCCACGAAAGCCATGCCTGATGTAGCATACATAATTTTTACCCTATTATTAACTAGTCCTTCATGAATACGAAATGACACCAAGTCTTCTCAATCCCTCAGGATACCCTACAATATTTGCACTGTTGCACTTGGGTTGATATCGATTCTAGTTCGGATTTCAAGTTCTTCCTGCCATTTCGCTACTCTGTTCGGGATTGTTCTAAGTGTTCCAAATATCACTTTCATATTCCAAATATCTTCAGTATTCTAGTGAGGTTGAAATACTTATCCATTTTTCATTTTCAATTAATTTCCGCTGAAACATCGAAATCTTGCATTCTGACTCGTTTCCGTTTTAATCCTTCCAACTAAATCTGATCTTCTGGTCGATCATTTGAAGCTTTTCATGATTTTGCTTTTCATTCTAGAGAACATATTCTGGTTTGTGCATAGACTATTGTTTTTTATCACAGAACCTCAGTAATTTGCACAGTTCCTAGTAGATAATAATCGTACCCACGTACTTATACACATTTTGTAAGTCGCTGTATTAGCTAGTCATTTGGGTTTATTGTTAGGTCTGATCGACATTTTCCCTTATATCTGATTTATGTTAGTTTTAATAGAGAGTGCTCTTGTATTATTTTTGGCCAACATTAGTAGTTTTTCTATTTCGTTCTTTATACTACTCTTGCGCAATCAGGTTCTTATCGTTTCATCAGCAGTTCCGTCAATTAGTTTTCTGAAATATCACTACAGTTATTTTCCTATGAATAGTGTCATCATTTGTGTGTTCTGGTCCTTTTATCTCCACTTGAAAATTATTATGTTGTAATTAGTCTTTTCTTATTTTGTATCGTGTAGTTTACGAGTCCTTTGATCGAAAAGTCTATGCCGTTCTCGGTGAGTCTTTCTCTCATGCTTTTTCTCTTTGTCGCATTTAGTCTTTCAAAATCATCTCTCGGGTGTCAAGCCTTGTGCAGTGTTACCAGCCTTCTTGATTCATGAATAGGATTTCAATGTCATCGGCTCTTGTCTGAGTAATAGAAATTTATTCAGCAATATGTCCAATTATTATTATTATTATTATTATTATTATTATTATTATTAAATAATGCATTAATCAAAAATTGACACAAAAATCAGTCACAAAAAGCGACTATGTAGACGAAAAGGTGTAATAATAACAGCCCTTTTTAATGACAAGATCCTTTTCAAATAAGCAAACAAAATTATGGCGGGATTGGAACAACAAACAATGAGCAATGTGTTACAAGACACAAGTCTGAAAAATATATTTTAATTGAAAGATTTATCAAATACTTAATTTTATTTTATTCTTTGAATACTTTGAAACAAATTAGTTAGAACTGTCTGTGTTTTCACACCGTCAATGTAAAGACTATAGAGGACTAAATGTAGTACATCAGTACTTCTGTGAAAGCAATATTCGCGAATATTAATGATTTTGATGTTATGAAAAAGTAATTTAATGCAGATAAACACACAAACCATGAACTCTATTTTCATAGTTGATTTGTCGCTGTTGAAATAAATAAATAATTGGTAGATCGATGATTGACAAAAGTTGAAAGAAAAAGTAAGAAAGTAAAAAAAGAAAGCATTTGGCTTTCCGTTTTAACTTTCTTCCTTTTTCTGTTAATTTAAGAAAAAAATCTAGTAATAACGATTGACATTACGCCATTAATGAGAATCAAATAAACCTACCACAAAATGTAAAATCAGGTGGGAAAAGAAAGACGATTGTACAATAAATATCCGAAGTGATAGAACAACGATAAATAACACAAGGGGGCGCGCGCATATAGACAAACACATATATAGAGCGGGAGGGAGAGTGAGGCCAAGCATCTAAAAAACAAAAAAAGGACACAATTTGTACCGAACGACTAATTCTTGTTGTCTGAAGGTCGCATGTTTTTCAAGCAGCCGAACCCTGCCGTGCTGGTCGACATTCAAGTGGTGCTACCAATTTCAACTAACGGGACATTTTTTTTCATATTTCGCGTTCAAGATGGCTAGAAGAAAATGGTAAGTGGTTAGGAATAGAAGTGAAAGGGGGTAGAGTAAGGGAGTGTTTAAGTTTAGATGGTAATGGAGACAGGTTGTAAGGAAAGTAAGAGGATTTGTGGGTTAGGGTGGCTGGAGTGGTTCGAATCGCAGATGTGGAGTGATTCTCAAGTGACTTGGTACACAATCCTACGGCGCTATACCCACCCAATTTCATCGAGGTAACAATATTCCACACAATATATATATATATATATATATATATATATATATATATATATATATATACGTGTGTTTTGTGCTTCTCACCGTCTATCTCTGATTATCACTTTGCTTTTGTCCCTCTCTCCATACACACGTATACATATGCACACATGTATGTATTTGACTGAGTGATTTTAAAGGTTAAAGGATGAAATTAAAATCCGAAAAATAATCTTGTGTGTAAATATTATTTATATAGCAATTTGATGTTTCTAGTATTTGATTTACAGATCGAAAAGATTGATAAAGAATACAGATTTTTTTCGGAGTTACATTCATTGTTTACCCTCACAAATTTAAACACACACATGCACACAACCATAGAGTGAATGTATCATAATTTCCTGTTTCACTGATTATATAGCATATAATGTACCAAAACAAGACTTTTACGGAATAAAAAATTATTTTTGTCTATACCCAATATAAAAGAATGGTAATGTTGATGACGATAATGGGTTGTCGTGCAATAAAATATTTGTATGTCGAATTGTGAATTAGGAAATCTCTTTCAAAATTATATTCACTAGTAATGCAAAAAGAAAAACGTATAAAAGTGTTGCTGTTATTCCGAAGTAGTCTTCAAGATGATTGGAGTTATATATATATATATATATATATATATATATATATATATATATATATATATATATATATATATATATATATATATATATATATATATATATATATACTCCTTTCTCCATTATATATATAGATTAGCTTAATTGTAGATACATAATAGTTGCACTCATCACACATATTCTATGAGTATTGAACAAAATTCTAACTTCTTCAGTTCGACCCAAAATAGAATGTAAAAGCCACAAATTGCATGCGCGTGGATGCTGTGCATAATTTTCAGGTTTGCATGAAAACTTAGTACACACACACACACGCATGCACACACTTGCTTATATTTTATGTATGTCAAATATGTCTATAAAAGACATGCATTCCATTCGTATAAGGCAATCGCAAGTTACAAGAGAATATAGAAACATTTATTCCTTTTTACTTAATATATGTCTAGTCTTGACAATAGATTACCCAATGAGAAATGAACATGCATAGAAACAAGCAAATATTTTTCTTCGTATATATCCTCATATCTAAACGATTCATTAAAGGGTGTTTGCAAAATAAAAACGTATGAAAATTCTCAAAGATCAAAGATATATGCTATTGCTACATTGACAGATCTAGTATTAATGAACACACATAGGCACGGCTGACGACCATATCACGTTGAAACACCGGTTCACGTACGATTAGCAAACTTAAGCAACACAGAACCTGGTTAATCCCTAGGTGAGTGATCACTTGGAAGCTTGCATGTGTAGCTGGCCTAGTGGATAATTATTCGGTATTCCAATCGCAGTTGGCTTCGTTATATTCACTTACACGCAAAGAGCCTTGACGAAAAGCATGACTCCAATTCTTTTCCCTTCAACTATGGCTTTTATTATTAGAATTAGTATAAGTAAATCATTACTATCTCCAAAATATTCTTACAATTGATAAATATTTTTTGGTTTTAAATAACATGCAAAAGGTTGATAACCCGTAAAATAACAAATCTATCAACCAACCAATCAGATACATGCACAGGCATGCAAATGCACATGTTTACAGGTGTATCCCTTTGTGTGGGTGTGCTAGTCTTCTTATGCAAGGACTTTTCTATGTCTATATTTGTCAACTTTATTTTAATGAAAACTATGGTAAAGTCATCTCCAAAAGCAACCAGGTCATATTTTAATTGAAAAATTAACACGTCGGTGAGATTTGATTTCAAATTTCCATCTTGAAGTAGGTTTACATACGTAGACATATTTGTGCGTACGTGCATATAAATCACCATCAGGTTTTAACGCAGGACTTTGTTCACACCCGTATAAGAAATGACACACATGTAAATATATGTCATCTCTATCAGACTTTCAATCTCCGAGTAGTTGGAAACCGCCTGCTGATCTTCTTGTATTCTGTTCTCCAAAATTCTTTATTGCAAATTTCAGAAGTGCCTTGTTCCTACTTATATAAATGCTATGGTAACCAAAGGACAATCATATTTAATCCTTTAACTAAACACACCCCATAGAAACGTTTATATATATACTTGATATATTTGCAACATAAGCCAAGTAACTGTGATATAGCAATGATTTTTATTAAATGCACACACCCCATTGCGACTAACTTGGTTTATCACTAACTATTCAACAAATTCAGCTTTCTGTGAAATTTCTCAAATTATGGCTTATGAAATAAGTAAATTTAAAAGTGCTTATATTACCACCCGATATTTATTGCAGTAAAACAAATTCACACCGAAAATTAATTTAAAGAACACTTTTCAAAAAGAAGGGATTCCTGATAGCTTCACAACAAATTTGCTAAGGTAAGTTTTCTTATAGGATCCCCCGTAACCAACATTTACAGTCTAAGGCGTTGAACATTTTCAGTATGCTATCCATTCTTTCTTTCCAATATTAGGAAATTACTTGAGTCTCACTGATACAGGGAGACAACAGCCAATGTCTCTATGATATTATAAAAATGACTATGAATATAAATAAAGATAATGACGTTGTTGTTGTTGTTATTGATAATGATGATGATGATGATTATCATTATCATCATCATCATTGTTATTATTATTGGTCTTTACTCTTCATTAGCATTAGTATTCATACTACTACTATACTACTACGAACAATAATAATATAAATTATTGGATACTAATATTGATGAAGAGACATGTAGAAAATAACAATCACTGATTTTACAGAAAATAGAATACTGAAGATGGGATGATAATGAATTTGACCAAAACTTAAAAAATGTTCTAAATTTCAAAATAAGTTTTGTCTGTTCTTTTTTCTATTATCGATTTTATTTCGTTACGTCGTAACTAATTTTTGTTCTTTCTTTTATTCGTTCGTTTTTATTTCGTCCTTTTTTCTTTTGCGTATTTTCTTGTTTAATTATCATATTCCTTGTCTCTTTGTTTCAGCACGCTTCCATTCCTTCGTTTCTGCTTTCTTTTCATTTGTTCTATAACCATTCATCTTTCTTTTCCTTTCTTTCTTTTTCTCTCTCCCTTCTCTATCTTTATGGAAGGGATTTTGATTTTTAGGTATTTGTCTCTCCTTGTATATAAAAGTGAATTTAAGCAAAGTAAGTTTTATTTTCTAAACAAAAGATTAAAAAATCATTTTATAACTTTTATTTTCATTTTTGCTGCAATTTTTTAATATTCATTGATTTGATTTTTACATTTTTTCCAAACGCAAATGTCTTTTCTTTTTTTAACTGTTTTGATAAAAATTAAAATTTTCTACCAAAAAATACGCAAGAAGAAATTCAATTTGCCTTTAGTGGGGAAGGAAATACTGGAAAGCAAAAGAACAAGTACAAAAATAATCACAGTGATAAACAGTAACATTATTATTATTTGTACTCACTTTGAATTTCAACACTAGTTGTACATATTTGTTGCCTTTGACTGGAGATCAAGTAACGGCAAGTCTCCTCGATATGCGCACATTCCTTGTATTCGAATTGTTTTCAGTAATTTTTCCATTTGGATGATTTCGAATCTTTCTCTGATTTTCAGTTCCAGCAGCTTTTCTCCAAGGCCGTTCCTAACGTTCCGATAATAACTGATAGAACTTTTACCTACATGACACACTACTTCCTTAGTTTCATAGCAAGACCGTGGTATCTATCATTTCACTTTCTTTTACACATACTATTTGATCTGCCTGATCCGCAAAATCCATTTTCTGGCATGTTTATTGAATTTCAATTTCAAAGTCCTAAGAGATTTTATGGTCAAAATTGCACAATTCACATTCAGTTATATCCAATGCATGATACACGCTTAGGAGATCATGTATCTTTCGATACATGACTGACGAGGCAGATATTTTCCCGCAGTAGGTTGCCATTTATTTCTGCAGTAGACCAGTTGCCATCCAAGGCTATAGAACCCGGCCTGTCCTCCTATTTAACCATAGCGCTGGTGGGAGAAGAAGAGGATTCATACCTTTTCCAAGGGTATTAGCACGTAAGTTAGCTAAATTAGCACTGGAATTCGACTCGGCTCTCCGATTCCTCAATCCGAAACGCTATCCATTACTCCACCGTGACTCCTCCACGTTAGATTAACTATACTTGCCACTCTTTCTGGTCCAATCTCTTTCTCTGTCTCTTGAGGTTTTTCTTACGTAGCTATATTAATGCCGAGTTATCTTTCAGTCCCTCAATTTGTCTTATGAAGAGTTTATACATTATTATTATTTATTTATTTTGATTTCTTGTGTATCCTCCATTCTTTCCAGGTCGCACCCAGAGACCTAACGTCAGAAATGACATCATGACATTTTCCACTGAGCCTTTCTTGAGGAAAAACACTTAATATCACATATATTTTATATAAAGATCTTCGTACGGTGCGGGCTGTACTTGTCAGTACTGTTGTTTGTATTTCATTCAGGTCTGGAAGCCCTTCAATGTGTCTATTGGAATCTTTTCAATCACCCCGAAGGCTGCAACTACATCTGGTGTTGTTGATGTCCTCATGTGAGACCTTTTTGAGATTTAGATTTTAGATTTCTGTATTTAGATAGTTTTGAAGATCATCAAAGATACATTCCATGTCAATAAGAAGGCACATTTTATTTGACACAGATCATCATCCAGTTTTCTATAGTTTCCAGTTATCTTTGAAGGCCGAGTGCTGTAGCTTTGTAAGATAGTTCTAGTTGGACTAAACCTCTGCCTCCTTCGGATCTGGGCACATGGAGACGATCAACATCAGCCTTCGGATGATGCATGCGATGGCAAGTGAGAAGCTTTCTCGTTTTGGCATCCATTCGTTTAATGTCAGCTGTGGTCCAGTTAATGATGTTGAAACTGTATTGCACCACGGGGACAGCCAAGGTGCTTATGACTGATTGTCTGTATTCGATACCAGACGCACACGACTGTAGTATTCTTTTCTTAGTTTCTCCTTCATTTGGGTATGCTGTATTCCATCTTCACTAAGTCCTAGGTACCTCTAGGTTTCTTCTTGTTCCAGTTCCCTATTCTTGGTGACAAAATCTAGATCTATTTTAAATGTTAGCAGATCTTTCTTGAATGTTACTTTTGCACATTTATCGAATCCGAAATCCATACCTATGTCGTCACTGAAACATTTTACAGTATCAAGGAGACCATTCAACTAATTGTCGTCTTCGCAAATAGCTTGAGATCATCCACGATTGAACACTTTCTTGTTTACTATGTATCTATGGCTATTATTGCTTAGTTTATGCGTAAGGGGAATTAAGCACATACTAAACAGAAGGGTTGACAGACTTGAAAGACTCCTCGTCGGATATTCAGACGGTTGGAGGTGGCAGTGCATCTGGTGTCATTTAGGCATACTGTGTTTAAGGAAATTTACTATCACCGAGGAGACTTTGTACATTTCCAAAGCCTTAAGCGTCTAAGACTGTGGTATACTATCAAAGGCTTTATGGTAATCTAACCATGTTGTGCTGAAATTTCTAGTTCTTTTCTTTTTTGCTTATTAATAGTTGATCTTTGCAACCATATGAACCTCCCCGACATCTCTTCTGTTCCAGGAGAAGAATGTTGTTTACTTCGAGAAAAGAGTAAGTACAGTTCGTCAGGACAGACGTGATCAATTTATACCTGGTGGACAGACATTTTATTGACCTATAATTTTTCAGATCATCTGTTTCTCCCGATTTTGGTAGGAGATATGTAATATTTTCAGAGATCCGTTCTGGGACTTTATTGGGATTATTAATAAGCTTTGATAAAGTTTGTGCAAGGATTTTCTGGATTGATGACTGATGATAGAACCAAAATTGTGTACCCTGTCATTTCCTGGAGATTTCCATTTTGAGATTTCGTTAGAGCTTTTCTAATATTATTCTTGGTTATATTTTCTCCATTCTTGTAGAAGTTTATCCAACATTCGTTTTTCTTCTAGTTGGATCCATTCTGCATTGGTGTTATATTCCTTTGTGCTGCGCCAAATATTCTCAAAAGATTTCTGCACTTTTACAATAGATGGTGGCTTTTTGGCATCTATAACTGCTTTCCAATTTCCCTGTAAAATTTCTTAAGGTACGTTTGGAATATTTTATTTTGGCGATAGAACCTACAATACTTTTTGTATCGTTTTGTTATCTGTGAGTTTAATTGCACTTTCTCTTCTCTGTGAGTTTAATTGAACTTTCTATTTTGGTATCTCCTTGATTGGTGAAATTTCATTTAGTAATTTCATTTTATATTTCCGTGTTAAGACGTTTGGGTTTCTTGAGATCTCATTTAGTATCGATAACTCACATCTGATTATCTCTGTTTCTCGCTTCAATTCTGTCTTCCAAACTGGTCTGTTGTTTGATTTTTCATTGTCTTGACCACAATCTTCCCAATAGCTGCTAAAGCTGTTGCGTATATGACATTACTTACTTCTGTGATTGCAGTCCGTTAACAGTGTTTACAGTACAGCGTTGTATATTTGCACAATTTGTTTATTGGATTTTGTCATATGAATTTTTGGGAGCTGCTCTCTGTCTGATATATGTTTGCAAGTTACTCTGCTGAGTACTTGAATGGTGTGGTTTTTCGCATCGGTGATTTCAACTCTGTTATTTTCAAGGTATTCCGCCCTAATGTCATGTGATTCATCTTCAGTGACATAATCTGAATAATTGCAATTTATGTCGCAGGTAGATTATTCATTTATTTATTTCCTGAAAGATTATTATTTAGTATCTCATTATTTTAGTTTTTAATTCTGTCATATTATTTATTTCCACTCTCACCTTTTTATTGTTTGAGTGATTGGTTATTGCATTCTGTCTTATATTTAGTTTTGTTTGATCTATTTCTTTTATTCTGTACAATGTCTCTACGGACACTGGCAAGTATGTTCATTTCTCAATCTCCTCATAATACGAGATCCTAAATAGTAATATTCTCAATCAAAAAAAGTTCGTAAAAAAGAACATGGCTGGATTAGCACACTAAGATGCCACCTGCAGCCATCAGTAAACGAAGGAAAGAGAAAAAATAGATAATCAACCAATAATATCCTTGCACATGCGCATATATATATATATAAATATATATATATATATATATATATATATATATATATATATATATATATATATATATATATATATATATATATATATATATATATGTAGATAGATAGATATAGATAGATAGATAGATAGATATCGACAAAGATTATTATTATTTATCTTTAATCCCTCACCGGGTCATTATTCTTGAGCTAGTGTACGGCACGGTAATGAATATATGCATTCCGTTTGCTCAAATCCTGTTGTTTAGTGACACTTAACGTTTACAGTGTTTGTATTAGTTTACATTGATAATTCCCTCCTGAGAACATGAGTGTTTCCATACAGTGCAATTTTTTGGAATCTCTTGCAAACAGGGGCTGCCAGAGATTTTATTAATGTTCTTGTCTGTACATTTTTATCGTACCCAGGGTTCCACTTATAATAGATATAACAGTAGTTTGAATGTACATTTTTTTTAGTTTCAAGATACTTATATTTATTTATCATATTCTTTAAACAATACATATTTTATCTAATTTTACTGCAATGAGAATGCAATTTTTGGTTCATAGCCTCCATTAATGTCTACCAATCTTTCCGCATGTGACGCACTATAATATTCATATATCGTCCATTGAATATCCAGTCTTAGCATGTCGATCTTCGATGTTCGGATTGGACAATAAGATAATAAATGTTGATAAGAAACTTAAAATGTTGTTTACAGCTCAGTAATGTGTATGAAATTTCAATTATTTGATATCTACAGGCAATTTAAAATTATTTGATCGAATTTTATTATAACTGGAAAAAAATGTTCAAGTACTTTTTGTTAGTTACCATACGGGAATAAAATATGAACTTGAAAATGTATAATGTTAGTGATGTTAAAAGAAAGCAAGATTCAACGGAAGCAGTTCAAGTTAATGTATAGTGACGTCATCAGACTATTAAACAGAAATTATCGTTATATCTTGAAATACTGGAATGGCATTTAATAAAAGGATACAAAGAAAATGAAAGAAATAGTGGAGAACATCTCAAAAAGAATAAGAAAGATTTTCAAGACAAGATTAAACAGAATAATTATCTTTAATGCGGGAAATCATGGACATATATAAATATTCTAAACTCGCCCTAAACCTGAGTAAACAGGACTAAAATATTAATGACCATCCATAAAGTCTTATACTCCATTAGTAACGTGTAATGACTTCACATGAAGAGTAAATGAGGAGAATTAGACTTACCAGCTAAACACTGCAACAAAACTCAAAAAGACTGCAAATATTGAATGAGAAAAATTTCAGGTGAAGTACGTTGACAGTATTGGGAAAAAGATAATGTGTTTTCCAACACAAAAAGTATATTAGAATGAACCACAGCAATGTGAAAATAGACAGGAAGAGGCCAATAGATAATGAGTGAATGTAGCAAATTCACTGAGAGAACAAAAATAAACTTGGTCGGGAACGGCGTTAACAGATTTTATTGGGCCCGCAAACGGGATGGAGTTATTGGAAACAAAGAAAAGAAAACTTGTCAGATAATAAATGTTGACCTACGATCAATCTACTGCTCCATAGTGAATGAAAATAAAATGCTGCATAAACGTCAGAGTTTTATGAAAGTAATGACCGTGTGCGTCAAACATTCTTGGTTCTTTCGAAAGCCCTTACAAAACACTGGAGGAAATTGAACCCAGATGAGAGAATTGAAATTATCCAGAAAATTGTCAGAATAGCAAGGCGTATGCTGGAGATTTGCGAAGACTAGCTTCAGTTACTTTTTCTCTAAAAATTAATCCCTATTAATAATAATAATAATAATAATAATAATAATAATAATAATAATAATAATAATAATAATAATGAAAAAGAATAATATTGACATTCGGACAGCTTTGCCCATTCAAGCCAGATGACCTAATTTAATAATTATAAATAAAATATTGGATGAAATGGTGAAATGAGTTATGATCAATAGGATGCATAATCTGTCAGTTATCAGATATCTTAAAAATTTAGAGAACATAAATGTGAATGTATTGGACAGGACAAAATGATCGACTTTTACTTTTTATTAGATGACATTAGAAACATTTAGTTTTTAACTAACTTCATTAAGCAAAAGATCGCTTTTGATTGTATAATAACAGCTCTAATATCAGTTTCCATTTGTTATTGCCAAATCTGGCGGACTTTTGAATATTACAGAAAAAATATTCTTGGCATATTATGTTTTATTTTGAAGATAAATACAAGTGAAACTCAAAATATTTTAATATAGTTTATGAAGAAATTTATACGAATGACTAAATGCGCCAAAATATGGATATTTATCGCTTAGTGGAGATTGGTAGCGATTAAATGAAAATATTACATGAGAATGTTAACCTTGCGAGTGTTGGCCGACATATTCAATATATCCAAATCAAACGCGAAAATCATTTCCACCAGTTTCGGTGTTAGTCACTTCCACATAAGGGGAAGAAGTTTTTTTAAATAAATTGTCACGGGCGATAAAAACAACAAATGTTAAAGTAAATTAAATGGACAACCACTGTCAATCTTCATCCAAACAAAGTGGGCTGTATATATGATGTAATTGGAAAGGATTTCACTACTTTGAGCTTCTTTCAAAAAACTGAACGATTGATTCGAACAAGTCCTGTTCCCAATTATACCAACAGAAAGCAGCTACCGTTGAAATGCAACCCATCCTACAAAAGGTGCTCAGACAAAAAAAAACAAAAAAAAACAAATAACTCTGGAATGAAAGCATTATGAGCTTACTTGAAAGATGGCCAAAGATAAAAGACAAAAAATATGTCCATCAATAGTTATTGTCTTTTACTTAATAAACTAAACAAACTTTTGGGGTCACTCAATACAGTAATAATCACTACAACAAGAAAAAGGCTTAAACTATTTTTAGGAGGAATTATAACAATTTAGACTTTTGAAGTTGTCAAGAATAAGAAGATGAGTGTTGAATATCTGAAGGAGCTAGATGCGACTTTGTCCACAGCAATGACCAACAAATAGTTCTTGCACGAAAAGACAAATTACAATAAAGAATGAAAATTAGAAGCGTTAACCATGTCGCTATTATAGAAGATATGTCAATAGCATAATAATATAATGTAACTCCGTAGTGATTTCAGTATTAGAAGCTTATACTATTTTGAATTTGGACTATTGTCCTCGTCTCTGTTACTATTATCACAACGTTGTGGCTCTAAATAGCAACTAAATAATAACTCCTAATCCCAGAAATTCAGACAGAAATTAGAAAATGATTTCACATTTCCCTTTACTACCTATCACAAAATTAAATTTTATTGGCTTTGATGACATTATTATTTCATTCGCTGCCCAAAAACGGCCATTCAGGAAGATATTTCACTTTTTGTCAGCCAGTGCAATGAGTTTCCCCACAGTTGAAGAAGGGTAAGATCTTGTTCTACAGAAGGATGCTGAAAATACTATGGACAGAACCTGTAAGCAACGAGGAAAATTTAAGGAAAATGGGAAAAAAAACGGACACTTGTACTTATAATCAGAAAGCGACAGTTGAATTTTCCAGAAATGAGGAAAGAGGGTTTGGAAAATTTAACACACACAGGTCATTCTGAAAGCAAGAGGAGCAGACGGTAACCTATCTAACGAGTTTGTACAAATAGATGACAGAACAGGGACAGGAATGGATAGTAAGGAGAAAATATTTTGAGAACAGGAAGTCACGGAGAGCCATGACCATTCATAAAAGAAGATATAATAGAATTTCTGGAAAGGGAAAGCCATTTCGTTTAACTTGAAATCACAGCTTTCCATATTTTTTCAATTTATTGCTTAGTAAATTAAAATAAATTTTATCCTTTCTCCCTCTCCATTTCACTCTCTCGTTGTCTATATATATATATATATATATATATATATATATATATATATTCGGATTTAAGTATGTCATTTTTTAATTTTTCATTCATTTAAACATGAATAGTTGCAATTGTTTGACCTTTAATTGTTCATTTGTATACTGAGAAGCTTTGTGGTACGACATGAAATAATTATATATCAATGTAGTCAGATCCACTCAAATGGAGAAAGTTTCCCTCGAATCTGCCTACGGACTGTATTTTTTATGCCTGTTAAAACATGAAATTATCATGCAGGGAAACTCATCTTCTAAAATCGATATGTGCGCATGTATCATCCACAATCAACTTACTTTCCGTTTCGTCTTCCGCTCTATACCTTACTCGATAAAAGAAAGCAGTTTTGAAAATTGTATATTCATGGTTAAGAATGCGAATTTCATCCTGTTTTCGCGAGTTATTCGTAGAAAACGGTCATTTTCACACGTGACCACAAATTAGTATTAAAATATTAACAAAAGGATTAATAAAAAAACAAATAAAAGCTTAATTAACTTAATGAATGCTGATATCATCTGAAGTCATTTTATAAGTAATACATTTTAAAAAAAGAAGCATTCAAAAACAAAAAAAAAACAGATGAAAAATACTCTCAAGATATAGATTTTCTTTTCACCTGATACACTTTTTCAAATTAACAGGGCTTTAAGCGTTTTATTATACTGGCACTAATAATCAATCACTGAATCATGATAAAAATAAGCAAGATACTCAAATACACACCTATAGATGATTGTATGTATCTATGCATTTAAATGGGATTACATGTGCTGATTCACAGAGTCGTTTTGTTTGCAAAGGAGGAAAGAAATATGAAATTACTGTTTGAATTTCTTCAAGGAATTCTTCAAAGAATCGCTGATTTGCTTTCAACAAATCAATTGTAGATTTGAACAACTGTCTCGGGAGACGCGACAAAAATTTGATTAATTGCTCAAAGCAATAAATACAAGAATATTTACATCAAACTTATAACGAGATAAGCATAAATATGCGAATGAGAATATATATATATATATATATATATATATATATATATATATATATATATGGTGTTGGTAACCATAGAAATGTATCGTTTGATGACAGAAATTCAATATGTATGATAATATTGCAATGGGAATAACTAATGTTATCCATCTAAAGGAAAGAACGGTTATAAATACAACAAACACTATTTTTCGTTTCATCGTGTTTACTGCAATCTCCAAATATGTCCATATGCTCATGTGTAAATGGTTATATAAGTGAAAAATTCTTGGCACAAGTATGAAGCCCTTTTCAAAAATACATATTATTTTAGGTCATTTGGTCAGATTTTAAGAAATGAATTGACCGAAAATTTTTCAGAACTTCCTTGTGCCCACACACACACACACACACACACACACACACACACACACACACACACACACACACACACATATATATATATATATATATATATATATATATATATATATATATATATTTGTGTAGTGCATACAGATACATGTCATATGCCATTAAAAAGATTTAAATATGTCGATTCAGACATGTCCGACAAGCTTCACTCTGGAAAACGACTCACTTTGGTTGAAGAAATTTTTAAACCGATTAATTGGATCCACGTCAAAGCATCAGAGATTTGCCTCTAAAAATTTATGTGCCACGTTCAACTGTCCATGAACATTTTAAACGAATTAGGAAACTCGCAGGAGTTCTTCATAAACTTTTGCTTTAGAATCGAACACAAACACAGTCTTTAAACTATAATAGAAACCTTTCATTTTCGTATCGCGTTGTTACAAGTGATAAAAATAAGTTTGGCAGGTAGCTATTGATATCTCCTTCGAAACATCCATTAAACAGAAACACCCTCTCTACAAGACACTCTGCGGTATCAGCATGCTTATTTGAACTCATTCTGGTATTTTCTTTGTGACTCCCCTTGTTCTGACATCTTCAACTTCCCAATTGAAAATTGCACCACTATGCCTTCGTCTTGGCTAAAAGCTGGCATGAACGCTTTCAACCCTTCTCGAAAATACCAGGTGAAACTGCAATCCTCTCCATGGTTCAAACCAGCATGCCCAGTCGTCATAGCACACAGGGACCACTATTTCCGGCGAGACAGCTATCGTCATGATAGGTGCTTCTTTGCTACAGTTCGTAACAAATGTAAGCGACTCCTCAAAGAACCTAAGTACTTGTTTGCTAAGAAAATGAGGCACCGCATAGCCACTAAAACCTTTGGCTCTCGTGACTACTGGCGTCTCAGTAATGGAGTACTAAATAAGTGTAAGTTCTCTATTCTCTACCTCCTCAATAGATTTGAGGTGTTATGATCCTCTACTGATAAAGCTGAATGTTTTGTCCGTAAATTTTCCTCACACTCTACTTTTGGCATCATCTGGAGTATCCCTGTCTGACTTCCCACTTTGCTATCATCTCTAACCTTGATCCCAGCAAAGCATGTGAAGCCGATAGCATCCCTGTAATAGTCATTAAGAAGTGTGCACTAGCTCCTGTTCTCTCTAAATTATATAATAAATGCTTTGCTGCCTCCTGCTTTCCTACTTGCTTTCATCTGTTGTTCCAGTTTTTAAGAACTCTGGTGAACCGTCCAACACTTCCAACTATCGGCCTATTAGCCTTCTGCCTCTCCCAAAAAGGGGCAGAACTCCTAGAGGCCCTAATCAATGCTGAATTGGTTCTTCATCTCTCATCACAGGGCCTTCTCTCAGACAAGCAATAAAGCTTTCGTTTCTCCAGGTCAACTGCTGATATACTAAAGATAATTGCGGAAAGAGTATATCGTTCATTAGATAAAAGCGATGACGCCTGAGATGTAGCATTGGACATCTCGAAAACCTTTGACAGGGTTTGACATTCAGGTCTTCTCCGCAAGCTGAAAAACTACGGTATCTCCGGGTACGTTTTGAGCTGAACCTGTCGTTCCTATCAAATTGTGAAATGAAAGTAGTCTGCCTCCTTTCGTACTAACGCAGGTGTCCCCCAGGACCCCATCCTTGGTCCTACACTGTTTTTAATCTTCAATTAATGACCGATGACATCAGCTTTCAACTTGGCATCCACGCTGACGACACCACCATTGACTCCTGCCTCGATAGTAAGGCTAACCAGTCAGACAAGATCAAAATGGCAACCGATGTACAAAACGACCTCAAGACCGTCATTAATTGGGAGAAATTTGGCTTTTCAATTTTAACGCCCCCAAAACTAAAATGCTCTTTATTAATCATCTGAGAAACTCCTCTCTGCCTTCCATCAGCATGGCTGATGCTATTCTCCATGAAAGTGACTCATTGCGCCTTCTCGGGCTAACGTTCTCAGCTCACATGAATCCATCTCAGCTACATTGAATCCATCGCTAGATCAGCTGCTAAGACAGTCGGTTCGCTGTATCTAACGAGACATTTTTTTCTCTCCTGAATGAATCTCGCATATCTATAATTCTACCATGCGTCCATATTTAGAATATTGCTGCCATACATGGTCCGGTGCCCCTTCTGTTTTCCTGAAGCTCCTCGATAATATCCAAAGAAGAATCAGCAATATTATTGTTCCTGATATCGCAGCTCGGCTTCTGTCACTTGTCCATCCCCGTAAGGTTGCGTCTTTGTGTCTTTTTAAAAATTACTTTCATGGTAATTGTTCGGATGAGCTCATCGTACTAGACTGGCGGCGAGATCTCATCAATTTACAGCTGAGCTAGCTAGATGTAGCCGTAAATTCTATGCTAAAAGTTTCTTAACCTGCACTTCTCTCTTGCAGAACACACACACTCTCTCTCTCTCTCTCTCTCTCTCTCTCTCTCTCTCTCTCTCTCTCTGCTCTATGCTTTCCCACTGTTGGGGCGCACCCACCTTCACAACCACAATAGACTGATCCTATTATTATAAATAGAACAGTAGTTCTAGAGACTGAGAGTAGTGTAGCAGTGTAGTGCAGTCTCTGACTGTGCGCTGCTCCTGTCGAACTCTCTGCTTTGGCAGAGAGGAACCCGGACGAGGCTTTGCCGCAGGGCAAAGTGTCGTCCGGGGAGGTAGACAGTCCCTGAACCCGTTTATACGGGTTCTAAATGGGCATATTTTTGGCCGAGACTACGGGCTCGGGGAGCCCACATTAAACCGGCCTTGTGCCACATTCGACCCACGTGGGAGGGTTGTTAAATACCGTAGTGTAGCAGTGTAGTGCAGTGCAGAGTGAGACTTCTGTAGTGATCAGTTACACTTCCGTTTCTCGACCGGAAGATACCGTTGGACTTTATTACTATTACTTATTGTTACTACTAACCTACGTTCGTTCTACTACTAATCTCTCTTATGTAAATACCTCTCTGAATATACCAGTATTTTCCCTACGACTGTGTTTGTTCGTTATTACCATATACTTACGTGGAAACACTCAACATCTCAACAGTGGCGACGAAGGATGTTTTATTGATCTCAACACCCACCAACTTTAATGTGCAAAAATGTAAATGCAGTGTCAATCACTATCTACTGTCCTCCTGATTGCTCATTTCTTTCTCCTCATTACTAATGTTTCTGTTCCTAAATCCACCACACCCTGTAACCTATTATGTGCTGTACTGCCTTGCTTTGAGTGATACCAATTTAAAAAATGTCAACAGAAAACGAATAGTGCTAACACCAAAACCAGGAATCCATCCTGAGAAGTCCTTGCCATTTTACTGAGCTGCTGTCATTGAAAATTAAAATGATTAAGTTTTTGATAAATATTATTTAAATAAATTTAATGTACATTTATTTTTATATCTTTTCTAGTAAATCATAATTACTTTCTGAAAATCCCAATACAATTGTTTTCATAAACATCGTTATGCGCTGTAAGTGAAATTACACTTTGCAAGTTATTTATTGATAATGTGTGTGTGACGTCTGTGCGTCGCCTGTTCGCGACAATGTCTCATTCATAGGGCTTTTTACGCTCTCTCTTTATATCTTTTTCTCCTTACTTATCAAGTTTATATTTCCATCTATATTTTTACCTACCTGTCTATCGGAATTCACGAGGCAAAATTTGTTCCGGACATCAAAATTCTCGCCTGTGAAAAGGCTTGTCTCTAATCGTCAATTTGCACTCTAAGTCCTCACTAAAATGCGTGAATTAATGAAATCTGTAATAGCCACGCTATGCATAATTTTCGCTCTCTGGTGGCCAGCAGAAATCACGTCAGCTTTGAATAATTCAGTAATCGAGCAGAAGCAATGAGAGTGTGCTCGTAAAGCATCATCACGAACAGATCTCGACTCTGACTGACAGATACAATAACATCGACATTCAACAAAGGTTAGCCAGCAGGAAGTAGGGACGACAGACTCCAAGATAAGGTGAGAGATAAAGCCCGTCCATGCTTACGACCTCGAAGCAGGCAGATAGATAGAGATATGAAGAGTTGATTAAGGGGCAGACAGACGGCGGGTTGGGAGTGCTGATAAGTTCAGTGGATACTTAGACGAAAAAGAGATTGATTCATATGTAGACCCTTACATAGACATTGTGACAAATAGACTTACTGAAGAAATCGATTGAAATGTTTAAAAGATTAATATAATAGTTGATTAATTTAGGTGTGTATTAATGTGCATAGCAACAAAATATGAAATACAATGCCAAAAGTGATAAATACATTGTAATTGCATTCACCCATATATAAATAAGGATTACTTTCATTAATACTCTTAGATGTAAACACACACAAACACACACCACATGCACGCGCACTCACACTACTTAAAGAAGAATGGAATTCAAATTGAAAATTAGAATCAACGATAGGTAATAATAAACATGACGACGTTATCTGCAATAAGCCTTTTGAATGCGGTATGGGTTTAACCAGAAGTTCTTCTCAAAATTAAAAAATAATTTCTGTAATATTTTGCAAAGTTGGCAAAAGATGTGTTGAATATTTGGTAAAATTATACTAGGAATCAAGATTTTAAAAATCAATTCCTCTTCCTAGTTGTTCGACGAGTATTATAGTTTTAATTTCTAATAAATCGATAATAAGAATAAGAAAAGCATTCGTGTTTTAAAAAAAAGAATTTGTCCCACATTTTCAATCTTTTTGCAAGGAGTTTCGAATTATTATTGGGTGTTCACACCAGTAGTAAGTTGTGGATTACACAACAGATCAAATAACAGGAGGCTTTCTCAAAATTCCAACAGGCTCATTAATATTCTTTTTTCGATAATACTGTTGTCTGAATGATCTCGATCCATTTTCAATTTTCCATTTTTTACCACTCTTTTTGTTAGTTCCAAGCCTCCAGCAATAATAGGCACAACATTCTTATTCCACAATTCCTTTGTTCGTTTCTCTTGCAAAGTCGAGATACTTGACGATCTTTTCATTTTCAGTTTTATTCCTTGGTCTGTTGGAGCAGCGACAGTCAGTGTATGACAAGTTTACTCTACTCGGTTTAGATAACAAGATTTTCTCTTCTAGTCTGGTTTATCCATATACCATTCACGATGTCAACTCAGTTGTGCGATTAAAACAGTTACAGCTCATAACGATGGCCTTTCTAAACTAAAAACATTATCATTTAGTGAATGAAGTCTTGTTAATTAATCTGGCATCATTATAAATGTACTCCTTCCGAGAAATCTTCCATTTTTCTGGTAAATGGTTGTTTGTTCTAATCCGGAAAATCCAAGAAGCAAGAATCAGCTTTTCATAATGAACACGTGACACTATATAAATTATTATTATTATTTTGTTATTATTATTATTATTAGTAGTAGTAGTAGTAGTAGTAGTAGTAGTAGTAGTAGTAATAAGAGTAGTATGCAATTACTCAAGTTTGGCATTACTAGTAAATAGTGTTTTTCAGTGAAGATCAAGTGGTACCAAATCTCAACACCCCAGCACTTTTCTTTGTTTAGTTTAGCAATAAGAAAGTTTGTTACATCCAAATATTGACAATCCCGTCTCTATCTTCGCATAGTTTACATTGACTTTATTCTATATTGACCTTTATTCTCATTAGAGTTGCTTGACTTCATTCTCAAAGTATTGTTCTAGAACACCATTGATAGATATTCAATTAACATAAGTTTCTCACTTCACATACCTTCTCACATATGACAATATTATCTTAGTTATATATACCTTGTTATTATTATCATTATTATTATTAATAGTAGTTGTAGTCATGCATGCATTTGCCAGCATCCAGAAGATGTCTGGTGGTTATCACTAAACCCTGGGTGATAACAAGTCCACTTAATCACCAACACTCTACTGAGTATCTTCATGGGTTCCAGAACTCCGTGGTATTTAGTCTCAACCTTTTCTTTGATTCCAAACTCACCTAATCTCGTTTCTAGTGATCTGGGCGTAGTTCACTCGCTGGTCTTTTGGTATAGTTATGTCCAGCATCTACCAGGTTCTTTTTTCATTATTCATTAAAACTTTTTCGTTGCTGTTTGATTATCTGTTTATCAAAATCCTACAGAATTTCATAATTCTTATTTTCTTGGTTTGATCTGATATTATTTGTCATTTGCACAGTTCCTAGTGAATGACTATTACACACTGTCATATCTTTTTTTCTATTCTTTCTGTGTCAGTTTGCTACATTCACCGATTATATAGTTTACTGTTTTATCTCTGCAGAAGAGGTATTTACAATTTTCTTGGTGAAGGGAGGATTGCTTTGATATAGTTTTCGTTGAAGCTATTGTTCTAGATTGCAATGAGCAGTAATTTCGTTTCTTTTTCAGGTATCCTCTGCGTGCCTATATCCATGATTTTTTGTTCGCGATATGTCCTATTTGCCACTTCAAATGCAGCGCTTTCTTTTCCATTGTTCTTTCTTTGTTGTGTCCTTCTTGTTTTTCATTGTTTCATTTCTTGCTGCGTTGTTTATACATTTTTATTTGCACTGTTTTATGCATTTATCTAATTTAATTTAAGCCCTTATGACACTGTGTTCGATGCTGCTAAGTTTTCTGTCGCCTTCGATTCTTTTTCTATAGAATCCGTTTCTGTTGTCTTTGGGATGGACGATATTATTATTATTATTATTATTAGTAGTAGTAGTAGTAGTAGTAGTAGTAGTAGTATAAAAATAATTATAATTATTGCGAAATTAAATTAGATAAATGGTGATTGTACTATTAACTATATTAATCATGAAGGAGTCAACAAAATCAGCAGGGATAACATTAAAGACTATAGAAATCGTGGATTAATATAGTAACAGTTCCAAAGTTACTCGATATGAATAAAGACAATTCTAATAGCCATAAAACTTACAGAGCTGTTGAAGCTATTAGAATAATTGTTGCCCTGTCTCTGACAAAAGTTTGTTGTCACTATGCCTTTCGTAAAAAAGCAGCCTGTGTATGTTTATGTGAATAATAGTAAACATATAAAAAGCAATGTGTATCTGTACTACAATCTAATCAGAAACAGAAATGGAACAACAATTTGATCCATGGCAGAGCGTATAAATATTTTTAACCTAGACTGAAGTGCATAACCTTGCGTAAATCGTATTTTTTATGGGTACTATGCTAATAATGAGAAGAAGAAGAAGAAGAAGAAGAAGAAGAAGAAGAAGAAGAAGATAATATATCTAACAGCATCAACCTACAAAGCTGTCTCTAACGTTCCTTCCTATATTAATAATATAATTATTAATAATTGGAGTAATGTTCTGCTGCTTCTGCTGCTGCTGATATCGCAGTCGTCTGCTTAAAGATCGGCGTCAATTTTAGTGGCGGTTTCATTTTTCCCATTTTGACGAAAACAAAAAGGGAGTGAAACGGCAGCGGCAGTTGTGTTGTGTGTGTCTTGAGAAAGCGGTCATATTACGATATGACACACAACAACAGACAGCAGGCATCAACGACCGTCTATTCTTCTATCCCTTTTTTCATAATCCACCCTAGCAGGGTGGGGGGATCGTGGCAGGGTGAGAAAGCTGGTTGCCTCTCTAACATCAAGGAGGGGGGTAAGATTATAAGGGTGAAGATAAGAGGGGAGTCTAGAAAAATGACGATAGCTCAGTTTACAATGTCTCAAATGTCTATTTGAAAATATCGTGAAACATTTTTACACAATTTTTGTCGTGATATATATATATATATATATATATATATATATATAATTTACATATAACGTTTAAAGTGATACATATGTGTGTGTGTGTGCTTGCGTGCCCGTATTTGCTGACCTTTTTATTAATAGGTTTCAATCTACGATGACTGCCATGCCGTAAATCCCGAATATAGATGTTCTACTTTTCAATCCACAAATCTACGACTTAAAAGACAGAAAAAACTTGGCCAGTTCTGAACTTGTAAAACTGCGTGCTTGGAATAGCTATTGGCGTCCGAGTTGCATTAAAAGAAGAGAACAAATGTATGACTTCTCAAGAGGCATTCTGAAGCAAGGTGCTGAAAAGAATTGCTTTTGTTTATGTTACTTCTATAAACCGTCGAGCTTTTTGGATTTGACCAAGACACAATGTTAAGGAAAAAATAAGTTGTGTGTCTCTGTATGGAGAGGCTCGCGCTGCATATATCCACTAGGCCCACTGAATCACAAGCAGCATATAGCGAAGTGTGAGAATCAATCGCTATGCAGAATACAGAAAGCTAAAAGATTACATTTTGTACACGTATATCTACACGACGAACGATGTTTTCGAACAAGTAATTTTTTTATCAAAACCATTCATTTAAACAATCGTCCAAATCATTGTTTCTCTTGAGATAAGGGTTTTTTCTAGCGGGCTCTATACATAAATATATTGAAAAAGTTTCGAAGCCGATGTATTTCCATGAAACAATTTTACCCGCTAATCGTAAGAGCCAAAGCAGATAAAATTAATATGAAATACAACCACTCCTCACTTAACGACCAGGTTCCGTTACAAACTAACTAGCCGCTAAACGAGTTTGTTACTAAGTTAGAAGTTTGTACCTGAGCGCCAATTTAGGCATGCCATGTGTTTGAGTAAACCAGCTTCAGATACATTTAATCTCCCTTTTGCACCATTTGTAACATTTTTCTGTTATTTCTAAATTTGTATGCAATAGAGTAGTATACTGAACAGTAAAGGTAATAAACAAATTCAAAAAACAGATTCTGTAAATCGGTTTGAATTTTTATTTATTTTTCACTTCATTTATTCATTTTGTTTATTATCATTTTATAGCTGGTCGTATGTGACTGGCTAGTTAAACAGGTAAGTCGTTAAGGGAAGAGTAGCTGTATTTACTATATTTTAAGTTAAATGTAAGCTTCTTATCAAATCAAATTTCAAGACAAAACCCAAGTATTAGATTTACAAGATGAAAACGAATAACATTAACCGCCAACAAAATAATGTCTCGTAAAAGAAACAGTTATTCTCGTGTAGACAAATGCGAACAATGATAATCTGGAAAGTCTTAAGAGGGAGCTAATAGGTTACTGTCACAGAGGTTCTACTCTGTCTTCTCTATAGCACTGAAAATTTTGGGTTTTAAAATGAGGTTAAGGCACTCAAAACCATTATTCCTGACAACCAACATCACATACATCCATTTGCGTTCAACAACGTAAAGGTAAAATTTTACACAGAAAGTAACATCCTTCTCATTGGTCTTTCCGATTAAATAAATTATGAAATATGCGTCATGCTTCGTTCATCCTGTTGTTTGATGCATGTCTTCTTTTATCTTTTTTAAAGTTTCATAATGTTTTTAAGCGACTCTATTTTGCGGTTGGGTGAGACTGGAGTCCCACTTTACACAACCCAACGCGCCAAACAAAGAATGGATGGCCCAGATGTTCTGTTCGCAGTGGCTCTAATTTTAGGGGTGGGCAGGCGACGGATGATAAGGGGAGTGCAAGGAAGATGAACCTCAGGCAGGAGGTATAAAAAAGATATAGAAGAGTTGGAGGTGTTTGTTATATTTTGAAGCGTATTATTTGTTCTTCCTTTCCTTTTTTTAGTTTTTTGCTCTTTCATCTTCTAAATACGAATTCCATATTTTCGCAAGATAACCAGCTTCATGTACCACCGTACGTACACCTCTGCATATATCTTTGTACAGTATTCAGAAATATAAAATTGTAGATATGGGGGTTCTCATTAGAAATCGAGTGGGTTGCTGAAACAAATTATGAATATGGGAAGACTCACATACATATACACACACACATATTATATTCACTAAAATAAGGCTTACAGTTGATAGATAGATAGATAGATAGATAGATAGATAGATAGATAGATAGATAGATAGA
The DNA here is from genome assembly GCA_964036315.1 of Acanthosepion esculentum. NCBI lineage: Eukaryota > Metazoa > Mollusca > Cephalopoda > Sepiida > Sepiidae > Acanthosepion > Acanthosepion esculentum. The sequence continues at coordinate 48,048,199 of OZ038492.1, read as the reverse complement.
TAGAATATGGGCATAGGAATCAACACCGCATGTTGAATTTCACGCTTCAATTAAATATGCAGACATAGATTTGATAAATTACGATATTGAACATTTTCCAAATAAATATAGGAAATTTAGCCATTACGTACACACACACAAACACACACATAAATATATATAATATGTATATACTCAGAAAATTGTACTAAAAATGATATCTCATTATAAAAAATCTCATTATACAAAATATAACCTTATACGAACCTCAATTATGTTATCTTCTTAAAGTGAGTAGGAATTCAATTAAAAACGTTTCATATATATATATATATATATATATATATATATATATATATATATATATATATACATATATATATATATACATATATATATATATATACATATATATACATATATATATATATATATATATATATATATATACATATATATACAGAAATATAGTCTTAAAGTGTGCTATATATCAGAGATAGAGTGTGTGTAAATATAAAAGTGGACATGGAAGTCAGCACTTAGAGGCGACAGTCTGTTTCATGCTAGTGCAATCGTCAGGCGATCCTGACGATTGCACTAGCATGAAACAGACTGTCGCCTCTAAGTGCTGACTTCCATGTCCACTTTTATATATATACATATATATATATATATACATATATATATATATACATATATATATATATATATATATACACATATATATATATATATATATATATATATATATATATATATATATATATATATATATATATATAATAAAAAGGCTTAAACACTAATATTCCATGGTCATAATTTATTCCATTGGAATCGTAAATACGATCCAATAAATACGATCGTAAATACGATTCCAATGGAATAAATTATGACCATGGAATATTAGTGTTTAAGCCTTTTTATTATATCCTTACTCTGTCCTGGACATTGAGTTTTACCTGGATTCTATCCTCTTGGAATTATTTTTTATACATATGTATATGTATTTGTATGTATGTATGTATATATATTTTAGATATATATTGCATATGTATGTGTATATTTACCACTAATATTATCTATCTATCTATCTATCTATCTATCTATATATATATATATATATATATATATATATATATATATATATATATATATTTATAGGAAATCAGTCTATACCGGGGTTGAATGAGGTTAAAATAAGCTTAGTTCACATATGAAGTGATTTGGGATTTTATCGCGTATTATTGTGTATTAATCATTTGCTCTATAATAATAAATACATTGAGCTCTTTGTGAGGATCTGTTTTAATATTTTATATTACTAGGATTTACTGGGATTATATGTAAAGAAACAAGTGTATGTAGACCAAATGCATAGAACTTATACTAGGCTCAAACAACCTGCATACTGGTAGAAAATGAATGGTGGGTACACAACATAGAAATGGTCGTAAAACAAGGATTTACTAAACCTATACAGTAAGGCTCTCCTAGTGGTGCTAAAGACCACATAAGAATTTAATATCGGCGCGTGCAATCAAAATAATGTAATGTAAGATACTCAGATGAAACTTTATTGTTGGCAGCCACGGAAGGAAATCCACAGGATCTCCTAAACTAAGGGAAAGCGAGAAGAAAGGACTATCAATTGTGAGAAGACAGAATAAATGATTGTCATCAAGAGGAAAGGCTTAAAATGCGAACTAGGATTTGGAGATCTCAAAATCAAATATTTACAGAAGTTTAAATATCTGAAAAGTTTTTTAACGTAGCATGGAAAGTGTGACTCCGATATCTGTAGACGCATTGGATTGACAAAATACGTATTCCAAAAGAAAAGTACTAAGAAACAGAAAAAATTCGTATAAATAAATAAAAGAATGCTAAAATATTATGTAATGTCAATCCTCCTATATGCCAGTGATTCTTGGACAATTTCTTCAGAGATGAAAAGAAGACTGTCGGCAACAGAAGGATTCTGAGAATGTCAAGAATGGAACACGGAAGAAACGAAGTCTTAAGGAAAATGGTAACAAAAAGGACACATACTCAGTTGAAAATTCTTGGTCACATAATGTGGAAGGAGGACTTGAAGAATTATATATCCAAAACAAAATCATATCACATGATATATCTAAGACAAAAGGGACAGGTGAGCAACGGACCATCTACCTGACGACGAGCTTCTGTAAATGGATGGTGGAAAGGAAGGTGGAAGGTAATTCAAAAAGACTAAGAGCTACAAGGGATAGAACGTCGTGTATGACCATCATTGCGCATGTCCTGAAGGGATACGGCGCTTAAAAGAAAATATGTTTTATAAATAAACATAAAGCATGAATACGAATGAGAAGGAGAAATCACAGAAAATCTACGTTTGTGCATATATTAATATGCGTATAACATTGATGTTTTTAAAATGTCCAAGAAAAACTACACTTTCGTATAATGTTTGATAGCATAAAACAAAGTCCAATTCAGTTCCTGTGTTTCCACAAGAGGAAACTAAGCAATGCCTTGACATTGTTCAGCTTGAATGGCTTTAGAGTTGAAGAACAGAATATTTAGATATGTTTGTGATTTCAAAATTAGATTTTACTGAATTTGAACGGAGACAAATGATAATTATTCCCAAAGTATTTTTCTGTTAAGATACAATTACTTTTCACCTATCTTGAAATTATTTACGTAGCTCCCAAATTCCGATGCATCCAAGTAAAAGGCGGATTTTGAATACTAAATTTTATAAACAAACCTATCTATGAAATTTTTCTGGGTGAAACATTGAAATATTTTCAAAAAACACTTTGCATTATAATCATTTTCTGATCATATTAGATTGAAAAATACGAGAGTTAAATATACATCTTTGTTTTATTCCATCCTAATTTTAAAGGTGATTGAGAGAAACTCCACTTGTATATCTAATTTCTTGGTAACTTTTTAAACCTGAAACAAATCCCAGCTCGCTTCAAATATTATTATTAAATAATAATAATTATAATAAACGCTTCTATATTTCAAACATTGGTCTCGAGGTAAGCTGTGTCTTATGTTGGCAAGCATACAGTAAGTGAAGGTAAACAAACCGACTCACCTAGACGAAATAAATGTGTGGAATCTCGTCGGCCGAGATCAATTCCCGCTACATCTCGTTACAATTCCCGAGGGTCTGTCACTCTCGGTGCGAATGCACGCTGACGCCGTCGCTGTGTTCGTCAAAATAACCACGCGTTGAGTGCAAATCGACAGAGACGCCATCTTAAAACATGGCCGCTCCACATCCGAAAGATGTTATGAATCGCGACGTGCAATGCTACGCGAAGAACGCGGAAACTGACGAGTTGGCAAATGTTAAAAAATAAACAGAGTTTGTTTGATGGTTTACATCTGTGCAAACACACACATGCACACTCACGTATATGCACTCACGTACACATGCACACCCAAAAATATATAATATATACATGCATATAAAGCCACATACATATACATATATTTGCATATATCCATACATGTAAGCAAAATTCCCAGTTTTCTGAAAACTAAAAAATGATACGCAATTTAAATAAATTTATTTCCGTAGAAACTTCGCAGGCAACTAATGTATACAAATGGGTACCTCATTGTTGTGTATTGTGTAGCAAGTTCAACCAGACTATCATTGTTATTAACTTCCATCCTCACAGAATGCTCCATACTTGTGGCCTTGTACCAAAGTTAATCTATGCTTAGTAAATAAAAATATATACAAATAATATCTACATATATTTATCATCTTTCTCTCTCTCTCTCTCTCTCTCTCTCTCTGTCTCTCTCTATATATATATGTATGTATGTATGTATGTATGTATGTAACCAAATAATAAGACAAATACAATAAACATCAACTTGAATTTCTTTGTGGTATTTATTGCTCTATCAACTTATTAATATTGAATTCTTATTTCGTAAAGATTGCTTATCAATAACATTTACTGAATATTTATTGATGGTCTTAAATCACACACACACACACACACACACACACACACATATATATATATATATATATATATATATATATATATATATATATATATATATAATTTTCCAATTATGATTAATACATTTTTTTCTTTTTACTTAATAATATCACCTAAAATGTTGAAATTAATACAGAATTTTAAGAGATATAAAATTTAATGAATTTTTCTAATTAAAATTTTAAAAAATGAAAAAATTCTTATAATGATTTATTATACATCGAAGTTTGGGTCTCTTTTTCATCATAGTATTCTCTTTTTTAGGAAATTTTTGGAGTTACCTTATATATATATATATATATATATATATATATATATATTTCTTGTGTATAAAGTTTCTTTTATGTTCATAGATACGTTTTTTAAATTTCTGTAAGTTTCCATATATATATATATATATATATATATATATATATATGTATGTATGTATGTATGTATCCTATTTCATACGCGAGCGATGAAGTTTGCGTGATTGTTTTCACAAAGGAAGCAAATTTTGTTTAAAAATGGATGCGCTCCAATACAAATGGCAAAGGATTTCTTGCAAAAGAATATTAAAGATTGACTTGATAATCCAGTGTTTTATTTCATATATATATATATATATATATATATATATATATATATATATATATATATATATATATATATATATATATTTACATGAAAATTCGTTATGTTGGTGAATCCTTATCTATAAAAATTGAATGAAATAAAAAAGTATCCGCCATATCAAGCGCTAGGAGGATGTTAATACATTTATTAACAATTTTACAATTACAATATAATTATTTGTAGTGAGTTTGAAAAGTACAGATCCGAAAAACAAATGTCCATTACAAGTGAGAAACTTGATTGTTGTGTCTGTGTTCGCAGTTTTTTCGTCAGCTAGATACGAAAACGCATTCTTTAAAAAATTAAGTATTTAGCGAAATCGTAATATGAAAATTGCACTCCTGGGTATATATATATATATATATATATATATATATATATATATTTATATGTGTGTGTGTGTGTGTGTGTGTGTGTGTGTGTGTGTGTGTGTGTGTGTGTGTGTGTGTGTGTGTGTGTGTGTGTGTGAAACAACTGTAGGTGGTATAATTCTTTAGTATATTTTTAAAACTGGTAGTTTTGTTCAATAAACAGCTAGAACACACACACACACATACACGTAGACACACACTTTAAGTTAAGTTATATGTCTTCATCATTCTCGTTGCTGCTGCTGTTATTGTTGCTTCCTTTGAGAATCCTCTAGCGGATTTTGCCGAACAACATGTGACACCAAAATTGTTTTGCACTGCGGTGCCTTTCTTCGTAGTATTCTGTGCTAGTTCCAGAGTTGTAATTGTCCACTGTTCCTTCGAATTTTCATTGCTTTCATTTTTTTTTGTAAATAACATAAATACTGTAGTTAGCATCTTATCCAGAACCATATGTAATAATATTAGCATTTAAGAAAGAAAATAATTCAGATCATCTCATCTATACAAAAACATATATGCCAATGGATGATGAGGGATTCTAAATTCGAGCAAAAATATTTTAAAATTTTATTGATTAGTCATTTGGTCAGATTATGGAAAATGGTTCGGACCGAGAACTTTTCAGCAGTTTCTCATACATAACTATTGAACACTAATACATTTGTATGCACGTGTTTGTAATTGCATACGCGACGCTTAAAATGTTTTGTAATCTAAGACATGTTGCAAACGTCAATTTCTTGTCTTTCTCAATCAGGAAAATATTGCTTCGTTTTGGGATTAGATCCAGTTCGACATTAAATGCATAGGCGGTCACGCAGAAGGCAAGAAAATGAGCTGGGCGGTGAACGGTAGGAATGATCGTCATGATATACCACAAAAAGAGAAAGAAAGTGTACTGCCGACAAAAGAAGGAAAAATAATTGAATCATAAGAAAATTAGCAAGGATAAAATGAAATTGTAAATGTTTTCGCATTTGTATTTGGGACTGTTTATTACAAATGGGAATATGCATACGTAAATAAAGGCGTAAGTCAGTAAGCATGCATTTACCAACACATAACATCTCTTGAAGTACAGACAAAGTAAGTGGAGGGTTTTGAACAATCTGATAGCTGAATATAATTTCATAATGTAACAATACTCTTAATTATCATTTATATAAATTTGGAAGAACACACACGCACACGTACACTCCCATATATATGCATATAAGCTAAGAGAAATAGAAAGATAATTCTTATTTGGTATCTTCTTCAATATATACAAATCTTGTAAAGCTCTGATTGTCTAAAATTTTACTTCAATGAAAAGTTTTTTAATGTTTCTTTAATGCAATTTTCTGTGTATTCCATACATACATATATATATATATATATATATATATATATAACATGACATAATTTTAACGTATATATATATATATATATATATATATATATATATATATATATATGTGTGTGTGTGTGTGTGTGTGTGTGTGTGTGTGTGTGTGTGTGAACGTTAAAATTATGTCGGGTTTTATTGATTCTGTTCTAATTGAAACAGAACTACTTTGATTTGACATATTTTTCATATCATTATAATTTTATGGTTATTTTTAAATTAAGTTTACTAATCATCTCTTAAATAATAAATGATAAACATGTTTTTGATTTACTAATATCATCAAGGACGTTTATATGCAGCGCCAATTGAACTATTTTTGACTTTTGCAGAATTCTATCGATTTATTTTAAATTTTGTCAAATTTGAAGGAGATATATTTTTGACCGATGTTTTTTAAATGTCCATTGTCATTATTTATTTGGGGGCATTTTATGTTTCTGTGTATTTTTATAATATTCATCAGAGTACTCGAATTGTTTTTACATTGTACGATGTTCATACATGCAACACGAATGTTTTAAGAATACAGAAGTCTAGTTCAAATCTCGTCAGAAACTAATTCTGTCTTTTAGATTCACGCTACTATATAAACGTTGTAAAATGTGAAAATGATCGAAGCATTGAAATAAAAAGCAACAAAAATAAATTAAGTAAATTATCTCAAAATTACTACTACTACTATTAAAAATAATTATAATCCAATCCCCAAAACAAACTACTCGCAACTATTTGTAATTTGTAAAATAGATTTAAAAATGTGGCAATTATAGATTTATCACTGAATTGTGAAACCATTTACAGAAGTAGTCGTGGACATAGTATGACTCAGGGATAATCTTTGTGTTTGAGTTTAATCAATATATATATATATATATAAATTATCCAAATGATTGTTCGTTCAGGGCGCTTTCGGCTACTCTATAAACTATTTTCATGGATTTTGGGTGTACTGCTGATTTTGGGTGTACTGCTGTACGTTGATGCTTAAAAAATAAAAAAACTTAGCAAAAGAAAAAAATGACTTGTCAGTAATTTTTAATGGGACAGATATAAGAGAGAGATTGCTGCCCAAACACACAACTATATATATATATACAAAATGTATCTGAACAACAAAGTTTTATTAATTCCGGTTTGACTGAAAACATACGAAAGTTCTTTGTTGAAATATCTGTAATTAATTTTCTTCTTTTCTGACAAGTGGTCAAATTAATATCAGGATTTTAGAAACCGAAATTTCTATGCTTTTCCATCAAATATATATATATATATATATATATATATATATATATATATATATATATATATATAATATATATATATATATATATATATATATATATATATATATATATATATATATATATTGCACATAAAGTGCTGGTGTTAATAAGACAGTGCTCTATGTAATACCTGAAGATTGCGTTTTGCATGAAACTCCGAGTCTTGCGAACGGTGAGGGATATGTATATTTATTAATTACACACACACGTATATATATATATATATATATATATATATAATTTTCTGAATATTCAATTCTTTGTGATGTACAGGAGCTTATATATGTGCATATACTGTGTGCATATTTACACTATAAAAACAACGAATAGAAAAATAACATTCTTTTACTTTGATTTGCTAATCCTTACGTTTGTAATAAATGTGTTACCTGTTTGAACTGTTCCTGAAATGTCCAATGATGAGATGGTCCTGTGGTGTCGACGCTGGGGTTTGGTACTGTGTGACTGGGCGCCGACGCTGGCGGCAACGTCGCTAACGTCGGTGCCCCAGGAAGTCCTCTATTTGGGTTGACCACGCCGACCGCGCCCCCGGCCGCTGCTGCGGCTGCCGCTGCAAATCTTTCTAAATAAGCGGCATGATTGATGATGTCTAACCTGGAGTGGTCCGCTTTCAAGTCCCCGGTTGAGCCGAGTCGGCTATGGGCACCTGGTGGCGTGGTCACATAGTCTACAGGGCTGGCACCGCCGCCGGTACCGAGACCGACACTGCCAACACTACCAACGCTGGCCACACTACCCGCTCCACTTGCTCCACCGCCGCCGCCGCCGCCGCCACCTCCTCCACCTCCACCTCCCCCGCCACCGCTTCCACTTCCGGATCCGGTACTTGCAGACCCAGTACTGGATCCAGTGCTGCTATTGCCTCCGTTGCCCGCATTTCCCGATGCACCGTTTCCAGACCCTGTGGTCCCGGTTGCTGTTGGGATCGGGTGTTTGCGCAGGTCCTGTTCGCGTTGTTGTTGGATGCGTTCGTGCAGTCTCAAATCCTTAGCACGCAACTCTTCGTGTTGTCGAGCGATGGCCTCCTCGTGAGCCTTCAGCTCGCGTTCTATCTCCTCACGCTCTTCTCGTTCCTGCTGTTTGAGTTTCTCGTACAATTCTCGATCGGCTGGATCCATTTTGTCCGTGCAGATTTCGCTGTCGTCCCCGTTGTCACTGGCTGCGTCTGAGTCAACATCAGACTCGTGTAAATCTCCGTTTGACTGCAAATAAGCAAAACAAAAATAAATAAATTATAAAACAAAAACACACAGTAACAATTGTCAGAAAAGAAATCTTTGATACTCGTCTCTTCATTTAGGTGACACTGTCCCCACTCTACACATGTTGGCTTGTTGGAAGTCGGAAGTAAAACATCGACGGTAAGCGATTTCTTCATCTGCCCAGACATTTTTGGAGACGAAATTTTGGCATTTAACTTGTTAATGATCACGCTTAGCTAGCTAGTTAGCTAGACAGATTAGGAGTAAAATAGATCACTCCAGACCGATAACTAGATAAGTTTAAAGAGGGTATAATTAAAAGGAAAGAAATAATTTGATTCATTGGCCAATTGGCCTGACGAAAGCTAAAAGATATATCTAAAGACATTGAATATCTCTAGTGAGGAGTGGAAATAATTGTAAAATAAAGCATTAAAAAAACAATCGATATTTACAAATACACAGAAATATGCCTAGCTGAACTCTCACTGATGCCGTTACTACAAACATTCGAAACATTTATAATTAATGTTATTTCTCAATCAAATTGCTGCTCTTTCATAAATCATACTCTTCCCATTTCAGAAAGGGCTAAATACACATGAACACGGAAGGACATGTAAGTATGAGAATATTAACATCTGGTTTATCATTTAAAGAGGCTGTTATTTTATAAACTTTGACGAGTTAGCCGATTTTATTTTGTAATTTAACAATTGAATATTGTGTTAGATATTATTTCTATTTAGTAAGAAGGTTCAAGTAATTTATATATGATTTCACAACAGAGTGATCTTTTCAACTTGAAGCTATTTACGCATTTTATATCGTCAAACATCAATAAAGAGGCTATTCGCAATAACAATTTTTTTTTACACTTCAGGATCAGACAAAAATCACAATTCTTTTAAACAGAATGTATAAAGTAAACATCCTCATTTTAATATTTTTTGAGAATAAAATATTCATTGAATAATATTTTTTAAAGTTAATACCCTCTCTCTCTCTCTCTCTCTATATATATATATATATATATATATATATATATATATATATATATACATGTATGTATGTATATACTGGCCACGCAATTAAGTACGCGTAAACAAATGCTCTTTTATGCAAATTTGAAATCGGCAAATGATGTGGGAGCAATTTTAAGGATATAAGCATTTAAACATGATGAATGTCACTTCATGTATTAGTATAGAAAAGAATGTATTTTAAGCGACTTTGAACAGGTTATAGTGCTATAGCAGTGCTTCTGTGAATTTCAGAAACAGCTGATCTACAAGAAATTTCAAAGAGAAACATTTCTAATCTTCATAGAGAATGGGTAGAAAAAGAAAATATTCCAGCATGCAGCAATTCTGCGAGCGGAAATCTCTTCTTGATAAAAAGAAATGTCGGGGAAGAATGTTCAAATTGATTCAAACTGATCAAAGGCAACAGTAGCTCAAATAAACACTCTTTACAGCGGAGACATATCCGAAAGAACAACACGTGGAACCTTGAAGCAAATGCGCTACAGCAGCAGATCATACCAGGTGTCACTCCTGTCAGATAAAAACAAGAAACTGCGGCTACATTTCTCAAAGGAGCTTGAAAATTGATCAATAGTCTGATGAGTCTCGATTTCTGCTACGACATTTGGATCATAGGACTAGAATATAGCGTAGACAACCTGAAAATATAGATCCAACCTGACTTCTATAATGTTTCCGGCTGCTGGTGGGTATGGGGAATATTTTCTGGGTATATATTGGGGCCCTTGGACCAGTAAAAGATCATTTAAATGCCACAGCCTATCTAGGTATTGTGTCTAACCAAATGCCTCTATTTAGTTATTATACCTAATAAAGTGAACGGTTACATATAGCAATTTTTTGTCAGTTAACCTAGAATAACACTAATTTTATCAAAAAACCTTTTGAGTTATGATTTGCATTGACCAAGCTGAAGAAAAAAACAATACAATATTTACATATGTGCGTTTGAATCATCAGTTATAAAAGACGTATGATGTGATGGTTTTATATGATTACATTAGATTGTGTTTCTGCGCATACAGATTTTACGAGACACATACATCTAAACGAAGTACATTTTTATTTATTACTTTAGTTTCTAAATTACACTGGTTACCCCGATTCCCAATAGTTTTGTCCAAGAGGTTGTATAATATAAGATATAACAGTTTCTTTGACTACTTAATGCATTAAAGCGCTTGTCCCGGAAATAATAAGTTCAAAGCTGGGCCAGAATTATCGCTCATACAGAGGAAGCAAAGATCAATATGATCAGGAAAAACTGACTATAACACGTTTTGATATTCATTTGGAAGAACGCCGAGTGTGACGGATAAAGTAATGACATTAGATAGATAGATAGATAGATAGATAGATAGATAGATAGATAGATAGATAGATAGATAGATAGATAGATAGATAGATGTGGAGACAGACAAATAGTTCAGTGAGCGTTAAACACACAAAAAATAGGTGTAAGGCGTTCAGTGGTCATTAAACACCAAATTGTAGGTGTCAGACTTTCAGTGAGCAATAAACTCAGGAGCCTTCGGTGAGCATTAAACACGAAAACCTAGATCTAGGCTGTTCGGTAAGCATTAAACATTAAGCCAGTAGTCTAAGACGGTTAGTGAGCATTAAACTGAATACAATTGACTGATTAAACTAATTCCCTAAACTTCGAACTATGGTAAGTTTTCGAGTTACTTGGTTGGCCGTTCCAACTTTGTCATAATCCTAGGTTAGTTGAGTTACTAGTATCGATCAGTCCTTAGAATTCGCCTTTCTTTAAACCTCGCTTTGTGACAAGTGTTCTAAAAGAGAAAAAGAAAAAGATAATGGAGAGGTACGCGAAAGTTTATTTAAAAAATGGAAGTGAAATATTGAGAAGATGGTAAAGGACGCTTAAAACGAAGGAAATAAAAAAGCTCGGAGTGATGAGGGTGATAAATAGGGTTGGTTGGTAAGAGACAAAAAACGAAAGAAATGCCTGAGAAAGAGAGGAGATGAAAGATAAGAAGCAAGACCCTGAAAAATATTTGAGAAGATCATAGTTACGAATAAAATTTCGAGATATACCATATAAAAAACTGGAGAATGAAGGAAAGGAAATGGTTCAATGTCAAAAAAAAAAACTGCAAATAAAAAGATAGTGACAGGAAACGACCCATATATAGCTACTCATAAACAGAGCATTATTAATTAGGACGTCGTCAAAGGGCAGGGATAGAAAAGATTTATTCGTACGTGTGCGAAGAAATAGGCACATATGGCACATAAAAAGTTTATGTATTATCGAGTTTGAGAAAGAAACACGTTTGTACATATAAACAATGTCATCTGATATCACACACTCTAACACAATTCCAGGTAAAATTTGCACACACACACACACATATAGATAGATATATATATATATATCAAGCCATTGCGTCTAGCAAGAAACAGACTGTCGCCGCTCTGTTTTCCATTGTTATATTTACAATCACTCTATTCCTGATATTGAGCCACTTTAACCCATAAATATAGCAAACCTTATAAGTATATTTTTGTCAAAGATATATACCGCTTCTCATACTTTTAAACACTTCAGATATTATCAATATATAAAATTGGATTATTGTTGCCAATTTGCAGAATCAGGGAAACCTGTATATATATATATATATACAAAATGCATGTAAATGTTTTATATATGTATGTATGCAGATAGATGCAAACATATAAAACTGCATGGCTACGAATACACAAACTGATGAAGGTTTGTGAATTTGATTGCTTAATCATGGACTGGAATATCCGGAATGATGTACGGAAAATGTCATTCAGATTAGCACCTGAAAGAAATCCAAGTCTATTAATTATTGAATTACAAATATACAAAATACACTGAGAGTGAGAGAGTAAGCGAGAGATTATGCGAGAGAGTAAGCGAGCATAATAGTTAGTTCGAAAGAGACTAGCACGGACATTTTGGTGTCTGAAGTTGTCGGAGATAGACTTATAAATAGTATTATCAATTTTCCTGTCGTTTTCACTTGGCCAGTCCAGTTAATACACAGTTCATCTATACCATGACGAAAAGGAAGAAATCTTTTTATTTGTTTAATATTTCATTGCCTTCGCACGTTTCAAACTAAAATCTGTATATTGGAAGTTTATAAGTTGGTAGTTTTCAATCTGTGATAAATGGAAATGTTTAAAAAAGAAAAGAAACAAATTATTGCTGTCTTTGTGATGCGTCTGCGTTGCCATGTTATTATCCAATGCAATATTCACGACTTCATTTATTCTGACGACGTGGTGATATTAATATAAGTGAATGATGAGAATATATAAAAAACAAGTGTTTGATTTTAATTTTCATTACTTAAACTTTATCAGAAAATATTCGTATTATTCACACGTTTGAATTAATACTGATTCAACAACAGATAAGGTTTCATATTTTTATGAGTGCTGAAATGCACGTTGAGGGCGTGTGTGTGCATATATACAAAAAAGAGAAAGTGATACACACATACACGCACACTATGTGGATGAAATATACAAAGTTCATTTTTTATCTGTTTTCTGTTTCAAGTACTTTTGACTATGTCTGTTATGAACAACAACTGGGTGTTATCAGTGTTATACACACACACAGACACATACACACACACACACATATATATATATATATGTGTGTGTGTTACTGTGTCTAAATAAGCATACATGAATTGTATGCATATGTAAACCAAGTATATACATAGGTGCCCTTTCCAAAAAAATCATTCAATCATCAAATATTACCGAAAAAAAGCAGCGTACCTCAGACACCTTACTGCACTTAAAAATATTCTAGTGATACCACACTTTCTTATCCCAGCATTCTTTTCAATTTCTAAGCAGTCTGCAACGGCCTATTTCGGGATGGCGATCATTTGCTTGATTGCACTCTCCTTAATCATTTTCTTCATTCAAAATGACGACTTGTATATTTTCTCTTTATATATGAATGAAAGAATGGATGCATTCATACGTACAAATAT
>OZ038492.1:48001751-48029251 GCA_964036315.1 Acanthosepion esculentum | reverse complement strand
AAAATAAAATTAAACTCAAAATAAATATATTAAGAATTCCAAACATGGTCAAAACTTTAAATACATGCGCACATGTTTATACACATAGCCACACACACAGACACACACGCACATATGTATATATACATATGATAAACAATAAACATATAGTTTTATGATATGCTATATTTATAGATTAAAGGACTTAGTATCATGATAGAGCGTTTGTAAATATAAAGTCGGACACTGAGGTTAACACCTCACAGCGACAGTCTGTTTCATGCATAAACGCAAGCTTAAGACTTGAAGACTGAATATATATACAAACACGGATACACATTATTTATTATTACTCTAAACGCTATACTTAATAGATACACGCATATATATATATATATATATATATATATATATATATATATATGTGTGTGTGTGTGTGTGTGTGTGTGTGTGTGTGTGTGTGTGTGTGTGTATGCACGATATGGACAATTTTAATATATTTTGCATCTGCCACTCACACGCACGCGTGCTCTCTCTTTCTATTTCGTACACACACACACACTCGCACAAACAAACTTTATAATACATACATATGTATAGGTAGGTAGGTAGATAGATAGATAGATAGATAGATAGATAGATAGATAGATAGATAGATAGATAGATAGTGTCAAACATACATATACAGATCTAAATATATTAATAGATAACTAAATATACACGCATTCCGATATGCACACGTTCACGCAGGCATTCCGTCATAGTCAATGAAACGTGAAATTATTTGTTGAAAAATTTCATTCATAGATCGTAATATATCACACATGTCAGTCACGGAGTGTTTTCAAGTTTGTAAAAGGTATGTGCCTCACTTTTCTCCGTTCTTGTATCCTTTCTAAATCAGTTGGTGATGGTGTTGAAGTTGTTGTTGTGCTGGTAGTTGTAGTGGTTGGTGAGGTTGAAATATCTGTGGTTTCCCGCCTTTTGTTCCACTTCTTGTCGCTCCGATTGTTAATCGGGTATTTTATCAGTTTTGGTTGTTCCACTCCGGAGACGGGTATCTTTGATGGAAGAAGAAGAACGACTCTGAGAAGTTACTGGACAAAACAAAATACTGCCAATATTTTTTAAAAAGATCAGTTAAATCCTCAAATTACTCTTTTCCAAATTAATTGTTTCAATGTAAATGTGTGTTCACACACATACACGCACACATACATAAACGCACACAAACACACACGCAGATATATATATATATATATATATATATATATATATATATATATATATATATATATATATATATATATATATATATTTGTATACACCTTCCAGCATATTTTAGTACATGGATTAAAAATGGTGATAGTTTTAAATAAATTGTATGCGTGATACCATATTATATACATTAGGCTAAAGTTCGAACTAGTCCCTTCCCAGTAGGGGAAAGTACTGTTAAGCATAGCATGCTTTTAGGACAGGCTTCTTAAGTAGAGCCTAAATTGAAGTATGCTAAACATTAAAAGTCTTTCGTTGCTGAGCAGTTTAAAAGCACGTTCAGCTGAACAGGGTTTTCGCCTACAAGAGTAATGCAGGTTCAAACCCTGCAGGAAAAGTGCATTTTTATTAAGGCTCTCGAATGTACATGCCGGTAGATGCATATTTGAACTGTTTAATAAGCAGAGATGTCTACTCAAATATGTGTATCTACTAAATATAACGTTTAAAGTCATAAGAAATAATGTGTATGCCTGTATGCTAATGTAACACTGCATAATAAATAAATATTTATTACTCTACTTTTGCATTGAGTCGTTTTAAATTAATGTTTTGAACATATATATATATATTATTCGTGTATGTAAGTATATATATATATATATATATATATATATATATATATATATATATATATATATATATATATATATATGAAGAAATATAGTCTTAAAGTGTGCTATATTTATGGGATAAAGTGCTCAATATCAGAGATAGAGCGTGTGTAAATATAAAAGTGAACATAGAAGTCAACACTTAGAGGCGACAGCCTGTTTCATGCTAGATGCAATCGTCAGGCCACCTGATGATTGCATCTAGCATGAAACAGACTGTCGCCTCTAAGTGTTGACTTCTATGTTCACTTATATATATATATATATATATATGTGTGTGTGTGTGTGTGTATCTTATTAATATAAACGTTAGATTTAATTCGATACACTTCTTTTGCTTTTTAAAGAGTGTAATTAATATGTACCAGCATAAAGATCGATAAGTCCTACTAAATAAATGTTAGAGTCAGGTAGAAATTAATTTTCCTGTCTAAAAATGAACAGATGTCAATGGAAATACTAAATAGCTAGTAAATAAGAAATAAGTAATAATGTCAGATTAAAATAATCCATTAATTGTTAAAATAAATCAAAGAAAAATTATTTTGTTTACATTTCGGGTATGAAAATAAAAGTTTGGAGGTAAAAAATTCTGAATGTCCTAACGAGTAATGTATTTTGAAGAGGCGAATTGAAGCCGATTTACAATGTTCTGACGTGATTTTAAAATGGTTTTAATTATTAAATGGGGTAATATAGTTTCGATTCCTGACAGAAGGTATCTTTTCTTTCTTTCTTGAGGCAGGTAGACGGTAATTTCACTGCCTTAAACCAAACGGTCATGTATATGCAACACATGTACCAGCTAAATATCGCGTTCATAGTGATACGAAATAATATCCGAATAAAGAAAAAATATAAATTGCGTGAATATATGTGTGCGACTTATAGAAGGCTCCCGTGAACAATTTTAATGTGTTCCGAAAATGTATGCATCTATGTTTGCGGATATGCGTGCATGTTCATTTATTAATTTCCAGATTTCGTGAATATTTTCTAAATTTTTGAAAACTTTATTTTTAAAAATGATGTCTCTATGACTATGAGAATATATCTATGGCTGGATACACACGCACACAAACACACACATAGATATTATATATATGTGTGCTTGTGTGTGGTATTATATATATATATATATATATATATATATATATATATATATATATATATGTGTGTGTGTGTGTGTGTGTGTGTGTGTGTGTGTGTGTGTGTGAGTGTGTGTGTGTGTGTGTATCCAAACATAGACTGTTTTAATTGAAAATCCTGGTAAATGCATTCGTCAAACAAATTAGGAACAAAAACAAAACTTAAAAGATTGATAAAATATGGAAGAACAAAATATACAAGAAAATACGTTAAAAGAAATACAAACAAGAAAATAAAACACTTAAAAAAATTAAATTAAAAAAAGAAATAAGGGAAAAAAAGAGAAAATAAAGTCAAATAAAGAAAGAAAGAAAGAAAGAAAGAAAGAAAGAAAGAAAGAAAGAAAGAAGAAAACTGTTGGTTTCTAAATTCTTGGCAACGTTTTTATTTGGGAATATACAAAATCTCCACACTCTCTCCGCTTCACCCGCAGCAACAATATAGAAATTGTTTAGATTTGTATTCCAAATATTTGTTTCCTATTAAAATCTTTTGATATTCAGAACAACCTTTTCTATGTTCATTATTTCCTTGTCCTTAATTTTGTGAACATTTTGAATTGTTTTTCATGCATATTATGCTGAAAGTGGGAAGAGAGAGTTATTAGGGAGGAGAAACAGATAAAAACAAAACCGTTTCCTCTTTTAAAAATTTATTTTTCAAAACTTTACTCACAAGAAATTGATTTTCTTTTTCTATTTCTTTCCCGTTAAACATCTGATTTGAATTTTGATCATTATTTTTCCAAAGGAATGATGCCATCAAATACCATCAATGTCATAACATTGGGCAGATTTCGAGAAATTTAAAAGTAAATTGAAATTTACTGATAATTATTTACGTCTCTCATCAA
The DNA here is from genome assembly GCA_964036315.1 of Acanthosepion esculentum. Classification (NCBI taxonomy): domain Eukaryota; kingdom Metazoa; phylum Mollusca; class Cephalopoda; order Sepiida; family Sepiidae; genus Acanthosepion; species Acanthosepion esculentum. The sequence goes on along the minus strand of OZ038492.1, from coordinate 48,025,378 downwards.
CAGATAAACTAATGAAACATAAATTCGATGCTGTGCTAATAACTCTTCTCATCCTGACCAAAAGATCAAATGGAAGATTTTCTTTTTGGAATGTCTATTTGATCGGGGTGAGGAAATTTTAACATCATTCGCCTGTTGAAAAATATATTTAGAATGCGTGTACATACGTAACTGTACAAGCACATGTATACACATTTTCAATAAAAGAATGCATTTTAATAAAAATAAAAATTTACATATTTACATACTTTTTTTATATGTATTTATGTATATTCCATATATTCAGAAAAGTTCACATTTTTTATCTCAGTAGTTTTGCATAGAAATGCACATGCGTTAAATATTTGAAAAATCTATTGAACATATTATCAGATGCCATATTTATATTCTTTCTGAACGGGCGAATGAACACTAATTCTAACTTTCAAATGTTGAATTCTTAACACACACACACACACACACACACACACACACACACACACACACATATATATATATATATATATATATATATAGAGAGAGAGAGAGAGAGAGATAGATATAGATATTGGTCAAATATTGGTCAAATATGGGGGAATAAATCTTCATATATATATATATATATATATATATATATATATATATATATATATATATATATATATATATATATATATAAACATGCACTAGTTTTCAAATTGTCAGATTAACTGTGCAGCAATCATAATATTATTTCCACAAATCTAAAACGTCATATTATTGGGATCAAAGTCTAGATCAGTATAATTATTTAACAAATAATCGAAGATTATGTAAATTTATTTTTGAAATATTAATAAACATAAAATCCATTCCAAATCACTCGATCAGCTTTTGAATAAATACATTCAATAATATTTGAGATGAATGATAAATACAAATAGAACCATTTTTAAAAAAACTAAAGGAACAATATTGTTCCAAATAAATACCAAATTAGAATATTGAGTATATAATATTTATTTCTTGAGTTAAGCATAACTCCGAATATATTTCTCTAAATTCTGGGGTTTTGTAGAGACATTTTTTTCACACTTATTTGGGGTAAACTTGATTTTTAAATCTGTTTAATGTTGTCCTCTTTTGAGGAAATCTTGTTTTACTCAAGAAGTTTATTTTTTATTGCATTCGCTCTTTGAATAATTACTCACATGTATCATGTAAATAACTAAGATAGATAGATAGATAGATAGATAGATAGATAGATAGATTCATTGATATTTGTTGCTTTTTTCTCTCTCCAAATACTAATAATACAATAAAGTTATCAAATATTTGACAAGGGACTTTGAAAGGAATGAAGATGTTAAAAGTCAGATTCATGGGTACAAAGTAAATTTTTCAGCACCGGCGCCATCATATGCAATGCATGTTATTCATAAATGATTGGCACACAATTCGACAATTTCACAGAGAAATATTTTAAGGCGCTGATAAAAGCAGAGCTGATCTTTGAAAGATAAAAAAATATTTTCTTAATTTCATTTAAATATGAAAATATTATAAACTATGTGAATAAAATGATTTAACTATTTCTTAGTAAGACATTAAGAAACAATTTCTGAAAAGTAACTTATATTACATTGTTATATCACACACACACACATACACACACACACACACACATATATATATATATATATATATATATATATATATATATATATATATATGGAGAGAGAGAGGAGGTATAGAAATCAACATTGCTTGGACTGAAGGTGTGAAACCGAGGTTAGCATGCAGTGATGATTTCCACGCCATCTCTATCAACAACTGCAAATTTAACAAATTATGAACAACATACGCACACACACATGTATATTTGTATACTTGTGTGTTGGTGTGTATGTGTAATATATATGTACCCTGTATAATACAATGTGTGCTTTGTACACTCAAGTTCTCATGCATTTGTTCTCGATAAGTTTACCCGAAGTGTAAACAACAAAATTGGAAACAGAGAGGTGTGTTTAAAAATTCATTTGAATCTGTCATAACACCCACGAATTTTAATGTATTTACACGGATATGCACCCACATACGTGCCTGCATGCGTGTATGTGAGTATACGTTTTAACCTGTCATTTTTCTTTTGATCAGTATATGAATAGACTGTCTGTTTCTATTCTTTATTTTATTTCTCGTTTCAATCGTCAATCCGATAATTCTCCACTCTGAGAATGACTGAACAAAGAATCTTGTACTGAAATACACATACATAAACAAGTCCTATGAAGGGAGGCAAGAAATAAATAAAAACAATAAACTGTAATTGAAATGCCAGTAATAAAAAATCTTGGAGAGACTGAACGAATGGAAATATGATGGGGTTTATTTATCAAACAACACTTCTTATTTTTTAAAACCTAAAAAAATGACATCAACTAAACGTTTTATGAATTCTAAAAGAAATAAAATGAAGAAAAATAGAAAAACAATCATATGCATATATATATCCCTTACCGATATTGTAAGTAATCAACTTAGATGGTTTGTAGAGATAAAAATTTAATTGAATATGAAAATAAAAAAATGTAAATATATACAGATATGCACAGACACACACTTTCGAGATGAAAGGAGTTTACATTTTCAGACCATTGTTTATTTTTCTCTCTCTATCTGTCTCTTTTTGTCTCTCTATTTCATACATATGCACACATCCACATACATACGCATCTACATACAAACGAACGTAGATAGATAGATAGATAGATAGATAGATAGATAGATTATAAAATATCTTTAGCCTTTATTAACTATGTAAATGCATTTTCATTTAATAATGTTATAATTCATAGTGATGTTATTTTTAAACTGATTTCAGTAATAAAAGTTTTTAAATCGTACAGTTTTTGAATTATGTATAAATTTCCTTGATCGTTGGTGCAGCATCTCTTGCTGATCTTTCTTTGCGTTTAATATTTTGCACAAATTATCAATATCTAATACCTCGAAAAATTTCGAAAGAGTCACAGATCCGAAATTCGAAACATGTCATCAGCATACAGTGACTAAAAAAGTAAATTAAATAGAATTATGTATTCAAATATTCACTCAAAATAATCAAATATTTTAAGAGTATTAACAGAAAAAGAATATAGAATTTGGATTATGATTTCTGTATGGAACATAAAACTTGAATGATTTCACCTTAGAATATTTTGTATTTCAAATAATAAATAATAAAGTGAAAATAATTTTATGGTATCGTATTTGTATAAATTCCTAAAAGATTGTTGATAATTTCAGTATCAGCAATGCGTTGTTAGCATGCGCTCTTTATATATTTATAGCTGCTGCTAAATTTCGAAGTTTATCGACAAAATCAAACCCAATAATAAAAACAAGAATCAAGACATTCATATATATATAATGAAAGTAAATATATGAAATCAAATGAATGAAATTAAGCATCGTTATTAGTTCTTAGCTTTATAACATTTTTTAAATATGTTGATTTTGATTACTGATTTCTCTATAAATATACATGCATATACGTGTAGACATATATGCATGCACATGCTTATATTTTTACATTATTACGAGTGCATAAAGCACATATTAGTAAAGTATTAATAAGGCACACACACACACATATATAGTTGTGTAGCAGTAAATATTTATTTCGTTAACCTCCTACACACACAGACACACACATACACACACACACACACACACACACACACACACACATATATATATATATATATATATATATATATATATATATATATATATATATATGTCTGTGTTTGTGTGTATCATGTATGTATGTATATATATATTAGAGTTGTGTTGTGGACAGCGAATGGAACTAAAAATAAGATTAAAATTGCATTCTATCCTGAATAATAATAATAATAATAATAATAATAATAATAATAATAATAATAATAATATCATTTGCAAAGTAGTTATATTTGCAAAAAAAAACTGGCATAAAAAGCAAGCAAAGAAAAGAAAAGTTGGACAACTTTTTTGATCCTAAGTATCGTACAGTCAACACAAACTCATAATATTTTCCACTTTCACTTTTACTTTCAGATAAAAAGAATCATACGAAAAGAAAAACAAGATATGAAGATATTCATATGGAAGGATGTACAATAATGGTTTAAAAGACGATGAAGAAGCCGAAATATTTTATGATAAGGTCCGAAATAGAATAATATTATATATGATCTATAGAAAATATGATATTAGATTTGTTGAAATAATTTTAATTATTATAGCATTTAAATATATCAGTAATGATTCTTACATAAGAAAAAACCTTTTACATAAAAATGTAAATGTTAACAGAAATCCTAGCTACTGCAAGTATATACACTAACACAATCGATTCATTTTATTACGGGTGCCTGAGAAGACCTCCAGAAAACTTTAATTTCAGCGGAAATCAGATAACTCAACTGTAATTAATGCAGCTGATAGTAAATAAAAATATTGTTTAATCTGCGAAAGAATACGTTGCTTTTTCGATACATCCAAATTGTGCTAGTTTCATGTGATGTGAAAGAGAAGTAAGAGAGAAAAGAATGAGGTGGTAAACTCACAGCGACCCCAAACAGCCACAGTGTCAGTGAACAATGGTCAGCCTGCATTTATGGATGAAACATTTCAAATATAAATGCTATTTTATAGTGTTCTTATAAATATTTTCTCACAGTTATTACTGGGAGAAAATCAATTACCACAGGCTCAAGAAAATTACACACACACACACACACACACACACACACACACACACACATACATCGGTTCTCTTTGGTCACCGAATGGAAAGTCGTTTATTGTAAGCAACATTCTACAATCTGAAATATGCCTCGTCTTTGAATAACCCGCAAATTGTTGATAAACTGTGAACAAATCAAGCAATCGCAATGATATATTTCAATATATATTTTATCAATATATATAAATATATATATATATATATTATATATATATATATATATATATATATATATATATATATATATATATATATATGTATAGACATATGCATATATACGCGCGCACACATAAATATACATACACACACACATATATATATACATATATATATATATATATATATATATATATATATATATATATATATATATATATATATATATATATGATTTGTATGTCTTGCTTATAGTAAAAATTAATATTTGGGTTCTGTTTATGTCATTCTGAATCGTAAAATTATGCACATTTCTTTTCTTGCAAAAATTGTCAAGCTTGCAAAATTTTATAGCATAAATTTAAATTGTTTCGTCCGTTTAATAAATTTTTTAAGATTTCGAAATCTAAATATATGGATGTATTCAATAGTCAGGAGTGGTGGGACAAAAATAAAATGAAACTAAAACCCAAGAAAAATAAAATAGGAAATACATAACAAAAGTTTTAAAAATAAATATCATATTTGGAGAAATCGAAATTGAAAAAGTTAATGAGAGAAACCAAGCTTTACGATACAATTCTTACTTTCACAAACACGAACGGGTAACACAAATAAAAAAATGCGGAATATATGATGATGAAAAGCTCGGCTGGGAAAATGATGAGTGTTGAAATTTGGTTGTCTCCCCTTTTCTCTCTCTCTCACCCCTTCGCTCACTCTCTCTCTCTCTCTCTCTCTCTCTCTCTCTCTCTCTTAACTCTCTCCCTTTACTTTCCCCACTATTTCAACATTTCAGTTTCTTGGCAGAAACTGACGGCCGATGTTTATTAACATACCATGAATTATTTATAATGACTGATAAATTCATTTCTTTAAATAATAGTACGACATATATATATATATATATATATATATATATATATATAGAGAGAGAGAGAGAGAGAGATAGATAGATAGATAATGAAACGGATGAGATAGATAGATAGATAGATAGATAGATAGATAGATAGATAGATAGATAGATAGATAGATAGATAGATTGAGGTTAAATTATATTCACAGGTAACAGATAATGTAAGCTTCGTGGGTGTGTTATTATAAAAATTATACATCAAAGGAACCTATGAAAGTTATGATATTAAGATCACACTGCACAAATTATACTTTTAAGTAAAGAATTTAGCAAATATTTTAGCATCAGAATTTGTTTCAAATTAATTTTCATTCTAAGATTTGCAGTTGTTTCGAACATTGAAGGAATCAATATTTTTCTAAATTATTAGATCAATAATTTAAGAGTTTTGGATAGTTTGTAAAATCAAAATAAATTATTTATAGTTGCACAAATTCTATCAAACATAAAATCCATAAAGCCATGAATTATTACACAGAGAGAGACACATACGAGTGTACACACACGAGCGTATGCACACATACACGGAAACACGCGCGCACATACACACGCAATTATACGTACGTATATATATATATACATATGTGTGTGTGTGTGTGTGTGTGTGTGTGTGTGTGTGTGTGTGTGTGTGTGTGTGTGTGTGTGTGTGTGTGTGTGTGTATTATCTTATAATCCAACATTATCTTACTCGGAATTAACCATGAACCCTGTGACCGTAGAATCCACTAAATGAAGGAAAGTCAACTACTGCATCTCATTCAGGTTAAGATAGGCCATCTCAAACTTGTCGTCGCGATGGGAAATCAAAAAGGCTTCATATTGCAATGTGGAAAATGTGGCAGTGTTTATCTAAATTAAGTGAAGAATGGCAGCATCATATGTTTATCACAGAAATCAGACAGCAAAAACTCGCTTTTGAAAGCTGTCAACACTCAGTAAAAAGGCAATGAGCAAATGTGGTCACCCTTTTTCAAGAAGTAAAGATACATGTATTTTATAAACCAATTTCATAAATCCTATAAAATATATCGTCGTTATTTTGAAACGTGAAATATGAAAAACACTCCGAAAACCTGCAAAACATTTGCTTTCTTCAGTTTGAATATCCTACCCGAGAAGATGACAAATTTCGTGTTCAGTGTTTGCAAATGCAATATCATTCAAAGCCATTACATTTGAAATCATTAGAAAGTAATCGTGATAAAACCGTCCTATTTTCATTTGCGTTATGATATTCATAAATGGTACATGTCGTTGAATAAAGATTCATGTTTGAAAAGAGAACTATTTACTTTTGTCCTTTCACTGTGAATCGATATAAAAGATTTGCATATATAAAAATATCATTTCGAACTGTATTTATATAAATGTGCACTTATATGATCACATATGCATCTATTCACATACGTCTAAGGTACGTCACATGCACACAAACACGCATACAAGCACACACACACACACACACATATATATATATGTTATATGCAGAAATATTGTGTATATGTACACTGTGTCGGAGTTTATTATGTAACTGGTAGCTTCTTCATTATACTGTAAATAAATATACAATAATGTACTTATTTGCATTTAGTTTTTTAAAAATTTCAGATGTATAAAGATGTCCATTGGTGATAAAAATGATATAACCTCAAAATAGAAACAAGATGATTTTTGTGAAACTGTATATTTATTTTTACTGCGTAATGGAACACAATATTTGAAACTATAAAAGATGTTGAGCTGAGATCAGAGAACAATTAAAAGACATTGAAAACATTTACAAAGTAAGTATAAAGATGGCACTAACTATGATAAAAATATTAGAGGAAAAGAAAAGGAAAAAGTCGATTGACCGGCAAAAAATATTTAAAGTGGGTGTTGCAAATTTAAACAGAGAAAAGATGAAAAATATTAAGATTTTTTTGGCTAAATATAGGAAGGTAAACAAAATAATACCTTAAGTTAGCATGACATAGTGTTAATTCGAACAGAGAAATACATGAAAATGTTTTTTCAGCATTAAAATTACTAGTGAGAAACTGATGAATATGGAGCTATATTTATTAATGAATGCTATATTAGATAGACCTGATGACTAGGCCAGAGGTTGGGTTTTTCATAGCTAACCAACAAAAGAATGAAAGGTTAACAACTAAAAATAATCAGTGTAGATATGATACATTAAAATTATAGATCACTTCAAAGTTGATGTTGGCGTCAAGATATATGTAGAGATTTATAGTAATTTCTTGGGCAAAATGAGTAGCACACCTCAATTCTCTATTTTTCTCTCTGTATGCATGTGAGCGTGCACGTGTGTGTGTGTGTGTGTGTGTGTGTGTGTGTGTGTGTGTGTGTGTTAAGGTAATATACAACTAATTATACTACCACTATCACTCACTTTATCAAAATTGCATGTTGGATGCTTGCAATACTCTTAAGTTAGAACAAACCTGAAGGGCTAATCTTTGGTTTCCCTAACATTGCCATCAGGACAGAGATAGGACAATAAATTTTCGGGTTCGTTAAATAAACCGGAACATGAAACGCGATATTCATGCTCAGAATATTACCAGAAAGAACAATACAAATACAGAAGGATGTGTACCTATGTTCATAGACTACGCAAAAGCTTTCGACAAAGTACGCCACAAGGATCCGTTGGAACTGCTCAGAAACCTTGATATATTCGGGAAAGATATTAGAATAATCAAGAACCTATACTGGCAGCAAACATCATGCATGCGCATAGAGAACGATTTCAGCGAATATACAAAAATTGAAAGGGGCGTAAGGCAAGGATGTGTCTTCTCACCAGACTTATTCAACCTATACAGCGAGGCAATTCTGAGAGAATTGGAAATCCTACTGGGATTCAGCATCTGCGGCCACAATATTAACAAGATAAGACACGCAGATGGCATAGTTCTGATAGCAAACACGGAAAAGAAATTACAAAATCTCCTACAGAAGGTAACGAAGGAGAGCAAGAAGAAGGGACTAAGCCTAAACTACATAAAGACAGAATGCATGATCATCAGTAAAAGGATGTGCCCGAAATGCGATTTGCAGGTCGGGGACACTAAAATCAAGCAGGTGCAGAAGTTTAAATATCTAGGAAGTACTTTGACAGAGGATGGTATGTGCGACACCGAGAACTGTAAACGTATTGGGGTGGCCAAAGATGCATTCCAGAAGCTGGGCAGAGTATTGCGAGATAGGAGGATCTCTTTGGTAACAAAGAAAAGAGTACTGAGCTGTTACGTGACATCTGTCCTTCTTTACAACAGCGAATGTTAGACAATTTCCTCAAAGATGATGAAGAGACTCGAAGCGACGAAGATGTGGTTCTACAGAAGGATGCTAAAGATATCATGGACCGAGTGTGTTAGCAACGATGAGGTTTTGGAGAGGATGAAAACAAGGAGGAGGCTTATACTTAACATCAGGAAGAGGCAGCTGCAGTTTCTGGAACACGTAATGAAGATGTATGGCCTGGAGAATCTGATACTCACGGGTCGAATAGAGGGAAAGATAGACAAGGGAAAACAACGCGTGACATACCTGACGAGCTTGAGCAGGCGGATGACAGAACGTGGTCTGAGGGAGGTGGCTGAGGGATGAAACATATTGAGAGTTACAAGGGATAGGGGGAAGTGGGGAGCCATGATCGCCTACGTCATTAAAGGACATGGGATATTAAAAGAAACAAAAACATTCACAAAACACGAATAAAAAATTTAAAGAACACACAGATCCTGAAGTTGTCAGATTATCAACGGAACAGACTGAGAAACCATATTTACTTTTTTAATAAAGATTAAACAGTCAATATTTTTAAAGAGTAAAGCCAAAGAAAACTGTGATTTAAGAAAAAATAATTGAAAACTCACTTGAAATAGAAACGTTTTTGTAAAACTTGATTTTGATTTTTCTTGACATAAGTGATAACGATTAAGAAAAAAAGGATTGATGTTATTATTTGTAATGGTTTTGGTTCGATAATTTTCTGTTTCTTTGGTTTGCTGTTTTGATTTTGTTTAGTTCATGGCAAGAGTGAAATCAATAATTCGTTCTGCTTATCTGCCACAAATCTTTTCTCGATTTTTCCACAGTTCAACAGCAAAGAACAAAATGAATAATAACCCCAAATAACAAAAGCAATAATATAGAAAATGAATAATGATAATAACAACGTCATTAATAATATTAACGAAAATACATTATATAAATACATTTTAACAATTCTAAGTAATGGCAGTTTTGATATCAAAATAGTATTTATCATGTTATGAATTTGCACATGGTCGGTTTGAAAAATATCAAACCAGTTTGAATATATCGAGAAGCTGTTGTGTGGCCTTGATATAACTTAGAGACCAATCAGAGACGACCTTACTGCACATACGACGGTTGCTAAGTTGGTAGAAAGACATAAATGAATGAACTTATACATTGTACGACTATCGTATTCACATCGAGGATGCATTAAGTTTTGCTTCAAAGTTTGATATATATCCACCAAACTATTAAAAGGTTTTTGGTATCTGATCTAGTGAACGAAAGCGAGATAAAATTTTGGTACCAACGCTTAAAACTTAAGTTGGAATTCTTTGAAATCAATTTTCGTTTTTGGAAGATCTTCAACAAGCAGAATACACAAAAATATTAAATCCTGTTAACATTGCAATCAGTGATTTACAGTGCGAGAATTAAAAGAATGATCCAGCCATTTTAAATATCTCCACTACTCATTCTTCACGTCTTATGAAGAGTTTTAGACCTAAACATTGAATCCCCCGCTAGGTCTGTCAGCCACTCCACTATAGTACCGATTTGGATGCTTGAGATTTCTGACATTTTCTAAGGCTAAAATGGTCGTTGAAAGTGGGCGAATATTTCAGACTGTGGACAAGATAAAGGAGAACGGCATGAGACACATGATGACGCTCCCGAAATTGGGATTTGAAGAATATTTTTTAAGGCAGAAGGGATACAAGTCCTTAAGGTCACGGTACATTGTAGAAGACGAAGGATTTATTGCTCTAGGTAGGCTAAAGTTTTAATATAGAATGGTTCGATCATTTACAGACAGACCTTGCATATTATAAGGAGTAAGAAATAAATAATGAAGCAAATAGAAATGTTCTTTTTCTCATTACTATTTGCATCCATTAAGTTTTCGCTCAAGTAGTAATTATTAGTTTCCATTAATGATTAATTGACAGTAAGTTTCCAAAATAAACCATCACCCTTCTTCGTATTTTAGCAGATTTAAGCAATTCTGTCGCCTAGAGGGTATTAATTCTTCATCGGAGTTCCAATTCTTTCAATCTCATTGCAAGATTATTTAGGATTCTACCAAACCAAATGGGCACAAGTGTCACATACACGTTCCTCTTTTCTTATATTTTTCTTTCGATGCCGAGGTACTTTTTTTACTTTCTTTCATTTTTATTGTGTGATGTGCTGGAAAGCAAAAAGCTTTTGTATATTTCTTTTCTTATTTAACTCGAAAGCTATATGGAAGACATTAATGTAAATCAACTGAAAAAGAGGCCGTCTCAACTTTTCAACTTTTGAATAATCTAGCCAATTTCAGCCATCTATGTCGTCTCGATCCCTGCATCGATTGGTAACTACAAATCTTCTTCGGTATCCCAGCCGATCCTAGCACTACTGTGATTTGGATAATCTCATCTATCTCGTGAATTTCCTCTTTCTCCAATCTCGCCTGTACAGTGTATGGGGAAATGTATGCCATTTATTATGAACACCAAGCTGATCGTAATGTGTTACAGCATCTTCGGTTCTATTATTTTCTTTTCGATTTCTTCATCCTTTGCTTGGCTAAGACAGCTAAGTCTAACTTTCGCAACAAACATATCTCGTCCTTTTGGTTATATTGAGCGGATAGTTCCAAATCATTCTATATTTTTATTTTCTTAAAGAGAAACTCATCATCTTCTTCTGAAAATATTAAACCATTAATGTCCACCTTAAAACCGGTTTCATTTGGAAAAAGTAAAAGTTTGGTATTAACTATAGTTTTCGATAAAAATCCAGTATGAATTATAGAATAACCCAGGAATTCAAACCACTCCATTTTTGGGGACCGAGACATTAATGGATTTATATGTTTTCTATTAATATTATTCTTATGGAGAACAGCATCTGTATGTTTTCTCATAACTCTGGCACACATCTCAGTATTATCTTCACTGGACCTGTAACCCTTACAATTTCTTTGTAAATCTTCTTTAATTATTTATAGACAAAACCTTTATACCGTTTGACAAATTCAGTAATGCTGTTGTCTAAACGGCTTCAAATTTCCATTTCTTTTGAATGGTTCTTTGGATTCATTTCAAGTACTCCAATAATAATGGCACATTTTTTCGTTTGTCGATATTCAGCTGTTTTCAAGCTTTTCATTTTCTCAATTTTATTCTTGTGGTTTATTGGAACAGTAGCGCCCATTATCTGACAGGTCCACCCCACCTTTTTTACGATCTCTTCGTTTGAATTTCAAAGTCGCAAAGACTTTTACTTCTCGTTTGCACTTACACTATTTAACTTCCTGATCAAATTCATCTGCTTTGTATGCCAGTAATTCATTGTTGTTAGCCAATCGTATCTATTTTTGTATGTGCTTTGTCTATTTCTAGTGATACCCATTTTTAGTATCATTTGCCCAACAATAGTTTCAGAAATTTGTCTCTTGAAGTTTCCATTGCTCTTCTTTCCGATTTTAGTTTTCATCCAGCCTCTACTCTCCTCCTTTAGTATTGTAGCATGATTATTGTCGCTTTATTCTTTCGTCTATAGTTCACTATTTTTTCTTTTCTTTCCTTTTGTTATCAAATCAAGACTCTTCAGTGCTGATGAGTTTCCTTCCTGTTTTGCTCTTCACAGTCTAGCGACATCATCTCCCCGGACTTTACTCCTCATCATTAATTTTCTACTTCTTTGAAACAGAGATTTCCGTTCTTCGCTTTCAATTCCCTGGTACAATTGCTTGTTCTTATGTTCAACAACTTTTCCACTTCTCTGCTATGATCCGGGGATTTTCGCAGATTTTGACTTTCATTTTTTCTCTGTGGCTTGCTGGAATATCCATTCCCTAACAATGTGCTATGACCTTCTAATCTAGGTTGGAAAATCTGATTTTCATAACTCTGTAGATTCTTCCTTTTCATTTAAGATAATTTCTGCTTTGGGTTTATACTGACAGTTCGCATAGTCAAATCGCAGACTTTTGCACAGTTCCCAGTGGCTACACCTTTTGACATAATTTGCCGCATTTATTTGTGTTGTTTACTGATTCGTTTTTATTTCTGCAACAAATTCTTTTTAATGATCACTGATTAATTTTTAATAATAATGTTTCAATTTTTATTGATCCTGTATAGCAGTCGATTTCTTGAAAATTTCAAGAGAATTTTATATTTTGTTCATATTTATTTTATACTTATTTTGCCTTCGGCCAATGCATCATTTTAGATTTGGCCAACATTACTTTAACATAATATTACTTTGCATTTATTTTCATGATTGCTATTACACAACTTCTATTTATGCCTATGAAACTACCTAAGAATAGCATTCGTTACATTTTCATTTAGCATAATGACCCCGTTGTCACAAATTCCTGCTTACGAATGTATTAATGGATCGTATCTACGGTGCATATAACACTGATAATTTTCCTGCCAGAGAACTTTCTCCATAGAAAATCTATACTATATCTTTACCACATTCCATATCAAAGTTATTGCCCATATAGTATAAATATAAGCTATTACTACTTTTCAATAACAACGTGTCACAAAACCATATTATCAAAACAAATAATGTAGAATTGTCAAAAGCAATGGGTTATTATTCTACTTGTTTGTATGTACGACATTTGCAATTTTCTTCTCTGATCAGAGTGTAGTATATGTTTGATCACTTGGCATTCTTAACTAGGATCAGATACGCTTCTGACCGAAAAGCCGAGTTAATAATATTAAGCGGAAAGGAATTGGCAAAAATTATTGAGAAAAAGAGAATGCCAAGGAAAAAAGTAAGAGATATGAAAACTATAGAAAAACGAAAAGAAAAATATACTTACAGATAGGGAAGATAGGAATACAGACGATAGAAAGACATAGAGATAAATGCTTGTTGGCTGAACATCAAGAGACAAAATATTGAAAGGCAGGTAAGGATAAGTTTAATAATTGCGATCCATTCAAATTTTTTATAGCGAGATAGATCGAAAAAATTTTAAGTGGATAAAATATCTGCGAATTCTTTTTTTTTCGCCTATGAAACTAAAACATGTTTGTTTAATATTTATGCAAAATGTGGGGAGCGAATATTAAAAGGAACAAGGGAGAGTGAATATTAGAAGGAACAAGTGAGAGTGAAAAGATACAAAGCCAAAAATGATATTAAAAGGAGAGGCAAATGATAACTGATAAGCTTGATTGTCGACATCAATAGAATTTATACGGATCTAGTTCTGATGACGATTGTTAATGGAGACTCTTTATCTAAGTCTTAACATTTACAGCCTTTGCTTAGGAATGTTATTTCTAATAGTTCTAGTCAAACCATTTTTGTATTTTAGCTAATAATGACCATAATTATGTACATACTGATTCATTTTTTTCAATTTATTTATTCATTTACTTATATTAAAATATATAACGATCAGAATATTTGTTTACACATGTACATAGGATCTATATAAATATACAAAGATTTAAACAGGGATGCATACGTTTACACATATAGCTTTGTAAACTTTATATAGTTTACAAAGCTATAAGTGAAAAAGAAAGAAAAAACGAACAAAAAATATAAACAGGAACAGAAAATCAAAGATGAAAAGAAGAGAGAGAAAAATGTGATAACAATGAAGAAGAAGAAGAAGAAGAAGAAGAAGAAGAAGAAGAAGAAGAAGAAGAAGAAGAAGAAGAAGAAGAAGAAGAAGAAGAAGAAGAAGAAGAAGAAGAAGAAGAAGAAGATTATTGAAATAGAAGAAACCAAAAAAGCACTTTATAAATGAGGAAATGAGACAGTGGATTACCATGGTAACAAGAGAAGGATATGAAATAAGAGAAGAACGGTTGTGAAGAGATAGATAAGAAAGAGGAAAATGCGAAAGAAAAAAAAAGAAATCAAAATATCAAGTAAAAAAGAGAATCACTTAAAATTTTCATGTCAAGTCAAACCAGTGATTTAGATCTCTCGCGTTCATTCAATCTCTTCATACGAGTATGTGCGCATGAGTGTTTATGAGATAGATAGATAGATAGATAGATAGATAGATAGATAGATAGATAGATAGATAGATAGATAGATAGATAGATAGATAGAACTATTTGAAATAAATCTTTATACTTTTTACATGTGAAGTTTTAGCCATATACACGCTCATTTAGTGTACATGTGTATCCACACATAAACTTATATATTCACCCACACAAGCACGCAAAATCAAGTCCCTTTATACATAAGTGTTTACCTATCCTCATCCACAAAATGTTGCGAATGGTGGATACGCACGGAGGCTAAACAAGAGGACGGGTGTTTTTGAATTATTTTGATTGTAATGTATTGGTCCATTTTCAAAGTGTGTCAGCCATCTTGCGAAGCATTAAGCGTAAGTCGATCGGCGCTGATGGTCTGTCTGTTGGCAATAGACTTTAATCGCAGCGACATTAATAGCCCCATCGACCGAGCGGCAAGCGTGATAAATTGTAGACATTGAAGACAACATTGAGCACAAGACACGACCGTATTCGGTTCGATTAAGGGGGAGCACAAACAAGGGAAATGAAGAGCGCAAAAAAACGAAGAGAATGGAGGAATGATTAAGAGAGAGCGAGAAGGGAGACAAAGAGATTTAGGATGTGTAAAAGAGAGACGATTAAGATAAAAGGAGAGAAGATCGAGAGCCAAAAGAGTATAGGGAAGAGAAGGGGGAAGGGTGGTGGTAATGTGAAGTCAGTACACTCAGTATAGAAAACGCAGTTGATGGTTACACCCACTCGCCTGATCGGACGAGATCACGACTTTGATTTCTTTGCTTACGTCTCTTGACTTTTATCAACCTGTTGTTTGTACACCAAGCCTTTGATATATAATAGATTTTCTCTCTGCATGTCTGTCGCATTAAGTCTACTTATATCTATCGACCTACATACTTGTCTCTATCATTAGTCTGACTGACTCCCTTTCGAATTATCTATCCATCTATGTATCTTTCAACTTACCAATATCAGTTCGTAACACTCTGTATCACTTGTCTATATCACTGAAAACGATTTAAATGCCGACTCAGTAAGATTATTGTATTAATATCTATACTAAATTATCAACTTCAGCAGGACGATTATCAATCAGAAGTTTTGCTCATAAGAGAAACATTGTTCTACTTTTCCAAAGTTATTTCATATTTTATGCTGCATGGATGATTAAGCCAGAATTTTTTTTTTAATTTCTTTTAATTTTATCTATTTCCTCATTATCACCAGGTAGAGCTGAACAGTCTTCGAACTGAGTTATTTCCCAAAATCTTAGCGTTGTTTTGTCACTAGAGCCGGAAAGAATGTTTCTTTTTTTACATTGTAAAATGCTAAGTGTTTTTTAGAATACTTTCGTTTATATTTTAATTTGTTTCAGATCACCAACAGAAATTTATCTATGGATATTGCGATTTCTTTAATGTTGAGCTCTCGGACGTCATGAGACGTCCTTGTCTCTGCAGAAGAAAAATCCAAGGTAAATCTATGGGTGTATAATGCAAACATTAGGTGATAAGAGGTGGTGCGCCAACTTCGATTGTGGATATTTGGAGACACAATATACAATAAAGTTTGGGAGGTCTTCAAAAGTGTCAATTTTTGAAATTATTGATTATGTTCGTGAAATAATTTTGGCGGATCGAAGAATCTGAACCAGAAGAATTGCTGAGACACTAGACATATCCACGGAACATATGGAAGCTGGTATCCATATACGTGGGAAAATGTGTGAATGCCAATCAAGTGATAATTTTCTGGGACGATTAGTCACTGATGATAAAACATATTTATACTACCATGATCTGGAAATAAAACAAAGGTTCATTGAATGAATAAGTGGAATAGTGTATGGCACGAGGTTATTCGATTTTTATTATGGCCTCGTGGTATCGTTGTTATTTTCATATTAGCACTAGATTGTCGTTAAAACTGAGTGATAAAAAATCTCCTCATATCTCAAGCATCTTTCTCAGTGTCCTCATAGACTTTAACAACAATGTGTTCATCCAAGTCTTAACTCATCCTCGATTTTCGAATTCGTTTCAACTCTAGATTTTTCGGTACAACTCCAGAATTTTTGGTTCCAAATGCGCCATTATATGCACGATCGTAAACTTCATGTACTGCATTTTACTTTCCAATTAAAGGATTTTCTCAACTTTTCGATTTAAAAAGTTTTCAACTTGTGATTTATTGAAATAGCCGCATCTCTGATCCTGTAGATCCATTTCTTTACCGCTGTAAAATCCAGGTTCTAGCTTGAATGAAACGGTCGGTCTGGATACGAAGTCCCCGAATAACTTTTTGTTGTCTATATATATCAGATTTTTTTGTTGTTGTCTATATGTATCAGATTTGTGCCCATATCATTTACTTAGATAATCACGCCCAACTATTTTGCGCAGTTTATGACAATTTACAAATTATTATTAATGTTATGAACTTACATAATCATTGTAAAGCCTGATAGTTATCACTGTCGATTTAGGGGCAACAATTTCCTCAAATCTTCAACAGATTCTGTAACATTCTTGTCGTGTTTTGTAGTTTAAACCCCTACCATAACTCTGCAATGGCTCCCATTTTGTCTGCACGATCGTTTGTTATTATTATTATTATTATTATTATTATTATTATTATTATTATTATTATTATTATAGTAGTTTTAACATCATTTATATTTTATGGGTCTCGTTAGAAATCAAGAGACAACAAGTCTACTATCCTCAGAGTTAATGCCAACTTCAAAAATATTGTTACATAAATATTGTATTAGCATATAAAATTTGTTCATCATGTTATGTTTTTAAGAAGAATAGATCTTAAACGCTATCAAATACAAAAAATGCGTATCATCACAGATCCCAAGCTTATATACAAAGTGACAATAACCACTCTTGAAAATGTAACCAATTTGCTTCCACACTTCGATAACATATGTAGCATATCCTTGAAACTATATGAATATATTAAAAGATCTAGTGCAGGGCTCACTAAATTGTGTCTTGAGGGTATGGTGCCTGAAAAAAGAAGTAGAAGAAAACGAAAACAAAAGTGGGAAGATAACATAATTCTTTGGTCACCAATTAATGAATGGCGGACACTAAATAAAATTGCTCTAGATTCTACTAAACGGATGGAAATAAATCATGTTACTTCACAATATGCCTTAGGCGGAAGCAACAACTAAAACGTAAAGACTCCTTATTAAATGCCATCAAATGTGGTAGTTTCAATTTTTATTAAGATTTTCTAGTCTTTTTACAAAAAAAACCGTTTCAGGTGTTCCAGTAATAACAGGCATTTCTGTTCTAAAAGTAGATCTTGATATTTATTCAACATTTCACACTATATTCTGTTGGAAAATCTAAAACAGTAAACCAATTCTGTTGTCTTTCTTTATAGGTAAGATTATATGGTCTCTTGAGCTGGTTAAGATAAACGCTGAATTTCAAAATTTCAAAAATATTATATTTTCTTGCTTCCAAGACAAGCTTTCATATGCTGTTATATCACTTGATTTTGTAATTTCCTGTCAATCTCTGTCTTTAACCAGCCCTATCTATTCCATTTAAGCTACTGCACTATATTCATTTATAAGTATTCAGAAATGTCTTAAGGTTTAATAAGTAAAAATTGATATGTTATTTTCATTTTCAACATTAACATTATTGAACAACAATTTTACTGTTTTGTCCAAATATCTTCTGTCATCTTTCAAGAAACATCATGATTACGTCCCCACACAATTTTTATCTTATCAAAAACTGTTCCAGGCGTCATTTTCAAACTTAATAATTTGTGAATTCGGTGGAAAAAAAGAAAGCTTTCCAGACATACAGGAATGCGTAATGTCGGGTCATCAAGGAAATATGTTGGCTAGCGTTATCCTCATGGACCATTTCATGAACCCTTTCTCTGAACCACTTCTGTTACTTTTCATCGATTGCTATCTTCAACAGATCTGGCTGTAAAAAATACTGGTACAAATCAATCGTTTACTTCTTAGAATGGAGATCATTGTAGTGGATTCCATTCCATTTTCATCGTATGCACAACATTCCTTGTGTGCAGACCGTCATTTGGTATAATTAGCGATGGTTCATTTCGTTTGACTCTTGCTCTCTTGCATTTCATGTTGCTGTAAACTATACACTTTACATCATCTACTTTACTTTACTTAAAAAACTGAGCAATGAGATATGGTTCAATAGTTTTTATTTCACTTAACTTATGTGGAAATCACACATCAAAACGACTAAAATAAAAATAAAAACTTCGTGCAATTGACATCATCGCTTGATTTATGTTTTGGAGTATGACGGCTGTCTCCAAATTGTATAAAGTTAATTATTCTTAATTATGCGTCTTTATGACAATTCAAAGAGAAGATTATGGAAAAATGATTCATTTCTTCGAACACAATAATTATTGAATCTAGCAACAAATGCATTCGACAATTTTTTATCTATTCTAAAGAAAATCGAGAACATGTTATTACAAATATATGAAAAATAAATTGAACTAGCCATTCAGAAAATTATCTGGTCATTGGACTAAGATTTTATTACAAGCATCTCGTAATACTTGATATAGATCCCAGTCAAGCAGAAGGAATTGTAGGAAAAGAGTGGGAATCTCTCGAAAGAACAAGAAAAATATTGCTGACTAAATACTAAAGAAACATTATCAATAAAATAAATAACTAAGCAGTATGCATTGTGCGATATTCAGAAATCTTTCTGAACTAGACAAGAGATCGGTTAATACGTTTTGAGCAAAAGACAAATGTATGGCACGCATAAAGCTTTGAATCTTAGTAATGACATTGTCTTTAGGCAATAAGTTAAAAGGGATAAAAATGATTTCGTCAACATTGATGATTGTCCCGATTCTGCTATGAAGAAACATGCAGACTATGCTGAACACAACGAAAGCAGCCAAATATTTCGGTAAAATTTATAAGAAAAACAGTGTTGGTTAGAAAATTTCTAAACGAAAAGGCAAAACGAGAAGAAAAAATAAACGCACACGCATTTCGAGAGACAACCAAAAACAACTGCTATATATATATGATATACGGACGTGGATGCAGAAAAATAATTTAATGAGCGAATCCATTTTAATGACAACGCTGAATAATTCCATAAAACAATTCTATTAAGTCCAATGTAGAACATGAAAATAGTAAATATTGACTCTGCGCAGAGATGAAGCCATCAGTCATAAAATAAACGAATGCGCTGTTGGAATACATAAATAAGCATGACAGGGTTGAAATAGTAATCCATGAGTAACTGTACAAAATACTGATATTTAAGCAGATCAAACAATGGTAAATAAATAGACCCGAAGATTTCTTTGAGAAAATAAACTTTAAAATACACTGGGACATGAAACTTCAAGCGGATGCTCCAATCGAGACCAGAAGAGCCAATCTAATAATCGTTAACAAGAAGAAGCTTAGTCAGATAATAATCGTCCCTCTTCCAGCAAACAAAAAAATGGATTGAAGCAAAATGAAAAACTGAGAAAAGATGTAGACTTTACGCAATGAGAGAAAAATTGTGGAAAACAAAATCTTTATAGTACTTTTTGTTCATGGTTCACTGGGAATCTTCGTGATGATCAGTGCAAAGAGATTGGCAAAACCAGAGATTCAGGAAAGTATCAAAGTCTTCCATCCAGATGGCTCCATTAATGAAATCAGCTTCGATATAGGGGAAAGTTTTGGAATAGTAATGAGATATACTGTGAACCAACACTTACTCTTAAAAAAAACACTTAACTTCTAATATTAATAATAATAATAATTATTATTATTATTACTATTATTATTATTATTATAAAATTATTTTTGTGTAAGAGTGAGGGATCACATTTGAATTTGAGTAGTAACAATAAACGTAAATTCGCTAATCGCTGTATTTTGCTGAAACTTAAACTCACACCAATCACTACACATAGTACCGAGCTTCAATTCTGAGTGTTTTTTAAAACTGTATTTATAAACTGTTTTTGCGCAAAATCTGTTAGATGCAAATAACAAGAGATGAACAATGCGACTGCAAAGTGATTAATTTTTTATCGAAGACATTCTATTTACTTTTAGAATATTTCTTCAGAAAGTAATTAATTTTGCAATGGCTGAGCCCGGCGTATATAATTTAATTTAGTTGACTGAAAATTTATCTTTCTTCTGTCATATGAAGCAGAAAATGAAATTTACTACTACTACTACTAATAATAATAATAATAATAGGAATAGTAATAAAGATATATATACTTTTTAACCAATAAAATCAAATTAAATATGACGACGAACATATGAGAAAAATTATTTTGAAATTCTTAGAATGATTTGATAGAAGATTCTGCCTTTAGGTTTGCGGACTAGAACTAGTGATAATCGCTTGGAAATATTTCTAGTGTTGTAAATTAGATATTTTATTAATAATTGAATAATTTCAGATTGGAAACAATTTCTGGTATAAAAAAAGATTCAAATTAAAAATTGCCACAAGTGAGAATTTACCTATTAATTTCCATCACCTATCTTTATCTATCTATCTATCTATCTATCTATCTATCACAGAAGTCTCTAGTGTTATACATAAGAAGTTATTCAGTGTTGTTTTTTCATGTTACTGCAGAAAACAAGCATGGAAAGGAGATCTACCTGTTCACATAAATCAACCGGTTAAAAATCTTAATGGTTTACGCCAAGTCTAATTATTGACGGTTTTATGAAACTTTACACTCCACTTAATTCCACAGTATTGAGTTATTTTTTTCATCTTATATTGTGCTTAACTTCATCATTTTAATGAAATGTCTGGTTCTATACAATCTAGAATTTTCAGCGCTTTTAAATAATGGAACAAATATTTTATTGATTACTTTCAATAAATTCTGTTTACCATTCGACTCAAATGCAAACACACGGACACATCGAGAGGGTTCCACATCGAAAGTAAAAGGACCTACGGATTTGTTTATTGATTGATATTTGATTGCGATAGAATTCTTCATTTCTTCATTTGGGATATCTGCAAAAGAACTGTATTACTGCCAAAGATTCAAGGCATCGAGCATACATCGGATTCTATTCATTTAAATTTCCATTAATTTGATTTAAATTTCACAGAGTATCTTTAAAAATACTTATAGTCGCAACAATGAAAATAGAAAAATAAGAAAAAAGAAACTTATTTATTTATCACACTTCCATTGTATGCTCGAACACTCTCATCTCTCACTCTCTTCATCTCATACTCACGCTCTCTCATTCTCTCTCTCTGTCCCACTGTCTCTCTCTCTCTCTCTCTCTCTCTCTCTCTCTATATATATATATATATATATATATATATATATATATATATATATGTATGTGTGTGTGTGTGAATTTCTATAAGAAAACAGTTTTGCTTTGAAATTCCATCGGTGAGAAGTAGGTTCCACTCGAATAGCTTCACGCGAACCACTGCCCTGTGGAACCGACTCCCAATTGGGTGTTTCCTCAGTCACTACAATTTTAACCTGTTTAAGGCTAGGGTTAACCGTTAACTTCCACTCCTATCCGCACAAATTGCCTCTTAACGTCACCCCCTACCTCGAGTGGCCTCCGGGCCTTGTAAAGGGTGAACCTCGCTGTAAAAAAAATCTTTTAAATAGAAAATCTTTAGTTATTTGTTACATTCTTTTCGTAATCTTTTTCCCTTTCTTTCAAACTTTGTCTTTTTTTAATTTATATCTTCTTCGGTTTATTTTCTCTATTATTCATCCTTTTTTCTTTTCTTTCCTCTTTACCCCTTTCTTATCGTTCCACTTATTTCACTGTTTCTTTTTCTCATTTTAACTCCTTTTTTCTTTTCTTTCCTATTTCTTACCTTTTTGCTTTTTCCCCCCTTATTTCAATTATTTCTTTCTTTTTCTTCGTGTTAATGTCTCCTTTTCTTTTATTCTGTTGTAATTGCTTTTCAACTTTCATTTCTTCGTATTTTTACACCTTCATATTTTCACTCGTTCTTTCTGTCCTTATATTTTCTATTTTTCTTTCCTCACCTTTTTTCTCTTTTTCTTCCTCTTATTTTTAATATTTCATTTTCTTTCTCCTTTACTTTCTTTATTTTCTTCACTTTTCATCCTTTGTTTTTAATGTCACCATTTTATTTTATTTTTTCTTATTTTCTCTTTCCTTTCTTTTTCTTTTATCCTACCTTCAACCTTTAATTTTCTGTTCTTTTCTAACAATCTTTCTTTATCGTTTTTCATGTGTTCAAACTTTTCTTTCTTTTTCTTTCCTATTTTCTCCCTTCTTTTTTCTTTTATTTTCTGTACTTTTTTATTCTTGATCTTTTCATTTTCTTTTTCCTTCCTCTCATTTTCTCGTTTGCTTTCCTGTTATTTTCTCCCTTTCTTCCTTTTGCGTTTTTCTTATTCTCACCCTCTCTGCGTGTTATTCCCTTTGTGTTTTTCTTCATTTCATGTCGACATGTAT
>OZ038492.1:47986751-47996751 GCA_964036315.1 Acanthosepion esculentum | reverse complement strand
GTATATTGGTGCGGAATCAACGAGTTCAAATTCCGTGTTAGTCCGTTGCATTCAGGTTTGCTCTGATGCCATTGAGAACATTATTAGTGTATCTTATCTCCGCACTCTCAGCTATAGGTTTAATAGGCGAGTAGATTGGGCTCTCTAGCGTTGGGTGGTAACCAATCTACGAGAAGGAAAATTGAATTAAAAACTTGTAGAATGCAACGTGGTTTTCTTCCCGAAGAAGTCATTAAAATTCAGGAAACTAATTGAGAGACATGGCCACCTACGTCCTGAAGGGAAATGGCATTAAAAAGAACAATTTATATTTACTTTATCTTGATATTAAACTGCATAATTTTTTCACAAATACTCGTCTCCCTTTTGTCGCTTCTTCCAATCTTAGAAGTCTTGTTTTATTGCAGTTACCAAAGTCTCCTTGCTTAGATACATGTTCAGTAAGTTAGTACACATGTTTATATTAACAAAGAGGAAATACATTTTAAGTATTTAAATGGAAAAGAATCAATACAACATTTCAGTCACAACCAAAAATATAAAAAATAGTTTATTCACCATTTTGATTATTGTTGATGGATAAAGACAAATGACATTTACTCATCAAATAATGCGAATTAATTTTGGTTATCTATATAAAGAAATATACAGAATTGCATCGTAGAATTATGGCCAGGATATAAGTGCCACAAGCAATTAATAGTCAATTTCCTCCATACCGTGAGCTCCATGAATTTGATCACGGGCCTAAGATGGCTGAGTTCAGCTAATACAGTTAATCAAATGTTCTTTCACAGCCACACTTCTAGAATTGTATATTCTAAAACTGCGAGATTTTTTGTATAAAATAAGGAAATGGTGGAGAGATGTTCTTTATTATTGATATTTTAGATATTATCAAATCTATATTATGTAACAAAATTATGGCTACCTTTTAAAATATAAATTAAATACAGTTGAGCATACCACAAAAATGTCTTCTGAAAATATTTTTTAAAAATATGAATCAGAAAAAGAAAATTTCGATTTCTCTTTACAGATTATTCTGGTTTTCGGTGAATAAATATAATCATTATATGAAGTCAATAATATAATTTTTTTGCAGGAACAAATAAGATCCTCCATAAACTAAATGAATACAGAAATTTAAAAAGTTAACATCTCAAATGTAACGGATTTTCTTATATAATGAACAAATGAAAAACGACATTGTGGTGGTTGTTTCTATTTAATATTATCTATTTTATTAATGGGCTACATCGATCTATCCATAGTTTAATGCTCAAAAAGCATTTATTTTAAATAGAAAATATTTCGCTTTCAAATGAATCTCCTGCCTTGTCAATAGACTTAAAACATCGCTTTTTCATTAATCACAAGTATCAAACATTATAGCATAAGATTTCTGTTCAAGATTTAGTTAATAACGACGTGTTAGGTTACGGAATTATTGATCTACCTTCTGATAGATTTCTTCTGTTTTTTACTTTCTTTTTACCTACATTTGTTTTTTATCATGACAACATATATATATATATATATATATATATATATATATATATATATATATATATATATATATATATATATATATATATATATATATATATATGTGTGTGTGTGTGTGTGTGTGTGTGTGTGTGTGTGTGTGTGTTATATGTGTGTTTAGGTAGCTGATAGTAGTAATGCGAATTTAATAAATTATTAATCATTATTAATTTCAGACTAGTTTTTTTTCTTTTATCATCAATAAGATTGAATAAATCCTAATAAAAAGTGAATAGTAAAAGACATGATTGAAAATAAAAGAATTAAAACCTTACACAATTATTAATTGTATAGTTTTAAAATCAACCTTACCAGCAGCTTTACGAAATGATAAAACAAAAAATACGTCCAAATAAATAGTCTAAATTTAGATCCAAACATTCTGGAGATATGTAGATATTACAAATGATACATTGACGATAGATTTTGTATTTTAATATATGTAGAAATATATATATATATATATATATATATATATATATATATATATATATATATATATATATATTGTGATGAATTGATTGTTCTTTTTTAACGGCATATCAACTCTATCCGTTATTTAATGCCGAAAAGTTCTTTATATATATATATATATATATATATATATATATATATATAGAGAGAGAGAGAGAGAGAGAGAGAGAGAGATACACCATGTTTTCATCGAGGCAAGTTTCACTGAATAATGTAGAAAAGTTTGTTTATTTTCAATAAATCCGTTAATATTCTCGGATGAGCTTTTTGGTGTCGGTATTAAAAGAATATGAATGGATCCTATCGAAAATAAGCAGACAAAACTTGTCTAAATTATTCAATGAAACTTGCGTCAACATGTGTATATACATCATATTTATAAACGTGAGAGTATTTCAGCGTATCGAACAAATTGTTTTATTTATAAGATTTTGTATATCGTACCTTCATTAGAAAACATTTAAGCCCCTGCATATTTACATTCAGTTCCTCGAACCTTTTACATCACCAAAAATAATGAATGCTTAAAGTTTTCCACGTAGATATCGAAAATTAAAGTGGATATTTTTAAGTTTAGAAAAATATTAATGACCATCAGCAAGAACAACATTTGACTCCTGTACAAGAGGAAACACGGAAAATGCATCCGTATGCTTACTTTTTAACATACATGTGCACATGAGGATACTTTTAATGTCATGCGATCAGACTTCGTCACCTCTATCTCTCTCGTACACAAACAAACACACACACACGCACAGACACACACTAAAAGAACTGTCTGTCTGTTTGTTTGTTTAGACCTTTATAACTACAGGTTTTAATTGCTTTCATCATTATCATCCTCATCATCTATACTTCAAGTGACCACCAGATTTACATTCATGGCTCGAGATTCAAGCAAACGTTTATTATATCGAACATTTCCTTTGGTTTTTTCAACAAAGTCATTGAAAAGGGGAAAAATGGATAAATACGGGAATTTTGTCTTAATTAAATGTTTAGCATCATTACAACTTCAATAAAACCAACATACCCAAGATTTCAACTAAAAATGGTGTTTAAAAAAATAATCGGCAACTGAAAAATAGCTGGGTAACTAACAAGTTAAATTCCTATAAAATATAAATGAATAGCAAAAAAGGTTTAAGACTCTCCTTCAAAATAAAATGTCACTTTCGGACATGAGCCATGAGGGATCTCCACAGCCTCCTGAATTTTGTCGTTTTAAGTAAAGCTTTTGTTTCAGACTACAAATGGATATAACTGTAAACAGGATATAGAGATGAAAATTTATGTCAAATGTAACTCAGTTGAAAGAAATAAAATTAATCTCTCGACATGAATGTATGCTTGAGAAAAAAAATATTTTTGCATTTATGTGCTTGAAAAAGTATATATTCTGAAACATATTGAAACATTTCGATTCCCGTTACAATAAAACATTTTTTATTGAAATTTTTTTTATGTTTTCATTCATTACAGTTTTGCATACAACTATTAGTATATAAATAGGCATATCAATAAACCGTCATATATATATATATATATATATATATATATATATATATATATATATTTATGCATAAATTTATATATATATTTATATTCATATATATATATATATATATATATATACAAATTTATATATATATATATATATATATATATATATATATATGTGTATATATAAATTCATATATATATAAATATAAATTTAAATATAAATATAAATTACAGTGATTGCATACAACTATTAGTAAATAAATAGGCATATCAATGAACCGCCATATATATATATATATATATATATATATATATACATACATACATACATTTATATATATATATATAAATAAATATAAATTCATATATATATAAATATAAATTTATATATATATATATATATATATATATATATATATATATATATATATATATATATATATATATATATATATATATATATATATATATATATATGTACGTGTGTGTATGCATGCAAGTATATTGTATTTAGGCGGTAATACTTATCTTATGGATATTTCGTTAAATATGACCGACAAGCAGTATTTTATAAGTTAAATAAAAACTTACAAAATATTATTTTTCCTTGAATTTAACAAAACAAAATCACGCATATAAATATATGTTTGCGTGTGGGGGATATGGATGTGTGTGCACGCAATTGCGTGTGTATGTTTATATGAATAAATTTCGAATTTTTGGAATGGTTTAAATTGTTCGCCAGTTGTATAATTCAATCTCGTCTTTTTCAAAATCTAGAGATACACCGATGCAAAGGTGAAAGTTAACTTTGACGTTTCTTTTCTTCTTTTTCAATATAAGTGTGTATAATTTCATATTTTGACTTACATTAAAAGTAAAATGGTGATAGATATGTGGAATAGATCAATCATAAAAATATTTTCAACTTAAACATTAAATAACATTTTTTAGGTAACGTGTTTCCTGGTTATTGCACTTGATTTTCTTCAGTATTCCAGAAGTAACAGTCTGAATATGTGTAACTTGTTCTACTCATGGGGAAAATGGTTATTCTAACTAAAATATTGACGTTGTAGATTAATCCTACATAAAATGCAACATTTGATTTTATTTATTGTATAATTTATTTTATAATATACTTTTTTCACTCAAATTTACCTCAAGTGGTTACTGAGCATGAAAGAATTAGAAAAGAGAATCATTACGAAGGCGCGAGAATAACAGAAGTGTAATCAGGAAAACAATGGATAACGATTGATACTGAATTTAAATTTTTGAAGATCAAATTTGATCGAAAAGCATGGATCCGGAAGAGAGTTCCACAAGCGAGATATGCGAGAAAAGAAACTGTTAGCCTAGAACTTATGGTTACATCTAGCCAAGTCAACTGTAAATTGAGACCTTGTTCCCAATATTGTACTGCGCTTAAATTCATGCAAAGCACTATGGATATACATACATACATATACACAGAAAGAAAGAAAGAAAGAAAGAAAGAAAGAAAGAACAAAAAAGTCTTTACTTTTTAGTCACTCATTCAACACTGGAATAAATTGATGTTTTCGACATCGCATATAATCGTCGATACTAAAACATTGATATCTAATATTTGTCGATTTCAAGAAGCAGTAAAGCTGTTCACTGAAGAATTATGATTGAGCTAAGCTGGATGAGGAGCCATCTTATTGAACTGGATAAAATATCACCAACAATAAAATAAGGAAAGAAGTTACAAAAGAAATGTTTTTGCTCGTAAAAGAAAAACAGTTAGTGATTCTAAATAAATAAGAAAACAGAATGTATATAGAAGTTGATGTTATTGGAAAAGCATAAAATACATCTTCCATTACATTGCAGATTAGAAATAAGAGGAGCACAAAAAGCAATTGTTGCTATTCCCATAGAGTAAAGTTATTAACTATAAGTTCAGTCTTTGAGGTAAGGGTGATGAAAGAGATATAAAGCAAATACTGAAGCGGCGCAATGGAAACCATAATAATGTAAAAAATGAAAGAAGAGCAGGAAATAAAAGAAAATAGTTAAAAGAATGAATTATAACGGACCAAGATTCAAACAATAAAAAGATGGGCGGAAAGCCAAATTAAAGAAAGCAAAATCATTGACAAGGAAGAAAGAAACATAAGAAAGAAGTAAAAAAAGAAAAGAAAAAAGAGAAAGTAGGAAAAGAATGAATAAAAAAAGGAAGAAAATGCAAAAACGAGAAAGAAAGAAAGCTTGAAAAAAAGAGGTCAACAAGAAAAAATGAAAACTGTCACAAAAAATACGTGAAAGAAAGAATGCAAAAAAGAAAGAATGAAGATAGGAATAAAACTAAAAACGTTCAAGGGTAAATGAGAGGGAAAAAAAGGAGACAAAGGGAAAAGATAAAAGAAACAATTAGAAAGCGGGAAGCGGAAAAAAGATCAAGTAAAAAAGGCGCGAAATTAATATCGTGGAGAATAAGATTATGTCGATAATAGAATTGAGAAACAGACTCGTTGATAGCGAGAATAGAAAAGAGGAAGGATAAGAGATTGGCTAGTTGCAAATTGATTTTAAGGCATAGATTGAAACACTAAATGAATACATATCCGATGATTGATAGATTATGTGGAAATAGGATAAGATTTGTTGAGATAGGAAGATAAGTATACTGATTACACTGAAGATCTATACAGAAAGATTAAACAGAAATATCTAGCGCCTATTTTAATATGTTACCATTCGTTATGCACACTTATACACGCGTACACACACACGCACACGAAGTGCTTTGTATATATAAAAGAGAAAAGGATATTTATCAACTCATGACTCATCTATAGTGAGTTCGATCCTCATTAGACACTTCACCTAAACTAAAACTAAGTAAGTAAATATCTACAAAGAATACTTGTTTTAGTGTGTTGATGGCGACTATATTACGAGAGATCGCGAAAAATCAAAACTCTTTCAAATTTCTTTTTTCACATCTTACTCTAAATAAAATACTCGCGACATATGGATGAAGGAAAAGGAAGAGATCAGTGAAAATGAAGTTTCTTTATCGTTTTACTTAATGCAATTTGAAACATTACCAATCCAATGCACCTATTGATAACTTCTGTCATTTGTTCTTCCACATTTCTTTCTACCCAATGATTATATCTTATCGCGGGAAATTTATTAGAACGTATATAACTTTACGTGCCTTAATTGATAACATATCAGATCAAAGAGCATATAATGCCGACCTGCCACCATTTCAGTAGGAGATATTAAGAAATAAATTGTTCTCTGCTTCAGTGAATGTTGCTAGATCTTCATCTATGTTCTCTACTTGGGCCACTTCAATATTTCTTTTTGCGCATTTTTAAAAAAAATTATGAAATTCTAATACCTAAGATGAGGTATCTTATATTTGTCATTAATTACGGAATTCTCAAGGAAAATTTGAGAAATTCATGAGTACTAAGAATTATAAAAGTGTATGAACTGTTGAAAATCATGTTCCCTAAGTTTTTCATTTCTTCTCTTTGTGTTGGTCACAAATTACCAACGAAGCAAAACGTTACTTAACATGGGCCACCATAAATTCTCTTTAAAAATAACATAAAATTCAGTTTTTTGTTTATTTTTATTTATTAGCTTAATGGATTTCTTTACCTGTTTATTTAATATGGAAGCTTTTTGTTTCTTTGATAAAAATTGAAACAAGCAACAACAACCCAGCATTGATTTTTGAACAGTAAGCCAAAAGGCCAGTAATTAAAATGCTCATAATATAGTTTTGAAGTGCTGCCGATTAGTAGACAGTTGATAGTTTAACTTAAAGTATAAATACTGTTTTTTCTATAGGTTTAAAATTGCACATGACAAATTAGAATGTTCTTCACCAGGTTCTTACCAATTAGCTAATTTTATTTTGTTTTTGCTTTAAAGTCCATTCTTTTTTTATTTGTGTACTCGCGTGGGAGCGTGTGTGTGTGTGTGTGTGTGTGTGTGTGTGTGTGTGTGTGTGTGTGTGTGTGTGTGGAGAGAGAGAGAATGAGAATGTGTAGAGAAAATAGCATGTTTTTTTCCTAGTTTTGTTGTCGGTTTTAGTTTTTCATACTTTTGTTTTGTAGAGTCGCATCTGTTTTTATTGTAGTTTTCCTTGTCCGTTTTGTTTTATATCAACTCTTAATGTTTTAAGCAGGAAGTGGAAAGCCAAGAATGAAACTTCTTCGTTGTAGGTAGACATGTAAGCAGCAAAGTCTGAGCCTTGTGCATAGGTGAACAAAAGTAAAAAATATAAAAACCATGAACGTGATTATGTGAGAATGTAGCATAGATATCATATGCATTTAGATAGGGGTATGCACAGTAATGCCGGCTTGTATAAGATTTTTAGAATGGATGTAAAAAAGAGACAAATCAAGAAACTATATTTATTCAAATTGTGGGAGAAAGAGAAGTAAAAGTGTGGATGTGTGTGTGAGAGAGAGAGAGAGAGAGAAAGGAAAGAGAGAGAGAGAGAAACTTGTGCTCTTGTGGGTACTTCATAAGCAATAAAGAAATTTAGGGCCAACTAGTTGCGCCTGCGGCTT
The DNA here is from genome assembly GCA_964036315.1 of Acanthosepion esculentum. Classification (NCBI taxonomy): domain Eukaryota; kingdom Metazoa; phylum Mollusca; class Cephalopoda; order Sepiida; family Sepiidae; genus Acanthosepion; species Acanthosepion esculentum. Next base: position 47,988,652 of record OZ038492.1, on the reverse strand, counting down.
CAATTTTATACGTAAAGACGGTTAGCTCAACATTGAACGAGCAAACATGTTTGCACGTTGATGAATTTCTCTGTGAAGAGAAGAAATAAGATGGGCGTTTGTGGTGTGGATGTGAGTAAAAGTGGATGTGGGTATCTGCAAATTGAATTCTTTTTTTAGCTTTCTTCTCATTCTCTTCATCCCAGCTGCAAGATAGTCTTGGAACACTCACAGCAAACAAGCAGTTTCCGCCTGGAACTATTAAAACATTTATCTAAGCCACGCGCCACGGATATGCGCGCGCACACACACGCACACACAAGCACACACACATGTGCGTGCGCGTACACGCATATATATATACATATATATATATATATATATATATATATATATATATATATATGTGTGTGTGTGTGTGTGTGTGTGTGTGTGTGTGTGTGTGTGTGTGTATGTATATAATGACGATGATTGTATGTGTCTTTGTGTGTATCTATGTATATTATGCATTATCATGTATGCATATGCATGATTACACACACATATATTATATATATGTATAAGTATATCGTTACATACAAATATACTTGTGCGCACAGGTACGAATAAATGTATGTATATAGGCATCTTTTTCACCACAAGAAATAAACATGATAGATAGATAGATAGATAGATAGATAGATAGATAGATAGATAGATAGATAGATAGATAGATTAGCTAGCACACCTACAAACCTTACACGAAATCAGACCGCGTGCAAACGTATACACACTGATATAGTGCAAACAACCTATTGACAATTACAGACACTGCCTTACTTTCACATTAATATTCATTCCCGCCTTTCCTGGCGCTCTTCATATTCACAAAGCTAATATCAAGTTATATCTCTCCGGGCGAATGCAATAATGAAATCGTGCCAAGAATTTAGAGTAGACAAAATCCTTCAAGGAAATTTATCCAAACATCACAAACAATTCAGTTAAATAAAAAGCGTTGTTTAGGGAAATATATATATATATATATATATATATATATATATATATATATATATATATATATATATATATATATATATATGGGGTAAAAGGGAAGTTTTATCAATACTAATATTTGAAACATTTTATATTATTGAATTGAATCACGTCTATGCTGGTGGATGTAATATATTTATTGCATTTATTTCCTTAAACTGAAACACCGGGAAATATAATAAGAAGCTGAAATTTATCTTTGATGTTGCCTCCAGTTATTCGTTTGTATATGACAAGTTGTTAGTATACGCAGTGGTGAATGAAATTGTTTTGATTTAATATATCGATTATCAGTTGTTTTGACAGCATTAATTTTCTTGAATTTAATTTGACCTTTGCTGAATCCCACAGAAGCTGATACTTCGAGCCTAAATATATGTTTAATATTTGTTCCGATAAATTATTATTTATTTGAATGGCTTAAAGGCCTGAGAATTCTTAGATAAGGAGAAACTGTCGAAAAATAAATTTATATCTTTTCCTATGCATTTATTTCAGGATTTTTATTTACCATCCTGACTCCATATTTTCAGGTCTGTCTTAATTTCTTCGTATCTCTTTATGTCATGTTATTTGTTTCAACAATACATTTTTCTTTCTTGATTTATTTCCATATATCTTTAGTACTTCATATTTAGCAGTGCCATGATCGGACCATATAATTGATTATAAATTAGAATAGAATGAGAATTAAATAAAAAAGAAAAGCGCGGTCACGATACATGTGCAAAATATGAAATTGGTTGTCATGCTCATAATTATTGGAGAACTAGGCGATCTCTTACGGAAGTTAATAGGGAAAAATCAGAAAGGGCAGTCAAGCTAAAATGAGATGACAATAGAATTGAAGTCTCTTGGCACACAGCTGCCAACCATCAAAGACTTCT
>OZ038492.1:47979251-47981751 GCA_964036315.1 Acanthosepion esculentum | reverse complement strand
CATAATATTTCGACTTAAGTAATATGAAGTATATACCGACACAGAACAATGTTAAATATAACATTTGCTCACATGCGAGATGATTCTTACTAATATGAAAAATGAATGTCCTAAATTAGAATTAAAATACTTTTTCAAAGAAAACTATAACAATGATTACATTACATTAATTTAATACGTTTTATAGCTGATCTTTGAGATGATTTGGGAGTTCCAAAAATCTCTTACATAAGTGAAATTTGGTCATTTCATAATATTCATATAACGCTTTTTTATTCGATCAGTTAAACGAAATTTATTACCTTCAATATTTTCAATGTTCCCTTTTGTAAAGCCACTTACGCACTGTAATATTAACGTCATTGCTGTTGTGTATCAATGAATGGATACGTAATACATATTATGTACTCACTCTTTAAATGACAATAAATGTTTATTATTGAATTTCAAGCAAGATTAATGATTGAAATTAAGAAATATTAATATTTATTGACTTACAAAGATTAACGGTTTAAATTAAATATTACATGAAATTAATTACCTGTTTATAAATATTCAAAATGAAAACGACGTCCAAAAGGAAGTACATTTTGGGGGACACCCTATACACACACACACACACACACACACACACACATATATATATATATATATATATATATATATATATATATATATATATATATATATATATATATATATACATTTATGGTGTCATAAAATATTGAATTTACATTAGCGTTAAATATGTGTAATTTTAATAACATGTAGTAGCTTGTAACATAATAAATCAATGTAAAAAATGTTTTAGATTGATTTATGTTACAAGCGTACCTATAACATATATATTCTAATACATGTATTTGTGTAGCATAATAGATAAAATCGAAACATACATTATATATATGCATATATATATATATATATATATATATATATATATATATATATATATATATATATATATATATATATATATATATATATATATATATACACGTGTACATATGTGTATATATATTTAGACACGTAAACTGTTTCCAGTGTGTAAGATCTGCATTTTTATACATACAACTATACAAAATGCAGCAAGACATTTTAATACAATCCACTAACGATATCTGACTTGTCAATAAAACAACACTGGGTATAATTAACGTTCACACTTTGTAAGGACTTACTGACATTTTTTTTAAAATTAGTTGCGACTTTACCAAACATACTCGCGCAAATTTGAAAAGACTTGTTTTTAAAAATCTTGCTTTTAAGATCGAATTTTGAAAGCCATACACACTCTAACGTATAAGAGAACAACTTGATACAACTTTTCCTCTAGGAAACAACAGTAAGCCACCATATTATGTTTAATCAAATAATAATAATTATTATTATTAATAATAATAATAATAATAATAACAATTGTTGATGTAAAATCATTCTAAAATATTAAACTATTAAATATTTTACATTCTAAAAATATCATTTTAAGCGATATATTTAATTATGTGAAAGAATGTGTTCTTACTTTTAACAAAATTTTTCATGCATAAAGGTCTTATAAAAATCATAATGAAACTTTTAATGTTCGGCGGGAAGTATTTTCTCACATGCCCTAACCGTCAATCAGTGTTCTATCTTCGACTGACTAATGATTCATTTTATTGTAATAGGAAAGGAATCCATCTCAAAAGTTTTTATGCATTTTCGCAGATACGTGTGCATGCGTGTAGGCAAATCTGTACGCATCTAAGCTAATGTACTCACATGTGCAATGATTAATTTTGTGTCTAAATAATTAATTTTGTGTCTTGATAGCATAAAAAGGATTGGCATAAAATGTTTCAAAATATTTAAAGAATTAAAAAGGGTTTTGCCTCGTAGATCAACAAGTAAAAATGTTAATTATTTTATTAGCGATAATTTACGTAAATAATGTTTTTACATTAAATGTTTCAACAAAGTATTAAAATAAGTCGCATTCAATATTTCTACTCTTTGGTATTATACAAAAAGTGATATTTACGGACGAACTGAAACCAAAGCTTTCAAAATAAAAATATCATTAGTATTATTATTACTACTACTACTACTACTACTACTACTACTACTAACACTATTATTGTTATTATTGTTGTTGTTGTTATAATTATTTGTTATTTTTATTGTTGCAGTTGTTGCCACTGCTGGTGTATTGTTTTCATCATTTAGATATCCAATAGGGATGGGGGTGTGCATTTATTATTCTTTTAATTACCATTACCGTTTGAAACTTCAGTGAACCATTTCCTTTTTCCAAGATTTTAGTCCCATACAAAGACAAATAAATGGGTGATAAATTCATTGAAAGTGTTTTTTATTCAACACAAAAGAAAATATTGACAGTTGATTTAAAACGAATCAGAATATGATATAAACCATATTAAATAGTCGATACACATACACATGGCCTGAATATTGGTTCAAGCATGAAACAGACTGTTTCTACTCGGTTTTGGCCTCA
>OZ038492.1:47974251-47976751 GCA_964036315.1 Acanthosepion esculentum | reverse complement strand
AATAGGTTGTTTAGTTTGCATTTTCGCACTTTTCTCTTGTTGCGTTTAAATTTCTTTCTTTTTCCCGTTAGAAATATTAGCTTTTAAAGGCGCAACTATTTTTCTAAATAATTTTCCTAATAAAAACGGTTGACCAAGTCAAAACTTCTAGTAGTTAGCATATAAAAATATATTTAAAAATTGTATTTAAAAATAATCTAATGTTTAAGGTAAACAAACAAAACAAACAATGACAAAGAACTGAGATAGAAAAAACAGAACAAGTCTTACAATCATCATGCTGCCGGTGTTATAAAGTCTTGCGAATATTTAAAAACTTGATGGTCGAAATAATTGTTGTATATTGTTGTTGTTGTTGTTGTTGTTGAGTTCCGTATGAATCGGCGTAAGCTATTCGCTGTCTATATCCAAAATGAAGAGAGATGATCGCGCCGTACAACAACAACAACAACAACAACTACTACTACTACTACTACTACTTCTATTAGGCTCCCAATATTCAACCACTATTACTACCACTACTACTATCACTATTTTTATTATCCCCGCTACTGCTGCTTCTACTGTTGTTGAGGATGTATAAGAACACGGATACTGACTTCCCCAGCTCCCATCTCTATAATCGCCATCATCGCAGTTATTATTACCATTCCACCGCCATCACCACCACCACTACTACTACCGCCATCTTTCTACCACTACCACTACCACCACCACTACTACCGCTGCCGCCGCATATGTTGCCACTATCTTTACAGGAACTTTATAACGACTAACACTAGTTGTTATAAAATATCGCACGAGCAAACACACCCACAAAACACACACACAAACGCATACTATTGCAAACACAGAGGGTGAACGAAACGATTCAGTATGTATGGGTGACGAGTTTTATTTATGACGAGTTTTCTATGTAGTCTTCATAGGAGGATGCCTAAACCTTAGCTACCTTTATTTATTAATAAGCAAACGTATTCATGCATACATGTGTGTGTGTGTTTGGTGGTTTATACGTAAGCGCGGGGTTGCAGATGCATGTGCATAATCTTGATCTTGCAACAAAAACTTTTACAATTCATTCAAACTCATCTGAAATTTGAGCATGACTACTGTGCTTGGATACGGTTATTAATTAGTATAAATGATTTTTTAATTGCTGTTTCCATGGTTTAGTTCTGTGTAATGCACACGCATACATTTGCACACGCACACACGCACACGATACTGTTTCGCACATATTTATTGTACGTACTTTAACAATTTGATTTTAGTGAACACCTAAGCATGCAGGCATAAACCCGCATGGAACTGTCGCTTCGACACATAAGCCTATTTACTTTAGCATTTGCGTGGACAATAAATTATCATTATACTCTATAGAACACTAGAATTATTGCATAAAAATGATTTTTATTATCATTCGAGAGAAATAATTTGTGCTTAAGCTCTTGGATTGGAATGTACGCACAAAGTTTTACGGTTAATATGTGAAGTTTATTTAAAATTTTAGAATCAAAACAATTATTCGAAAACTTAAGTTATATCTTGCCATCAATATAAATATTGCTTCTTTACTTTTCCTCTACCCCTGAAATCATTAACTTATTTACACTTTTCAGTAAATAAGGGAGACCAGATTAATTTGAATTTAGTCTGGACCTATTGTCTGGGAAACTTATTTGATTAGAATCACTCTGCAGCAGACGTCCTACATATAACCAAATAGGAAAAAATAATCGAATTTATATCTTTACTTATGCATAGAAATTAAAAATTGAGAAGTAATTTTTTAATAATTTATTTACTTATTTAAAATTTACTTCTCAAGTTTTAAGTTGAGAAGTAAATTTTTTTAATAACATTGCGAATACAGAAGTTGGCTCGATAGTTAGCAAGTTAGTCTAGTATTTAAAATACCTTAACTACAATGACCTTACACCAAGCTACGTTTAGTAAATAACTACACAATTAATGTAAATTTGATTTTCTTTATAAATTCAGCGAGCTTTACCCAATACACAAATTCTAACTTTAATATTTGTGGCGACTCAATTTGATTAAAATGCAGCCAAAGAATTATCTATCGTTCGTTAATTTTAAATATATATATTCTCCTCACGTGTGACTTACAAAGAAGCTTACATACACTTCCCTTGTTTCAACGGGAGATGACGCCAACAAAACAAGGCCGGTCACGGGACAGAAATGTGGAATCCTTGCATTGTTTTTGCAAGGGTATTATATATCAGTCGAAATATCACTGTCTATGTCACCGATTTCTTTTGGAGACGATAACCATCAAGCTACTTTTGAAGCAGAAATAAGCAACAGAAGCAAATACAACGATGAAACTCATATAGAGTGAATAATAGACGCGGACCCGAATAAGTACATACAAATATTAGACATCGTTTCATATATTTAAACAGATACATTGTTTCATACATAGGTCTGTATATATAAACACACAAAGATACCAAGATATCCACACACACGC
>OZ038492.1:47906751-47969251 GCA_964036315.1 Acanthosepion esculentum | reverse complement strand
TTCTAATATTCCTCCCAACAAAAGATTTAAATGGAAAAATTTGCATTTGAATTCGAAAAAAGTGCTAAAATATATCTTCATATTGATGCCGAAGCTTTCCGTACGTATTTTCTAAATATTTATCTTTATATATTCATACGCGCACACATACGCACACACACATACACACTCAAACACACACACACACACTCTCCCACATACGCACAAACACACACACAATCTCTCTCTCTCACACACACACATACATACATATATATATATATATATATATATATATATATATATATATATATATATATATATATATATATATATATATAAATATATATTTATATATGTATTAGGCAGTTGAATGACAAATTTCAAAAATTCTGTGTTCACGTTCGTTTCGTCCGCCAGAAGGACTTCATCGGAGTGAAAATTACTTAATCCGATGAAATCTTTCTAAAGGATGCAACGTTTTACAAAGAATTTGTCTAATTTGTCATTCAATTACCTAACATTGTTCTGATATATAGAAATTCTATCTATCATATTGTCCCATAGGAGTAGATAGGTTCGACTATTGTCGGGTTCAAATTCATCCGCAGTCTTAAACAGGAACAGAGGTTTGTTTCTTTTTTTTTTTTTTTTTACGTGTGCACAAATATGTAACATGATTATTTTCACAGTATTTATGAATTTACTTGAATGGAAATGTCATCATTCGACAGTGAAAGTGTATTGGACCAAGAAAAAATATTCACCTATATGTATTAAACGTTCCATGTATATATATATATATATATATATATATATATATATATATATATATATATATATATATGTGTGTGTGTGTGTGTGTGTGTGTGTGTGTGTGTGTGTATGTATGTATGTAAAGAGAGAGAGAAATAAATTTCTAGTAAGCATTCACATAGACTATAAATATGTTAACGTAAGTATGTATCTTTTGCTATTTTCTCTCTCTCTCTCTCTCTCTCTCTCTGTATATATATATATATATATATATATATATATATATATATATATATATATATATGAATACACTGATATACTGTGTGGGTGCGTATATGTGTATGTATGTGTGCGTGTGTAAACGTTTCCAGTCTTTTTAAAAGTATGGATAGAATGCACAATTAGAAAGCTTTTTTGGTGTAATTTTTCATAGACAACTAATATATTCTGTTGGATTTAATCCATTTCACATATATATATATATATATATATATATATACATATATATATATATATACATATATATATATATATATATATATATATATATATATATATATATATATATATATATATATATATATATATATATATATATTTCATTAAAGACGGCATACAAGGTAGTGCGATTAAGTTTTTTATTTAATTTTTCTTGTGTTCGAACAAGCGTTTTCTTTTCTGGATACAGAGTGTGTAGAAACTGCCCACATTTTCTGTAATTTCCGAGCACATTCGACCAAACTTTTAGCCATTATCAAGGATTATTTTATTTTTGCTTTTTAACTGGATTTATGGGTTGTGTGTATGCATCTAAAGTTTTAAGGATGTTTTATTTTTGGCACACAGTCAGCACATTGTGGCCGTGTTTGTAGTTAATATTATTGAGTGTTTGCTTTTTCATTTTTATTATTAAAGCTTCCATTATTTTTAATCGATTTGTTAATGTGAATGAGGCTATTATGCTTGTATTTTCGACTAGTATGTTTCTGGTGTGTGTTTAAATAGGTTCTGATAGAGCTGTGGTCGGACAGGTGTAACGTAAGATGTCTGGACAGGCATGTAGTAGTGTGACCGATGTAATTATTCATGAGTTCCGTTTGATCAGGAACAAAGTTCTTTAAGGGGCATTTGAACTCGTAACTAATGTTCGTTCGATTTTGCGAGTGTGTTGTTATTTTTTTTTTTTACGATAAGGTTAGCTGTTTTATTTTTTTAAATTTTAATCTCAGTGCCTTGTCTGTTTTCTTTAATGAAGTATGTATAAATCAGGGATTACTGCCTAAATACACAATATATATATATATATATATATATATATATATATATATATATATATATATATATATATATATATATATATTGCATTTATTGTCTCGTTTTTCGTGTGATGCTTTTTCTTAATTTTATGAACATTTTAATTTTTCATTTTGTATCGTTTCTTGACAGTGATTACTTGAAAATTTTTACAAAACCACTGCAATGGAAAAATGTTTCCGCTTAAATCGTGCAAAATTCTGTATTTATCTTTACTTATCTTTCACAGAGATTTCATAATATTTATTCTTCATTAGAATGCGTCTTTCACTGGAATTATTTGAAAAATTTGCAGTAAACTTTTCGCTCGACCGTGTGCGTAGATATTTATACTTCCTGTTTTAATTGTGTATGTCGGCAACTATTTTATTCACCTGCGTGCATGAGAGGGAAAGAGAAAAACAGGGATAGAAAGTCTATTAGTTTAGAATTAGTTATGGTTACTTTATTTTATTTTATTTTTACATTTCAACATTTAAAAGAAAACGGATTAACTGTCAATTTTGAATTGTATAATGAAAATATCGACGTATTAGTTTTTTTTTAATGAATTATTAATCTCTCCTCCACCAAAACTTACATAGACACAAACGAACTTTATTTTTTTCTTTCGACAAAAGCTTACTCGAAACGTATAGTAGATCGTATCAATATTTATTAGTCACACACCAATGTTTTTCAACAGAAATGCTTGATTCCTAACCCACTGTGAAATGAGACAAATTGCAACATTATTTTTTATCAATCGACATTAATTCAGTAAAATCCAGTCTTCCTAAAATCGAATAATTAATACAGCAATTTTGGTGAAAAGCCTATTTTAATACACAAACACATGCACAGTTTGTGTGTGGGAGTATATATATATATATATATATATATATATATATATATATATATATGTGTGTGTGTGTGTGTGTGTGTGTGTGTGTGTGTGTGTGTGTGTGTGTGTGTGTGTGTGTGTGTGTGTATTGTCAACAGATGTTTGAGTGAGTATTGAACTCACCGGCAAAGATTAGTAAAAGGAGAAGACCCCTACTTAAGTATATTCGATGCCCTTTCAAATCAAGACCAATCAGTTTCTTCATCTCACGCAAAATTCAAATGTAACAAATATCGCAAAAAAGAATTGATTATGTCCTTAATTTTTTGTTGAAGATTTTGATATTTAATACTTTTTTGCTTAAATATAACGTTATAATCTACAAAATGATTATTTACCAATGTAAACGTATTCATAAATTTACCCCCATATAAATACACATCTATCTATCTATCTATCTCTATCTGAAACATTGGATTGAACAATTACAAAAAGGTTCATCTACGATCAGCTAAGTGATAAATTTTATTTGTATTAATCTTATGTATGTATGTATGAACGCATGTGTGTACATGCATTACGCGTGTATAGCGAATTATTTAGTTGGCTAGTTGCATAAATTTTAAAAATATATACATATCTTATGTTTCACCAATCGTTGAGAAAATAGACTTTTTGATGTTTTAAAACATTATGAAATCATTTCAATGAATTTAACATATTTTTATTAGAAAATAATACGGAACAAATGTTGAAAAAATTAAGTTCGCGAATAAATATTAACTTCGCTTTTAGTTTTTTTTTTGTTAGTATAAAAAATAAGTGCAGAGAATATTTGAGTTTATTTGGTTTGTGTGAGTAAATATTAATTTCATAACTGACCGTATAACGAAGGGATTCTTTTTCTCCTTCCTTAAAGTACTAAAGACTGGAAAGGTTTTTGTAACCAAGAAGATCCTGCAAATACAAGTGATGTGTTGATTAACCGAAATCCTTGTTAGTCATTGGACTTATTTCACGACAAAAACACTCAACTTCTATTAATATAAAATTAAAATGGATTTAAGCAATCAGGACAAGAGGTTTTTACAAATTAAATAACAAGTTTTTCAATATATATATATATATATATATATATATATATATATATATATATATATATATATATATATATTCTTTATTACTAAAATCTTAAAATTACAGAATAGATTTGTTTTGTACGTTAATACAAACAATAACAAAACATCGGTTCGATTCATCAAACGTTTTTTAAAAAATCACCTCTTAGAAATATTTAAATCATACTAAAACCATATCTGTGTTATGGTTCTACTATTTATACTTTAAACAATCATAAGCCTGTTACAAACATACTAAAACTTGCATACACACACGCATATACATACATGCACGTATTTACACATACATAGATACATATATAGAGATATATGTATGTAAGCAAATATGTGGATATGGATCCGACAGTATGCGGAAAAATATGGAAAAACAAAAAATCCGAATAAACAGTAAACTTACATATTCTGATTTTTTGTGATATATGTATGTACGTGTGTATATATGTATACATATATATACATAAATGTAAAGATATGTATACATATATATATATATATATATATATATATATATATATATATATATATATACATACATAAATATATATATATAGATAGATAGATAGATAGAGAGAGAGAGAAAGAAAGAAAGAAAGAGATATTTACCATACTTAACCAAGACGTACATATTTACGTATATTCTATATTCATAAATTTGCATATGCACCCTCATACACACACACACACACACATACACACACACACATAAATATATATATATACCAAATGTGTATGTGATTTCTAATTTGTTAATATTTAATATTTAAAGCCCTGCACGTTCAATTTTGGGGATTGTGTAAAAAGCTCTTTTTAATACAAAATTCGTCCCCTTGTCGGCAGTGACCAACAATCAGTTATATATATATATACAGGGTGTCCATAATGTTGGTGTGCACCTTAAAGTTATAAATTTTTTAAAGTGCACATGAACTTTATGGACACCCTGTACACACACACACACACACATATATATATATATATATATATATATATATATATATATATATATTCATTCCCAGGAGAATATCCCATTATTAACTTTGTTGGTGATGAACTGAACATTATAGAATAGGTATTGATGGATAATTTATTCCATCATCTGCGGGAGATTTGTGAGATGAAAATATAAATTTGAGAGAATAATGTTTCTTTCAACATATCACAAAATATCAAGGGTAAAAGTTTTACCCTTAAATTAGAATTAGAAACGTTTTTCATTGTTTTTCACTATTTTCTTTCTTTCTTTTTCCTTCTATCTTCACCCACACCCACGTACAACGTACACATACAAACAAACATGCACATGCATACATACATACACACACACACACACACACACATATATATATATATATATATATATATATATATATATATATATATATATATATATATATATATACACGATACATACATATATACACACTTACAAATTTTCAAAGAAATATGCTTATATAAAAATGCAAGAATAACGTGTTGCATTTGTTCGATACTTTAGAGTTGCTGTTTTTATTTTTACCAAATTTACTTTACAATTGGAATTAAGATACCTTTAGTTAATGAACATTTTCACCTACGAATTTTAATTTTAAATTTTGCAGGATTTATCAAAAACTGTTTATGGTATCAGTTTGGAGTGGGATACTGTCTATATATACTCATATTTATATATATCTATATCTATCTCTCTATCTCTCTCTCTCTCTCTCTCTCTCTCTCTATATATATATATATATATATATATATATATATATATATATATATATATATATATATACTGGTTTAGTCCCTTTTCTGTTTTTGTTCTTAATGACTTTTTGTTTTCCAAAATCTTTTATCTAACTTCATTGTTTTACTGGGAATCTTTTAAACGATTTTCAAAAAGTCATATTCCAACGCCTGAATCCTACTTAAGTGAAAAGGTCGCTTATTCCTGTCAATGATTCTTTCTTACTTTACATTGGGCACCGAATTAGAATCTCATTAGTAAAAAAAATCATAAAAACAAATCTCCACTTCTATTCTTAACCACGTGTGAATTTATGACTTTTAGATTTTATAAGTACAAACAAATATATAAAAATAATTATTAATATATATGATTATTAACAATGAAATGAAGCAATTCACTTACTTTGTGTGTGTGTTTGTGTGTGTGCGTGCGTGTGTTCTTTCTTACTGCTTGATTTGAGTCTAACCGAATTCCCCTACCTGTCACAGGAAGTAGTAGTGTTGACAAGTAATGAATTTTATTGCGTGGTTTTCATGACACAAATACTGAGTGATTTTTTTCGTTGTTTTGTGAAAAAAGTGGCATAAATTTAAATGCACACATGGATAAAATCTAAGCACATGCGTGCATCCTATCTATCTATCCATATAAATATATATATATATATACATATATATATATATATATATATATATATATATATATATATATATATATATATATATATATATATATATATATATATATACATATACACATAGATAGATATACATTTATATACACAAGCATAGAGGCATTTGCAAAGATATATATGCATAATTGTACATGAATTATTGTAAATGATGATGACAAGATGTAAAACTCCTAAGTGACGTGTTTCGTTCTGAAAAGGAGACTTCTTCAGACTAACTCAATGGAGTCAGTCATATATAGGGGGAGAAATAGTGGGAACAAATACAAGAACAACTGGTTACAGTTGGCCATTAGAAACATTAAAGAAAGAGGGATGTTCAGCTTGAAATTTAAATTTGTGTAGATCTACGTATCTAGATGCTTAAATTTGCCAATCTCGTTCAATTTGTAACCCGTTTTTATTCTTAATGTATAATTTGAACATTATCTCCTGACTTGTTTTAAAGATAAGAATTAGCCTTTAAATAGATTGCACGTGATACAATGACTATTGTAAATCATAATTTAATTCATAACTGTGCCCGGGTATCGTAATAAAAATTATAAGATATATACTCTCGTACATATATATATATATATATATATATATATATATATATATATATATGTGTGTGTGTGTGTGTGTGTGTGTGTGTGTTAGCGCGCGCATGCGATTGAGTGAGTGTTTGTGCTCAATACATTGTGTATATGTTCAATATCTCTCTCTCTCTATATATATATATAAATATATATATATATATATATATATATATATATATATATATATATATATATATATATATATATATATATATATATATATATATATATAAAGCACAATTGCCTAATGTCAAATATAAGCTGTAAAATATTCCCTTAAAACGAAAAACTTTGAATTCTGGATATAAGAGTTGCTATCCTTCACAGATCCGCAGCAACTTGCAATATATATATATATATATATATATATATATATATATATATATATATATATATATATATATATATATATATATATATACGCAGCAGGACATTGATATCTGAGGCTGGAAGATTACAAGGTGCTGCGGATCTGTGAAGGATAGCAACTCTTATATAATCTAGGATTCAAAGTTTTTCGTTTTAAGGGAATATTTTACGGCTTTTATTTGCCATTAGGCAATTGTGCTTTGTTGCAATTATTAATAAAAACATACCAGTTATTAACTCTAATTGATAATTAACAGTATCATTTCGTCATAGTGACCAATTTCAGGTTGAACATTATTTGACAACACACTGTAAGCTCATTTGATGAGAGAGGCGACACAACTCCCCGACCTATTAAGAAGGCAAGTAGATTTCAGTCGTCTGTGAACTTTGATAATTTCGATAACATATGAATTATTTTAGATATATATTTATATATTTTTAGTTATGATGTTTTAGTTTGTTTGTCTTTTTTATATCTTAATCTGATTTGCAATATACTTCACAATCGAGATTCAGTTTAATAAAAATTGAAACTTTGGCGATTCAGCGGATACTTAGGTCATACTTTATGTCTGTCTTTTAAAATAAGTGTCCAACACACACACACACACACACATACACACACACACACACACACACACACACATATATATATATATATATATATATATATATATATATATATATATATATATATATACATATGTATATATTCAGTTTGCGTATGCATTATGCAAGAAGTTGCTGAAAATATAGATCTGTTATTTGATCAGTTGGTGGGTTGGAGAACTTTTTATCACTTCCTCTTATTAAATGAAAACTTTTCATTAACTGTTAGAAAATTGTACTTCATAGGGTTATTATACTGAATATATATATATATATATATATACATATATATATATATATTTATATGTGCGGCTGTGTGTATGTATGTATATGTGTATGTATGTGAGTGTATGTATGTGGGTGTCGAGAGGGTTGTAGGTTTGAAGACAATGAACCCATTTAAAAACGTAAAATTGTGGCTATTCAATTTGTGATTATGAATCTTGATTTTATGTTGTTTTTATTATGATTTTCACTAGTCTTAAGTTATTTTTGTAGGTACATACATTTAGTTGTCATATGCTCTCATTTTTATTGTATTTCTTTACCTCTGTCTATTTCGATTTATATATATATATATATATATATATATATATATATATATATATATATATATATATATATATATATATGTATATGTATGCGTGTGTTCGTCGATCGCCATATAAATATAACCATAAATAGTTCTCTGTGGAAATTAGTTTTTATTCTTGACACGTGTTGCCGCGTATTTGATTTTATATCTCATCTGTTTCTTTCATTTTTATTATTTGATCGATGTTTCTTTATTCCTTCCTCCAAACTGTCTACAGTTTTATTTTTCTATGAGTTTCTATCTTTTTATCTATAAATACAAAACCAAAATCACATATATAATTGTATCTCCATTTTGTGGATATTATTCTTTTTTAGCCGCCTGTGTGCTGAAGGCTAAAATGAAATAAAATCAAAGACCATATAGACAGAGAATCTATGCCTATATGTTAATCACAATGTGTCTATCCACATACGTTAGAATTAAGTGTGATCAGAAAATGTATACGCATATATCGAATTTAATTAAAAGCGAATGCATACATGTACACATTTGTAAACAGATTTTTTCTTTAAGTTTGTAAATCTGTTTCCTCTTCTACAATTTCTAATCAATAAATACGCGTTCGTTTTTATCAAGAATCGAAGATTAATATCTGATAATATTTGATTTCCAATATTTGAGATATAGGATTACATATACAAACAAATTGTTAGCACTTACTTTGAATCGTATATTTTGTGAATCTGTGCGTGTGCACATATGCCAAATTATTTTTTATGTATATGTATGCAAATCTCAATGAAAACATTTCAGTGAAAAATAATATCAGAAAATTATCCGTTTAATGATTTATAAAAGTTGTTGAACCCAAAAACACATCAAAGTCTCGTTGACTGACATATCAAATTCAACTTCTTTTTAATCACCACTCAGTTTTTACTTCTAGTTTATACACTTTAACACTATTTCAATAGAGATCTTTTACTGCTTGTCTGTGTGTGTGTATATATATATATATATATATATATATATATATATATATATATATATATATATATATATATGTATATATATATATATATATATATATATATATATATATATATATATGTGTGTGTGTGTGTGTGTGCGTGTGTGTCTTTGCGTATGTTCGCATCATATACATGATTGTCTACATGCAAGTTGATGAATGTTAAATTTTGGCATATCCATCCTTTAACAATAGACATCTGGGGTTGTTACATGTATCTAACATAGAGATACTTATTATGTGTTACTTTACCATTATATATATATATATATATATATATATATATATATATATATATATAGATAGATAGATAGATAGATAGATAGATAGATAGATAGATATAGATAGATAGATAGATAGATAGATAGATAGATAGATAGATAGATAGATATTGACATAACAAATTGTGTAGTATATTATATAATAAATTGCTTTTGTCAAGCATATGAACTTGAAAGTGTGTGTATTTTCATGACGTCTGTGGTATCTGCACAGATTTCAGCCTTGAGGAATCTATACAATGATTTCCAGGATTTTTTGCGGTGGGGGGGTTTTCGGAAGAAAAATCTACCTCGTTATGAACGCCAAAATGTATCATATAAATAGCAACTCTCCATCACTCGTTCAGCCTGTCTCTCCGTCTCTCACTCTCTCTTTATCCCAGTGGACCATAAAACAGACAGATTAGCATACTGACTGAACGGATATAACTAGAATGAGATGGGAATGAAAGGTGGCACACATAGATAGCATATACATGTGTGTGTGTTACAAATACGTGCATATGTGTTTTATTATGCTAAATGCTACTAATGTAACGAATATATATATATATATATATATATATATATATATATATATATTTATATATTTATATATATATTCTTTACTACTAACGAATATTCGATGCATTAGTAGCATTTAACACCACCACATACGCGCAAAGATATTATATATATATAACATATATAATATATATATATATATATATATATATATATATATATATATATCCGTTGCATACACATATGCACAAAGATATCATATGCAACACACACATACACTCACATATATATATAGTTACACACATTCTCTGTCACACACTCATATTTGTTTTTGTTTTATACCCTTAATAAAGTTTTCTTTCTCTCATATATATATATATATATATATATATATATATATATATATATATATATATATATATACCTGCACACGTGGGATTGCTGAAACTTATCCGCCTTATGTTGCTAAAATTTGTATGTTTAGTCAATTCGTCAGATTTAGGAAAGTCTACCATAATGTCAACATACAAAAGGCGGGTAAAAGTTATCAATATGTTTAAGAATATATTTTGTCTTCGCAAAGACAAAAATATGTTCTTAAAGAAAAGCATACATGCCGTACAATATTTTAATAGTGATATGCAAACATCTATGAATAAGTTGCCTACTGTAGAGCCGTTAGTCTTTGGTTGAAAATTCCATATACAGATGCTGTTGTACTATTTTGGCCTTATACCGGACTTGCGTGTTTATTTTTAGATATAATGTGTTCACATTTGTCAATTGTAAAGTAAATATAAGGTAATATACAATAATTTCTTTAAAATATTTTATTCTTCAATTATATTTGGACTTGCGAACATTTGTTCATTTATATTTGTATGCCGATACATAATTCCTAAAATACATACACACACACGCGCATACACATACAGAAACACGCGTAAAACGTACATATCAACATACACCCAAGTGTAAAAAAAACGTATTTTTATGAAAAGCTATTAGATATTTTTTGTACCAAGAAAGATTCCTAGATGGAAAATCCAATTTTAGAAATGTAAACAAAAACCGCGAACAATACTGAAACATGTCTATATGTAAATACATCATTTATGTTAAAATATATAAATGGAAAAATATATCAGGCAGGATATTAGGCCAAGTAGCTTTTATATGCTAATAAATACATTTTATTCATCACTACACAAAATATGTTCTATCAGTTATCAGTCACATATGTAAAATATTTTAAAAGAATATTTCATCGTAGAAGCATCCGGCCCGATTTTCCAAAATTTGACCAAATGATCAAATATCAGATTTATTGTTTGAATCCTTTCTTAGTCGAGCCGATAAATTTTCAGCACATTCTCGTAATATCAATAAACTTTTCATTTGAACCTTAGGACTTTGGTAGATTAATGTTAGTTTTCATGCTGGTAAATGTGAATTACCCGTTTTATGTTTGGATATAAATTGTTATTCTTTACCTTTCTCTACATGTTTCAATTAGTTATTAAGTTCGCCTGTCTGCAGATATGAATGTCTGGCGAATTCACTTCTTATTTAGCCAGATAATATCGATTAAATCTGATCCTGTTGTCTGGTTTTCATATTAATCTAAATATTATTGAACGATGTTAGCATTTTGACACATATACACACACACACGTGTGTGTGTGTGTTTATATGTATGTATATGTGTGTGTTTACTCACTTTCAAACACGCATATATTAAAGGCATTATGTATATATATGTATATATATATATATATATATATATATATATATATATATATATATATATATATATATATTCACTTTAATTATACTATATTGGTATTTCGACGTAAGATAATCTAATTAATATATTTTTGTATGTTATTATCCATAATGTAATCATTTTAAATCGATTTTATCAGATTTCATATATCATGTAAAAAAGTTTTGGCAGGCTCCGAGGAAATAGTAAAATAATAATGTAAAATTACACTAACAATTATTTTAGGACAAATGTATTTATATTCTACATATATAAATATATAAAACTCGAAAGTGGCTTTGGTCACGTGACCACTACTGTTAATTACTAAAAATAAACAGAAAAATCACCTCTACAGGCAAATTTCAAATTCTTTACTTTAAAATGTTCACGAATATTTTGAGCTTTTTATTTTCTTTTTAAATCGTTGTTTTCTACAACACGTAAATGCTCATGTTTGTTTATTTGTTGTTTTCTTGCGAGGTGGGGGTCCATAAAATTGGATAGATCAAATAAAAACTTATATGAAGTATAAATATGCTGATGAGTTATTCCGAAATTCACAGAAAAGTTGCAATAATTATCCGCTGTCGGCTAATATGAGAACAGATGAGGAATATTTTCAATGAGAACAATTTTTTTTTTATGAAAGTAAAAAAGTGAATTTCAGAAAATATTAAATTGTAAATGTTTGTCGAATTGCTTCGCACGCACACCACTCCGCAGTCAGGTATTGTGTGGCTGAGAATGTTTTGCGAAAAAAAAGATCGATTCAAACAATTTAAAAAATCTTATTGCAAAAAATCCTAGAGGAAAATTATTTGAATCTAGGTTGCCTTCTCGAAAACAAGTCAAGAGGTCGCGATACAATTTGAGGAAGTCATTTATTAATTCGATTGTTAATGAATTTGTTTAAAAATGATTTTTGCCATTGCGTCCGAAAAGAGATAAAGGAGGAAGAGTAGGAGGAGAAGGAAGAGAAACTTTAAAATAACATTTAAAAATAAAACAGAGGATCTCGCATTTACGTCTTTTGTAAATAAAAATCACACAGTCACGTAAAGGAAAATGTTTTCCTTAGCCTCCAGTCTCGCGTACGCACATGAGCTAAACTCAGTAGCCTTACGATGTTTGAAACTCGAATTCCTATACAAACTAGATACGCATCCACAGACACTCGCAGGAACACACACACACAGACACACACAGAAAGAAAAAGAGAGAGAGAGAGAGATGAACAGATAAACTGATGAGAGCATGTACTCTCGTATCTGTAAAACAAATTCTATGTTTAAATATCTAGCAACAAATACCTGAATCGACTCCAAATGATATATTTTTGGAAGATTTATTTTAAAACACTACATTTATAACATTATGTTATTATTAATGTTTACTTTACAGATCGTAAATACATAATTGCACGTTATTATCGATACATACCATCAGTTGAAATAACATTTATGCACACAATCATATACGTAAAGACCCAAAAGCGGGAGTGTGTGTGCGTGTCTAAGTCAGGGCAAATCTTTTTTACATCATTTGAAAGAATAAAAAAAAATGTATTTTTAAATTAAACTCCTTTAATCTAGCATGCGTATCTGTGTGTACAAATTCCGATGCAATTATTATTAAAATATTGTTGCTGCAGTTAGTGTAGTTAGTATCATAAAACATTATATTGCAATATAAATCTAAATATACATCTCTGTTGTTTTGATAATTGTTTTACATATATTTTACATATACATCAGTGTTTGTGTGCGTGTATGCGTCTGTGTGCGTGTGCGTGTGCGCGTGTGTGTAAACCTGTGTACGGGTGTCTGTGCGACATTCAACAATTATTTTGTTTGAATTTATCCTCTTTTAATAAAGTTTGTTTTAATTCTTTGCTGCAACAAATAAAAATAGCTGGACAAGCATTAAATATGTATTTCGTCCTATAGTATACATTCTGCATGAATGACTTCCTAAATCATGACTTAAGCTAGCATCATAAAACAATTAAAAAGAAAATTTAAATATACCCCTCTTACCGAGAGCAGAATTTGGGCTGCAGTTGAAGTAGATTAAATCATACAAGGCAATAATGTTAACTTTACTTATACATACAAGCGCGCGTTCGCGCGCGTGCACACACACACACACACACACACATCCGTGTGTATGTGTGTGCGCGTGTGTGTGTGTGTGCGCGTGTGTGTGTGTGTGTGTGTGTGTGTGTGTGTGTGTGTGTGTGTGTGTGTGTGTGTGTGTGTGTGTATTGATAGATATTTGTAGACAAAAACATACCAGACTGTCTTCCATGCTGTTCTCTTCCTGTGACATCGTTCGTAGGCAGATATTTTCAGTTTGGTATCAAAATATTATCAACTGATAACTTTGTAGTCTTTTCTTTTTCGTTTTTATTGTTTCTGTTGTTGTTGTTGTTGCGGTGGTGGTGGTGGTGATGGTGGTGGTAGTGGTGGTAGTGGTGGTAGTTCTTTCTATTTTTTTGTCTCAGACAATCACTTCCCTAAAAGTAGGAGGCGTGCGTTATATCGCAACGAGACAATTTTTCTTTCTCTCATGCATCGATATCATACTAAACCATAAAATTAATGGATGACCTGGTCCGTAAAAATCACGTGGCCCGATACACCGCCGCCGTAACCGACGACGACGACGACAACAATAATTCTTCAAACACCAGCCTCTTCCTTTTGTTTCATTCCCTCTATTTTCTCTTCTTCTTTTGATTTTTCCCTTTCTAGTTTCTTTGTATTTTTAATTTCGATGCCTTAATTTCGTCCTGTTCGTTTATTAATACCATTTAATTAATATCTTCTTCTTTTTAACTAATTTTTCTTTTGCTCTTTTTAAATAGTTTTTTGTTTCTTTTATCTTTCTTTCTTTCATTTTTAACCCCCCATAACTAACCCTTAATATTGCTGGATATTTCTACACTCCCCGATCAATATTTTTTATTTTCCCTTACAACTGTTTACTTTTTCTTCTTTTACATCCCTTCCCTTTTCTTTTACTACATTTTTCTCTTTCAAATACTTCTTACATTATCTCTTTCAAATACTCCTTCTTTTCTCTAGTTCAAATACTCCTTCCTTCATTTATTTCATCCTTTTTCCTCCTATTTTGAAATCTTGTTTACGTTCCAGCTTTTCTTCAATGTAAGTTGTCGGGTACTTTACCTCCTTCCTTTTTTCTCCTATTTTATCTTCTTCTTCTTCTTCTTCTTCTTCTTCTTCTTCTTCTTCTTCTTCTTCTTCTTCTTCTTCTTCTTCTTCTTCTTCTTCTTCTTCTTCTTCTTCTATTACTCTTCCTCTGCCTCCTCCTCTTACTCCCCAATCTTTTGTTTCTGACTTCTAAACTTTGCTTTTTCCTCCGAGCTGAAAGAGTTCCTTCTTGTCACTCTGCTCATAAATGTAATGAGTGAATCACTACGTATGTATGTAATTGTAATTTGTACGAACAATCATATCCCATTTGTGTATATATAGAGATCTTATATATACTACTAACTACATTCTTTTTCTTAATATCCGTTTATATGTTGTTGATATGAGCAATTCATATCTAGATATGTTAGCGAAATATAAGTTTATCCATACCTTTGTCTAGATATTATCCATACTTTTATCACCGTGGTAGCTATACATCTATCGATAATAATGAAATATTTATGTATTTAGGTGCAAACAAGTGACTATTTGTGTTTTTGAATATCTGTTCGAAGAGATATCTATTATAATATAACTTAGAAGATAAACTTCATTTATATAATGACTGTGGATTATCTCAGGAATATTTCCCTTTATTTCTCTGCCTGCATATCTGCGTGTGTATGTGTGTGTGCGCGCGCGTGTGTGTGTGTAATGGATTGCGTATATGTAATTCTACAGGCGTGTGTGCGAATATATTTATACCGATATCGAAAGACGGCAAATTAACAATATATACTATGGTATATTAAAAATACAGTAGGGCGTATTCAGTTATGTCAGTACGTGCGTCTGCATTAGAAATAGAGTTAACGTATATCTACGGATATCTACAATTGTGATGGGAGATGTCTTGGTCAATAATTATGCCTATATCAATAATGTTCATCAAATGTATAGTAATGATGTAAAAGGATGAAATTAGTATGTATGTATGTATGTGTGGAAAATCTCACATTACCTGTCCATCATATATATATATATATATATATATATATATATATATATATGTATGTGTGTGTGTATGTGTGTGTGTGTGTGAGTGTGCAATAGATAAAAAGATTTATTTATGCCAATATGATCTTGCGTATATAACGTTTATACAAATAAATTAAATATATACATATATATGTGTGTGTGTGTGTGTGCGTAATATATTATCCGTTTGTATGTGATTTTTAATAGATACAATTTATTTAAGTAAATGGTAAGTTTTTTAAATAAACAGTATTAATTACAATTCCGGCCTGAATTAATACTGTTTGTTTTAAAAAGAAAAAAAACAGCGTTTATTTAAATAAAATGTATCTATTAAAAATAACATATAAACAGAAAATATATTATATAATTGTCGGACTTAATCCACTTCATAATGCATACATACATTCATATATATATATATATATATATATATATATATATATATATATATATATATATATATATATATATATACCCAAGTGTGGGATTGGTATATACGGAGTAAATTCCAATAACCAACAATTATTATTCTTTAAAGAGTGCTCAATACAGAGTAGAGCAGATATAATCATATATATGTTATATTTAAATAAATGATTATATATATATATATATATATATATATATATATATATATATATATATATATATATATATATATATATATATATATATATATATATATATATAAATTTATCCAAGTACCGTGTTTAATGGATAGTTTTTATGCCTAATTTTTTCCCCTTATAAATAAAAGCAAACTTATTTTTAAAATGATTTCTTTTTCAAATAATTCTGTAAATTATAGAACTTTAATGTTTTGGATAAAATTCTAATGTTGATCAGTCATATTTATGTATAATATATTCATATATATACATTATGCATTATGAATGTTAAAGTGGAAAAATTTTGTTTAACTTCATCTGACTAATGTAAACTAGTAATATGTTGATGGAATTGTACTTTATTATATAAACATTACTTTCTAGACAAGGCAATGCATTACACGGAATTTTCCCACATTTGCCTAACATTGTTCTCCTATAAAAAAATTTATATATTATACTTTTCCCATATATACGTATATGTATGAGACACTGCTACAGATAGATAGATAGATAGATAGATAGATAGATAGATAGATAGATAGATAGATAGATAGATAGATAGATAGATAGATAGATAGATGTGGGAGTAGTACGTTTGTTTAGTTTCTTTTATAAAAATTTTATAATGTGTTAGTCGACTGGAAGTAGTGGGTCATAAATAATTAATGGTAGAAGAAAATTGGATAAATTGATTCTGGGACAAATAATAATCAAAAGGAAAAAGAGAGACAGAGCGAGAGAACAGAAGGTTTGTATTTAACGAACACACAGATACAAAACTCGAAATATAGAATAGGAGAATAGGTATATGAGATAAAAAGAGATAGTGTGATAAATGCCGTAAAAAGACTTGCTAAGAGTTTATATTATAATAAAGAGAGAAAAGAATCCGAGATAAAGAGAGATAAGTTAAATAAATTCCAAAAAAATAAACTGGGAGAAGTACATGCAAAACAATGTATATGGATGGGAAAATACTGAAGATAGAAGTAGGCGAATTAAGAAGTGAAAACTATGAAAAGAAATAGAGAGAATAAATATAAATAGAAGAGAAAATTTTGGGCACATGAAGAATTAAATTAAATGAAGAATTAGATGACACAGCAAAATCAATAAAACGGAAAATTATTTGCCGAAACAAATATCTCACTAAGAAAGAAAGAAAGAAAGAAAGAAAGAAAGAAAGAAAGAAAGAGTAAAATAATGAACGTTGAAAACATCAGTAAAAATGAGAGCAGGATATCAGAAAAGGCGAAATGGTAGACTGGACGCACAGTTTTAAATTAATATTTAGAGGCGGAGAAACAAGTATGAAATTCGTATGTAAAATGTTTGAAATAATGTGTACATGTACACAAGTATATACACTCTCATACAGGCACAACCCCAAACACATATCCAAGAAAATGCATATATACCCGAAGATATTATTGTGATGGTACACGACCGGGTCTAAAAATGACAGATGTCAGGAAGAGAAAGGGTATGAGAAAGAGATAGATGGGTGGAGATGGAGAGAGAGAGAAGGATTGAATTGGAAGAGATATGTTGTTATCAATTCCGTTATTTTCTCTACCCACGATCAATATTACAATCATATCCCTGTAATACACTCTGGGTTCTTTTCTACTCTTATTTCTAATTCTACTTGTTCCCTATCTTTTCCTCTTTTTCTTTTCTCATTTTAAACTTAGCCAGTGTTCGCACGCACACATACAACATATAGATAAATAGATAGATTTATAGGTAGATAAATTTAAAGTGGGTAGGTTTATTTGTCATGGAGCAGCCGGTGGGGATGTGTACGATTTTTTAAATGGTTGGTTTAAGTGCAGCCAGTACCGAAAGGGTGAGGGACTTCTAGAGAAATCTAAAAATCGCCCCTCCTTCGATTTTCCATTTTTGGTTTCCTTTGGATTCAATGTTATCAGAAGTATTATCCAATCCGACCGCTCAGTTTAAGTAGTCATGCACACAAAGTAACAGACAGAAAGAAAATGATAGAGAAATGTAGATGTCTACAGAGACGCAAACGGACAGAGGCGAAGAACAAACATAGAGAGAGGGAGATAGTAAACGTTAACACACACGCACACACACACACACACACACACACACACACACACACACATAGATAGATAGATAGATAGATAGATAGATAGATAGATAGATAGATAGATAATTAAATAAATAAATAAATAAAGTGGGTATATGTCAAATGCCCCGACAATTTAAGATAACCTGCAAAAATTAAATCTTTTTTGTTCAGATTTTAGGAACTGGGTCAAGCCGAGAAATTTTCGGTACCACCTTACTAGCTAGCTTTGTTACATATAAAAAAAATAACCACGAATGATGAAAAAATTATCCAAATTTAATAAAAACAAACTTTTATCGCCAGAATCTACGTTATTAAGAAGAAAGGCCGAAAGATTTTAGAATTATTAAATTGTATTTTTTTCATCCTATGAAATTTTGGTTAAAAATTTTGATTTTATTGCATCAGTGGTGGCTATAAATTAGTATGGGAAATTTCAGTGTCTTTATGTGGTGAAAGACACAGTGATTTGGAAATTCTTGCAGAAATCAGATAATTGTCGGATTTTAATGAAACTTTCAGAACATATTCACAAATAAATTAAATTATTTTAGAAATATCTCCTTTTTTTAGAAAATCTTGGTATAAATATATATATTACATCTGTTACGCCCCTACTTATTTTATGATTTTCAATAAATTTAATTTTGTAAACCTTACTGTTTATATTAGTTATAAGAATTTAAATCTTTAATTTTTTTATCAAACAGGACACCCAATTACCGAAAATATACTCTGAATCGTAAAATAAAAAATGCCATAAAATTAAGACATTATTTGATAAAGAAAAAAACTTTTAATTGCCTTTACGAATATCCAATTGTAATATATCATTGAAACTATTGTATTATTAAGTTTAAATTTTTTAAAGTTCTGTGTTAATTTGTAGGTGTCAAGTGTTATTGTTGTTGAGTAAAAACTATATTTACTAATCATAAATGGAAAAGCTTACTGCAATTCAACGATCCCAGTATTAAAAAAATATTTTGTGTGTATTTTTTTATTTTTTGTGTGTATTTGTAAATACAGTCGTCCATATACGACATTATCAGAAAAAGAGCGGGAACTATGGTAAATTTAAAATTCATTGCTAATTTTCTAACATTACCTCAACAAGCGTCTTCGAAAGTAAAACTGTAAAGCTAAAGGACCTAAAATTCAATAAAATATTAAACTTAGAAAAGGCGTTTACGTTATATTCAACAAGTAACTTTTACAATCAAAGGTCCTTTACTTAAAAATACCAAACATTCAGCATATATATCTATAAATGCCTCATAAAATGCCCACCACTATGTAAAAAGTCCTTTTCTGCGATATTTTATACTGAAAGTAAGTAATATTTGTTTTAATTAAGATCTATTAAAGTTTAAAAGTTAATATTCTTCAAATAAAGTTTCAGGAAAGTAGATATTATTTTTGAAAGATATTTCAATAAATAAAATTATATTGTGTTGTCAGATTTATCAATATGTCCGATTTTAGCGATTTAAAAAAATCATTTCAATCAATTTAAATTCGGTTTGAAATACACCAAAGTATTTTGCTTATTGGAAATATTAAATTTAATCTATTAGCTTGCAATAAAAATTTAAATAAAAGCTTCAAGAAAGATTTTGAATTTTTTAAATGCATGTTAAACCTGAGGTATCGCTTATTTTTATGTACACACACACACACACATATATATATGCGATTATATATATATATATATATATATATATATATATATAACCGCATATGTTAGCTCTATCACAGATATTGAGCACTTTACACTAAATATCCCGCATATATATATATATATATATATATATATATATATATATATATATATATATATATATATATATATATATATATATATATATATGTACGCACACAAACAAACACACATATGAGGAATTGTTCTCAGTTCGATTCAATTCTTAAAATCTGACCTAACAACTAAACATCTGAATTTAAAAATATTCCTTTTTGGTCGGGACAAGAATTCACAATTTTGTGTGACCGTCAATGAGACTTTAAAGTTGGGATGCTGACGTTAACATCAATCAGCTAAGTGACAAACATTTTACTCCTATTAATTCTCTCTCTTTCTCCCACTCTTTCTCTCTCCCTATCTCTCTCACTCTCTGTCTATATATATATATATATATTTATATATATATATATATATATATATATATATATATATATATATATATATATATATATATATATATATATATATATATATATATACCTCTCCCAAAAAGCCATACCTAAGGTTTAAAATGTATTTTAAAATGAAAAATCTTTCTTGAAAGTTTTATTTTAGTTTTAATATATATGTTTTAATATATATATATATATATATATATATATATATATATATATATATATATATATATATATATATATATATATATATATATATATGGGTTTGTGGAAATGCTTTCATAGTCTTTATTAACAGTATATTTATCTATTTTCGTCTTTAATAAATAAACGGGTATCCGCTAAAAGTAACATTAAGTAAGAAAATTTGTCGTATTAATGAATAGAAATCCATCACTTCTTATATATATATATATATATATATATATATATATATATATATATATTTTCTTTTGAATTTTCTCATATTCTCTAATGAGACTTTTTATATGGAAATTCAAAAGAAAATATGCAAGACTATGTTGTCTTTAACATTCAATACTACATGTTTAAAAGAAAAGTTGCTGCCAAATTACACACACACATATATATATATATATATATAATTGATGTATTTTAATTTTTTGATCCGTCACGTTTAATAATTTTTTTTTTGGTGAATATCTGTATTACAAAGGGGGACGCAAGTTCAAATCCTATCGGGGGAGCATTTTCTTTAATAAGTTTTCTCGTTTAAAATAAAGGTTCCTACTAATCCAATTCGAGTATCCATTTAAAATAACGTTTTAATTATTATTATTTTATATCATCGACTCTCCCGTTGAATTCGACGTATGTGGGTCAAGCAGATCAGTTCCTGGAAACTGAGAGCCCGACGCCGGCACATAACATTTGATTATAGTGGTGAAGGTTTCGTGCAGGACCATCCACACTTTTTAATAGAGACGAATACAGAGACCTGGTGCACTAAGTGCCACAGGGTCCCCAAACGACCGCCCGCAGGTTTTGAATTCAGAGTTGTCCTTCTCCTAGACTAGTTGGCATACAAGGCTATAGAACCCAGTGTGTCCTGCTATTTTACCCATAGATGGAATGTAAATGAATGTAAATGAATGTAATGGATTCGACTGGAATTCGAACTCGGCTCTATTATTTCCTCAATCCAAGTCGTTATCCATTACTCCACCGTGCCTCCTTTATTTTTTTTAATTATATATATAAGCATTTCCACAAACATATATATATATATAGCCGTTCTGTACGCATATATATCTGCGTACAGAACGGCTTGCTATAGTCTATCTCATGTTGAGGTAATGTTTGCTTTTTACCGTAAAAATACATATTCTCTGTTATAATAAATACATCGAGCTCTCTGTGGATCAGTCTTAAGAACTAATATTACTAGGAACCCCCCTCGGATTATATAACGGATCGATTACCTGTACTATATATATATATATATATATATATATATATATATATATATATATATATATATATATATATATATAGATAGATAGATAGATAGATAGATAGAGAGAGAGAGAAAGAGATATCAAAAGTCTGTGCAAAATTCGACCAAGATGCCGTTCCCAAAAGAATTAAATGTTTAGTCATTTGGTCGTGTTTTGGTCTGTTCTTGTCCACTGAGTCTGGCCTTTACCTTTTCAGCCTGGCCAATAATCTTTCACATATTTTCCAAAGAAGTCATCAAACGAGATAGAAGGAAGGAGTTTCATGAGAGACAATGGTAGCCAGGTAGATAGAGACACGATAGAAATAGCAAATGCATAGATATCTTTCTTTATGTAAACTCTCCCTTCAGGACGCTAGTGTTCATGGCCTTCCACAACTTCCTATCCTTTCTAGCTCTTAGGATGTTTTTACCATCTTTCCCAGTCCCTATTCTGTTAAAAACATAGAGATACACCGACGAAAGTTTGATAGACATAAAGATAATAATTCTGATAGTGGATGAAAAAAGAGGAACTCGTAGAAATATAGTTGTGTAACCATATAAGGGATTGTGTATGCTTAATTAAACAGATAATTACACGAATATGTTTACAAAAACAGCCGTTTATCAAAACATACGCTGACATTTAATCTCAGGCACATGCATTATCAACTGTAGTGGTAGTAGCAACAACAAGCTAGAAGTTGGGGAGGGCCATGACATTCTAAAGAGACGCGGCACCCGGAGATATCGCTACCCGCCATAAACAGATATATTGAGATGTTACCCAGTATAACTTGCATAAATCACATTCTGAGCGTTAAACTCTGAGATTTTTGTATTCTGCAATTATAAATCAATTCTTTCTTTAAGTCTGTTTTGTCTTACCTCTCTTTTTTTTTTTCAATTACTTACCATTGAATTGCTCATCACTTACACAACCTTTTTATTTTATTGTTATTACTAAATAGTCGAAATCTCTTCCGATATGCTCCGCAATTAAAGCTTTTGTCTTTCTTTCTCTCATCTCCTCCTCTTCCTTTCTTTTCTTCCTCTTATTTATTTACTTTTTCATTTCGCCTTTCTTTTATGAATTTCAACTATTGTCACACAAAAAACCTTCCATTTTATTCTATTTTTGTTTAATTATTTCATCTTTCGTCTTTTTTATCATAATTCTTTCCTCGTGTCACCATTAAAAGCATATTCTTCTTCTCACTTTTCCCTCCTTCTATTATTATTGCCACTCCCACAGCTGATGACAACCGGTCAGAACCCCATTTCGCATCACGTCAATATCTCTTCTCCTACCGCCATGATAACACTAACTCTGACCACTACCCAGGTTGTTCGATTGATGATGTTATTTCTCTTTAATTTTCTTTCTTTCTACTAATCTATACTTTATTTGCGTTCTCCCCCCTTTTTTTGTTTTGCCCAACGATTGGCTTCTTCTGTTGCTTTTTTTTAACTTTTTATCACATTTCTTCATTAATTTCAATTGTTTCTTCCTCTTCTCCCTCTTCTTGATATAATCTCCTTTTTTCTCTCATCAGGTACTACCACCTTTAACGTCAACACAATTAAATTTATTAATAATTTTCATATACTTTTATGACTGCACGTATTATGTAACTTTCAAATGTTATTTAATCATTTATTTTAGGCGAGAACAACTCTCTGATTTGCATTTTTATAACTAAAATAATTTTACAATTCATCAATCTTTTTTTAAATTTATATATTAATATAACTTTTTATATTTCCATTTATCTTTCTTTACTGGCTAATTTTCATTACTGCTTGATATCATCAACTTTTTTCTGTTGTTTTCTTCCCAGCACTTTCTGTTTTTTTTCTTGTATACATTTATTTCTCTCCTATTCTTAGTCATTTTATCATTTACCTTTTTCTACATGCTCAAGTTTACCTTTAGCCGCCTTTATGATCCTATAACGTTATCCCCCGTCTTCCTCTTCTGACTCCGACTCTTGTCTCCCACTTTCCCTCTGACTCTTGTACCAAGTTGGCTAAAAGTTTAAACGACTGCTGCTATTGGACGATTTTTCGACTAAAGATCTGAGTAGACAACAACGACGATTGGCGATCTACAGTCAGTTTAGCAATCTATCTGTCGGTCTCTTTATCTACCTCATTCTCTACGAGGATTGATATTTATCAAGCTCAGCTTAAAGGTGGGTAGGGGAGATGCTGGAGAGAAAGATTGCGTTTAGCCAACCTTGATTATGGGAAGAGCTCACCAGGAAAATCAACATTCGAAACTAATGTCTCTCTCTATCTCTGTCTCTCTGTCTCACTGTCTCTGTCTATCGCAAGAATTAATGCATTTATTTTTAATCCGACATTTTTATTACATCAAATGTTATTATAGTGGACACTTCTTATTTGAAATAGATGCCTCATTTTTTTTACTTATTTATTAAATGTCTATTGTCCGGTGCATTCAAGACATCTATGTAAAGAAACGTGTCCTCCTGCATGGATCGAACCAGTGTCCTCATTTATAAGGGAAACAACCGTTTGATCCGGCATTTTTACCGCTCAGCTATGAATGACTTCACATTATGCAAGGTTCTTTTTACCCTATTTAAGGAAAATACATCTTTTTCACTCAGATTATTTTTCTCCAAAGAAACTTGTAAAGAATTAATGTGTTTTTTTTAATCATACATTTTTATTACTTATAGTTATATATTTATAACTATACATATATAAATAAATATATATATATATATATATATATATATATATATATATATATATATTATATTAATTGATTTAAAATATGGTTTTTATCGCTACACAGTGATAACCATGTTTCGAAAATGGAAGCCAAAGCCTTTGAATTCAATTTTGTTACCAAATTAAAGACATTAGTTCCATTTCCTCGTCACGCGAATTTTGGTGTAACTTATTTTTTTATATCTACGGTTTTAAAGGCACGGCAAAGATTCATAATTGAGGGTTTCCAAGGATACCGAGAAATCCATTCATCTAGACAAGGGGTGGTAGGGTGTTCAATTTTTTAATTTTCATTGTATTAGTTAATAGTTACATTCGAAAGCGGGGTTATGTTTAAGGATGGGTAGGGATGTATTTTTCAATGTATTTACTGAATTCATTTTCTATCCGTATGCGGGCGGTTGCGCCTAGTATAATTCTGTAGTATTCTAATAATTATTTCCCTAAATAAATCAAACTTACATAGCACTTCAAGCAGTTCTTTTGTATTATCTATAAAATATAGGTATATATCCATCTGCGTTTGTCCTGCTGTTTCGGATATCATTCTGAGCATAAATATCGCATACACTGTAAAACGTTTCGAAGTGCAAACTGTGGAAAGGACCACCTTCCAGTGATATGTAATCTCCGAATAAAACTACTAAAATTAAAGAAATTCAAATCAGCACCAAAACTGCAATACGACACTGGATGACACGAATTGCAAAGAAATATAAACCGACGGCGTTAAAAGCAAATACAACGAATTAAATGAGAATGGAAATCAAAAATGGGTCACATTGAGAAGTTTAGTGACATCATGCAAACGAGATAATTCCAAGGAAAACTCGACAAATAAAAAAGTAGTGAATGATCCTACTAAAATATCTTTCTTTTTTATCAGTTTTGCTTTTAACCGAGTTTCAATTTAACTTGTGTCATATGTGAAATACTTTGTAAGTATCCGTGTGCTCACTGTTCCAAAGTAAGTATTAGAAGAATATTATCTATGTTGTTACTGTCAAACCTGGGAGTGTTTGGTCAGCAATGGAGGGTCTGTCCGTAACTCTTTCTTTGATCGACCCACCCCATCAAAATTAACCGATTATAAATTCCTCTCTATAATACCATTTACAAAATAGATCCGACCATCCTTATAATCTATCCCATTTCCAGTAATCTAGAGCAGCGTGCTATCACTATCAGGTCACGATGTTGTACAAAGGATTAATGAATTACTTCTATCCGGTCTCTTGTAATTAATTTACAATTTTATAAATTGCACTTATTTCTCACCAGATTAGAACATCATTAACACAACAAAGTATCGGTATTTGCATTATACAGTCCACTTTCTTTCTTTCTTTCTTATTTTTCTCATTCCTTAGAATCTTAGTTCATTCATAGAAAAGTCTATGTACGTTTTCTCACAAGCAGTCAAACCGACCATATCACTGAGAAGACACACCGAGGCTTGAAAATATATTTACTTCTTTATACTTCTGAAAAATCTGTACGGCACTATGTTCTTATTTTTATCAATGAAGCAGTTCCCAAAATCAACTACCGACACACAGATCTCACTCACTTGATATATATATATATATATATATATATATATATATATATATATATATATATATATATATATATATATATATATATACATATACACGCACATATATATATATAGATAGATACACCTATTATTGATATATATATACATACAAACATATATATATATATATATATATATATATATATATATATATATATATATATATATGTGTGTGTGTGTATATATATATATTGATACACCTATTATAACTTGTGTTAAGCTCTCTGCGATCGAATGCCACACTTTCCGCGTGTTTCAATCATGGGCATGTATTCAAACAGACTTCTATTTGTAAAGCGAGCAAAAAACATGGAATTACAAACACGTGCGACTCAAAGGATTATCAAATTATTTGACTGAAACTGCCAACATCAATCCACGCGCAGACTGAATGACATATCAAGTGACATTCTGTTTAAATGAAACTGAAAAAAAAGTTCTACACACACACAGAGCTGAACTATTTTATTTTATTCTATTGCTAATAATTATTATTGTTCTATCATTTGATATGGAGGTCTTTATTTGCAAAAACAGCTTGCCTTGGATAAATTGTCTTCTTTCTGAAAACTGCACTGGTCGATCGCATTTTTAAGTTAAATAAATAAATCAATTATATATATATATATATATATATATATATATATATATATATATATATATATATATATATGTGTGTGTGTGTGTGTGTAAAGATATAGACATTTATATGCGCACACATATGTATGTGTATGTATGTGTGTGATAAAAAACAAGTCGCTTTTCGAAGTATATTATTTCACAAAAACTGTAATAACAGAATGTTCCCAGCTGGTAAAGAACTGCTAGGTTAATAAGAAGGCTTTCTTTTAGTTTTGGCCAATTTTATTTTTATACGTTGAACTTTCGTTGTTTTTGGCCTTATTATTGTTGTTTTTTTTTCTTTTTTCTACACAAGTAAAACTAACATACGAAAAGAAATACCATTTGTTTTCTGTCAATACAAAAATAAATTTGAATGACACTTTCCTTCGTCGCATACATACTCTTGAGTGTTTTTTGACAAAAAGTGACGTTAAAAACTACCAGTCCGCTTAATAAAAATATACAAGAAATGAAGGAGGAACGAGAAAGTAATATTCGAAATAAAATAAATAAATTATTACAGCATGATAGACGAAAAAAAGAACACTATGAACAGTTTAATCTATACTGATGCACAAATGGTACATGAATTCTTTGAAAGACATGGAAGAATACGGGCAACAAAGGTGAAACCAAAAATGGAGATGAAACATGAAAGACAGATTATAAATTGACAGGGAAAATGTGAAAGGCATTTCAAATAATGCTGACAAAAGAATTACTGTCAGAAAAAATAACACAGTAAAAGAATAAAACCAAAGAATATTAACAAAAAAATGTTCCGTATATTTTGGCGACATATTTTAATTTAAGCATGTCTGATTAAAAAATTTGACATGAATTTGTTTATTTATTAGATCCTTTCTTAATCACGTACAAACTTTGTTGTTTCATGATTATAGAGAGCGAGGAAGATACTCTGGTTATATTTATTCATTTTATTTTTCCGAGTACTTTCGATATATTCACAGTATCATCTTCAGGGTTATTATGGCTAGGACAATTAGTTGTGTGTGTCTGAAATAACGCACACAACTATTTGTCCTAGCCATCATCGTACCTTCCTCGCTCTCTTTAATCATGGAACAACAAAACTTATACGTTATTACGAAAGGATCTTATTAAAAATAAACAAATACATGTCAAAATTGACATGCTTAAATGAAAATATGCAGCCAAAATATATGGAATATATACATACATACATATATATATAATATATATATATATATATATATATATATATATATATATATATATATATATATATATATATATACATATATATATATATATATATATATATATATATATATAGAGAGAGAGAGAGAGAGAGAGAGAGTCGATATTATTGTACGGAGAGACTTTCATGGAGTACATTATTACCATTTCTCCATGTTAAAATTAAGTTTCTGCTCCACTCAGTTTTATGGATTTATTAAAGAGACGCATTCAGTGGGCAAATATCACCTGTTATGCATATAGATATCAGAAAACAGTATCTGGAAAACAAAAGTGAACTAAAAACACTAATACCAAGAATAAAGATTTTCAGCAAGTACATTGGAATGTATTTTGAAATCAAGAGGGGGTGTGATTTCAGCAATGCCTAAACAAATAACATCAAAAGGAATTTAACTACCCGACGATTAGCATTAGAAAAATTTGAATGTAAAATGTAAATGGCACGCAACATTCGGATTATTACAAAGTATTTTATTGGTGCTGAAATGAACAGAAAGCAACAAAAATACATCAGGATAATAAGGAAAAATTTAGAAACAAAATGAAATATTAGCCATTCAACCAAATGAAGAAATATTGTCCATTATTATGTACGTTGGATTCATTTTAAACATAAAAGACGAAGAATAAGTTATGGAATAAGAATAGGAAAGGTACAAATGCTTTATAAACCCTTACACATGTTGAAAGCAAAGAGAAGCCGAAAAAAACTCATTCATCTAGTGATGGGCGTTTTAATCGATGATATCTAATGCACAAAACAAACTATATGGCTTCTGTCCGAATTTCTGAGATGAGTAGTATGATTATTTACATTCGGACTATTGTCCTCATATTTATTGTTATTGTCACATCTTTTCATCCGCTGTGCACTCCGACCTTCTTCTGGTGTATTTTGATTCGGATAATCTTCGGCGAATTTTTCAAAATGTCCGTCAGCATAGAAAAGTTTTAAAATTATTACCACATATACACACAAGCACTCACCTATACATATTTAGATATACTGAATATAAACCCAGGAAATTTCGAACTGAATACTTTATTAAATCTATTAATTATTGTTCTCGTTCTATATCTATCGATATCTCGTTTTTTCTTAGTTTAGTACTGTTCAGTTATTGCTCGCTCTGTTTTCAATGAGTCTGAGTTTGTACTACCCATCCCGGGAATCGAACTCACAATTACTATGCCACAAAACTTACGAACCCAAACTTTAATTCGCTAAGCTATTGTCCCATAAATTTAACGAAGAGTTCAGTTTGAAATTACCTTACTGACAGATTCATGAAGAAGGGCGGAGGGTAGAACGGTTAAAACATTTTGGTAATAACAATGGAGACAAGGATATTAATCCGAATGTAATAAATTTAAATATACTTATATGGTAGCGAGAAATCGCAAAAAAAAGCTGACAAAAATTCCATTTATAGAATAAGCTAACAACTTGGATAAAAAAAGAAGAAAATGAATGATAGGAAGAAACATTAGTCGATGGAGATTTGAAGAGAGAAACACAAAATAAATAACATAAAATAATCTGGCTCTAGCAACGCAAAAGTAAAACGCAAAGCAGAATCACGAGTAAAAATGTCTTCAAACAAGATTATCGGAACAAATTTCGTTAAGGTAAAAATAGAAGGCAAGAAAATAGTAAAGGCCGTCGAAGAGATCAAAAGATCACATACATTATAAGTGAATGCAATGAAGTTACTCAACTTTAAACTTAAGCACGATGAAAGATGGACATTGGTACACACACACACACACACACACACACACACATACATATATATATATATATATATATATATATATATATATATATATAAACACACACACACACAGACGGGTACTGAAATGTTCTTGGTTCAACCAAGAAGCTCTTCCCTCGAAATTATGATGTTTGAATAACTGGTCAGATTTTTAGGTAAAGTGTCGGAAAGTTTTCACTGCCCACTGATAGATAGATAGATAGATAGATAGATAGATAGATATTTATAAATAGATTGTCAGATATTAATATTTTCACCTACACATGTAGATAACTAATACTTGATCTAAAGCTACTGCTTTTCTAATAAAGAAATCTTCAAACAATGCAAAGAGAGCAAGACCTGAATCCTTGCCATACTGGTAAGTTTAGAAAAATAACACGGAGAATCATGAAGAAGGCGCATAATGAATACAAATCGTGCCCTTTCTCTTACCTTAAGGTTCATTCTCTAATCAAAATTGCAAGTGTTATTTAAATAATATCCTTGAAGTACGACATCGCATATTATCATTATTATTTGCGTACAAAAAATATCGATAGAAACGGTCGGTCACCAATTAGCCATTTCACAATCTTTGACAAGAAGTATAAATGTGAGTCTAAAGCCTATTCATGAGTCTGCCAAAGTGCAATGATTTTCTATCTATTGTTAATGAGTTCTGTTCTCACAAGGCTAAGCTTTGTATACATACGTGTGCGATCACATACGTACATGTGAGTATTATGAAAAATATTCAAAATCAAAACCCTATCAGAATTCCAACCACACAACACTTGATACACATATTTTCTCAAAGTTGAATAATGTTAGTTTGTTTATCTTACTCGAATGACACTGAGACATTTTAGAAGTAAGTATTGATGGTTTGAGCCGGCATTTCTTCGGTATTAAGTAATTTCTTCCTCTTTGGTAGATATCTTTACGCATAGGATGCAGAAATGCGATTCCAAGAAGTTATTTCCTAATTGTATGACTATTTAGGCTCAAAAACTTTAAGACTTCTTGCGATTATAATGCATTTTATCATTTTCACCAAACTTCATACAAAACATATTTCTTAGGCAAAGTATTATTATCTTAGTGAAGAGGATGTAAATTGAAGGAAAGTGAAAGCTTTGACGTTGCATTCATTTGCACGTTTTTCTGAATGCCGTCATCGGAGAGATTCTCGATAAGCGTAAAAATAGATTGCATCATATTTTACGAGTCACTTCACACAGATTGCAAATGAACTAAAAATGGCACGTGGAAAGAAATTATGTTTTAGTTGTTAATTGTCCAATCTTCCCCACCCTGACAAAAAACAAAATCAGTTGTAGACACTATTTACTTATATAAGTGCCAAGGATT
This sequence comes from Acanthosepion esculentum, assembly GCA_964036315.1. Taxonomy (NCBI): domain Eukaryota; kingdom Metazoa; phylum Mollusca; class Cephalopoda; order Sepiida; family Sepiidae; genus Acanthosepion; species Acanthosepion esculentum. The sequence continues at coordinate 47,937,253 of OZ038492.1, read as the reverse complement.
TTACAAGTTTTGAAGATTTAGTCATTTATTATACAAATGAGAGTTTAACATCACCAGTTATTAAAAAAAAAACGAAAGAAACTAGCAAATTGCTAGAAATTTGTTATAATGACTGATGATATTGCTGTTCCAGAATTTCGACCATGAAATGGTTCTCTTATACGTGCTCAAATTGTTTATAAGTAAACGTTTATAATCACTGCTTCTAGAGGAAAGTCGAATAACGATCTACAAAATAAAGTAATTGATTTGTGAATGTAAAAAAACTAATTTTCATTTGTCAAAGTCAGCTCATTACAAATAAACCCATAAAATGACTTGCTTGCGTTTGATTTTCTATATGAATGGATACGCGGATGATACAAATGGCAGGGATGGAATTTACAGTCGAACATCTGAAAGTTACCAATGTCTACTTTGCTTTAATTTATACTCTTTTATGTTTATTCGCCTTATACGTTGCTTCGTGTTTATTTCAACATAAACACGCGTATAAGGCGAATAAATATTTTATTTACACTACTCTCCGGCCTTTTGAACAGGCAGAGAAGTTTATGCCTTGTTTAGGGTTGAGTTTCCCGTTCCTTTTAAAGTTCTTTTTCTTGTAGCTCCTTGCGTCTTAGTAGTGTGATCGCCTTGCTTGGGGGGAATTGATATTTTTAAAAATCACGTTTCAAATGCATCCCAGTTGCCAGAATTATGGTGACTTTTCTTTGCTTTATTTCAATGTGATTTTTTATCTTTTTCAGTGGAACTCTTACTCGACTGAGACTGAAGAAACAATGGTGACATTCATCAAGTCATGTTCCAATACCTGGAATTAGTTTTTATAAACTAATTTACATTCAAAATCCTCTTTTTAAAAATGTTCTTGTTTACATTCAGTCATTGAAACTGATTAAAAGTATTAATGTCTAATTTCTATTCTAAAAAGTTTTCAGCGCTTACAAATATAAATTTGTATTTAAAGAGTCGACCAATTACTTTATTGATTTATTTTAAAATTCCAATAGATTTGCTTTTATTTTGCATTTATTTGCTTTTATTTTCTTTTTGAAAAATTTCATCTTAATGAATCACTTCCGGATGATTTATCTCTGGAGGAATTAAAATTTGACAAAGTAATTTAAAGTATTTAGCAAAATAATAAAATTAGAGAAAAATTCATATCTTGCCTTTGGTTCCCTCAATGTAACCATTGGGATTAGAGACTGAATTGGCATTACAAATATTTCTGATTTTATTTAAAGAAGCTTTTAATAAAGTTCATTAACGCAACATTACTGGAGTGAAGGAAAAAGCACTGAAATGAAACTAAGTTAAAAAATATACGAAATCTTTCTCAACCGTTGTCATACGACTAGTATCATATGCAGCATGGGTGGAATAGCTATCCGGATGAGTACGATAAATACTGAAAGGAACATTCTAATCAGAAAGGAAACCAACTGATGAAAGCTGTCAGTTAATATGGAAAGAAAGTTGAAAAGACAAATCGAAAGTTTCTCTAATTGAGAGAGAATTGCTAAGAAAAATGGGAAAAGCTAACAAGCTGCCCATGTGACCCAAAGAGCAGATGCAATTAGCTAGAAAGGAACGCAGACACAAAAGCTCAATGCGAATGCCAATACTTCAATATAACTTCAATTAACTTCAAGTAATGAAAAAGAGTGTTATGTCTGGCAACGGGGTCGCGAGTTCATGCCGAGCGATTGGAAATACATACACTCATAGGCGCATCAAAAGTCGGCCATGCGCACACTAAGATATATGGTAGGCATAGAACATCTTGTATTTTCATCATTCCAGATGTAGTTTAGTGTCGAGTACATGCGACAGACGCCACCGAAATTCATGGTTCAACTGCACATTATTCTAAAAAGCTGCTTAGAAAGTAAAGAAGGCATAAAAGTTGAGTTTTTTTGGTTAAAGACTCCTATTAAGGTTTGCTAAGTTGCAGACAAAGAGATAACTGGGAATATAGAGATATACGTAATTATTTTTGTTTATATGTAAGTATGCAATCACCTATTTCTAATGTTCACAGTCTATTGGAAATATTAATACTGAAATATAGTATCTGCAGAGGTCGATGAAAATTAGACTGTGATAGAATAAGAAAACATGCACGTGTCATAATTTCCGATTTTTAAAACTTTCAGTCGAGAGTAAAGCAAACCAGTGTCGGAAAGCATTTTTATTGTCACGTTCGTCTTTCTAGTTAATGTTGCGTTTTCTTTTATTATTATTAGAAATAACATTCGAGCGTCAGTCTGGGGAACTCTACTTTTATGTGTGATAAGTTTAGTATTAAAACAAAAATCTCTGAATAAAGAATATACGTGTATATCGAAATGGAAAATATGCTATCACAATTACTCTTGATATATTCAGAGAAAATTTTGATTACTAAAAAAAATTGACATGAGAGAGGATGGCGTAGGAGGTAGGAGATTATTGACCATGACACTCAACAACTCCTCAAGGAACTATGATAATATATATATATATATATATATATATATGTGTGTGTGTGTCTGCGTGTGTATGTGTGCGTGTGTCTGTGTGTGCGTGCGTTTGGGTGCGTGTGTATTAATACTATGACTATTGCAATAAAACAGCGATGCCCCCCAACAAAGATCTTAATAGACGATGCCCTCCTGTGATTTGGGCATAGTTTCGGAATTACAGCGACATTACTACTTACCCTAGATGCCCCAACTGTAACACGCAATACCACCAGACTTTGATACTTTTTTCTTCTATAATTTCACCTAAAGCAAAGCGATAAAGTCACTAAGACGCAAGGAATTACTGAGAGTGAAAGAAACAAAGGGGACAATAAAAGAACAGGATTCAAAAAGACATATGATGACGAATGATATTGCATTTAGATTTTTGAAGACCTCAGTTGATAGGAAGGTAAGAATCCAAAGGAAGTTCCACAAGCGTGAAGCGTCAGGGAATAAACTATTTAATTTATTTAAGTTAGGGTACGTCCAACAATTGTCTTGAATATCCTAACTTCCAATTTAGTACTACGCTTAAATTGAAAATAGATATTAAAAAGGCACAACAAAGCTACGTTACGCCGATGGGAAAGTGACTGAATCTGAGATACCAGGTCAGGACCGATAACATTGTAGATTCTTTAGATTCTGTCAAGAATCTCCAGATATACAGTAGGGGCAGCAAACTAGATGTAGCAACAATATTCGGCGAAAGTACCAGATGCAGACAAATACAGTTTCCTCACCATTCTTGAGGTTTTTTTAATCAATAATATCATGGATAAGTGGGAAATGGTACCTCAATATTTGTTTACAACAGACTAGCAAGTGTTAATGGTAAAGTCAGTATTTCTACCTCATTCCTGCCGATATAGAAAATTTTTAAAAAATCTAATCATTATTAAGTATCTAGTTTGAGAGGGTCGGATAGTTGCCCTTCGCGAATGCTGATGGTCATTCGAAGAATTGCTGTACATATTGGATGTGGCGCTTTGAGGCTGTCAAGAGTTATAAATGAACACTGAAACACTAGTAGAGCAGGTTCTGAACGGGAAACCAATTCTGATTCTGAATGAATAGATTGTTTCAAACGATGCTAAACCAGATACAAATAGTGGGAAGACAGTACCAGACGCTTAATCAATGCCCACTCGTTAGCGATTGGATAGCCCTACCAAAGATTGTCTACGCATGCGCAATGAGGTTCCCTTTATTTCAAATCAAGGGTCCGCAAAATCACCGGATACTTTCCAGACAGAATCGATACTGTCCTCTACTTTTATTTTACACACACATACACATACACACACGCACAATTATATAAGTATGTACACAAAATTAACTTTAAGTATGTGTGTGTGTGTGTGTGTGTGTGTGTGTGTGTGCATACGTATCGATCACATGCAATGTACTGATATATACTTCAGAAAATGTAAAGTATTTGCTCCTATACATATATATATATATATATATATATATATATATATATATATATATATATGGAGAGAGAGAGGGGGAGAGAGAGAGAGGGAGGGTGCGATGGGTAAATTATCGCCATATTATATTTTTAATTTCGCGCATGCACTTTGTTTATTTTTGACTGCCAACTGTACATTATAGTAGGATCAGTTGGACACTGTGAGAAACTGAGCACCAGGACGCAATTCACCCCACTAGAAATTTGGAAACGGCAGACTGTAGTGCTTGGCATGCGCGCCGGAAGCTCCAATACGAACATTTCAGAGTGTTTGGGTGTCAATTTGATAACAGTGCAGATAATTTGGAAAGAGTTGGATGAGTCTGCTAGTGATTACGAAGGTACGGCATCTCGGAAAACTCAATCTGATCGTTCTGATGAGAAAAGAATACCCGAATTTGTTGGTGAGAGCCTCAGACTCAACACGGATGTCTACATCAAGTGCCTTGAGGAGGTAGTGCTGACCTGGTTCAAGATTGTGGCAGCTGAAGACTGGCAACAGGGCTCTGTACCATGTCACACAAGTAGGAGAACCCAGTCATTATTGTCAGACAATTTCTGCGACCACATTAACCCTTACATCCGGCCACCTAACTCTCCAGACTGCAACAACCTTGATTATTATATGTTGAGCGACAGAACAACAGAACTCCTTGTAACACCAAAGATGAACTGATGGCAAGGATTATGGCAGAATTCACCAACTTAAACAAGGGGACCTCCTAGAAGTGATACAGGAGATTCCGAAGTCATCAGAGGCAATGGTTGAAGCCAATGGCGATTTTATTGAATAAATCTACTCTTTAGTATTTCAAGACATTTTTGTGTAATTTTGGTAAATATATCTGTTAAAATGATATATCAGTGATATTTCCATTTTTGCGTAATTTAGACGCACCCTCTATATATGTAAAAACTAAGCAAAACACACACAACTCTCTCTCTCTCTCTCTCTCTCTCTCTCTATATATATATATATATATATATATATATATATATATATATATATATATATATATATATATATATATATATATTCGAGTTGGGTGAAAAGGTTTTAGCCAGACTAAGTAGCCGTTCTAAAAAATCTGATGTTTAGCAATTTTGTCAGAAGTGGGCCGAGACCAAAGCCTTTCAACATCACTTACTATATAAACTTGTATTGAATTATGCAATCCTATTTAATCATATTATAGAGCTGTCTCGCTTAAGATACGTATTTGGTTTAAATTTAATTGTGCCCCACAACAAATTAGTTAACAAGAGTATTTGTTTAGATAATATTCTATAATATCAATAAAGACAGTCCCTTTTCTTTGAGATGAACTCTTTCAAAAAGAAATTGATTAAATAGCTCAAAGCAATAGAGATTGGTAAAATTAAATGTAATCCGCTTTGATAGATAATTAAAGCGTGGAAATCGCAGTTAAATGTATAAATTCACTTTTTCTGATGATGATGATGATGATGATGATGATGATGATGATGATGATGATGATGATGATGATGATGATGATGATAGACATGCAGAGAAGTAGCGGAAGAGGAGGAGGATTGAAGAAGGAGAAAAGGAAAAGAAGTGAAGGAGAAAAATAAATAAAAATAAATCAACCATCGTATCAGAAAACGGATTATCGCCTCTGCAGAAATTGTTAATAGCTAATCCAGTGGTTCTTTGATTGTTTTGACGTTTTTAACAAATATTTTTAATATTCTGTAACTTTTGTCTCTGTTTACTTTCGTAACATCAGCTTCTTCAAATATATTTTTGTTGGTCAATCCACTTTTCTTGCTTATTATTCCTGCATTTTCCTCAAATCTTCTTTATAAAATAGCTTTCTTAAAGCTATTTATTTTATGTTTTCAATTTCTTTTTTTCCTCTGACTTCTGGTTTTTGCAAGACCCATCGTTGTGATTTCACCCCTCAGTCATTTAATACCTTGTTTTTTTCTTTGCGGGATTATCTTTTTTTTTTCACATTCTAGGGTTATCTTTATATCTATACTCGTGTACCTATTTATTTACAATATGTTGAACAACACGCGAGCTGCATAATAAAACCTCACACACACAAATAAGATATTGCAAATATCGCTTACAGAAATTTTAATTTTGAATTGAAAATTGACATAGTACATAAATTACGGGATCTGCGGGTAGCACAACAGCTACTGGTGCAAGCAGTGGAATCGACGAACCGAGGTCACATTTCTGCCAAAACCATTGTTCACTTTTGCGCAAATATCATTGGGAAATATATAAATCATTCTCTTCTCCTCCCAGCTATGGGTTAAATAGCAGAGTAGACTGGCTCTCTAACTTTGGGTAGCATGAGAGAAGGAAAGCGACAGGATACCACTGCACTATTTTCCCAGGACGCCATGGCAAATCATAGATACTGGAAAATACGAAGCTGTGGAGAGTCATATAAATGTATCCTGACAATCTTAAAACATCGGTTAGTTAATGTCAGTTTAATAGTGAAAACATTGATTTGAATATTAAAATCTGATATAGTGTATAACTTAACAGAGTTTTACAAGTCTTTTACCGATGCCAGAAGCTTTCGAATAAAATTTTCACAAGCTTGAAATACAGAAAATTTTACAGAATTAAATATCAAAATTGAAATTTTTCTTGCGCTGAAGAAATTGCTGAAGCTTTTTATCTACAGGAAAATGACTTCTGTCGCTTGATCGCTTGACTACTGCAATAAAAAAGATAGAATAACAACATTCTAAGGACCACTTTTAGAAATCAGTTGCAAATAATGATGGTTTGAGATTTGACCGCGTTTAGACGGTATAAGACATTAAAACAAGACTGACCGATGAAATTTAAGATGTGCACTGAAATTTTAAAAAATCTTGTGCCATATTGCTATGCATAATTATCACTAGAGTTATTAATCGCCGCACACCGAATAGTTATAGAGTTTTTCTTTCTTACATTTGTGAGTTATTTAACCCGAGCAACAACAAATGGTAATCTCATACATCGCATGTGAATATTTTTCAATGAATTTTTTTTTTTTTTTTTTTTTTTGCACGCAAACGAACTAAGAAACGGAATAAATATTTACCTCTTTAAATTTGAACAAACTGACCTAGAAATAGTACAAAAATAGATTTCAGAGTAACGAAAATCTTACACTATTTCAACTGGGCAAACGACTTGGGTTCAGCCAAATAGTATCAGCACAAATCAGTGACTGTACTGAAAAATATGAATCATAAAATACTGTGGAAATTTGACATCCAGAACAACCACTGTATCCAAGTGAGGAAACCGGAGTAAGGAAGCCACGGAATTAATGTGAAAGAGAGCGAAAAGTTAGAAAATATAAGGACTTTGCCCGGGATCGAATACAGGTGTGAAATATGAAGGACCATTCTCATAATAATAAGTATATTTGGAACCATGCCAGTTATCTGAATCGAGATTAAATTAAGTAGAAATTCTTGGAAATTTTGGGACTATAAATCACGGAGTTATTGAGCTTTGTGATTTTACCGAGAAGGATGTTGGACATTCGAGATGTTCTGTTACTCAGTTTTCAGCGATAACCACTTGGCATCTGATGGGAAAAATACATTACTGCTAATAATAATAATGATAGCAGCAGCAGCAGCAGCAACCGCAATAGAAGAAGAAGAAGAAGAAGAAGAAGAAGAAGAAGAAGAAGAAGAAGAAGAAGAAGAAGAAGAAGAAGAAGAAGAAGAAGAAGAAGAAGAAGAAGAAGAAGAAGAAGAAGAAGAAGAAGAAGAAGAAGAAGAAGAAAGAAAAAGAAAGAAAGAAGTAATAACTAATAATAAGTTAGTTTCGGACAGGATAAGGTATTTGAAAATGTTTTGTCATGAAGAAAAATATATTCAGTGGAGAAAAACAAAACTTCTAAATCATTTTTCTTTTAACTTTCTCCTAACTCTATAAAGGTTATCTTCATTCTCCATATTTTTATCTTGCTTGTTCGCCTGTTGGATGAATAATTTTGCTTTTCAATAGAGAGTTATTGGTGTTTGAATCAGAGAAGACACTTCAATAATGAATAACACGATTTCTCCCTTTTTTTATAGACTTTCAAATTCCGAAACCTACACATAGGGTAAATGTCTTTCCGTCTAACTAACAACGTATTCAATTATGCGCACACGCATATACGCAAAATACAAGCGTAGATTGATTTCATTTCATACACGTTTAGTGAAATTGAACATATTCAGTAATAGTAACAGTGCTTGGCGCAAGTTTAGCTGGCAAAATTATTTAACATGCAAGTTTATAAAGACTGATTACTTAAAGAAGAATTTTATTAACTTACTGGCGCTGATGCTTATGAGAGAATAATTAAATTTGATTAATTTAAATATTCATTTGATCTGTCCACGTTACACATAAACATGCCCCAAAATCTTTCTGTAAATGAATATATATATAATATATATATATATATATATATATATATATATGTGTGTGTGTGTGTGTGTGTGTGTGTGTGTGTGTGTGTGTGTGTGCGTGTGCATGTGTAGCTAGCTAGATAGATATTTTTTACGGATGTATTTATGCATGAGTATATGTAATTAATTTTGAACACACATACACACACGTGTACACATATATATATGCATATATATATATATATATATATATATATACACAATATGTTGACATGTGTCAGTGAAAAATTATATATATATATAGAGAGAGAGAGAGGGAGAGAGAGGGGGGATATGAGTAATTTTCACACACACACATACACACACATATCTATGTATATATATATGCGTGTATATATATGTGTGTGTGTACATATAAATATATATACATATAAACACACACACATACATATATATATATATATATATATATATGTGTGTGTGTGTGTGTGTGTGTGTGTGTGTGTGTGTGTGTGTGTGTGTGTGTGTGTGTGTAAGTGAAAAATTGCTTAATTACTTTTACCGGCAATATAGGTGAGACATTGGAAATTATTCTGGAAATAATCTGAATAAACTAATTGAACCATTAACAAGGTTAACTTGCTTCTTTGTTAGTCTAATATTTATAACCTACAAAAATGTTCGTCGAAGTTAATTATATTTATTCCACTTCATATAGAGACATTTTTACTACTATGAAAAGTTATGACGCTATCTGCATTAATTTAATTGTATTTGTTTAGACGCAAATTGACTGGTAAGTTTTGCAAGAGAACAAGAGACAACAAGTCTTTTAAAATCTTTTACATATGTATATTGTTGATGTTACTGTCAAAACTAGTTGAGTTCTTTTAAGCGCTTCTTTGATTTCATATTTCTCTTAAGCTACAATACATGTCGATGTTTCTTTTTTCGATTGTTTTTTATACATTGTAGGGAATAATAATGTTTCATGCCTTTGAATGTTTGCACCAGATGTCTAATGGTCATCACTAAGGATGAAATGACAAAATGTCAAATCTCAGCACTTTACTCATTATCTTTGCATACACCTATCACGCCTTCATTTGAATTCCTACTCATAATTATCACTCATACAGTTATATTACCAGTATTTTTCCCAGCGATCAAAATATCATGGGCACGTTTCGAAACAACTTCCTGGTATTTTTACAACTTATTCATATTTTTTCTTTTCCTAATAATTATTATCAGTTTCATCTTCAAATCCTTTCATTTATTGCTTCAATTTAATTCAGTTTTCCTAGATTATAACGTAGTAGATCTATACGTCTTTTAATAGTTTAGACTTTCACTTATAACAACCGGAAAAAAAAAATAACAATTTCTTTTAAAACGTTTAAATCTAAAATGCACAGACAAATATATAGACATAACTATTTTGTCTACGCTCTCTCTATGTAATAATGATATATATATATATATATATATATATATATAGAGAGAGAGAGAGAGAGAGAGAGAGAGAGATAGATAGATAGATAGATAGATAGATAGATAGATAGATAGATAGATAGATAGATAGATAGATAGACAGATAGTCATATCTCAGCAGGTTTCACAGCATTTTCATACACAATGCATTTATATATACATTTATAGTGAAAATGTGACAGAAAGTAACTTATTTCTTCAAAGACATTTGAACGACTTAATGGACACATCAACTCCACTAACACGAATATATTTTTATTTTATTCACAAATCGTCAAGAATAAAGAAATACGCCACAAAACAGAAAGATTTGAAATTTTTCCAACACACTTTTTCAAAGTTAATTTTCCTTCTACTTTTAGTGAACTAGATGCATAATTAAATTTTGGAATTTCACTATAAAAATTCGAAACGAAATTAAATTTCGTTCTACAAGTTAATGCTTCTAATTATCTGAATGCAGTAAGTTTTATCTACCGAAGTTTTGTTTAAAGTGTAGGAAGTTGTCATCGATTATTTTTGAAACGGTAATCCAATTTTGTGATTCCTGAAGGTTAGAAAGCAACTTTTCGCAAATCATTTTCTTGTCGTTGCAAATGAAAAAGGGAAAATAAACATATATCAAGGAACATAAACTTATATTTTGTTGCAGAATATGTACTGAGTTTATTTACACATTGCATGATATCATTTCAGACTTTTGCTTACCATCTTTATGTTTTTGTCAGTGTATGTGTGTGAGCACTATATACAATTATACACACATGATATATATATATATATATATATATATATATATATATATATATATATATTGTGTGTAATTGTATATATAGCGCAAATGGTGATCACATAAACATACACAAATATAGATATAGATGCGTGTGTATGTGTATGTGAGCATTTTAATTCAATTAGAAACACATGTAGATGTACATGTTATAGTGACATCACGCTGTCGTGAAAAAACTTGTAGAAAGATGAAGTTGATCAACTCTTAAAGTGATGTTCTTGTTTAAAATTGCATCTGGAACTAAAATCAGAATATAGTTCCTTCTTTTTTTTACCTTATGGGAATCGACTACAAAGAGATATTCCATCGGGTCTATTGATGTGTAATTGTATTCAGCACGTAAGAAAATTTAAGCATGAATTACTCTTAGATTTACATGAATAAAATCCATCGCAAATTAATTAAAATAAATTTTACAAATATTTTCTGAATTTACATGCTAGGCAAAAATTAATTAGAGGACTTTGTTTGAAAGTAACATAAAAATTGAAATTCATGTTTACCTTAATACCTGTTCTCTTATCTCGTTAAAAAATATAATCAATTTAAAAAATAAAATGTTAACAAAGAACTTAAAATGTCCAGCTGTTGTTTTTTTTTGGGGTGGGGGGGTGCTTGTTTTTTTTAGGTCGAGGAAAAAAGTGATGTAAATCGAAAAATTATATTTGTTCTAAAATATTTAATTAAAAGTGGTTGGCATACCGTCGAATGCCTTTATCAGATTATTCCTGCTAGCATGTTCACACTTCAGCTAGTATTCAACGATAGTGATCTGGTACCAGGAAATATATTTTTAGTTAAGAAGATAACATTTTACTAAACAAAGTAGAAAACTTGGTAAGGAACCAGTTCAGAATAAACAGAGCACGTTTTGCGGGGATATGAATTGTTGATGGAATAAAGATTGTTTTATGAAACATTTGCATAAGGTAAATGTTCGCCTATCTATCTATCTATCTATCTATCTATCTATCTCTTCCTCTCTCTCTCCCTCTCTCTCTCTCTCTCTCTCTCTCTCTCTCTATATATATATATATATATATATATATATATATATATATATATGGGGAAGTATACGTATGTGAGTGAGAGTATGCATGTGTAAAGAGAAAGAACGATAAAGAGAAATAACATCTCAATGTACTTAGATGTCTACATATGCATACATGTATAAATGTTAGATAAGAAAGAGAGAAATTATATTTGCACGAATCTGTATACAAGGCCGGTGCGAACTACCCCTAAACTCGATCGGGGATCCCGAGCAGTCCTTTGTGGCCATCGCTATCTTAGCAGTATTTACTTTATTCTCCATAAATTTGTATACATTACAAATTAAACTAAATACAACTAACGATTAAATAATGAAAAATTTTCGTGAATTTTGACGTCATTCTGGGGTCTTTTTTGACCAAATCCTTGAATTTGTTTTGCTGATGCTAAGTTTCGAAAAATACTATATAAAATTCACTATTTTTTGTCTATAATGTTCCATACGATTCTTGAACTTGATGACAAGACAAACCTTAAGTCGATGTTAAAAATGGCCGTTAAGCATTACTGATTGATTTACGATGGAATTATTTATTATGGCATGTTTCTAATTTGTATTTAGATACATTGTATTCATTTTCAATTACTCTACTTGAATTGTTCACCTAAATTGCATATGATCCATTATTGTACATAATTAAGTTAAAATTTAATTTTTGTATTTTATATGAATTCTACCTTATGAAAATTGAGATGTTGTAGATTGGTGGGACGACGTATCGTAGATTGGGGGACGCCGTATCATAGATTCGGAAGTGGGGCTGTATCATGCCTTCGAGGCCTTTGCCATAGATTTGTCGAGGTGGGGACGAAACCCTTTTATATATATGTTGGCACGTATCTGCAATTCAGTGTGAGTTACGAGGGTTTTGATTCAATTTGGGGTTAGGACACAATATAATATTTGTACGTATAATGTGTATATAGGGATATATACATCAGAGGTCGAAACGCGTCGGTAAATAAAAGTTTTCCTTTTGTCTTTATTCGTATTGCCCTTTTTACAGATATATTTTTATTTATATCTGAGTTTCTACATACATACCTACGCGCGCACACACACACACAAAAATATATATATATATATATATATATATATATATATATATATATATATATATATATATATATATATAAAGGGTGTTTCAATAACTTGGACTGATTTTAAACTTACTTCACATTTAAAATCGGACCAAGTTATTGGAACATCCTTTTAATATATATATATATATGTGTGTGTGTGTGTGTGTGTGTGTGTGTGTGTGTGTGTGTGTTCTTACTTTTGCATATATATATATATTCTTAAATGACCAATCAAATATATATCAGTTATAAAATGATATAAAAGAAATACGAAACTGTAGAAAATTAAATAATTGAATCAATTGTCATAGTGTGATTTTTAGATCTAAAATCTGATTAATCCTCATATGTTTCTTAATGAAATGTTTGCTTTGAAATATGTGTGAACGTTTCTGTTTATTCCTTTTTGTAATTCTTCATTTTGGATTCAGAAATGTTTAAGGTTTGCATTTGAAGTAATAGGTGCCTAAATATACTGAGAATGATATACAGATGTATGGAAGTACACATGATTTCTTGGTATCATCCGAATTTATAATTTTCATTTCTTTTTCGAACTTTTTAAGCAGCAACATGTTGTTTTTAACATTATTTTGTTCATAAACATCTACAAAGTGTCACTTTTTAAATGAACATGATTTAAATGGTCTGTTTGGCAAAGATAATTTCATCGCGTTTAAACCAAAATCTAAAAATCTATTTGTATTGTATATGGACTTTTTAATGGGAATTTTACAAAGCACGTTATCTTACTTTCTGAAAATAGCATTTTTTTTTACCAACAATGAAAGAATAACACACACACGTATATATATATATATATATATATATATATATATATATATATATATATATATATATATATATATATATATATATATATATATATATGAGGGTATGTGTGCGTGTATACACTAATGTTTGCATTCATTTTAAGAATATCTCTGAGGTTTGTCCGTAAAGCGAGCAGCAAATTTAATTTGAAAGAAAATTGCCTACAAAGTGTAATGGCGTCTCAGTGTTTATAATCCCGTCGGAACGTCACTCACCTCAACGTCTCTGCTGCTTTCTAAAACAATCTGCACTCCTCTTTCTAGATCGCCATCAGCTGTTTCGTCGCCTTCACTTTAATCTCGTCCACTCTCTAAAATCTACTTTCAACGGTGATTTTAGTTTTGAGAAAATCCAGAAGACATAGGAAACTAATAGATCCTGAATGGATAGATTTTGTTTCAAAAGATGCTAAACCAGATAAAAATAATGGGAAGACAGTACCAGAGGCTTAATCAATGAAACTGGGTAGCGCCCCCAAAGGTTGTCTATGCATGCGCAATGAAGTTCCCTTTATTTACCGCGTCAAATCTAGAGTCGGCAACCGATTCTTGAGATATTCAAAATTGCCGGATACTTTCCAGACAGAATTGATGCAGTTTTCTTCTTTTATTTTACACACACACACACGCACACATACACACACACACACACACACACAAATATATAAAGACATACACAAAATTAAATTTTATGTATATTTAAAAATGTACATTCATAATGTGAAAAATGCTAAAATCGAAATATGTATGTGTGCGTGCGTGTGCGTGTGTGTGTACGTATGGAACACAATGAATTTTAATTATTTAAAATTTTATAATAAAAAGACAGAGAGGTTGTCCATATACAGATATATACGCTAAAAATGTAAGGTATTTATATATATATATATATATATATATATTACCAATTTTAAGAAGAAGGTAAATTTACATTCTGTGTGTTAACGTTTTATACATAAATTTTGATTTTTGATTTATATTCTATATGAATTAATTAGATGCATCAACAATGAGCCCGAGTTATTTGAATTAAAATAATCTTTTGTATCGGCAACAATTTTCAGGAATATTTTAAAAAATATTCCGATTTATAAGCAAATAATTTTAAACGGAAATTTCTGCATATGCTCGGAGCGAAAATGTAGATAAATTCTCATTTTTACATTGAGTCTTTTAATATTGGGGAAAAACGTAAGCTGACAGAACTCTGAAATTTTAAACAAGAAAACAAATTATATTACGTACCACTATATATATATATATATATATATATATATATATATGTATATATATCAACTGATATTCCTCACAATATTGATGTATGTGGGAAAGGTTGTTTTTTAAACAGAATTCCAGCCACGTTACTTTAGAGGGGGTTGGAATACAAGCTACTCTGATAGAATATGCATCGCGCAATGCATCTTAAAAGACAACCGTGAAAAGAAATTAATAAGAATTAAGAAAAAACTTTGAAACGATTAATAAATGGGTCAAAAGCGCATGGGACATTAGACACAACAGACAACTTTTACATTTCCTTACCCCAACAAAATGTAAAAAAAATATGAATAGTGGAAAAACTGATATTCAACGAAACATGTTTGAAAGAAAGTTTGCTGTCCAAATATAAATTTTTGATATATATATATATATATGTGTGTGTGTGTGTGTGTGTGTGTGTGTGTGTGTGTGTGTGTGTGTGTGCGTGTGTGCGCGCGCGTGTGTGTGTCTACAGATTTGCTAAAAAATGGGAATACCATGATGGAAAAATACCCAAACTTAATAAAAACAAACTATCATCGTCAAAATCTTTATGTTATTATTAAGAGGAAATGCTTTTGATTAATTTTTTATCCTCTTTAGAAGCTTTGAAATTTTTCTTAAAAATCTCGTTTTTCTTGCGTTAACGGGGGATCAAAGATTAGTATGAGAAATTTTTGCGTCTTTTCTGCGGTGAAAAACAAATATTTGGAAATTCTTGCAAAAATCAAATCATTGTCGTATTTTAATGAAAATTTCAGAAAAAGGTTTTTTTTTAAAATCTTTGTAAACACGCTTTTCCAACTGCTACCCACGACACCCACTTATTTAGCTTTATAAAATTTTGAGAAATTCATTTTTATACCTCTTAACGTTTATGTTAGCTATACGCAAAACTACTTGGAAAATTTAGATCAACTTTTTTTCTTTTTTTTTTTTGCAAAACAGGGTAAAGTTACCAAAGATTTTCTCTGAGTCGTAATTCAATAAATTCAATAATAAAAGCTTTTAATTGATTTCATAAATAAGATATATTATGGATATTGTTTAACTTTTGATTTATAATGAATTCTTACAAAACTTGTTATCATTTTTAAAATTATTTATAAAGATTTAAATCTTTTATTAATTATTAATTTCTTTATTAATTTGTACCGGTTAGGTGATATTGTTATGAAGAAGTAAAACCTATATTTACTAATCATAAATAGATATGACTACAATTCAGCGACCCCCAATATTTTAAAAAGAATTTTGAATTTCTTTGTGTGTATAAACGCGACGATTTTTGTAAATACGAACGTCCATACACATTATCAGAAAATAAGAGTGGTAAATTTAAAATATAGCCATATAGTAAATTAAAAGTACCTAAAATTCAATAAAACACTAGATTACAGAGAATATTTTCCTAAATTTTTAAGAGTAGTTAAAAATTATATAAAAAGGCGCTCACGTTATAGTCCTCAATTCATTTTCACAGATATGTACAGAATTAAGTAAACTTCTTTTTATCAGTCAAGCAATCAAAACCTTAAATAAACACCTACTGCCGTATTCAAAAAGCATTTCTGCTATATTTTAAATTAAAGCATTTCTGCTATATTTTAAATTAAAAGTAAGTAATATTTGTTGAAAATCAGATTAATTAAACTTTAAATAAGTTAATATGCGTCAAGTGAAGTTTCAGACAATTATTTTATTTTTGAAAGATTTTTTAATAAAGAGAATTACATTGTGCTAACAGATGGGTTAAAATTTCAAAACAAAAATTCCTTCGAGTCAATTTAAATTAGTTTAATACAGCACAGTATTTTGCTTATAGGAAATATTAAATTTAGTTACCTATATATATATATATATATATATATATATATATATATATATATATAGATAGATAGATAGATAGATAGATAGATAGATAGATAGATAATATGGAATAAGAACATTAACATATACATAATAAACTAGAATAAAAACACATAAAAGAAAAATAACAATAACCTCTATATCATGTTAGTTACCTATATATATATATATATATATATATATATATATATATAAGGAGACAAGAGGAAAAACTTTACTTAGCCGACGCGTTTCGTTGATAATGTCCTTCAGAGGACGAAATACGTCGGCTAAGTATAGTTTTTCTTGTCTCTTTTTATTTATTTTGTCTCGTTACAACCTGTCTGAGAATATTTAAACACGCGCGTGCATACACATACACACACACACACACACACACACACACACACATATATATATATATATATATATATATATATATACAGGAATAGGTATGATAAAAAATCTGCATGCATGCACATATACTTGCACGTATGTATAAATATATTCCTTCTTCGGTTGGTCAGTGTTTTGAAACAGAGCTATAAGTATATATGAGTCAATATACATAATATCCAACATCGATAGCACGACATAGAGTTTATATTTATATTTACACCTGAAGATTGCAAGAACTGCATGAAACTGAGTCGAGCTATCGATGTTGGATATCATGTATATTCACTAACAGAGTTGTCAGAGTTCAGAGTTGTGCTTCTCCTAGACTCCTTGACAACCGAAGATATAGGCTCAGTTTATCCTGCTATTTATCCATAGCTTGGGGGATTCATACCTTTCTGAATAGTATAACGAATTCGACTAGAGTGACTAGAGTCCAATTTCTCATGTATATATATTGTATACAATGTTAATAAAAGACACAAGATTAAAAATTAGTTATATATATAAATACACATACACGTATATATAAACACACACACACATAACACACATATATATATATATATAAATTTTATCCTTACATTTACAATAAATGGTAGATAGATAGATAGATAGATAGATAGATAGATAGATAGATAGATAGATAGATAGATATGGAATAGGAACATTAACATATACATAATAAACTAGAAGAAAAACACAGAAGAAAAATAACAATAACCTCTATATGATGTTAGGTAAGCTCATGTATAAATACACAGCCTCGTCCTACGTACGTACACTTAACGTTTGGCGGTATATTTACACTAACATCACAGTAATATATACGCAGCTGGATCAATAAATCTCTAGCCTGATACGATATGACTAGTTGAATTTAATATACGACTCATGTGATTAATATTCATCTCCAAGTTAGGTGCATCATAGATGTGTTTTCATTGTTTGGCCAAGAAATTATTGGCGTATCTAAGAAAGCATTGTTATGCAGGCATGACATACAGCAGGCACACACATACACACACACACACACACACACACACACACACGCACACACACACACATCTGAATGTATAAATATAGGTATTGAGTATAATTCATTTTTAACGTCTGCCAATAGAATTTTGCAATGTTTTGAAAAAATATGTTAAAATATTTAACTTTCTTGATGCAGTGCTTTAAATTGTCCGGCTATAAAATATGACGAAATTAACAAAAAGGACACACGTTTTGTGCAACATGTCGATCAGAAGTGGAAAGAAGGACAGTAAGATTAACGCCAAGGAGCTCACATAATAAACGGGGAGGCGCACGCGGAAGATAGGGAAACGCAAACAAATTCTTCACCAATCAATCTCACAGTGACATCACGTATTACTGCACACCCGCATCTCATGTCGATTGTTTCCTCTCGCTCTTCGTGCAAATGGAGAAGAACCGACTACAGAACAAACACACAGACACATACGTGTCTATATAACTTGGTAGTTAGGAGAAAACAACGGCTAACAGAAATTCAAGAGGTGACCCACAAATATACAATGGCTAATTATTTAAGGAAAAATGAAAATAGAGTAAGTAGGAGGAGAAGAAGAATGAGTTTTGGAGTTGTTTCATTCGGGTGCTGAAAATCTTTTTACTTTGGGTGGATGAAAGAAGGTAAAAGACAAAAAGCTGACGATTTAAAGAAAATAACCCTTCAGTAAGGAAATAGAGAGAGAAAGCCAGGACTGGTCAGAGAGAGTGAGGAGGGGGGATTAGCGAAAGAAGGTATAGACTTGTTGTCAATGTGTGTGTGTGTGTGTTAATGAGAGATGAATTGACAAACAGATGATTTAAAGCTAATTAGAAACAAAAAAGTTAATATACATATATATTAAAACAATGTTATGTGGTGGACTCCCCCATCGCATTCAAAGTATGAGGGTCAAGCAGCTGAGTTTCTAGGAACCGACAGCCAGACACCATATGATTTGATTATAGTGGTGAAGGTTTTGTGCAGAACCAACCACACTTTTCGAAGGGCCGAATACAGAGACCTGGTGCATTACAAGGTCCCCAAACAACCCTCCACAATTTTTTAATTCAGAGTTGTCCTTCTCCTAGGCCAGCTGCCATCCAAGGTTATAGACCCAGTCTGTCCTGCTATTTACCCATAGCTGGAGGGAGAAGATGATTAATACCTTTGCCAAGGGGATTAGCATGTAAGTGATTGTAATGGATTCGACTGGAAATCGAACTCCATTCCTCAAAATATAGCACGGTACGCACAAATATAATGGCATCGTCTACAAGGCTAAAAATAATGGAAGACTTATAAATAAAAATGAAAAAACCTACAACAGTTTCAGTTAAAGTGCTTTTTAGTACTGTATTATGTTTCTGGATTTCATTATTTAGATGTTGGGTTTCTCCTGAAAGGTATAGTGTTGCTTGCCTTGTTGGGTGCCATGTCATGCAATTTAAAATTTGTGTATTTAGGCAGCAATCCTTTTTTCATGCACATTTCATTGAATAAGGCAGACAAGCTGCTTTGATTTTGTTTTTTATACAATTTCTCATGTGATCGAATATTTTTTTCTTTTCAGATGATAGATTATATAAAAATTGTCCGAATGTTCTTTTTTTTATACAACGATATAGCAACGACGAGAATAGAAACATAAACAATATCATTAATATTATTATAAAAATCAAATGACTTAAAATTATAAACAAGATGAGAGTAGAATTAAGAACATTATAAAAAAAATGCACAACACCAGTTGACAATAGCAAAAAAATTAGATTAGTTATTTATTACAAAAAGTTTAAAACCTCTAACCTATAGTTAAAAATAATAATTCATCTTTTAGAACAAAATTAAATAGGATAAATATTATTTACGAATTTAAATGTCCATTAAGGAATTGTATTCCTGATCAATCAAAATTCGTAAATAATTATATAGGCCACACTACAACATGTTTGACACGAAGACTCTACACCTTTCTGACCATAGCTCAATTAGATTTCATTTAAATATTCATGGAGACCTACCGGACCATATTCGTAACATACTTGTTGCCAACACAAATATAATAGCATCTACAAGCAAAAAAAGCTAAAAATAATGGAAGCCTTATTAATAAAAACAAAAGACTAACACTCAATAATATCAACTCTGAACATGAACATAATATCTTGATAATGGCTAAATGTATAGCTGAAAGCGCTCGGATAAAAAGAACATTCGAACAGCTTTTATATAATTTACCATCTGAAAAGAAAAACATATTAGATCACATGAGAAATTGCATAAGAAACTAGATCAAAGCACCTTGCCTGTCTTATTCAATTAAATATATATATATATATATATATATATATATATATATATATATATATGCAGACACATTGAGAGATTTAGAATGTATGTTTTTGTGCATTAAAGATTTGCATAATATTATTCAAAATGTATCGTTGATTTTCATTTTTATTAATTTTTCGTTATCCTGAGTTCATTTGTTAACTGAGATAATCAACAGTAACCTTCTGACATTTTCGTTTAATATTTTCAATTGCAAAATTGCCAACTTACCTTCTCTCTTTTCCCTCAAATTTCTTTCAGCCTTTTGCCATACAATGTAGGATCAATGTTATGTAGAAATCATTGGTTGAATTCACAACTCAAAACTAGCACACATAACACATACGCGTACACATATACATATACATACATACACACACACACACACACACACACACACATATATATATATATATATATATATATATTGTTTTGCTGCCGCAGAACACATATCCTTTTTTTTTCATTTTTCAGTAATTTCTAGATATTAATTCATTTACTTGCCCAAAAATTAAATTAAAAATAAATCAATTTAAATAGAATTCAAATAATAAATACAAATTATACCAAGTAAAAATCACAGGTCATTTTCCATCATTTTAAGCAGCACTTTCTTTAAACCAACGTCTCAAAATATGAACAAATCTCACAACTAGGTGATCCAATTTGAGCGGTTGTATCAGAAATTGCGATTAATTACTTCTGAGCATATTCATCAACTAAATTTCCTTGGTGTTTATTTTTACCAGAATTCATTCTCAAATAAGGAAAAATTTTCTGCAGGGTTAAAAGAAGCGCCATATTTCTATAAATAATTGGCAAATTCAAATTTTAAAATTCCAACAGAATGTATAACTGTAAATAAGTAATATTCAATTAAAAATAGCGTTCATTTAAAATATTTTCTTCTTTATTCTCGGCATCCTTCAAATTTTTCACTGAAAAGGGAGATATTTCTATCTATATACTCTTAAATGTTTTATCATTCATATGTGTAGTTTTTAAATATTTCCATTCTTATTCTTATCATACAGAATTAAATATTATTTTTAAAAATACACAATTTTCCAAATAAAATCTATGAATAATGATAATTAATATTGGAATTAATTCTTGTTTATGAAACAACAAATACAATGTTTTTTCGCGATTATTTTCCATTTTATCGCACAAACAGTAAATAATACGACGTTTATTCTTTGAAATGACTGTATAGCCATTTCCGTTGTTACATACTTAAACCTTTTTTTAAATTGGAGAATGTTTCTTGTCAATTTACTTGTTTTGATCAACCTAAGGTAAGGTCAGCATTTATTTGGAAGGGATATTAAGGTACATGCCTTTTTAAGAGGACACAGTTTGACATTTGGAATTCTTAGCTCTGTTATATTCTGCACAAAACCATTTCTGAATCGTTGTCAATTTAGCAGACACGTTTCGAATTCAGTCCAGCAAAATGAAGGAAGTAGGTTAAAAAACCTAGGCCATTTGTAAACAGTAAAAAAGAATTCTTGTTTTAAGTCAATCAAGCCTCTTCATCAGTGTAAAACTTGTAAACAGTGTAAAACGACCTGGTATTGTTAATGAGTAAGAAAATTATGAAATGTATTTTATGTTAATTTTGCTTAAAATGCAAAAAAGGAAAGATATTTGGAACATATTGTGATCTCTATAACATATTGAAAATTGTGGTTTCAGTACTTTCACAAATAGTAAAAGAATCTATATCAAAGAGTATTTTATCTGACAAGACGTTCTTTTGTGAAACAATTCACTTGATCTTAGGATTTCTCTTAGATATTCATTAATTTGTATAAAGTTTAAGATTTCTGTCTGTTTCGTTAACACAACATTGAACAGAGCTCAAAACGATTTGTACCTAAGAGATATCGTAAAGTTTATAAGATATTGGTATGAAACCATTGTAAAAAATACGTACACATTGATTCCGTTGTAACACTTCTTTAGTTTAATGACCAGTACACATGCACATATGCAAAAAGAAACCACGTAAGGATAGATGTAAAAATAGGTTTTATGTAAATCTAAAAAATGTTTAAATATTTATAAGGCTGATTTCAGGTGTCTTGAGATTCCTAAAATTCAAGCTAACAACATATTGAACTGCTTCATTATTCATCAAAAGATAATGTTATCATTAACTTAACACTCATTATCTGTAAGTTTAATTTTCCGTTTTTTATTTCATTTGTTTCTGCGTTTTCATTGAATCTTCCAAGTCGAATCGACTGAGTAACAGAGATGATAAAATAATATCCTTGGCTTTTTTATATTTCAGTGACGCTAAATACATATATATATATATATATATATATATATATATATATATATAGAGAGAGAGAGAGAGAGAGAGAGAGAGAGAGAGAGATTGAAAAGTAACTCCCTATTTTATGTATGATGGATTCTCCCGTCTAACTATAAATTTTATAAAGCAATATATATATATATATATATATATATATATATATATATATATATATTATGAAATGGACAAAGTCCGACAATTATTTTAAGACATTTTTATGTTTATAAATTCTTTTTTATAGATACAAATATTTAAGTAAATAGTCTGTTTTATAATAAACAGTATTTATAAGATTTACCGGCCCTTAAAATTTCTTGGACATTCAGGCCGGTAAATGTTATAAATACTGTTTATTATAAAACAGACCATTTACTTAAATATTTGTATCTATAAAAAAGAATGTATAAACATAAAAATGTTTATATATATATATATATATATATATATATATATATATATATATATATATATATATATGAAGGCAAATAATGCATTCTCAAGTGACTTTGGATTAAGAACTTACTTAAAGCTGAAGGCATAAAAAGCAGACGTAAATGAAGAAAACGAACCCAATTCTTAAGTAAAGAATACTTACACCGAACTTAAAAATAACAACACATTGCAGTTCGGAAATGATAAATCAAACATTGTTGTAGTTTTAAACAAGGCCGATTACAAGACAAAACTAGACTCTATTCTTGGCAACAAGTCTAAATTTAAGTTTTAAGAAAAGTAAAAACCACCGCACTCAACACACAGACATGTACACACATATATACATACATATATATGTGTATGTATAAAGTATACATACATAAATACACACACACACACACACACACACATATGTGTGTGTATGTGTATGTAGGTGGGTGTATGTGTGTTTAGAAGGGTGTGAGGTGATAATTGACCAGTTGATATAGGCCTACATTTTTTATGGTACCTACAGCTATTGGTAGACGCAACGAGAAACCCCTGGGTAAAGAATATTGATATTGTAAAGTGAGTTAACGGAATCCTTTATCACAAAATATTAACATGTACATGTCTATGCAAATGCACAATTCATGGGTATTTAGCACTGATTAATAAAATAGATATTTTAAAATAGGGCCTAAATTCCCATCATATCTCCTTCTAAATGTGTCGCATCATAACACTCTAAAGCTTCCTTTTCCTTTAACATATTAAAACTGTACATTTTGTTCTTGTTAAAATGGTGAAATGAGTTCCATTTGCCTTTTCCACAGAGTTGTATTCACTGTTACCCTTCACATAAACTGGTTGCCAACCAGTCAAGCTCTTTTATTTAATCCATATCTACCATACCTTTATACAGAATGGTAAAAAATAACGAGGTTCACATATATTATTGTTATTGTATACATAACATATAGATAAAATAAAACTAGGATGATTTATTAAAAGGACAAATAAAAATCAACATTTAAATTATTCAAGAAAATTTGAAAAGAATTTCTCCACAAGAAAAGAACTAATACGAAATGTAAATATTTTAAAACGATAAATTTAAAAAATAACTTTACTGCTAAATATACAGATACACTTACTTTTTCTAATTGATTTCTTCCCGTAAAAAATGAATATCTGATAATGATGAAGGCCTTTTAATTTCTGATCTCATTCTCTTTTATCAATGAGATTAACTATTGATGAAGAAGGCGGATAATATTATATGACAACTTGTAGGAACAACCAGAGTTAACTGAAACTTCCTACAACCAGTTAAATTACTAATCTCTACACTCTCTTCACACTGAGGAATGTGAGATACGATAAAATATGATAGTATAATACATTGCATATTCATTTTAGTATGTTTCAGTTACTAGCAGAAGTATCAATTTCCAAAGAGAATTCAGGTCGACTCGGACACAGATGATAACGAAAAGTTAAATACATGTATGTAATTTATTGGTGAGTATGAGTGGACGAGAAACTTTTGTGCATAGGTACCAAAGTTTCATTAAAATCTGACAATTATTTGATTTTTGCAATAATTTCCAAATCAACGTGTTTTTCAAAGACACTAAAAATACTATACGAATTTATGGTGACCCACTGATGCAAGAAAAAAATAACTAAAATTTCGAAGATTCTAAAAAGTATTTAAAAATGCAATTTTATGATGAAAAAAATCATTAGGTCTATCCTCTAAATAATAAAAACTAAGCATAAAGATTTTGAAGACAAATGTGGCATTTTTTCATCATGTACGCTCATTTTTTAGCGAATCCTGGAAGGTACACGCACAAACACATGCACACAAAAACACGCGCGAGCACGCGCGCGCACACACACACACACACATATACATACACACACAAAAGAGACATTTATTAACGACAAGCCTCTGCACTCTTGGCTTGCTCAGGGTAGCTAATACGAGGAAGCCAAATGGAACAGACGCTCTCGGCAAAACGTGTCATTTATAAATTTTCTACTTTGTCTCATCATCTTTACTTTAATTTTGGATTCTATTATGCATCCTACAAACACACACACACACATAATGATTATCTGGCAAGACTGCACCTGACAGAAAAGGGCATATGAATCAAATGTATGTTATTGCATTCCTCCATGCAGACAAATGTTTACAGTAAATGAGAATATAGGAGTTGGGTAATATGTTAAAGCAGTGTTGATGCGGTGTTTGTGATTATGACAAAATATTCCTAATAACGTCATCGCCGCTGAGAAAAATGGAAATATAGTGTTTCAAAACTGTAAAATTTCTCGTTTCAAATATGTTATTTTGCTCCCTAAATCTGTTGTAGTTTTCTTAAAAATCATTTGAAAGCATTATAATACTTAGCAGAATTATCAATTTTAATTAATCATCAAAATGAAATGAATGATATAATCTTTGCTAAATACAGCTTACTTCGCCCTGCAATGAACACATACTCACCATTTATTAAAACGTGTTCGCTAATCATTGCATTCATTTGCGCTTCATCTGACATAAAAGATTTATCAACCAATATATAAGGAAACATTGCTCTATTATAGAAGTCATTTTCTACAATAAATTTTATAAAATAAATGAGATTGGTAAAACTTCCAGAATATATTTATATTTATATGATGAATGTGCCTTTTAACTTGTAGGTTTTCAATAGAAATATTTATAACTTTTTTGTAGCGTGCTATTTTTGTGAGGTTGTTGATATTAAATATATATAGATATATAATAATATAGTTATTGTCAGTTATTGATTTTTTTAAATTTCATATATACATATATATATATATATATATATATATATATATATATATATATATATATATATATAAGATTTCCGAGAGCAGCAAGAAAGATATGACCCCAAATGAAAACAAAATATTGTACAATCATGGATTTATAGAAACACAAAAATGGTAATTGCAAAAAATAAATAAATAAATAAAAGTTGAACACAGAGCACACACAACCAAAAAATTAAAATGTGTTAAAATAAGAACAAGAAATACAATTGCATTTTAATTTGTATTATCACAAAAAGAAATTTGAGAAAATGAAAAGAGTAACAAAGTAATAAAAGTAAACTGATCTGCTATAAAATATTTGAAGAAACTGTTATTGAGAATGTAAAGCAAAACGATGAAGTAAAAATCAGAAAGAATTATATAAAAATTAATTTCCAACTACTCGTTTTCAGTGGTAAATGTAGAGCTACATCAGATGACTTAATGGCTGAGCTAGACATTGTGTTGTTCTGGGAAATAGTCAACCGACTTCTTAGACAACGGGGTGGGTAGATTATTGTCTTGTTCTAGGTATACAAATTGTAGGTTCCTACAAAGTTAATAATGTTATCAATATGTATGCAGAAAATTATTACAAGGTCTTAGGCAAGACTTCTTTTGAGTGTTAGAGACCACGACCAAGGGACTTTAAATTCAAAGATATATTCTTGCAAGACAATCGTTTGCATAATGTAAAGTAATTATTGCTAAAAATGTTTTGGTACACACAAAATTAAAGGAATAGCCTCAATCTTCCCATATTATAGTCTACAAGAAATGTATCAGTTCATCATTATAAGAGATGTATATGAGAATTGAAAACAATATTCAATTAAAGAAAATACCTGGGAAACAATAAAAAGTCTTCAAGTAATCTTAACATCGAAAAGTTAACAAAATAAAAATATTTAAAACTGAAGAATATTATAGAATGTCAAGGACTTATTCAGATATATGGAACATTGTTTTACTCAAGATTCTTTTCGATTTATTTATAAATAATAATTAATTTTGCATTTTCTTTGTTTGTAGAATGAAACTTGACACTACACAAAATCATATTTTTCATAAGGCTATTTTACAAGCTGAAAGTCAGATATTGCCTCTATAAACATAGGTATATGGTGACATATTTATAAAGATCGGTTATTGGGGAAAAAACGTATGTTTATAAAACCATGTACACGAGATAATATTAAAACATGAGGAGGTGGATTTGGAAAATATACTGACAGGTATTTAAATTTGTTTGGCATGTTGCGAGGAAGGTATCAGTATTCATTGAGATATTGAAAACTTTGGCCTTGATTGTTCTTTGTTTATCGTGTAGAGAGCGTGCCAGAAAACGTAAACATACTTTTCCACACGCGTTGCTGTATGGCGATATTCTTGTGCAAAGCTAGTAAAAAATAAAATCCAAATATCTATTCTTAGAGGACGCGACAATTATCTTTAAGACAAGGTTGAACTTTTACTGTAAAGGGTCGTAATTTCTCTTGCGTCATTCAACAAGTATTGAAATTCAGAGCTGATACGAGCGGGTCAGCTTCACAAAGCGTCTGATGACGAGCAAGATAGTTAGTACTATTTCGCAAGACGCTCGACTGGTGTATGTATTGTTTCTGGATAATATGCTAGACTAAGTCATTTTTATTTAAAAAAAAGTAAAAAGGCTTTCCCCAAGAAGTTAAGCAATGTCTGAATATAAAAGGTTAAATTTCTCTTATTGAGCGAACGAAAATTCAGAGAGTGAGAGAGAGAGATTAAGCATAATATATTTAAGTGGCAATCCTTCACCTATATATGTGCTCTATTAAATAGAGTGGAGAGAGAATGTCTGTTAAGACATTTTGTGAGTTTCTCTTGATGTTAAATAAGTCAGGTGGAAACTTGTTAATGACCTTGACAAAATGATGTGTTATGTTGAGAGAACTTTTGACCGTCATTACTCGTTTTGAAAGAAAGTCGGTAGAAACAAGAGAAATAGTCAGTGTAGCGTTTGTACTGTTAATAATAAGTATTGAAACATTGGTTCACGTATTATGAAATAGATTTTAGCGTCACGTTGCAAAAAGTATATATATATATATATATATATATATATATGTGTGTGTGTGTGTGTGTGTGTGTGTGTGTGTGTGTGTGTGTGTGTGTGTGTGTGTGTGTGTGTGTGTGTGTGTGTGTGTGAATATATAGGAAAATAGGAAAGAACCGTTAGGTTAATAATCTGAAGTTCTTTAGTATTTTTGTTTTACTTTTTTTAAAAACTGCTCAATATACAAGTAGAACCTATATTATAACTACTTCTTTAAAAATATGATTCCATCGCTACATAAGAGTTCTCATGTTTCACAAACAGAATCTAAAAACTTCAATTTAATTATAGAAATTATATTAAATTAAAGTAGCTAGTTCTGTTTCATCCTCAAGCAAATTTTGGAATAACAAATTTTGAGAGCTTAATAAGCATATACCTTCGTAATATTCATTTCTATGGAAACGGAGAAAACCAATCATTTTAATAAGGGGTGGTAGGGTTTACATTTTCACTGACAACTATTGTATCAACATATTAGTTACTTTCGAAAAGAGGTTAGGTCAAGGTAGGGTCGGGGTGCCTATTTTCGAAAGAATGATGACATCCGTTCAACGCATATTGTTTGGTCTAATTCAACGACAGAGAGTTTTGGCACTTTTTGTTACGCTGTTAAATTTGTATTTGTATACATAAAGATTATTTTTTCTAAAAGGGTTGATTGTATATAAATAATTATAATATATGTGTGTGTGTGTGTGTGTGTGTGTGTGTGTGTGTGTGTGTGTGTGTGTGCGTGTATGTGCGCGTGCGTGCGTGCGCGCGAACCAGAACTAATGAACATTGCACCTCAAAATTTGCAAATAGCATTGCTTCCCGTTCGATTAGCGAGTTAGATAGACTGGTTAATAGTAAGATGGCCGGAACCACCGCGGCTGTAAGCAAATGTCAGAGGTTATATCACTGTGATATGATTCTGGAATTAATGACTAAGGTGATCGACCTAAACCAGTAATCTCTTCTTTTTGTCTTATGTTCCGATTTAGGAAAGTGGAAATACACACACACACACACACACACACACACACACACACACAGACAGACATACACACACAATCACACACACACACACACACATATATATATATACATATATATATATATATATATATATATATATATATATATATATATATATATATATAAATATGGATAAAACAACTGAAAAGTTGCAAATTAAAAGAAAAAAATTGAATTTTTTTTGTGAAAGTATTTATTTATATGTTTTTATATATTTATATTTGATATTTCAGATCGCCTCGATCTTTCGTCAGAAATTAATTGAATAACTGTATTCGGAAGATGGTTTACAAGTAGCGTCCGTCGCTAGACACGGACGTCACGTGATGTGGAATGCAACTGTGTTTGAATATTTCTAACGTAAATCTAACGATAATATTTTAGATGTTGTTTAAAAAGGTTTTTTAACTATATCTAAAGAAATTTTTTAACTATTGAAATATTTATACAGATTTACTAGGGTTAAACAAAGACTTGCGTATTTTAAATCTGTATAAATATATCAAGAAAGTATACGTGGCTTCTCATTATGCTATACATATATATATATATATATATATATATATATATATATATATATATATATATATATATAAGTTAAAAATCAAATGCAGATCAAATATGGATCGGAATCCGACGGTATTATAAAATAAAGAACAAAGAAAACGTATATCAATCTAACATGTTTAACTTTAAAGCTTCGTCAGAGATTCAGAGAAAAGAGACAGTCTATTTTCTGTCAATCTCTGACGAAGATTTAATAAAAGTGAAACATCTTAGACTGATATACGTTTCCTATTTGTTCTTTATTTTATCATATATATATATATACATATGTGGGGGTGGGAGGCTGAGTGTAGGTGTTGGCGAGTATGTGAATATGTATATTACCAAGTGACCTTCTCAAGTAGTCGAAATTATTTTCCTATTCTTGAGAATCTTCTGATGCCATTTTCTTCGACATTTTAAGTTCTCATTTTTTCAGTCTACAATACGTGTTGCACTGTACATTCTATGAATTCGAATTGAATAATGATGTATACTAGGATTTGATTCTGATTTTAATACGGGCTTATGTGATGATCAGTATGATCATACTCATTTTCATTGACTCTCTCCTTCACTCTCTCTCTCTCTCTCTCTCTCTCTCTCTCTCTCAGACCGTAGCATAGGCAAAGAATACTAATGTTGCATATATGCCTTCATTGGATAGTGTAGACATTATTACATACATATTGTTATACACTTTTTTCTTTAGGGAAAAAACCTGAATATATGTATAAATAAA
>OZ038492.1:47899251-47901751 GCA_964036315.1 Acanthosepion esculentum | reverse complement strand
AGGTCGAGTAGAACCACAAGAAAAAAAGATGAATGAGTTTCCTTCCGACACACAAATAATGGAGATTTTGAAAAAAAAACAAATCAACAATAGCTGTCCTAATTTTATCATACTGCTTTAAAATATTTTTAATATCTCTCTCTCTCTCTCCCTCTTTAAAGATATATATATATATATATATAAATATATATATATATATATATATACATACATATATATATATATACATATATATATATATATATATATATATATATATATATATATATATATATATATATATATATATATATATATATATATATATATATATATATATATAAGTCAAAGTATATAAGTCAAAGAGGGTGAATCAATGTCCGTAGCTTGACACAATTATTAAAAAAGTGATGGGCTAAGTGCATTTACAACGAAATCTGTTGCGTAAAATAAGTTTTTTATGTTATGGATTTATAAACTTACATATATATATATATATATATATATATATATATATATATATATATATATATATATATATATATATATGCTGAATAGCAATAGTCTGTTTTATGCTTAAACCCAAGTATGACTGTCGCCATTCAAGTTCGTACTGCTTATGCTCTATAGCTGATAATGAATATTTTATTCCACATATATATTCATTATCAGCGATATATAT
Source organism: Acanthosepion esculentum (assembly GCA_964036315.1). Classification (NCBI taxonomy): domain Eukaryota; kingdom Metazoa; phylum Mollusca; class Cephalopoda; order Sepiida; family Sepiidae; genus Acanthosepion; species Acanthosepion esculentum. The sequence continues at coordinate 47,901,090 of OZ038492.1, read as the reverse complement.
TTATATATATATATATATATATATATATATATATATATATATATATATATAGCGAGAGAGAGAGAGAGAGAGAGAGAGAGTGGATCAAAACTACTTTTACAAACTTTGCCAGCGGGTTCCGGTTAACAATAGCAGGATATTCATATCGTGAGCAGGCAACTATAATTTTTACATCTAGCCGTGCGAATGACAATGTACGCGAGGCTGCATTACTACACTAGTTAAAGGCTGAAGACAGAGTAGCGATAAATGTACACGACTGATAAATGTAACCTAGTCTACACGGCAACACATCACCATCTACCATAAACTTTAGTTAAAAGATTTGAGCTCATATGGGCTATTGTCATCGTTTTGTTATGAGGAACCCGCCCCCAAAATTTGTATTTAAATTTTATATATATGTATATATATATATATATATATATATATATATATATATATATATATATATATATATATATATATATAGTTTGAATCTGTATATGATCATATTTCCATTCAGGAAAAAAACCATTGAGTGGACGTAGATAATTTAAAATTGATAATATTAATGAACTTTGTGTTTGTGGCTGATTCAGGTGTAATTTAGAAGAAAATAAAATACTCAACTGAAAACATGCTAAGAAATCATGTATATCTATATGCACCTGTATATGTTCATATATGTGTGTACACATGAAATAAATGTACATATATATATATATATATATATATATATATATATACATTCCTTATTACTTATTTCAACTCCTGATTTTCAGGTTAAAACATCCATAATCACGAAAAAGTCTCTTTTAAATTAAGAAAAATTAAGTTGTCATGATTTGTCATAAAAATACGCTATAAATTTCTGAAAATATTAACCTGTCGTGTATATCTATTTATATGTAGAAAATGATAGTGTGCATTTCACACACACTCACGTACAGACACACACGCGCGTGCACACACACACACACACACACACACACATATATATATATATATATATGCAGAGAAAGAGTAGGAGAGAAACAAATAAATACACCACACATACACTGTAAGTTATAAAATGAATAGGAGAGAAATTAATATAGCAAAATAGTCTTGAATGTATAATGTATACACAGATATGGCTAGCTTATATATACATATATATGTGTGTGTGCTTGTGTGTGTGTGAATAAATATGTGCGTGTTTCTATAACTATATATATATATAGATGTTTGCGTATATATATATATATATATATATATATATATATATATATATATATATATATATATATATATATATATATATAGTATATATTTTTCCATGTACTGTTTATGTGTGGGTAGAAATAGTTATCACCGTGGAAAAATGAAATTAGCTAAGCTGAAATCTCCGTCTAGTTTTCTGTAATCATTTCACTGTGAAGGCATGAACACAATTTTACCCACATCTCACCAGCAATGGTTAAATAACGGAGTAGACCTAGCTCTCTAAATTTGGGTGGCAACCAGTCTCAGAGAATATAAAACTATGTTGAAGGTACTCCAGTATCTCAAGAATGTCTGATAATTTAAATGTACAGATAATAAAATAAGGTTTTTTATGGGGAGCCATGATGGCCTCTGTCATGATGAACATGCCATTATTTAAATAAATCTGTTTATACGCTTATTTATTTAGAAACATTAACTGTTCTCATCCTTATTTTTACAAGTTATTTTCGAATTATGTATAAAGTGAAAACTGTTTATGTTAGTATTTTATTAATATTTTATAAAGATAAATGAAAATGTACATCTGTTTACAATTTAGTATTTTGTATTTTATTACCATTCAATTATGAATCGTATTGACGTTTGATT
>OZ038492.1:47809251-47894251 GCA_964036315.1 Acanthosepion esculentum | reverse complement strand
ACTGATCAGACTGGTATATTTTAAATCAAAGTTCTGGTCAAATATATTACGGTCAAACACCAATGCGTTTAGGTTGTTGTTATGCGGAATATCTCTGCGGTGTTCATATGATCTTTTTGAGCCTTCTGAATGTTTCCCCGATGTACATCAATTTTGTACAGTCTAGTTTGTATATCCTTGCGTCTGTTCTGTTTTGTTCAAGACAGAAAGTGATAAGCTAGAGTAATTAATGTGATGTACGACAACCAACTTATCCTCAGAGATCCAAAGACACTTAATTTTTGTCTTTTATTCAGAATGAAACGCGTCTTTGATAAAAATGTTCGACTTTGTCTTATCATTTTCACTTTTGTTTCTCATACTATTATGCATCCTACAAACACACAATACACACACACACATAGATGTAATGTAAATGAATGTAATCGATTCGACTGGAATTCGAACTCGGCTCTATCGTTTCCTCAATACAAGTCGTTATCCATTACTCCACCGTGCCTCCTTTATGTTTTTAATTATATATATAAGCATTTCCACAAACATATATATATATATATATATATATATATATATATATATATATATGAATCTATATTTAACAAAGCTAAGAAAGACTACGAAACAGCCCTAAAAGATAGCGGATTCCCAGCAACACTCACATACTCACCACAGAACACAAAAAAGATCAACAGGAAAAGAAATATCATATGGTTCAACCCACCGTACAGCAAAAACGTAAAAGCAAACATAGGAAAAATATTCTTCAAACTTTTACACAAACACTTCCCGGAATCAAGCACCCTACACAAAATATTCAACAAAAACACAGTAAAAATCAGCTACAGTTGCACCAAGAACATGGCACAAATAATAAAAAAGCACAACAGGAAAATTATTAACAAACCACACGAACAAATTAAACCCACGTGCAACTGCAGAATAAAAAACGAATGTCCCTTAAACGGTAATTGTTTACAAAACAACGTAATCTACCAAGCCACGATAAAATCAGCAGATAATGAAGAAAAAGTATACATAGGAGTAACCAAAGGACCATGGAAACAAAGAAATTATGTACACAAAATGTCTTTCACAAATAGTAAATATGCGAACAGCACAATGCTTTCTAAGTATATCTGGGAAATAAAAAACAAAACACACACCACACCAAAAATATCTTGGAAAATAAGAAAAAAATCATCAGCCTACAACAACCTATCAAAAACTTGCAAACTTTGCTTGGAGGAAAAAATAGCTATCATTACCTTCCCAGATCAAAATAAATTATTAAATAAAAGATCCGAGCTAATTTCAAAATGCAGACATGAAAACAAATTTTTACTACGTAACTTAAAATAGAAAAATAAATAAATATATAAACAAACAAAACAACAATAAAATAAGCAAAATAAATTACTCCAAACAAATTACAAAACCACACCTGTTAGAATATGCAAAATAAAATCAAAACAAAAGAACGGACGAAAGTTATAACTGTTATATAACGATAAAAAATAAAAAAAAATTAATAAAAGATAATATACTACGTTACTTAAAAATCGAAAGCCAAAAATATATAGTGTAACAAATAAATAACAACAAGTATAATAAATTGATCTAAATACATCCAAATATATAAATAAACTAACAACCGATTACGATAAACCAGCCGTTTAGAAAAACAAATAAAGATAATCAACAGAAATAGATAAATTAAAAACTGTTCCGACCAAAATAATAGTAAGAACAAACCACAACATCCCACCCCAAAATTCAACAAATAGATTTAATCAATGACAAATAAATAAATATATAAGATAAAAAATAAAAATGAAAATAAATAAAAACAAGCAAAACAATTTGACCCAAATAAATAAGCAAACATCCGACTTCCGGTAAATGACCGCCATAATAGACTACCAACAATAAGCTATATAAACAAATTTTTACTACGTTAACAAAAAAACACCGATCAAAATAAAAAAATAAATAAATAAATATATAAGATAAAAAATAAAAATAAAATTAAAAAAAAACAAACAAAAAAACAAGCAAAATAATTTGACATAAATAAATAAACAAATAAGCGACTTCCGGTAAAAGTAACCGCCAAAATAGACTACCCATAATGCACCACTGACCCTTATATATAAATAGCCGAGAAAAATAACAGCACTAGTTGCCTGACGATTGCACTAGCATGAAACAGACTGTCGCCTCTAAGTGCTGACTTCCATGTCCACTTTTATATTTACACATGCTCTATCTCTGATATTGAGCACTTTATCCTATAAATATAGCACACTTTAAGACTATATTTCTTTATATATATATATATATATATATATATATATATATATATATATATATATATATATAAAATTATATATATATATAAAATTATATATATATAATTTATTCGAAAATTATAACATAAATATGTTATAAAATCACTACAAAAATATGCATTTTGTTTCAACACTTCTGGTGTCTTATCAAGTGTTGGTGTTGTATATATATATATATATATATATATATATATATATATTGTGTATATTTCGGCAGCATTTTTTCTTTAATTCGTATTTTATTAAATAATATATTTATTTTAAGTAAGTTCCGTTCATATTGTCTGATAAGCTTAATCACATTATCGTTGAAAGAAGAAAGGAAAACACCATATTGATACATGTTTAAATCCAATCTAAGCTTTCGGCTTACAGAAGCCATTATCAATGACAATTATATAAATCAAACAACACACACTACAATTATAGTCTGCCCTTGCTGCTTGAATAAGCTCAAAGTTACCACAAAATCGTATATACGAGACGAGGAAGCGAAAATCGCGTCGCAGTTCGTGACGTCACACATGACCACGCGAGAGTGAAAAACGGGAAGTATTAAATATGGGAAGCCGTTGGTATAAACCAATGGCTTCTGTTATAAATTATAGACCTTTAAGAATATTTGTGGAGATTTCATAGTTTATAGGTTTCAAGTGTTTTATGTATATAGCTTCAAGGATTTTTAATTTTTGTTTATTGTTTTTCATGTTTAAGTATAGTTGTTATGTTAAGGATTTTCCGGAATTGAGTACGTGGGCAGGCATGTTGTTTTAAATGTCTAAAAATGTTAGAGTTATCATTTAAATGTAGAGTTAAGCGACGTGAAGGCGAGTTTGTGGTGTAACCAACATAAATATTATTTAATCCATTGGAGATACAATCTCCCAAAGGGCACTTGAATTTGTAAACTATGTTGTTTTTTGGTTGTTGAACACAAAAGAGATATTTTAACAAACACGTTGGATGCATTAATTTCTCACCGTGATGAGTTTGACCCTAATTATTTTTAGAACATTCTACTCCAATTAAAAGAGAAAACAATTTACTAAAACGAAAATGTAAAGAAAGTGCTTTAATCGCAATATTATCTAAAGTAAATTTACCTCCAGTTTCTTACATTTAACTTTTCTTGGTAGATTTCTATTATCATAATGCAGGATATTTAATAACAAGAGTGATAAAAACATAGACAAAAAGAAAACGAAACTAAATGAAATCAGCTAGACTATATACCCAAAACATACATTTAAAAACAAATTAAATTTTCAGCGTCCTCTCTATTTCGTACGCATGTGCAGTTGCATCAACGTAAACTTTACTTTAGTCCGATGAAGTTCAAAAGGACGCGTTTTGTCACACGAAAACTTTTTCACTTTATCATAGTGTTCCCTAAAATTCTTCTTGATATATGAAAATTTATATATCGTTTCCCCATATATATATATATATATATATATATATATATATATATATATATATATATATATATATATACACACGAAGTTAAATAAAAAATGATCTGTACTTAGAGTGCGGATAATTTTTGACTTACCATTGTATATAGTAGGTTGAGTGATAAGCAATGTTCGCTTTGGAGAACCAGTTGTAATAAACAATGTATCATCAAAGCTAACCGTTCCTTAAATATGTCATAACAGGTTATGAAAAATACTACAAAAGGCAGCGGATTGACAAAGATAAATCTGCGTTTGATGTGACCATCGAGTATTACACATTTAGATTTATTAAAATGCAACCAAACAGTAAATGCGAATTTATAACGTCCAGTAGCTAAAACATGTCCATAAATGTTTGGTCGGAAAGCGTCCTGTGCACGTCAATAGGAAAAAAGTCGTTCTTCTCCATGACAATGCAAGGCTGTGTAGAAGAAAACAAGAAAAATTTGGAACTCATCTGTTCCACTCCACCGGCAATATTCACCTGACCATGTTCAAATTGATTATTACTTTTTTCGATCGTTGCAAAACGATTTGTTGGTAGAAAGTTACTCTAATGAAAATCAGAACCAAAAGTTGTTCGAAAACATCAACATCACATCAAAACCTTTTTACTCAAAATCTACTTGATAAGTGATCACAAGTTATTGGAATTAATGGTAAAGATAGTTGAACGAAATATAATATTACTTATTTTTTAAGAATAAAGTGGAAAACTGAAATTATTTATTTGACTCAACCTAATATATATATATATATATATATATACATATATATATATATATATATATATATATATATATATATATATATATATATATATATATATATATATATATATATATATATATTATAGTTAAATTCCCAGATCAACTCTGTGGATAAGACATATTGGTATAAAATGACATTTGGAAAAATCTTAGATGTCATTTTATACCAATATGTCTTGTCCACAGAGTTGATCTGGGAATTTAACTATATTGTCGACATGGGGAAAAAAACTCCTACCATAAATGTAATTTACATTAACCAAAAAAAAAAGGCTTGGACAGAAGCGTCTATGTTTTTAAATTTGGATTTTAATGTAACTTTAACAACTATAACAACAGAGATATTTCGATTTCATTTTTGCCTTGAAAAAGTCGGAAGACGAAACGCGTCGGCAAGATCTAAGATTTTTCCAATTGTCATTTTATACCATATATATATATATATATATATATATATATATATATATATATATATATATATATGTTGAGTCATGTTTTCGTTTTTATTTTGTATGTATAGCCGTCCAGCAGACGGGTATGCTGAGAAAACGATTATATATGTTTGAAAAGTAAACAATCGGCAATTTCTTTCTGTCAGTCGATGTTCAGTGAAAGAAATCCTCTCAATCCTTTCAGTTCTAACAAACACAATGTCACCATGTCACTTATTTCCGAAATAAGACGATTTAATGATTTCTGCAAGATTTTCACGGAACACCGTAAACAGTAAATTGAGTCATGAATATTTACATGTACATGCTTGCAAATAAGTACCACCACAAAGTTTCAGATGGGTACACTTGTTAAAGCAGACACCCACAAAGAAACACGCCAGCTCACAACCCACGCATGCGCAGAAACCTTTGACGAACGCTAATTTCCTTCATTCTACATTTACAAACGTATATTCATTAACATGCAGGCTGTTAAAAATTCAGCTGCTCTTACTGGTGCATACATATATCGTGTGCGTGTGTGTCCTATTATATAAGAATGCTTGTCAACGATAATGTTTGTACTCGTGAGATCTAATGCCTTTATTTGTAAGAAATATCATTTCACTGTTCTCAGATAGTAAATGTTTTTCTTTGATTCTCTTAGAGAAGTATCAAGCAATAATTCTAAAAATTATTTTAATTGACAGTTAACATTTTGCCCCTCATTTTGATTTCCTTACTACTAAGCCATTGACTGTGATCCATTGAGCAAGTTTATTTTATTAGATTTGCTTGTTTGTTTGCACGTATGTTCTCTTGCTATGTAACACAATTTTTTGTTTTTTAATTTCTTTCTTTCTTTCTTTATTTCATCCTTTCTTTATTTTCCTTTTAATTTTCACTTGTTTTTCTTCCATTCTCGAATTCTTGCGTATTCGTTTCTTTCTTCGTCCATAATCAGAAAAAAATTCGCACATGCAAATATAAACACTCGCATACAGATAGACATCCAGCCAAGAAGAATGCAAAAATATGATTTCAAAACTCGGCTAAATAATATACTCCACGTAAGACTTCAAATGTTTTTGCAAAGTGTTTCGACAGATACCTACACAGGTATACGAGCGCATACATAATCACACTGATATACACGAATCATGTGTTATAGTTATAGTGTTATCACATAAAAGTCGAACATATGTGCCTATACTATGTGTGTGACATTTAATGATACTTTCTATTCCTTTTCGTTATTCTATCGTTCATATTGTTAATCACCGTGAAAATAATCAATAAATTAACAAAGGTCAAAATGACTTATCTTAAATCGGTCGAAAGATAAGTCATTTGAACATTTATTAATTAACATATATATATATATATATATATATATATATATATATATATATATATATATATATATATATATATATATATATATATATATATATATATATATATATGCACATTGAGGAGGCACGGTGGAGTAGTGGACAGCGGCTCGGATTGAGGAATCCATTACATTCGCTTACGTGCTAATACCTTGTACTCCCTCCAGCTATAGGTAAATAGCAGGACAGACTGGGTTCTATAGCCTTGGAAGGCAACTGGTATAGGAGGAGGATATCGCTGAATTTAAAACCTGCGGTGGGTTGTTTGGGGGCCTTGTGGCACGTAGTGCACCAGGTTTCTGTATTCGGCTCTTCAAAAAGTGTGGTTGGTTCTGCACAAAGACTTCACCACTATTATTAAATCACATGTGCTGGTGTCTGGCTGTCGGTTCCTAGGAACGGAGTTGCTTGACCCTCATCCGTCGAATACGACGGGAGAGTCCACCATATATATGCGCACGAACCAGGGATGCTATGAATTTTATACATACATATATATATATATATATATATATATATATATATATATATATATATATATAGATAGATAGATAGATAGATAGATAGATATATATATATATATGCTGTATCAAATATTTTTATTCAGAATTTTCAAAGTAAAGGCTTTATAGGAGTTTTACGTACAATATTTACTTGTTGCTGTGAAGATAAAAATTACAAAAATTCCCCAGTTCATTTTCATATTGTGCGTACAATATATGTGTAACTTCATCTAGAGCATAAGAAGCGATGAAGAATTTAATTTTTCACTCGTATTACTCGTCGAACAAGTTCTAAAATGTTAAATTATTTCTTTTATTTGAACTCACTTTCTCAAGACATGCTCGTTCCAGAAACTTTAGAAAATATGTCGAATTTCAAGCAAGATGAAAAAAACTACTCATAACACTTCAGATGACGTTAAGCAAAAATGGTTATTATGGATATTTTCACTTATTACGGTTGTTTAGAAGAAAAGTAACTAGTGCTATTTTTGGTGAGTTGAAGCAATTATGTTGGATCCCACACCATGATGCAAGTAATGTTTGACCGCTATAGGTGGCACTGTAATCCAATCGACCAGAAAGAGAGACAGTCTCTAATTTACTACCATCCAGTATTTACTAATGAGTCTTCCTCGATATAAAATATGAGACAACATCATTTAAAAAACACTAGACATAAAGGACTTTTCGGTTTTTATGCTTAGTGGCACAGCGAGCAGATTTCAAAGGTCGTTTCATTTTAGATTTTGTAAACATTACATTATCTCATCAATTATCTTCCTATCTTAATGGACATTGACAATCATGCTTATTCAGTGATCAGTACAATAGAACTGGTAAAGATTTGATTCCGTAAAGCACTCATTGATCTACCCTACAGGCGACTATAGACGAAGCGGGCACAGTTGAAATTGATAGACAAGCACAATAGTTTTTGCTTTCATCCATTCAGATCTAACTCAGTTTGTTCGTATGTTTATCACAGCGGAAACACATACACACACGCGTGCATGCACACATGTTTCATTATCTATCTGTTTATTCACCCACTCCACACACACACTATATATATATATATATATATATATATATATATATATATATATATATACTACTTGAAACTATACATATTAAACGATATTTGTGGCTATAAAAAAAATTGAAATACGCAAAATCAATTAAGAGAGAGAAATTCATGAAAAAACTAATAAAAAGCGAATGGTTAGTTGCTTGCTTGATTGGTTCGCTTTCTACGGCTTATCAACCCTTTGAAGTTTATTTAAAGCCGAAAAATATTTTTAGATTCTGCGAATTTGTGGGGGGGTGGATATATTAATGGAACACATATTACTAATTAACCTATAGCTGGAGAAGAGGTGGTTTCATACCTTTCCCGCAGGTATCTGCACGTAATTGAATACAAAGAACCCAACGGAATTTGGCCCTCTTAACAATTTCGAGACACTATCCATTACACACGAGCACATCGAAATTTACAGCACCTGGTGTTCTCAAGCGGTCACCCAACTAGGTACTGACCACAATTGACTTTCCTTAACTACGGTGATCCTACGGGAATCGGCGTTTCAACGGGACGTGACCGTAAGCCTCAAAACATGGTTACAATTAATAGAATATCAGCCAAAGATCCCTAGACCCTATGGTTTGCCAAAACACACAAAACCAACATTCTATGTGACATGTTATTGCTTGTATGGGCAGCGCCCATCTCAAATTAGCAAAGGCCATGCGAAAATCTTGACGCCTCTTTTAAGATCAACCATCCCTTCACACCTGAGAAAGACTGGCGATCACATCAACAAATTGAAAACCATTTCATTCATAATCAACAAAACTACCAAATATGCAGAATGTATAAATACAAAAACTAGACACCTTATATGTCTTTTAACTCCATAACTAATTTAGCTAATTTCAATATATAAATTCAAAAATAGTTTTTAAAAATGAATCAATATAAAACGGACAGCAGGAGTATGTAAAGAGAATGTAAGCAATACCCGTAAACTAGAACTGCAAAAACTAAACCAAAAGAATTTACGAACAAAAAAGGCACTTGGAACAAATAGCGCATCCATTGTACGGGACTTTCGTATCACAATTTTGACCTGGAAAATTTACTCAAGCGTAACCCTTACGACAAAAAGAGGGCTGAGCTAATTCAGTTTATACCCAGTTCTTACTAATATAGTCCTGAAACAATATGAGATATGAAAACCTTAAAATAAATAAATATATAAATTAATAAGTAAAAATAAAACTGAGTTGAAATTAGTTAAAACTCTAATTTCTGAAACGATACAGTTAAAGTAAAACCAAGTATTCATATACTTAACGGGAATTACATATTGTCTTGCTAATATTGAACATCCTTTTTCATACTCCATATATTCATCTGGTAAAGATATCAAAATTAACTTTATCAAAATGTCCGATATATATATATATATATATATATATATATATATATATATATATATAGAGAGAGAGAGAGAGAGAGAGAGAGAGAGAGAGAGAGAGAGAGAGTAAAAATATAACCTAAAGTTTAAAATATCAAAAGCTCTATGCTAAAAGCTTAAAGCATAAAAAGATATAGGTGAAGAGTTTGAGTAATAATAATAATAACAATAATAAAATTTTCTTTTTTATCCTCCTGATGGCTGTCTTATCGTATAAAACTTTGAGTAGCGGATTTTGACATTATTGTATTAATAATAATAATAATAATAATAATAATAATAATAATAATAATAATTATAATTATAATTATTATTATTATTATTATTATTATTATTATTATTATTATTATATATCTATATCTATCTATCTATCTTTCTCTCTCTGTCTCTCTATCTATCTATATATATATATATATATATATATATATATATATATATATATATATATATATATATATATATATATATATATATATAGGTACGATACCTAAGGTTTAAAATGTATTTTTCAAAATGAAACTTATATTTTAGGTTTAATTTCACGCTTCCATATTAAATTTAAGTAAAATACTTCGGTGTATTTCAAAGTGAAATTAAACTGATTGGAATGAGGTTTTTATTATCAGTAAAAAAAACTAAAATCATCCATATTTACAAATCTGTCAACACAACGTAATTCTCCTTATTAAGAAATCTTTCAAAAATAAAATATACTTTTCTGAAACTTTATTTGAAGTTTAATTAATCTGATTTGTACCAAATATTACTTTCAGATTAAAATATCGTAGAAAAGAAGTGAGTGTTTTTATAAGACAAATATCTCGTTAGACTTATGTTTGGGAATTTTTTCTAACAGTGACATGACTGTAACAATTACTTGACGAATATAACGTGAATGCCTTTTTATATATTTTAAACTATCCAGTAAACTTAAAAATTAAGAACATATTCAAAGCAATCTAATATTTTATTGAATTTTAGGTACTTTGGCTTTATAGCATAACTCACGAAGACGCTGGTTGAGGAAAGTTTAGAAAATTACCAATAAATTTTAATTTTAGTATAGTTGTTGTTCTTATTTTCGGATAATGTCGCGTTTGGACATCCGTATTTACAAAACTCGACACTTTTATACACACATAAATAAATTCAAAATTCTTTTTAAATTAGTCAGGTCGTTGAATTGTAGTGAACTTTTCCATTTATGATTAGTAAATAGTTAATAACAATAACACTTGACCGCTACAAATTAATACTGAAATTTAAAAGTTTATTATTATTATAATTAAAAAATTGTTCTTGTAAAACTTCATTATTCATCGAAATTTTTCCTTAACACAATAGTGTCAATAATATATTTTACACCTAATAGCAATTAAAATCTTTTCTAATTAAATAATGTCTTTTATTACATTTTTTTATTTTAGTTCTGTTTGAGCAAAAATTTTCATTATTTAAATTCTCATAGGATTTGTCCTTATACCTGATATAAACTACAAAAAGGAATCTCTTGAAATTTCATAAAATTCATAAGTGGGGGTTTCATAAGTGGGGGTTAACAGATATGAAAGAAATTTTTTATAAAGATTTTCTAAAAAGGGACACTTAAAAATAGTTCCATTCATTTGTGAATAAGTTCAGAAAGTTTTTATTAATATACTAAAATTATCTTACTTGTGCAAGTATTTCAAAATCAGTGGGTTTTGCACAACAAAAGGACGATAAAATTTCTTATACTAATTTATGATCACACACTGACGCAAGAAAAGCAAGATTTTCAACCAAAATTTCGAAAGTTCTAAAATAGATAAAAAATATGGTAAAAAATCCTTTGGTCTTCTTAATAATAACATAACGTTTCTGACGATAAACATTCAAGTTTATGACATTGTTTACATTTTGTATGCTCATTTTTTAGCAAATGTTTCGAGGTATATATATATATATATATATATATATATATATATATGTTTGTGTGTGTGTGCGTGTGTGTGTTTGTTTGTCTGTGTGTGTGTGTTTTCTACCATGTTGGAAAACATTTTCCACTTGAACGCTTAACAGGACAACCTTCTTTCTGCCTTCAGTGCGCCTTTACAGTAACTACACATCAACGTCTATTTGTCTAAGGTGTTATTCAGCTGATCAGTAGGGCACCTCGACGTGGTGTAACGGTGAGAAAGCTTATCTTGCTAGATCAGTTTCGACTAAGTAGTGAGTTTGATCCTCACTAGGTGCCCCATACTTTCAGCCTTGTGCCACATCTAAGTCGCGCTTAGAAAATCACTGACCAGTAAATTTATCTATACTATTAGCAACTACCTTTAATCTCGAAGTAAAAGTAAAAACGTAAATATTTATATTTATATATGATCGCATAGGCAGACATATAAAAATAGATATTTTGTTTTTTGGTATCCACTTTTTGTGTTTATACTAATTTTGTTGTCTTTAAAATCGACTAATTTAAAAACAAAAACTGCACTGAACTCTTCTTGTTCGACTCACAGATGTTCAAATTCGTTTCTTGTCTGTCTGTCTGCCTATCTATCTTTCTCTCTCTCTCTCTTCCTCCCTCCCTGTGTGTGTCTTTTATTTGATTATACTTTTGGTAGTGGGAGTGAAGTGAAAGTTAACGTGACCAATAATATTCAAAGGATAGTGTTGCTTCTTACTTTTCTTTTTCCACTTAAAGAAAGACAATTTTTAATTAGATACCTTATTTATTTTTTATTGCGAGTGGCTTGTTTGCTTGTCAATTTACATATTGTATTCATCTTTTTTAGTATTGTTGTTTGTTGATATCATGGGCGGCGTACATTGTCATTATAACTGCTGTTATCAATAACTCGCGACCTTTTATACCTTAAGGCAGTGTCAGGTGTTTCGAATTGAAGAACACTGTTTTGACAAAACATACATTACTGTGGATTACTTATACAAAAATTAGACATGATGCTTACTTCATTTTTTGCGATATGCTTATGGCAGCCAATCGATTTTCAAAGATATAGCCAACACAAAGAGATCCTGATACGCATGAAATATCTTACAGCAACTTGATAGACTCTGGTATCTGACCAGATCAGCCCAGACCGTGGATAGAATGATTCAAATCAGTATTTCATATAATATACCATTTTCTTTCTCTCTCTCTCTCTCTCTCTCTCTCTCTCTCTCTCTCTCTCTCTCTTCAGACACACACACACAGACACATACACACACACGCACACACACACACACACACACATACACACATATATATATATATATATACAGGATATAGTAAATGAGCTGTTATTAACTTTTCTTAATTTAGGCTCTGATATTAGAAGTATATCTATTTTTTAGGATTTTAATCGAAAGTTTATTTCATAAAGACAATGAGTTCACTATTATTATTATTGGTATTATTATTATTATTATTATTCAAAATCTTCATCTTTATCTTTTCTTATTACAGTTATACTGTTGGATTATATACATATATATACATACATACACACACACACACACACATATATATATATATATATATATATATATATATATATATATATATATATATATATATATATATATATATATATATATATATATATTGGATTGGATAAGTATTGCTATTCTGGAAATTATTGAGACTATTTTTCACAAAACAGCTGAAACTGCTCGTAAAGCGGAAAGAAATGAAACAATATCTGACCATACTGTCAGGTTTAACAATTTTAAAGATCGTAACTAATTTCTTAAAATAAAGTCGAGTTACATCAACGTAAACATCACTTTAGCCCGATGAAGTCCTAAAGGACATGTCATATGAAAACCTTTTCCACTTTGTCATTTTTCCCTAATATACAGCGTGCGCATTTGAAAGGTCAACAAAAAGTCAAAAATAACTGTTATTAAAAAAATATTTCATTGTTATTTAAACAAAGATCTACAGTTAGGGGGCTTCTATTCGCCATACTCTGTTGTAGACGATTTCTAAAGTTTTCCATCACCCAGAAGTTCGAGCGCTTCGAGCTCTTCCAAGGAGCTTTCTTTTAAACGATGAACCTGTGGCTTTGAAAATTTTAACTCATAACAGTATAGATTTTCTCGCCTAAGTTCACCAGCACCACACAGAAGAGAGTGCAAAATGTCGTAGATACTCCTGCCGCACCATATATATATATATATATATATATATATATATATATATATATATATATATATATAGATTTTTAAGCTATACTGAAAATCAGCTATATAAACTGTGTTCAATAATGGAGATAGGATGTTTGTAGATACAGACAGCGCAATTTATAAAGAATTAAATGATTTATTTGTTAAAACGACATTTTTATTAATTCAAACGTTATTATAGTGGATACTCGTAATTGTAATAGACCCCCAAATTTTTATTTGTTAAACAGTGTATATTGCGTCCATTGAATTGTGTATTCGAGGCATCTTAATCAAGAAAATGTGTTTCTGGTGGAGATCGAACTTGTAGGGGGGAAAAAAAACGTTTGAGCCGGCGCGCTTTACCTTGATCTGTAGCTGAGATCAAACGCTGGTATTTGATTTGAGTTTGTAGTAATTGAATCTTTTGCTCTAAGTATGTTGAGAAATTTATTACTGAACTTACATCCTACATTTTGAGCCATTTTCAAATCCTGGTAGAAATCAGAATTTTATTCTGCCTTTACTTGCGTTAAATTAAAGCTCCATACTAATTGCCTACTATAGTAACCATAAAAACTTTTATAAAATCTTTGATATCAACGCGAGAAAAATATATTTCTTGTATTGAGTTCGCCTTTTTCCTCAGTATACAGAAAACATCCGTAACATTTAAACAACGATTTCTGGCACAGACAGTTGTCAACGCCATAAATCTTTCTCTTTTACAATCGTTAATTGATAAAATCTACCGTGGCATAATAATCTAAATGCCTTCATAGTCACCAAGAAGATCGTTGCTTATATCCATCAATCTTACTTTCATATGCCATGTTCTAACATTCTATTTCAGCGTACCTATTTTTTACATATCTCAATCTGTTTTTCTATCGATTTACCAGTCAAGATATGTCCATAAATTCCATGTATACATGCGTGTGCGCTCATAAGTTTCATATTTCTATGATTATATATATAAATATAAAAGCATTTATAATAAATACACTTCTCGCTCTCTTCTCACCCTCTCTGTCTCTCAATATATATATATATATATATATATATATATATATATATATATATAATTTGTATATCCCTTTTATAAATAAAAATATATCTGTAAAGGCAATATAAATATGAAAAGACAAAATAAACTTTTTTAAAACGAACGCTTTTCTTTCCTTGCGAAACTTTGTTACGGTAAATTTGTCAAGTTATATATATATATATATATATATATATATATATATATATATATATATATATATATATATATACTGATAATATTAGTGGTCAATATACACACACACACATATATATATATATATATATATATATATATATATACATATATATATATGTATATATATTTATATTGACCACTAATATTATCAATATACATACATATATATATATATATATATATATATATATATATATATATATATATATATTGATAATATTAGTGGTCAATATACATACATACATATATATATATATATATATATATAAATATATATATATATATATACATATAGGGTGCGGCATATATATATATATATATATATATATATATATATATATATATTAATTTCAAGAGGATAGAATCCAGGTAGAACTCAAAGTCCAACACAAAGTAAGAATTTTGAGTTTGTAGGTCTGATGAATTGGATCGTGATTACGATTCCAATGTAATAAATTATAACCATGGAATATTAGTGTTTGAGCCTTTTATATTATATATATATATATATATATATATATATATATATATATATATATATATATATATATATATGTATGTATGTATCAAAAACCTAAAATCACATCGGTAAATCTTTTTATTTCATGAGAGCTCAAAAAAGCAGATCTCAATCTTAAAGACCTACAAACAAATCACAAATGAAATGGAAACAAATACTCGGGTTAAAATCAATAGATGTAGTTATCTTATTAGAGAGTGGGAAAATAAAGAGAGTGTTGATCTATTTTGATATACTGACCTTGTGTCTTATCAAGTGATGGTGTTGAATGTAGAATAAAGAGTTTTAAAAGGTTCAAATCAACCAAACACCCCTCGATAGGGGGAACGCTGTAACATAAGCTGCAATGACCAATCAAAATACAAGTATATGAGAATTCAAAAAACTTGACAACGTACCTTGGTTATAATTATTAATGCCTTAATGTTAATGTTAGACTGAAATAGAAATTCTAACTAATTAATATTAAATTTTACTATAAAACTGAAAAATAAGAAAAATAAAAATGACCAATTTTAAAGTTTTAAATTTAATCTGTATTAAATTTATAATATTATAAAATTAAACTGAGGAAAAATACATATATTTTATTATTTATTTTGTTTTAATTGAAATGCCAAATTCTCAGAATAAGCGTTAATCTAATGAGGATGTGAAACATCGTTACAACTTAGATACATTTGAAGTGGTGATATGGGCAGGGGAGGATGAAATCTTGCAAAAGACAATACATACACAGATTATAATACACAAACACGTAGACATATTTATATATATAAAGACGCAAAAACACGAACGAAACAGGAAATAGATGTCCACGACCCCCCCAAAAAAAACAGACAACATATATATAAAATGAAAGGCATATATACGCGATCATATGCACATATATTAATAAAGACACACATATACACACCTACAAAGATTCAAGTTTGAAAGTGTTAGTAAACGAATGCAAACAGACTATTAAAATATTACTTACTTGGGAAAAGATATATAGATAAAAAGAGGGTTCAATAGATAAAATTTAAGAGGGGTAGAATAGGAAAACAAATATTCGGCAATGAACAACGCAATGAAAAAATGCAATTAAATATATAGAAATGGACAGAACAAAACAAATATATACAAATATATACGCATACACACACATAAAAAAAATGTCCAGGCAAAATGCAACACTTAAAATAAAACCAGGTAATATTAAAAAAATATAACACATAAACACACACAATATATATATATATATATATATATATATATATATATATATATATATATATATATATATATATATATATATATACCGGGTATAAAAGCAAAATTGTCCGATTAAGCTTTGAACCGTTGTATCTTAAAAATGATTAAAGATATCTTACTGGGATTCTCCTATGTTATAACAGTATTGGACTCTACTTCGAACATTAAGAATGAAATAATGATCTTTCTTGCTGTTGTGACCTGCTGATCCAGTTTTCCTCTCTACTCCTCTCTCTTTTTTAAAATTATTCACTATTCCCTTGATGGTTCTTGAATGGACTTTGAAGCTGGAAGCCAGAGTATAAATGATGGTGCCATTACTGAAGATCTGAATGATCTTTTTCTTTTCACCATTGCTCAGTTGGGAAGACAAATACGATTTTAATCCGTTCTATTTCTAGTTGAATAAATCAAAGTGTCTTTCATTGGAACTTACGATAAATGGTGTCAAGATGGCTAAACGTCTTATCTGAAAACCTGGAAAAAAAGAAACTCAATTCGTTTAATAGTTGTTTAGATACAAAACAATTTGTGGGATGAACAATTATCCCATGCCGTTACACGATTTGGACAATTTTACTGTTACACCCGGTATACACACACACGCACACACGCGCACGCGTGCACACACACACACACACACACACACACACACACACACACACACACACACACACACACACACACACACACGTGGCGTTATTGAAAAGTTTTCGGTTTGACCCACTGAAAAATAACCAAACATTCTTAGTCTTGTCAAGAATCTTTCAGCTCACCTTCGGATATATGCGAATTGTGTGTGATACATGACACTATCACATTTAAATAACATTTGCTTGCATTGCGTGTTTTGCGTAGATGCTTCTGTATATAAAACTACAACCTCCTACCATTCGTTTACTTAAAAAGATATTTTTCAAAGTAATTTCTGAAATCATATTTTTGTTACTGATCGCTTTTGTTTTCTTTTAGGGCTCTGCAGCTATACCCTTGGCTCTCATCTACCCAACCATTTATCCATACATCCTCACCACCCCTGTGAGCTGACTTTCTTTCTGTCTTATCCCTTTTCCGCCTCCCAGGCCTGCTTCTCATAAATTAATGATAGGAGTTAAATGTTACTTTACGATGCTTATACTTATGTTTTGTGATTAGGGAAAGCACCTTTGGAAGTTAGCGAGATGCGGTTGGATGACATAGAAAATTGGTCCGTATTTCATCCGGGGATTTCTTTCTTTCTTATAAATGCTTTAAAATGGAACCAGCAAAATTGGAATAAGAGATGATGATGAGGAGGAGGAGGAAGTGGGTGATAGGTGGTGAACGTAAGAAATAAAGGTTTAAGAGATACAAGAAGAAAAATATAATCGCATTTTGCAGCAGATGAAGATATCACAATCCTTCTCTCTATTCAGTTTCTTTTATTAATATTTACTTAGTATGGCACAAGGTTTCCAGTGTGTAGCACCCACCGACTATCGAACTCATTACATCTCTTAGTTTTGTTTACTGTTATTTTATTAGCAAGAAATTATTTTCTTTTCTTCCTTTTAGTATTTGTTTCTCTCATTTTCATTAACATCTTCAACATCATAGAATTGTATTGTGTCTGAGGCACGTACGAAAATTTTTACCAATATGCAGGCCGACTGGATATACACATGTATAAGCATACACATGTATGCATGAATCCATACTTGTGTAATTGGATAGAAAAATAGATGAGGTTGAATGGTGGAAACATACTCAGATAGATAGATAGATAGATAGATAGATAGATAGATAGATTTTAAAAGTACACATTGAGTTGCGAGGAAAAGATATAAGACGATTGTGTCGCACAAGTATCTCGTGTGAATGGCCTCCCTGCTTACCTATAAATCTTCATTCGAAAATTTGGCTTTAACTTTCACGTTCTAACACGAACAAAATACACTGGAAGGAAGCACGTAACTATCTTACTATCCATGAAATACATAGAATGATATTAACATTATGAGATAGATAGATAGATAGATAGATAGATAGATAGATAGATAGATAGATAGATAGATAGATACGAGGGTTGTGGAAAATTTATTGGTCCGACCAAGAAAGAATATTGATAATTTTGTCTGATTTTGTAAAGTGAATAGAGTTGATAACTTTTCAGCATACTCTCGTAGATAGACAAACAAGTATTTCGTACAAACACTAAATAAATACTATAGATAAATCTTTATCTTAAAACATAAAATCAGTAAACCTTTGGATGAATATTTGATATTTGCTTTAATTTTAGACTCATATTAAAAAAATAGTTTCCTCTCAATAGTCGAAGATTAGCAACGCAGTGGACAGACGTAAATTAAACAAGTAACGCTTGCCGAATTTTCAAGATAAAGCTTTGTCTACATCAATTGTCCACTAATCTTTCTTTTTATTGCATTTTCAGATCGTTTTAACATTCTACGAGCCTTAAGTAAGCATCGAAATAAAGAATAAACTTACAAGATTTAAATTTGCATTTCTATCCTTGGGAGTCTTACCGATCAGGCTACAAAAACTAATCAGCAGACGTCATGAAAATTTCTTCCAATAATTATTCACTTTTCCCTCCCAGACAAATTACTTGTTTATTTATAGAGCCGTCAAGAAAGCAACATGAATCAGAAAGAAGGATTTTGATCGTTCCTTAAACGAGATGAATAGAAAATTTCATTGGAAACAAATTATTTTTACAAATCTTTATAAGCTATCCTTTTAAAACTGGCTATTTTTTAAATTCAAGATTAAAGTATAAAACCAAATAAGTAAAGGAAAATAAAGAATAAGTAAACTACAATACAATATCGTAGTAATCCCTGCTGAAAAGGCCAGTTTCGGTTACCCAGCGCTGAAAAATTATAATTTTTAAAGTATTATCATTATGATTTTGAAGCTCATAGTAGTAATTTCATTATTTTTTTTGTCGTAGCAACAGAAGTAATTATTGTTATATTTATTACTGATTATAGTAACACTAATATTTCTGAAAAATGTTATTAGTATCATTTTTGTTACTTCGAGTAGTTGTTTTAGCAGTTGTACGATATTTTTCTAGATTTTGGAGCCGAGGCTAAAGCTTTTTTTTTTTGTAGTTTGATGTTTACTTTTAATCAAGCAAAATAATCTCTCATGGGACTATTTTTTCTTTCTTTCCCATAAAAAAGCAACTGATGGTATTATGAAGCGTTTACGTTTCAAAGGACGCGCGCATTCGACAATTGAGGGAATCTGAAAAAGAGCAAGATTTGGACGAAAAAGCAGAGTTGTTTGTTTACATTTCACACCGTTAACCTTCCCTACGTCTACTCTGAAGATCCTTTGGGGTCTGGAATCACGAAAAAAATTAAACTTTGGAAAAATGCGAAACAGCCGACTGGAGTCAGAGGTCTGCAATCGGGAGTCAGGAACAGAAAGAATGAAGGATGAGAAAAAAGTGGAAGATAAAAGATAAAAAGAAAGAAAAAAGACGTGAGAGAGGAAAGAAAATATCAAAGACAGACAAAGAAAAGAAAGGAATTGGAAGGGAAAGAGAAAGTGAAACAAAATTACGTTAATATTGGTAATCAATAAAGAAAATAATTCGGAAGAATTTGGAAAGTATGTATAATTTAATAAATAGTTTGGTTTTATTACAATTCTAAAATAATCAAAATACTATCACTAGCATTTTAGCTATTATGATGACAATATAATTTGTCGTTAACATAACCATCATTTTGGTTGTTATTTGATATAAATATTTATAAGGCGAAACCTACTATATCATAAAACTATATTCATCGAGCAACTCATGAAGATCAAATTTACTCCAAGGACTTGGTTTTTTTTTTACAGTAGATTCTGTCATAGTAGTAATAATTGGATATATTTTCTAGTCAACAAAAAAATTTGTGTTGATTATATTTTGTGTTAAATTGTTTCGATTCTCAAGGCAAGAATTTTCTTTTTATGAGCAAAGATTACTGGAATCATTTACGATCAAGTATTCCATAAGATATATAATCTTTTGAGCTGTGGTTGGTCAATCATCTTATCTAGTGAACAAGTGATGGTAAGTGCCCTTAAATTACAAAAGTTTTCACCTGTATTCTTATCAAACTTGTCAATGGCGTCGTCTGCAGGATCAATGTTTTTTTTCATCGTCAAGTTCTTTTGTTGTTAAGATCCACGCTATGTGTGATTATGTTGTACTCGATGAAATTTCATATTCGAAATAACGGACGGTTCACTTTGGAGATCAAATTAAGGCAAACCATTTCAATATTCCAGCAATTTCCTTAATATTCTGGGCGATTTTCGTAATACTGCAATATGGATTATTTTAATCCTTCCTCGGATTAACAGTTTTGCTACACAGCTCTTCCGCACGATCAAATTGTTTCTTTAGCTTTGTACTTTCCATTTCAATCCATGGTCTGTTAGAACAGTGATCTCTATGATTTTAAAGATTTTCTTTTCTTTTGTAAGATAACGAAAAGATCTAGTCTAATAGTTTGAATAGTGATTCTGTTTAATTTCAATTCCCATAAAATTTTACTTTTGTGCTTACAACATTGGGCTTCATCGTTAAATCCTGGTCATAATTCCTCATTGATTACTTTTTCGACCCTGTTTTCATATTTCTGAGCCAATTCGCTCCATATGCTTGTTATTTGTACTCATTGAGTTTTCATATCAGTAATAACTGGTGGGTTTCAGTTTCTTAATGCTCCAGCACTCTCCTCAGTAATTTTGCGGATTTTGATAATACTGTATCCGGGATAGTTTAGCTATTTCCACAGATGTTTAGTTGTACTAACAATATCGTAGAAATTCACAATAAGTATGAGCACAATTTTTCAGTTGTCACGTAATGCCTAGATATTTACCCAGCTTTTCTTCTTTCAGTTTTACTCTGCGGTCTGCCGGAACATAGGTATCTTCTATCTGACAAACTTTACATCTCTTTGTTTATAAATGCTAGATCTGCTCTTCTATATTGGAATAGATGAACTGTTTGAGTTTTAAATTACCAGATAATTGTCTGGCCTATTCATATACGTTTATCTGGTACAGTTAGGCCCCAGTTGTTTGCAGAATTCCTAGTGGATCATCTTCCCCAACAAGCTGTCATGTTTCTTTTTGTGTTCCTTCTGCGTCAGCTTATTGTATTCGCTTATTTCATTCGCATTTACTATTTTGCTGTATTTTTCTCTATCAAGAATTCATTCTCATAGTCTTGCTCAGAATCAGTATTAATAGTGATTCAGTTTCTCACTTTAAACTTTGTCTTCGCAACCGTGTCCATTTGTATTGTTTGGCTTACAATTCCTTTTATTTGTCTCTTGAAGTATCTATACAACTGTTTTAATTTGCATATTTAGCTTCTTGAATAGGAATTTTCTGACTTTTATTCTTATGTCAATTCTACTGCAACTTTTGACTTTTATGACTTTCATTACAATACCTTGTTTAATTCACAAGTCTCTTGAATGTCAATACAGTCCTTAATGCTGCTAATTCTTGGCCTTTTTCCTTTCATATCTCGTCTTTCGATGTCTTCTCTCAGATGATGATGTCATCATTTTGTCATCAACTCTCTTTTCTATGACCCAAACTTCACAGTTCGTCTCTTGTCCAATTTAGAAAGGACCCCTAAATATGTCAGTTGATATTATCCAAGTATTTAGGCCTTTCATCATATGCCCCATATGTTTATTTTCCAATATTTTCTTTTTTCATATTATGTTTGATTGACTTTTTCCTTTATTTCATTCTGCTTGACTGAATTTGCTTCAAGAATTTCGAAGGAATTGTCTTTTCGTTTATCATTCTCCAATGTTAATATTTGTGCAGTCTATTTATTTATTCTTCTTTTGCTTTCCATCTTTCTCGTCTCACCTTTTACAACAATGAGGCTAGATAATCATAAAGAAAGTAAATCCTAAGAAAATTAAATTAAATTACTTAATTTAATTTTCTTAGGATTTACTTTCTTTATGATTATCTTTATAGATTTATAGTTCTTCTTCTAAAGAAACAAAGATTTTTAATTGCATATTGTATGAATTTCATTAAAGCAGTTTCAGTAAAGAAACTCAGACATTCAAGAATACTTGGGTTTTGTATCCAGATGCAGTGATGGCGTTAATACTAGCGATGCTTTAGCAACAGTCCGGGTTACCGTGACCTTTTATGTCTCGCTCGGGATCACCGATCACATCGTGTCAAACTAGAAAATTTAGAAAAGAAAATGTGAATATGTTTACCTACACTCGAAGGTATCGAGTAAAGTGGTAATAATCTGGTGGAGAAAATGAGTTCTTCATAATATTACTCCGAAACAGGACTTCATCAACAAAGTTTTCCAATTGAACTTTGATAACAAAAGTCCAATATAAGTTGCTTATCTCTGAATAATCTTGCAGTATACACCATTCTTGTTAATGATTTGGACATTTCAATGATACACTAAACGAGAAATGGTCTGCTTTTTTAAAGAGAAACTGTCTTTCTCCACTTATTCAACAAAGGAAAATGCATTTAAAAAGAAATCTATGGATAATATTTAGAGATACTCTAATGTGTCAGGTAAGTTTCTTTAAAACAGAGATCTCACACCGAAATTTATTTCAAACTTCCCTTTTCCTCACTTTATCTCTTTTTCTCTCTTCCATCGTTCCCCCTATATATATATATATATATATATATATATATATATATATATATATATATATATATATATATATATATATATAAGCACAACAAGAAAATTATCAACAAACCACACGAACAAATTAAACCTACGTGCAACTGCAGAATAAAAAATGAATGTCCCTTAAACGGTAATTGTTTACTAAACAACGTAATCTATCAAGTCACGATAAAATCAGCAAATAATGAAGAAAAAGTATACATAGGAGTAACTGAAGGACCCTGGAAACAAAGAAATTATGTACATAAAACATCTTTCACAAATAGTAAATATGCAAACAGCACAATGCTTTCTAAGTATATCTGGGAAATAAAAAACAAAACGCACACCACACCAAAAATATCTTGGAAAATAAGAAAAAATCATCAGCCTACAACAACCAATGAAAAACTTGCAAACTTTGCTTGGAGGAAAAAATAGCTATCATTACCTTCCCAGACCAAAATAAATTATTAAATAAAAGATCCGAGCTAATCTCAAAATGCAGATATGAAAACAAATTTTTACTACGTAACTTAAAAATCGAAAACGGAAAAAATAAATAAATACATAAATAAACAAAATGTATTAATCCAAACAAATTACCAAATCACATCTGTTAGAATAGACGAAATAGAATAAAAAAATAAGAAACAAAATCAATAAATAAAGTTAATAATAAACAAATTAGCAAACTATTATGACAAAATATTAGACTATAAAAATCAAAACAAAAAATCGGACGAAAAATAGCGATAACTGTTATATAACGATAAAAAATTAATAAAAAATAATATACTGCGTTACTTAAAAATCGAAAAGAAAATATACAGTGTAACAAATAAATAACAACAAGTAAAATAAATTGATCTAAATACATCCAAATATATAAATAAACCAACAACCGATACCGATAAACTAGCCGTTTAGAAAAAAAATAAAGATAATCAATCCAAATAAATAAATTAAAAACTGTTCCCGCCAAAATAATAGTTAGAACAAACCACAACAAACAACCCCAAAATTGTATAAATAGCTTTAATTATCTTCTCAACAAAACTATTAAATAAGCTATATAAACAAATTTTTATTATGTTAATAAAAACACCGATCAAAACAAAAATAAATAAATATATCAGATAAAAAATAAAAATAAATAAAAACAAGCAAAATAATTTGACCCAAATAAATAAATAAACGACTTCCGGTAAAATAACCGCCAAAATAGACTACTCACAATAAGCTATATAAACAAATTTTTACTACGTTAATAAAAACACCGATCAAAATAAAAAATAAATAAATATATAAGATAAAAAATAAAAATAATTAAAAACAAGCAAAATAATTTGACACAAATAAATAAATAAACAAATAAACGACTTCCGGTAAAATAACCGCCAAAATAGACTACCCACAATGCACCACTGACCCGTATAAATAAATAGCCGAGAAAAATAACAGCACTCGGGGCCTGACGATTGCATCTAGCATGAAACAGACTGTCGCCTCTAAGTGTTGATTTCTATGTTCACTTTTATATTTACACACGCTCTATCTCTGATATTGAGCACTTTATCCCATAAATATAGCACACTTTAAGACTATATTTCTTCACATATATATATATATATATATATATATATATATATATATATATATATATATATATATATATATATATATATATAAATAGACTATCCTTTACCCGTTGGGTCACTGACGGTTCAGTTTATAAAACACAAGTTAATTTCCATTGAAATGAAAGTTAATTTTATTATGATTCAGTTAAATATTTTAATTCGTTCGTGTTATAGTTGGTCTGGTTTACAAGTTCATGTTTAACGTTTTACTGAATGTTTACAGCATTTAATAAGAATAGAACTTCCGGGATAAGCTTGAACTTTAAATCAGATTAACTTCAAAATATGTTTTTAATATGCAAAAAATATTTTGAAATCCTATTTGCTTGAATATGGTTTTAAATATGCGAAAAGCTATTTTTTTAAATTTTAAATATTGTTTGTTTAAAGAAAGCTGAAATATAAATAGTTACTCTACAAACAATTGGACGAAACAGCAAAGCGGGAACTCTTTGTGTCTGTCTTTAACTTTAAAATATTTTAATTAAAAAATTGTCTGTTTGAAGAAAGTTAAAATAAAAATACTTACTATATAAACAACTCGTATTTTTAAATATTATTCGCTTAAAATATTTTAAAATCATATTAACTTAAAATACTCTTTAAATATTTTAAATATTGCTTGTTTAAAGAAAGCTGAAATATATTTTTAAATCTTATTCACTTGATTTAAGTGATTAAGATGAAACGTGTCACAAAAATTGATCTGATGTAGATTAATTTAAATCATTATGCGGCAGACAGACGCATCACACAAGCACGCACGCAATCACAAGACTTTTATTATTATTATTATTATTATTATTATTATTATATGACAAATTGGAAAAAACTTTTGTGCGGCGTTTCATCCATTAGAATCTGTATGAAACACGTTGCAAAAAACTTCTTTCCAATTTGTTATATTTTCTCAATATTGTTTCTTGACATATAAAATTGTATAAATGGTATATCGTCATTTCATATATATATATATATATATATATATATATATATATATATATATATATATATAATGTCTGTGTGAATATTTTCATCAAAGGTTCGTTTTATTTATAAGCTAAGTGACATGACAGTTTATTAGCACCGCCTGCAAAACAAACAACAACGAAAGTCAAAGAAAATAAATAAGCATCAAATGAAAAATTATGTCTTTCTCTAAGTCTGTTCATTTGTGTGTGTGTGTGTGTGTGTGTGTGTGTGTGTGTGTGTGTGTGTGTGTGTGTGTGTGTGTTTCTGTATGAGTGTGTTTCCATGCTTCTGTGTATTTCTGTGTTTTTGTTTTTGTGTGCCTTGAGCTGAAACACGCTGGTTAACGATGTACTGCTTATGTTAAAAGAAAAGGTTTCCATGTACGCCTTTCTGAAACAGTATAGCTCTCTCTCTACTAGAGACATGTGTCCGATTTCATTGGCAACCCTTTCTGACCCAAGTGAACTTTTTCAACTTTGGATTCCACCTGTCTTGATGAGTTCTTTTGTATTTATCTTTCTCTGAAGTTAAATAATGTCTGTCAGCTTTCAGCTGCTCTGTCTAAAGGGTTGAGTTTCCATCAACAGTATAAAGATCGATCTATCCTATCTGTTTTAAAATATTCTCTAAGGATCAATATTAAAATATTTCTCTTTCATATATTAACGTAAATAAATTAACTGTTTAATTGTATAAATCTGTTCTTTTATTGTTTCTGTATTATTTTGTCACAGGAGAAAGAAAAGATTGTAACATGAACTGATGATATAAACAAGGAAATTTAGTTTCTTTAATTGAGATTTCCTTTCATGGCAGTCTACAAACTTTAATCACTATATGAGGTGGGCTTGAAAAGTTCACAATTCGATCAACAAGTCCTTTTTAAAACAAAGTTTTTTAAGGTTTCTTTTCAGGGCCACTAGTAGTAGGGAAAATGTGGAGACAAATTCACTTTGGTATTTAACTGTTTGTAGAACTGGATTCGATTTCATAAATTAATTTTGTTAACCTGTCGCATTTGAAATAGAAAAGTTTTTGCTGCTTTTTCCCAATTTTAGTAAAAGGTCAAATTTCTTTGTTTTTATATTTTTACGAATGGCTCACATCTATGATATTTTATTCGTAGCTGGGGAAAAGATCCACGCCTTTCCAAGTGGTAATACTGCTAAAGTAAACGCAACTGACTTGACTGAAATTTGAAGTCGACTCCCCAATACCACTTTCCACACTGATAACCGTTACGCTACCTGCATATTGTAAACGTTTAAATTTTCATAATGATTTTTCGCCACTGTATAAAAAAGGTCCTGTCATTTTTATCTCAAAATAAATGTTGTAAGATATTATGTTTAATTGATATTAACATTTATTACCGACCACAAGTTGTTCATTAAGAATTGGACAAAAATAGAGAGACGTAACCATAAAGGTTTTTCAAATTTTGCCCATAAAGCTGCCAGAAATTTTACACAATCAGAAAGTTACATTTTATTATCCTACATTAAAATAGTTCTCTACCATATTTTTAATAAATGTGTATTTCTGTTAAGAGAAATTGAAATAAAGAATATAAAAAAGCATATAATTTGAACATTAATAAATTTGCCCATTTTATCTCATATGTCAGCAGTTCATCGGTCTGCAATGAATAATAAAACGACGTAGGTTTAAAAAAACGTTGAGATAATTTAATTAATCTACTTGGTTAATTTAATACCAGCAGCGCATGAGAATACAGTTGATTGGCTAGCGTTATTATTGAGGCGGTAAAAATTTGTTTACTAGGGGGTGGTGAAAAATTCTCGACCCGATCAAGAAGTGCTTGAAAAAATTTTAAAAATCCAACGTTTTCACATTTAATGTGATTTTCAGAAGTGGGACGGTCCGAGAATTTTTAGCGCCTCCAAAGATTTATATTTTTACAATAGCGACAACAAATATAATTGAATTATCCTCTTTATGTAAACTCCTTTCTTTAAAAGAAATAAACGAAAGATTTATAATATACAAAAGTGAATACAAACATATATACAAGTTTTTAGTTATTTATGTGTTGAATCATATGTATGAGTTTAAGAAGCGTTCAAAGTTTTGCTCATTTGTAGTCGGTTACGAATTTGGTTCAACTCGAAATGACGTTTTATTTGTGATGTACAAACACCTTTCGGTTTTTGTAGAAATGTCAACACATATTTGCTTTCTGCACAAGCGCCTATTAGTGCGTTTGTTTTCGCGTGTGTGTCCGTGTGAGTGATATTCTGTATGTAAATCTGTGTTTGGGTGGTTGAGTGTGTGCAAAAGGGGGATTAAATGATAAATGTTTATAACGAATAAAAGAGAAAATGAGTACATGAGGTGAAAATAAAGTCGTCAAAAGGCGTCAAGGATAAGAAACGAAAAGAGAGTTAAAAAGAGAGAGTCTGCAAGAAAGGATAAAAGTAAAAGAGAGTGAGAGAGATGA
The DNA here is from genome assembly GCA_964036315.1 of Acanthosepion esculentum. Taxonomy (NCBI): domain Eukaryota; kingdom Metazoa; phylum Mollusca; class Cephalopoda; order Sepiida; family Sepiidae; genus Acanthosepion; species Acanthosepion esculentum. The sequence goes on along the minus strand of OZ038492.1, from coordinate 47,865,902 downwards.
ATAAGGCTGGAAAAGAAATCGAGTGAAAATAGGCAGAGTGGAAGAAAGAAAGAGCGACAGAAAAAGAGAAAGGAAATGACGAGTAGGTGAAGCGACGAATAAGAATAAAATAAAAATGAAAGAAGATATTCATAAAACAAAAGGCTAGAAATTAAACAATAAAATCAACATTATTTGAACTTCTTTGGCTCGATTTTCTCATTATCATCAAATAATTACGGCTAATGAACATTTCCAAAAATATCTAAATTAAGACCAACAACAGAGAATTGGTGTCAGAAGCAGACATTTTTAATATCAAGTGAATCCCCATCGGAATAGGAAGGAGGCGAAAACCATAATTTTCTGCTGAAATATGCAGGTTATTTCTACACCTTTCTTTCCTGTTGCACTTTGGGCTGTGTTTTAATAATAAAAATTCTCCATTGATTATTATTTAATTTTATGATTCACACTTTTCGAAGTATTTTCTTTCGGAATTTGATTTGATTTTTTAAGTTTATTTTTTAATTCTCAACGACCTACAGACATTTTGGTATGGCAAATCGAGAAATATCACCTCAAGTGAAAAAGATACAAGATGCTTATAATTAATGATATATAAACTGAAGTAAATTTCAATAACAAAATCAAAACGAATTATTTCTTCTTTTTTTTTCCAAAATAATGATCTGATCTCACCAAGAGAAAGTAATTTCATTGACTTGATATTTTGATCAAACAACACATTTTTGCTTCTCTGATTCATTTTCTTGGAGGAAGGGAAATAAATGAATTTAAACGCTTCATTCTCTTTGGTTTTTCATTCATCCCTTCTGCTTTTATCAATGTCTCACTCTCACTCTCTTTCTCCTCCTCTCTGTCTCTCTCTCTGTCTCTCTCTCTCTCTGTTTCTCTGTCTGTCTCTCCCTCTCTCTCCCTCTCTCTCTCTCTCTTTCTCTCTCTCTCTCTCTCTCTCTCTGTAACTAAATAGTTATTGATCCGACCAACATCAGTTTTTGCTGGTTTGGGTTGAGAAATTTTCAGCCCTATGCATACATACATACATCTTTATGAATGAAAATAAATTTTAATTTCCAGTAATTTTGCTTCATGTACTCTTATTCAGTCATATGTTCAACGTCAGTTTCTTACGCGTCTCTGTTTACTTCCTGTTACTCCTCTCTCTCTCTCCCTCTCTCTCTCCCTCTCTCTCTCTCTCTCTCTCTCTCTCTCTCTCTCTCTCTCTACATATATAATTATTATGAAAACTGAGACTTTAAAAGATCATGGTAATATTTTATTTCATTAAAAACGATACTACGGATTTAACTCATCAGACCAAACTTTTTCATAAAAATAAATGGATAAAAATTTTACCAGGCACAAAAACATTTATGTAAAAAAGAGGGGATATTTATTCAAAATGGGGTAAAGGAATAGATGGAGAGGAAGAAGAGGGATATGAAGTTAAGGCTGGGAAGGGAAAGCGAAGAGATGGAGAAAGAAATATAAGTCTGTTCAAGGAGATATGTGCGAAGTCGTAGGGATGAGAGCAGACATGTTAACCTATTTATACCGAATATGCATAGTGAAGTGTGTCATCAAATGGGGGGGTAGAGGAGAGAGACAAAGAGAGCGAAAGAGAAAGAAGGAAGGGAAAAGAGAAAGAAAGGGAAACTAGAGATATGGCTTGAAACTAACAATTGTCTTTGTATAAAATTGTATACATTTTCTGTCTAATGCATGTAGTCATTCACGCCCTTACACCGTTGTATTTTTTTTTATAATTCAATAATATTTGAGAAAAAGGATATAACGATTTTTTCAAAAAATATATTACATTCAAAAATATCTTTCTTGATAGGTTATAATAAAAAGGATATTATTTAAAGTGAATAAAGATAAGGATGAAAATACGCATAATAATAATGATACGAATAATAATAATATAAGGGTAACATAAACAAAATTATCTAACTTACGAAGAAATATATGCAATTATATACCTGCATAAAGGAAACCATCAACATGCATCTATAGACATATAAATATCATACATATATGATACATAATCGGAAAAAAATTCGAAAAATTATATACATCTTCAATGTCTAAGCGTAAATAGAACGGTAATAACACCCCAAAACAGAATATATCTAATTACGCAAACAACATAAAAATCCATAAATACATATATAAAGATGTACACCCATACATATACAAACACATACATGCATATATGCATATCTATCGATAGAAATACATATCGAGACATATATAAATATATACACAAATATCCATATGCACCTAAATACATACTATAAACCCATATATATACAAGTATACACACATACGCATATACATATACATACATATATATGTACAGATATATATATATATATACAGATACACATAGAACACATACACACATAAAAACATATATCTACACATACATACACACACATATATATATATACACACATACACATATACATACATAAGCACATACATACACACATAGGAACAAACATACATGCAGACATATATATATTCTTATATATACACATACATATATATGCATATATGCACACATACACATCTATACATATATACACATACAAATATATATATGCACACATACACACATACATTCATACTTACACATATATACACGCATATAAATAAATATATATACAAACGCACGCACACAGATATACATAGACATACATACATATATATAAATATGCATAGACATATACATATATATATACACACGCGTATATACACATATAAAACATACATACACACATATGTATTCATATAAACAACACATACATACACACACATGTAAATATATATACACAGACATAGGCACACATACCCATATTCATACATATGTACATACTGACAAATATATACTTAAATAATAATATATAAGCAACATATCCAAATATATCCCTAACTATATAATGTAAAAGGCATATAAGAGTGCACTTCATCCATTGCACCCAGATACATACACACACACACACACACATATATATATATATATATATATATATATATATATATATATATATATATATGTATGTATGTATGTATGTATGTATGTATGTATGTATATAAATGGTAGTACTCGTTTAGAAAATCTCGGATAACTCATCTTGCAGTAGGACAAATCGTACTCGAGGACAAAATTGGGAAAGAACCAAGAACATTATACAAGACGAAACCAATCGTCCAGTGCTTAACCTCCAAGTCCAAAGAAAAACCAAATGAGTAAAAAGACAAAAACGTAGAGTACTCAATACGATAAGTAGAGCGATAAACTAAAATAATCCTAAGGAGTCAGGCAAACCTACCTAGGTTTCACCTAAACCGATTCGTGTAGGTGAAATCTAGGTAGGTTTGCCTGGCTTCTTAGGATTATTTTAGTATATATATATCTATATGGATATATACATATATGTATGTATGCATGTGTTTATTTGTATTTAGGTATTTGTATAGGTGTTTTTTTATATGTATATGTAAATATGTTATATATATATATATTTAAAGACATTTTTATGTTTAAAATTCTTTTTAAGTATTTAAGTGAATGCTCTGTTTATAATAAATAGTATTAAATAACATTTACCGGCCTGAATGTCCGAGAAATGTTTATAAAAAATGTTCGTCCTCCGACTGGATTCGAACCTGTATCCTATACGGAACCGTCATATATCCTGACGTGCCTTAACCGATTCGGTCACAGAGGATCGTTCGGTTGGCGTAGTCGAATTTACTGCTTATAAACTTCAGTCTTCCATGAATTTCTCGCGTACATTCATATATGCTCATAGCGTATCAAATGTAAGCAAATGACGTCACACATTATAAAATGGACAAAGTCCGACAATTATTTAAAGACATTTTTATGTTTAACATTCTTTTTATAGATACAAGTAACATTTACCGGCCTGAATGTCCGAGAAATTTTCATAGAAAATATTCGTCCTCCGAAAGGATTCGAACCTGTAGGATACAGGTTCGAATCCTATACGAAACCGTCATTTAGCCTGACGTGCCTTAACCGATTCGGCCACAGAGGCTCGTTTGGTTGGCACGTTCGTTGATACGCCATGAGCAGTTATGAATGTACGTGAGAGATTCATAGAAGATTGAAGTTTATTAGCAGTAAATTCGACCTTGCCAACAGAACGATCCTCTGTGTCAGGCTATTAAGCATTTACTTAAAATACTTGTATCTATAAAAAGAATGTTAAACATGAAAATGTCTTTAAATAACTGTCGGACTTTGTCCATTTCATAATGTGTGACGTCATTTGCTTACATTTGATACGCTATGAGCAGATATGAATGTAAGTGAGAAATTCATGGAAGACTGAAGTTTATAAGCAGTAAATTCGACCTGGCTAACCGAAAGATCCTCTTTGACCGAATCGGTTAAGGCACGTCAGGATATATATGACGGTTCCGTATAGGATACAGGTTCGAATCCAGTCGGAGGACGAACATTTTTTATAAAAATTTCTCGGAAATTCAGGCCGGTAAATGTTATTTAATACTATTTATTATAAACAAAGCATTCCCTTAAATACTTGTATCTATAAAAAGAATTTTAAACATAAAAATGTCTTTAAATATATATATATATATATAACATATTTACATATACATATAAAAAAACACCATACAAATACCTAAATACAAATAAACACATGCATACATACATATATGTATATATCCATATAGATATATATATACTAAAATAATCCTAAGAAGCCAGGCAAACCTACCTAGATTTCACCTACACGAATCGGTTTAGGTGAAACCTAGGTAGGTTTGACTGACTCCTTAGGATTATTTTAGTTTATCGCTCTACTTATCGTATTGAGTACTCTACGTTTTTGTCTTTTTACTCATTTGTTTTTTTTTCTTTGGACTTGGAGGTTAAGCACTGGACGATTGGTTTCGTCTTGTATAATGTTCTTGGTTCTTTCCCAATTTTGTCCTCGAGTACCGATTTGTCCTACTGCAAGATGAGTTATCCGAGGTTTTCCAAACGAGTACTACCATTTATATATATATATATATGTATATATATATATATATATATATATATATATATATATATATATATATATATATATGTAGTAATCCGTTGGTATAATTCAGGTGAGTGCTATTAATACAACATAGAATTTGAAATATGTTAAAACTGACTCACAAAAGAGCGCTCAATATTTATTTTCATTAAACAGAGTAAATTTTCTTTACAATTGGAATTAAGATACCTTTAGTGAATGACCATTTTCACCTACTAATTTTAATTTTCGAATTTTAATTATATATATATATATATATATATATATATATATATATATATATACAAATCTATACGCCCACATACACACACACATACACACACATATATATATATTTATACATATAAGTACATATGTTTACATATACAAAATATATATTATCCCAATTATACCAAGGATAATTATAGACTTATACAAATACATATCCAAAGTCGATTTTACTGCTTTTAAACTACAATTTCCCATGATTTCCCTCGAACGTTCATATCTGCTCGAAGCGTACCTAAACGTAAACAAATGACGTCACAGACTATGAGATTTGATTTAAAAGCAGTAAAAATCGACCTTGCTAACCATACGCTCCTCTGTAGCTAAATTGGTATAGCACGTCAGACTATATGACGGTTCTGTATAGGATACAGCTTCGATTCCTGTCGGAGAACACATTTTTTCCATGAAAATTTCTCTAACGTTCAGGCCGGTAAATGTTATTCATACTGTTTATTATAAAACAGAGCATTTAATCAAATATTTGTGTATATAAATAACGTATAATAATAAAATATATTTAAAAATCATTACTTCATCTATTTACTCAAACTTGCTGCTTCCCTAAGCGAATGTTAAATTTACCAAGTCGTCTTTCATCATTATGTCCCTAAAACAAAACCTATCGCGTTCTGATTGCTATCAACAGTTTCTCCTTAGAATATTCTCACTAATCGTATGCTCTTTCCATGGTATTCTCACCATTTGTTAGTAAAACCACATCATGATAGCCTCAAATCTTCTTTTCATTTTTGACGAAATTGTCCAGCTTTCACTTCCTATCGAGGAATGTCGACATCACACAGCAATTCAGTATTCTTTTCTCGTTTTAGATCTCTTAGTTTCACATACGCGCTTACAAATTTCTGTGTCACACTGTCTTCTGTCTAAATAGCTGAATTTTCACACTTCTCCTCACCATCATGCATTCCATCTCCTTGCAATTGACGATTAATTATTTCTTCTTATTTTCATAGAATAATTTATCTAATAGTTCTTTCAGTTTTTCTTTTGAATCTTTCATCAACACAGTGTCATCTGCGTAACATATAATGTTAAGATTATGTTCGCCGATAAATTCTGGAAGGTCCTTTTGTAAACGCTAAAAGGATGGCTGTTTTTAGTGTTTAGATGTCTCATTAGTGCCTGTAGGATAAAGAAAGTAACGGTTGGTTTCTTCTAATAATTGAGTCGGGCCCTATTATTTTCGGTGAACATTTATCTTTTGATTTTTCACGTGTTTTAACCACATGTCTTTTATTTTTAGCGAAATTGTCCAGCTTTTACTGCCATACAGCAGAGCGTGCATCATATAGAAGTCTAGCAATCTTCTTATTTGTAAAATTATTTTTAATCCCTTAGAATTTTAGTGACAAAAAATGTATTTCAAAATATTTACATGCCGTTGAATCACACTTCAAGTCATCCGTTATTCCACTGCTTCATTACTGAATTTCCCCAGTGGATTAATTTTGATATCCCTAATATGTAACTGATATCTTAGGTTGCCCCTTTCACTCGCCACCATGCATTACGACTTTTTACAATGGCCAGTCCTTTCTTCTTTCTTTACTCTACTACCTCATCTAATTGTTTTTTCAATTTTTTCAGCTATCAACGTAGCATATGTTATTAAATTTTTCTGCAGATAATAAATAATAGTTGGCCATTAATCTACTTAGAATCTTGTCAGGTTAAATAAATCCAAGGAGAAAAAGCTTTCTTATCACATCCTACTTTGGTAAAATCACAATTGTTTTTTATTTGTTTTTGTTTTTTGGCGGGTGGGGGGCATAAAATTCATTTGTTCCAAATATATATTCTGGATTATTCGTATATCATATAATTCAACATTTTCTAACATTTCAAAAAGGTTTTCAGGTTGTCCTTTTGCGAATGTCTTTGTATAATCAATGAAACGACGGTATAGATCCCTTTGTATTTATTTCTTTTATGTCAGTATTTTGACAATCGACATTACATTTTTGTACAATGTTCACCTGTTACTTGAAGTTTGATTTTGCTACGAATTGTATTCTTAAGTAATAGTGACAAATCAGACCTCAAGTCTGTAGTTACTCATTTGTTGTATATATATATATACATATATAAACAAATTCTGTCTGTCCGTCCGTGTGTTTAAAAGCCCCTCTAAGCCACACTTGCTCTGCATAGACATATTATATCTTTTTGGAATCAAAATGACTACGGGGTCGAAAATCTGCCCTTCATCCGTGGCTTCAATATACACCATTGGGATCTGTGTCCGGAATAAGGAAGAACAGTTAAACATTCAAATTTTAAAATAACTGAAAAAAATTAGTGATTTTAAAAGTTTTTAATTTATATTGAGTTTAAAGTAGCACAAAAGACGTTGCGAATTTTTTAAAAATGTTTTAAATTCAGTTTAAAATATCTCTAAAATTTTGGGGTTTTGTTCGGCCAAAATTGGTCTTTTGATCGGAATTTAACTTGTAGCCCGCATCAGAGTTAGAGTGAGGTTTTTAAGTTTCATGGAATGAATTGAGGAATTCAGAATGATTTCTTCAAATTGCCAGGGACTTTCAAGCTAGCTCCAGCTCTGAATTCTACAAGTTGTTTTCAATCCTAGCAAGGTAGCATTTTTGGCTCCAAATGAAGTCATTGCAAAAGAAAAATGGTTCTGGAGGGACTGGAAATATAATTGTGTATCTAATAGGCTTAAGAACAAGGAAAAGGAAAAAATCATTTAAAATAGATTTATATATTGCACCATGCGTATATTTATATAGACAGGTATGAATAAATACTAATAGAGCTGTGTTTCTTTTGGACGTATAGAGGAGGCAAACGATCCTAACGCTTTCTTTTTTTAACTAGTAACTAAATGTAAAGTTGAAAATCCGTTTTAGGTTGGAAACTTTTGCACATACCTGACATATATTCTTGTGTTTACATTAATGTTAATGTGTGGGTAGCCTATGGTGAATGTGAGTGTGTGGCTGCGCATGTCGTTGGGTATATAAAGATGACGGATGATTAGCCATCACTTAACACTTGTCTGTTGGTTGTTAATATGTACTAATTGAAAGTACAAAGCTTTTAAGCAACACATGCTTTTGTTAATGAAAGTGATGATGCGAACAAGAATAAACACGTACAGACGAATAGAGAGTCAGGTGAATATATTCACCAGAGTTATAAAATGAGAGAAAGAGAAAAAAATAAATAACGGAGAGAAAAAAGAGACTTCAGATAGATAGATAGATAGATAGATAGATAGATAGATAGATAGATAGATAGATAGATAGACAGACAGATAGATATTCTGAGTAGAATTTAACTTGCACAGGTACAGACTAAAATAGATACACGCGTACAAAATTAGATAAAAACTTCAGAAATAGCAGATAAGCTACTGACAATGTAGATAGTTTAAAAGAAATGCACTTGTAAATGACAACTCTAAAAAGTCAAATTTATCACAAATAAAGCTGTCCTGTAGGTACCTCCAATAATTCGCTAAAAATCAGTATAGGATAATGATAAAAGGCCCCAAACTTAATAAAAACAGAGTTTTATCGTCAAAATGTTTATGTTATTATTAAGAGGAAAAAACAAAGTATTTTTTTATTATTTTTAAAAACATTCTCCTTTCTAACACGTTCTAAATTTGGGTCAAAATCTTTCTTTTTTTTTCAACTTTGTAGTACTTGTGGTAATGGCCATTTTAGTGTTGCATTTTCCGGGGAAAACCCATTAATTAGGAAATTTCTGCAAAAATCAAATAATTGTCTGATTTTAATGAAACTTTCAGGACTTATTTAAAAATGAATGGTGTTTATTTTTTAAATTTTTATTTTTAGATAATCTTGGTAAAAATCCTTTTTTATATATCTGTTACCCCCACAATAACTTAATTTTATGAAATTTTCTAGAATTTCAAACAGTTCGCAAATTTTTTATATTACTTATAAGCATGACTCCTTGGAGAAAGTAAATATCATTTTTTTTAACAACTACTGCCAACTTTTTAAAAATGTGCTCCAAATCGTAAAATAAAACCTGCAATAAAACTATCGAATTATGTAATTAGATAGACTTTTATTTGCTTTTATAAATAATATATATTAAGGGCATTATTATCTGATGAAAAAAAAATTCGATGTATAAAGAATTTTTACTAGAATTGTTCACATTTTTCTTTTAGTTTTTTTCATTTTTTTTTTCATTTTAAAAAAATGTTTTGAAATTCTTCCAAACAAGGTAAGAGATAGGTTATTAAGGTTTTTAAGTGAAGACTATATTTACTAAGCGAAAATTAAAAGCTTAATACAAATCATGCTTCAAAACTTTTTACCATAATTAAAGATATTTTTTGTGCGTTAAAATGTTATTTTTTTTAGTATGTTATCTCGTAAGTGACATTATGGTTAAAAGTCACGTGTTTCAAGGCTTGTCTCCCCTTTAGGGAAAGCCCCTTGATGCATAAAGGTCTTTGGCTTATCTCACTCTCAGTTATTAAATTTAATAATTGAGTGAGATATTTTAATTATTAATATAATAATAATTTTATTAGTTATTATCTCAGTTATTAAATTAAAAATGTAATAACGTAATGTAATATTAATAATTGATAAAATTATTTATCATTATCTTAGCTATTAAATAATGAAAGAGATAGAGGTAACTCAATAATGTAAGGAATTTTTATAGTATTTTAAATTATTATGAGAAACAAAAAAAAAGTTATGTCAATTTTGGTGCACCGTACTAAACCTGTCAACACATTCAGCCATCAAATTATCGATGGGGACGTGAAAATAACAATACACCGAGGTCAAGAACAGATTAATATAACTTTAAATTTGATAATTTTAGGAAAGTAACGTTTCAGAAATGTATATATTATTTTAGCGGGATTTTCAAAAAGAAAAATAAGTTTTGTGTACATTTCTCTAAAAAAGTTTAAAATGGCCGTTTCGATTGGTTTTTCGAAAGAATCGACTAAAAATCATTCAAATTTCTATTTGAAATCTCCACAGTATTTTTTTCTCGAATTGGAAATTTTAATCCCTTAGCTTTCAATTGAAGCTGGAGTATAGCTTCGAAAAGGAGTTTTCCTTTATGAAAAATACATTTAAACCTTACGTATACCGAATTTTTGGAGGTACCTACTGTCCTGTATACTGTTCACACACAAAATCTTTTGCAGTGAACAGCTGACCGTCTGCCCTTCTCCACACAAACCTTATAAGACGGCAGCAGTTCAACTTCCGAAGACAAAAATACACAAATACACAAATAATGAATTTTTCTTAGAGAATAAAAGTAATTCCGAAAGACATGTTGCAGATAATCAAATAATTACCTATCGTAAAGAAAGGTGTGAAAAAATATTCAGAATAAAAGATAGCAATTGCCGCTGACTAAAAATAAAAATAAGAATGATTCTGATAAAAATAAATCAACGCTAATTTAAGCAATAATAACGACTAGCAAGACCCGTGTAAATTACACTTATTTACTAATAAATATTTGAATACTCTGTACTTTACAACTCATGACCATTCCCAGAATGTTATATAAGTAAAGAGACATAGTTTCTCTTAGAAATACTGAAATATACTCGCCAGATCTCGTTAGTTCACGAGAAGCAATTGCCTTTATCTAAGATAACCTTCCTCCAAATCCTCTCTGTGATTTTAATTTAAAAAATATCAGGGGTGAGTTTGTCTTCAATAGATTATTAGATCACGAAACATGATTCAACCTATCACTTGAAACAACTGTCTTTATCTAAGGTGACCATCCTCTAAATTCGCTCTGTGAATTAAATTTCGAAAAGGTCACTTGCTGTTCAGGGGCGAATTTGTTCTCAGTAGATTGTTAGGTCACGAAACATGATTTCACTTTTCGCTACAAACAACTGCCTTTCAATCCCTCTCTGTATCGCTCTCTCTCTCTCTCTCTCTCTCTCTTCGTTTCTCTGCACCCCTCTCTTTCTGTATTATTCTCTATTCCCCTCTCTGTTTGCCTCCCGACCAAGCGTGGTAAACGTATTAATAAATAGATAATATCTCCCTGGATACTATAGAAAAACTCTCCAGGTATAAAGATATAGAAGTAGAAATTGAAAAATGTAGGAAGTGAAAACCACGACAAAAGCATTGGTAAGAAGCGCTCTCGGTTTGATGAAGAAAGGGGTGGGAAAATGCACCAACAAAATCCTTGGCAATGTTAAGATACGAAACCAGTCGGGTTCGCGCAAATGCCAAACGAGGAGGGTATGAGTAAATATTTTTTCCCTATATATAGGTTAAATAATAGGAATGATATCTGGAAAGATCATTGATTATTCTTTTAAAAAATTGTTAATGCAATGTTTACTGTAAAAAGATAACTATTTTTACAATACAAACAATATTTCAGCTATAAATAACCCACAAGATTGATAAGCCAGTAAAATCAAATCAATCAATCAATCCAGATACCAAAAGCCAAGAATATCATACTTTTCGGCATTATTCACATATTCAAATGAAATCTATTCAAATGAACCCATCGCACCTCCATGATAGCCCCACATTCAAGGGGTGGAATCGGCTTCATGAGTGAGCAAAGCAGGTTATTAAAAAAATTCCGACTACTACTATTAATACTACTAATATTACTACTACTACTACTACTACTAATAATAATAATAATAATAACATTATGATGGCGGAGCAGGCGAAAATACAGACGTAGCAAAACCTTGTAGAGTGAATCCAAATATAACAAACAGCACCCAGGACTAATTCCAGGAATCTTTCTACCCCGCAATATGTCTACTAGGAGAACGCTGGTCGCAGCGCTACTTGGAATAATTCATATGCCGAGGAAAGTGCTGTGTCTCTAAGGAGCTAAGATATGATCAATATCAACTAGCCGAAACATCTAAGATGCGGAGAAGATATCAAATAATAATAATAATAATAATAATAATAATAATAATAATAATAATAATAATAACAGCACAAAACTAGCGATGCTGCCATAGAAAAATGATTTTGGTACTCTGCGATTTTAAGATCCACACACACAAAAATTGTCTCGTCCTATAACGAAGAATTGATTGGAATATGAAGGTTAGTACATGTCGTGTCTATAATTGTCGCACTGGCAATAATTGCCAATACATGAAAATCGCAGTGGGATGAATTAGAAAATCGAAAGAATTGGGGTTGTACAGATTACAGTGATGCAATGGAACTACGAAGATAGTGAGGAAGGTCCTGGAAATTTGAGGTGATTCGCTGTCCTTTATTCACACATTTTCATGTTCAGATCACGTCTAGTGTGAACATGAAAATAATAGCAATAATAACCACTTAGGGAAATACTAATCTTTCAAAGTCATCTAAAGATAATTCATTTACATAGACAGAAGTGAAAATGTTTCATCAAATATGTCTCCTATAAATTCATATCCTACATTATCCCGAGGGAAAGAAGAACCTTCTAGTAAGTTACTGATGATATTCTTGACATTTTGGCAATATTTTATAACCCACTATAGACATTACATCTTTCAATGTTTAATGTCCTTACAGAAGAAAAGCATTAAAGGAACAATGTTCGTTACAATAATCGAAGACATCTGAAAGTTACGCACAGAAAGATGAGCATTGCAATAAAACCCATTATTTTTCTTACTATTTCATTGTTCAAATATAAGTTTATTTCTATCGAGTGAATAGAAGAGAAAACACATTTTAATTATAATTTGAAAAACAAAATTGTTTCAAATAACATTTATAGGAATACATACTTTTCTAGATTGAATTTTCTATTTCAACGTTGCATTTATTAATTTCAATATTTTTTAATGATGGCCAAATTATGAAGGGATAGTTTATTCTCTTATGAAAATGTATTGAAAATGCTCGTTATTTGAAAGCAGACGAATTTTAAAATATTTCCAAATATTTATTAAGAATTAGTTTTTAAGTACAAAAGAGAGGAATGGAAGATATAACTGAAATCAATGAGAACGATTCTTTCGAAAATTTCTTTATTTAATTTTCTGCCGTTAATTGTTTTCTTTCATCTCTGCTTCCTTTTCGCTTCACTTTTCGTTGTTTCCATTCCTTTTCCTTCTTTCTGCTCCCTTTACATTTTTCTTCTCCTCTGATTCCTTTCCTTCTTCATCTCTGATTTATTTCCTTCCCCCCCGGCTTTCTTTCCTTTTCTTTCTTCCCCCTTTCTTTTATTTCCTTCTTCCGAACGTGTTTTCCTTTTCAGTTTTCTTTGCTTACTTTTTTTTCCTTCTTTCCCTGTCTCTTTATTTTCCACATTTCTGCTACATTTCCTTTTCATCCTGCTCTGATTCCATTCATTTTCTTCTTCCCTGCTTCCTTTCCGTTTTCCTCCTTCTCTGGAACCCTTTTTTTACCTTCTTTTTTTATTCCTTTCCATTTCCTTATTCTCTGTTTTCATTCATTTTCCTTCTCCTCTGCTTCCTTTCCTTTACCTCCTTCTTCCTTTCACTTTCTTTCTCTGACTCTACTTACTTTTCTGTTTCATTTACTTTTCCTCATTCTCTGCTTCCTTTCATTTTCCTCCTGCCTTGCCCGTTTTAAATTTCTTCCTTCTCTGCTCCCTTTCCGTTCACTTCTCTCCTTCCTTTACTTTTTCTTTGCTTCCTTTTTTATTCAAATTCCTTTTCTTTTCATGCTTCTCTATTCCTTTTTTCCACCGTCTCTACTTCCTTTCATTTTCCTTCTTCCTCTCTGCTTCCCTGCATTTTCCTCCTTCCCTGATACTTTTCCTTTCCTTCTTCTCTGCTTCTTTTCCCTTTCCCCTCTCTCTCTCTCGCTCTGCTTCCGTCGTGTTTCCTTTCTTCTCTTCTTCCTTTCCCTTTCCTCCTTCTCTGATTCCATTCTGTATCCTCCTTCTCTGCATCCCTTTCCTTCCTCTGCTTAATTTATTTTTCTCTGCTTCCTTTCTTTTTCCTTTTCTGTTCCTTTCTTTTTTCTTTTTCTCTGATTACTTTCCTTTTCCCCCATCTTTACTTACTTTTCCTTTTTCCTCCTTCTCTGCTTCCTTTCCTTTCCCTTATTCTCCGTTTCACTTCCCTTTTCCTGCTCTGCTTCTTTTCTTTTTCCGCCCTTACTGCTTCATTTCCTTTTCCTTCTTCTCTGCTTCCTTTTCCCTTTCCTTCTGCTCTGCATACGTCCCTTTTCCTCCATTTTTGCTTCCTTTTCATTCTTCTCTACTTCCTTTCCTTTTTCTCTCTTCTATGCTTACTTTATTTTTTCGCCTTCTCTCCTTCTTTCCCTTTTCCTTCTTCTCTGTTTCGTTTCTTTTTCATCCTCCTCTGATTCATTTCCTTGTCATTCTTCTCTGTTTACTTTCCTTTTCTCCCTTCTCTACTTCCTTTCCTTTTCCTCCTCCTCTGATTCATTTCATTTCCCCCTCCTCTGCATCCTTTTCTTTTTCTCCTTCTTTCCTTTTTCTCCTTCTCTGCTTTCTTTTCCTCATCCCCTGCTCCTTTTCCCCCTCCCTTGCTCTGTTTCCTTTACTTTTTCTTTTCGTCCTCTGCTTTCTTCCTTTTTCCTCCTCCTCTATTTCCTTTCCATTTTCTTCTACTCTGCTTTGTTTTACCCTTTCTCTGCATACTTTCCTTTTTCTTTATATCGGCTTCTTTCCTTTTCCCCTTCTCGGATTCCTTTCTTTTTCTTTCTTCTCTGCTTCCTTTCCTTTTCCTTCTCTGCTGCCTTCCTTTTCCTCCTCCTCTGATTCCTGCCTTTTTGCTTCTTCTCTTCTTACTTCCCGTTTCCTCCTTCTCTATTTTTCCTTTTTCTTCTACTGTGCTTTCTTTCCTTTTCCTCCTCCTCTGCTTCTTTTCCTTTTTCCTCCCTTTCTGCCTCCTTTCCTTTTCCTCCTTCTCCACTTCATTTCATTTCCTCCCTCTTTTTCTATTTTCTCACCTTTTTTCTCCTTCTCTGCTTCCTTTTCCTCTTTCTCTGCTTCCTTTCCTTTTCCTTCTTCTCTGCTTCCTTGTCTTTTCTCTCTTCCCTGATTCTTCTTCTTTTTTCGTTTTTAGATTTTAATTGATGACATTTCAATTCTTCTTTTGTTCTTGACTATTTTTATTTACTTAACATTCTACTTTGTCAATTGTCACACTTTTTCCACTTCCTCGTCATATTTTTAGTTTCATTTACATTTTCTTATTAACCATCATTACCATTTGTCTTCATCTTCTTCTTCTTTAGGCACATTGTTTTTACTTTCATCCATTTTCCATATCCACACCCTGTCTAATCACATTAAAACGTAAAATGTATTTTTAATTTTGCATATAAATTATATCTACCTCCTAAATTCACCCAACCAACACTAAGTAGATCTTTCGTATCATATTAACCTAATTCATTACATAAGCAATATCAGATTTGCTTTTATATATATGACATGATATATAGATGTGTGTGTGCAAGCGCGCGCGAAAGCGCCCGCGCGTATATGTGTATTTCTGTCTTTTTTTGTTTTTATATGCTCTGACGTGAAACAGGCTTGTCGACGATGTGCTGCTTACGTTAAACGAAAAGTTTTCAATGTACGCTGTGTTTATGTATACACAGGTACACATACTGGGATGAATTTATATTTATCCATAAATCAATAAATCGCTGTTTACATATGTGTATGAGTATAAATATATTCATGCACGTGTGAAAATGCCGCTGTCTTCATATATCTTCAAATTTATACACACACACACATACATATATATATATATGTGTGTGTATATATATATATATATATATATATATATATATATATATATATATATATATATATATATATATATATATATACAAGGTAACCAAAATGACCTTGCCGTTTTTTATTTCTTAGGAAAAAGATATATATGAAATTTGAGATACCGTTAGTTTTCAAAGTAATCCCCATCGACATCCAGAACCTTTTTCCAACGTACAGTGTCTCCAGATGCGCATTGCCCTGGCTTTAAACATCATGGATGCAAAGAAGTTTTTAAGTGCTTGCAGCAAGTCTGCCTCATTTTTGAAGGATTTCCCACGAAGGTGGTTGTCTAGGGAATAGAAGCGGTGGCAATATGTTGGCGCAAGTTGGATGGCACAGTGTCTACTAGCCAAGCCGTCGTATGGAATCCCTGGCCACCCGCATCAGGTCTGACATTGTCATGGAGGAACAGTACACCCTTGGGATTAACCAATGATGGCTCCTTCTGCTGCAATTCCTGTTGCACAAGTTTTTGTCGACTCGTCCGCAATATACAGAGCATGTTCTTGCGTGGGTGTAGAGGTGGTCCCGTGGTGACAATCAATGTCTGACACTCTTGGGAGTGTCATACAGGACTCACTTTTCGTCACTGGTGAACATCCGACCAAATATGTTGCGATGCCGAGAAATCACTTTGAAACTGGTTGTCACTCGTTGTTGCTTGTTGGCTTCCGACAGTGTGTGTGGTACCCACTTGCTGAATTTGTACGCCTTCCCTGTGCGGCGCAGTTGAAGTATAATTGTTTGATCAGAAAGATGGGAGCGTTCGGCAAGCTCACCACACTTTTGGTTGTTGTCCTCCACTATTGCGGCCTTCAGGGTCTCATCATCTAAGACCTGTAGCCGGCCACTGTGGGGTTCATCAAAGAGGGACAGATTTCCTGACCTGCACTTCTGGAGCCAATGCTTAGCGGTTTCTGACTTTTGCAGTTATGCACTTAACATTTACAAAACTTTTATATTTGATTCATTATAATAAAGCATGATTAATGGAATAAATGTAGGATACTTCCTGTCAATGGAGAAGTAGAAATAAGGATAATAAATAATTGTTTACGTCTTCTCGCTACTTTCTCAACTTACACCTTGGAAAAGACTTAGGGAAGATTTTGATTGTTTTAAAATGTTATATTATATGATCAAGTCAGATTACAAATCAGTTAAATAACAATGTACATAGTGATACAATTCTTCTGTATATATATATATATATATATATATATATATATATATATAAGTTGCTATTATTCCCAAACTTCATCGTCTCAAGTTTCACACGTTAGCTTATAATCCATAGAACTGTGACGATTCAGTTGGAATGGGAATATGTTAACAGACCTAAAAGACGGTACAAATTTGTACTTAACTCCAAGCAACTTTTTATTGCTTTATTCATATGTGGAGAATTTTAACAAAGCTTCACTTTATAATTTAAAGTAAGAAACAGAAACAAAAAATAATGGGGAGTGTTTTTTCAAGGAATCGTTTCTTTATTGAAGTTGGTTTATTGTAATTCCTTACAAATATAAAGTTTGATTCCCAAATGAAATGTCACATTTGAAACAAACACCGTTGGAAACTTGAAATTAAGTTTTAAATAATCAAATAATTTCTAGATTGTTTAAAAGATAATTTCTTTAATTTTTTTAGTTTAGCTTTCATTGTCATAAAAATAAGTTCTTAATATCCTGACATTCGTGTCATTTACGCTGTTATTTGTTTACGCCGTTATCAGGGCTTCAGCCGAATGCAGTTATCTCCCTTGAAATGCAATTCATTCTACTTTTTCAATCTATACAAAATGAAAATACGTAAGTGTGAAGATTTAACAAAATAAAATTAATATGGAGTATTTAAAATCAAAAAAGAAGAAATTATTCAATTGTAGAATTTGCTTGTGAATCAGAAAATAGTTATTTAGAACAGTTTTTATTAAAAGTACAATTTCAGTAAATTTTATCGATGCTAAATTACGTAAAACACTAAGAAAATATAATAAATCCTTTTAAAAAGTGTTAAAAACAGTAGAAAATATTATCATTGTTAATTTAATGAAGAAGCTAATCTTCACCAGTTATGTAAGAAAACTGATCACTTAAAAATGACCTGATATTCAAGATTTCGTATCAACCATTTTTTATTTTTTTACAATATGTTTGGCTGGAAAATGGCTGTCAGTTAAAAGAGAGTTGATTCCTATTAACAGCCTATATACGGTCAGAAAGATAAGTGTAATCTTGAACAGTGTATTATACAAACATGTTGCCACAAAAATCATGAAAAAATATCGAATGCTGTGGATAAAAAAGAGAAAATTAGAAATAAATAAGGAAAAGATACAAAGGAGAGACAAAAAAGAATAAGAAGGAAGAAAAAAGAAGCAAAAATATGCAGAGAAAATTGAATGAAGAAAAAATGATCATAAGAAAAAGAGAAAAGGAAGAAAATAGAAAGATAGTGAAAGATAAAAGGAAAAAATAAAGATAATGAAATGAAAAGAGAACAAAAAGCAGAATAAAAACCAAATTAACTTATACTTCAAACAAACCAGCTTTTATTTTCGACACTACGATTAACTCACTCTTTCTTTCTTTCTTTTTTTCTCTTTCTCTCTCTCTCTCTCTCTCTCTCTCTCTCTCTCTCTCTTTTCTTTCCGACGTGTGTGGGGAGCAAAAGATTGTCTAACAAGACTTTCTTCATTTATTTTTCGGTCTTTTGATGCTTAGCTATTTACTTTTGCTATGTGTCGATTCGCCTGTTTGTTGCTTTTTACTAGATTATTGCCACTTTGTTTACATTCTTTCACACCTCGGTTTATAGAAATTTATTCTTAGAATATAAACCCTAACCCTTAGGGGTGACCTTGGAAAACGACTTGGGCACTGATTTTCCTCTCTCTCTCTCTCTCTCTCTCTCTCTCTCTCTCTCTCTATCTATCTATCTATCTATATATATATATATATATATATATATAAAATATATATATATATATATATATATATATATATATATATATATATATATATATATATATATATATATATATATATATATACACTTCATCTGAGAATGAGATATGGAGAAAAAATTTGAGTATAGACGCCCTGTTTTTTTAAACAATGTAAATTACGTTTAGAGGCATAAGCATTCGAGAGACGATAAAGATTTTCTCTCCGGCAATGTTCGAACCTGCATCTCCCTTTGTAACAAAAAACATCGTTTGATTCGCTCAGACATAGACTTTTTCTGATCCCGCAAAAGAAATAGAATGTTCTATTATTTAAAATTTGAAAAATAAAATAGCATAATGTAGAGGGTGCTTGAAAAGTAACTATCTACTTTATGTATGATCGACTCTCCCGTCTTGTAATACTTATAGATAGCCAGGAGAGTCCATCACAGGGAGTTACTTTTCAATCGCCCTGTACATTAAATTATTTTAAACCCACATATTATTAATATAACATGGATAGCCATTTTGTAGTACTTTTATTTTACGGTATAGAAAAACTAGTTAAACATATTTTTAAACATATTCGCTTCAGACTTGTGGTAAAATATTATTTCTAAGTTTCTGTTTTAACTATTTTGAAGAAAGCGTGTAACAAAGCTGATATGAAATATCGTACTCAAATAGATTGCTGCGTACGTGTACGCGCGTGCGCGCATGTGTGTGTGCGTGTGTACGTGCGCGCATGCGTGCGTGTGTGTGTGCGAGTTATATTAAAAGGTCCCATAATATAACACCCAAAAGCATAACGGGATGTGAGAAATGATACTCGGTCAGCAACAGTCAGGTATCAAGTTTGGGAAGAACACGAAATAGGAGACATGTGAAATTAAAAGTTGATTTATTTGTTCAAGTCTGCTTTGTAAATCTGTTGGCTATCATTATTGCAACTTTCTATTATATGAGTATCACCGTGAAAATTATATTAATGTAAAATTAGCGTAACACTGTTGTGTACTGTGTGAAATACAAGATCAGCTATTTAGCAATTGACAACTATATCACTGTCGCTACGTTAGCTTCGAAAACGAATGATGATGTCAACAATGCAATTGACTGAACGTAACAGTTCAATGTACAGCAAACAGGTATTAGTATGTTATTATAAAAGTACCAACATATCATATCTTTTTTAGTGGCATATTAACCTCTATGGGTTATATAACAGATCTGGCAACAAAAGATGTGATGACGTGAAAATAATATGCAACCATATAACTATTGCCAACGATCTATAAATGGTGCTGATTCACCCATTAGCGGACATGATTCAGTACAATAAAAATTAGCCACAAAATAAAGAACAACATAAGAGAACCATGAATATTTTATTCCAAAAATCTATGAACACGTGTTGTTATTGGCATTACTGTAAAAATTATACCAAAGTATTTTCCTCTGAATTATTCGTAAAACCTGAGGAGAGGATGGAGCCCGCGTGCTCGGACTGGAAGTCTGGGGGATCGTAACGCTCTTCGATGGACGCAGGGAAGGGCGATCTCAAATGTCCCTGATGTCATGACTCGACGCAATGTCTCCTCAATGTGCGGGTAGCTGGTGGAACATTTCTGAGTGCGTGGATGGCCACCGGGTTCATCAAGCGCCGGGCAAACGCAGTCACAAAAGGATGAGATAAGAACACGGCAGACAAGATGATCAGTGTACGCCAAAGTTCGCTCAATATGACCAAAAAGTGGACTGAACTTGTGCAGCAGATGTGTACTGCTTTCCTGATCGCCATGAGTCCCAGTCTGATAATAAAAGTACATCAACGCAGTGGGCATCCAGGATTGTGGCGTACCACATATTTTGTGAGAAGAGTTTTTCCTTCTGTGATAAAGGCCCTGGTGCAATCGGTCATTGGGACCTGTGTGGAGTGCACAACAATAGATCCTGCGTTAGTCCATTGGCAAGAGGGAATAATGGAAGTGAACAGTACTTGGAACCAGCTCGGCATGGACATCACGCACTACCGCGGTAGCCATTACCTGACACTAACAGGGTGTGGCCCGTCACGTTTTCCTGCGTGAGAGCCTTTACGCCGCCAAGTCTCATTGAGTATCATACGTCATCTGGAGTCGGTGTTCTTCGAGAGGGGATCCCCATGTGAATTACTCACAGACAATGACACCGCGTTCCGCAGCAGGGAGTTCCGGGCATTTGCCGAAGGATGGGACGTGCATTTGCAATTCCGATGCGCGCATGTTCCGGCATTAAATGGAATAACGGAGCGGTGCCACAGAAGTGTCAAGAAGATTGCAGCCAGAATGAAATTTATTGTTGCAAAGATGACACCTCACCACTGACTGCACCTGCAAATCAAGTCTACAGATACGAGGTTCGGCTTAAAGGGATTGATTCAGTGCCTCATAATTATGTCTGAGGTGGGCCACAAAGAGTACAAGGTGGGAGACCCTGTGTGGGTAAAGGCCCCAAACAAACGGTGTACAACAACTTTCAGAAAGGGACGAATTACTGGACTTGTTAGTCCGCAATATCAGTCTTGGTAAACGGAATACCACGACATATCAGGGACCATCGTCCTTCATTGAATTCACGATCTTCATCGAGTAGTTAAGATGATGTGTCCAAAAGTGAGGTGAAAATCCTTGTGGGCGTGGATAGGTCTGATGATCCCACATAGGAAGAATCACGTGGAGGAGGGATACGAAGCAGCCTCCCTTCAGAGAAGCACTCGACGGAAGCGAACCGTTTCAAACTGTCGTATCTATGATCATAAGATCAGGGCGAGTGTAGCGAACGAGCGTCGGTACAGACGCAAAAAAGTCCCAGGATCGCGTGTGGACATGTTTTGTCAGCACCACTTACATCCGGATTTTCCCCGTAAACAGCGGGACAGTTCAGTTTGGTATGTCTAGATATGGGCCACTCTGAAACTGGTCAAGATCAGGATCTTTCTAGATGCCTCATACTAATAAAATAAACGGGAAAACCAGCAGTTGACAGTTGGCAAGACACGGTATCTTGTAAAGTCGGTCCTGTGGGTATTTTGTTCTTAAGGTTACTGTGGTTTCCGAAGCAGTGTTATTTTTTTATTTCTCCTTTCCGCCTCCGTAGTTGCTGGGAGAGCACTCAATTAAGTGTTTTCTACAATCTCAATACACTCTTCCCGTACTTTACAACAGTTAGTGAGAATAATAGTGGCGATAATATCGACCCTGCTTAAGACAAGTTGTCAATGTTTCGATCTCGTTGTTGTTGTAACGGAAATTCAAACAGGCCTCCATATTTACTTAAAATTAAATACGCAGAGCTAGCCTTCCACAATCATCACATTTAAATTGATAGATGTATGATTTCCACTTACTTCGCTGCTCGTTTGACGCTTGCAGTTATAAAATCTTAATGGCTTCATGAATTGTATGCCTCCACAATAAACAGTTTACCATTCGGGAACTTCTATATAGTAGGCACCAAGAGACTATTTTAAACTGTGTTTAAAGCGCTTCCTTGGTTTATGCTGGGAACGAGTGCCGTAGAGCAACTCACCGTAGATAATTTAATTTGCTTGATTATTCTGCTGTCGTCATGGCCAATGACATAACCTGCCAAGCGAAACCAGTGTTAGTGAATATGCGCTCCAGTGCTGAGTGTATTGGCCTTTTCCAGGACCACACTATCTGGCGTGCGGATAGATATCCAGTAGATACCAATAATTGATCTTACGACATTTGTGGTATCTCAACAAAATATCTTTGGTACACAGATAGGAGGCACGTCAGTATATAAACATTGTAAACTTGAATCTTTGTAGACTTCTAAAAACGGATTCGATTTTTTAGAGCTGCAAAAACATTTGGTGCCTTCTCTGCGCGAGCAGCTATTTAACCCTCGACAGTTCATACAGTGTCTGTTTATAGTGCTTCCAACAAATATTGATGGCTCAATGTAAAGCAAACGCGAAGCATGTTGGAAAATTTCTACTATATTGTCCAGGATGATAGTAAGGCCGAAAGCATTGTAGGAACTAGAATGATTATACAACAGAGCCTACATTTACCCTTTTATTTAGGTGAACAAGTCACAATTATTGGCATGCATAAGATCTTGGACAGAAGTTTAGAATATCTTAGATTTAGCAGAGAAGTGTCAGATAATGAATAGTTAACCAGCTGTATGATATTGAATATATATACCCTGGTCAGTCCTTAAAGGCATGGTGAGAAACAACAGAAAAGAAAATAGATAACAGTGTTAGTTTTACAAGGTTACTTTGCTTGACACCATTTCGGACATTAATAGGCTCTAAAATTAAAACCATCAACGTTAACAGATAACTCGATTTCATCATGAAATGACTGGGTGATACCTAAGTGGCGAGAACGACCTAAGCTTCTCAAGATCGTCCACAAAATTTCTTTGTTTACAGTGTGGAAGGCCTTGGCAAGATCTACAAAGACCTGAAACAGGCTTTGTTATTGTTCATACGAATTCTCTTTGAATTTTCACGCTGCAAAAATCATATACACCATTTACCTATCAGACCGGAAGGCACATTGTGATTATGGCGGGTATCGTATCCAAAATTAAGTCGAGACAGAAAAATCGTCACTAATATTTTACCAATGACGGAAGTAATGCTACACCACGATAATGTCCACACAACTCCCTTATACCTATGGTATCATGATCGCATCTATCGAGTCCTTTGAAAATCTACCAGCATTCCAGATGTCTAGGGTGTTTCTATGCATGATATCAGCCAAGTGATCATCACCATACCGAAAGATTTCAGCAAATATGCCAGTTTCAGGCAACCTTCCTCGTGTTCAACTTTCTGGTAGATGCTTTTACTTCTTCCAAAGTAGAAGGATCATTCGCATATGCAGATTCCGCGTTAGGCCTTTGCTGAAGGTGGTTAAGAGCAGACTGGTCTACGTGGTTATCCCTTTTGAGCAGACCCAAAAAGTATTCTTTCGATCTATTACCGATTTCCATCAGGCTAATAAAGAACTTCATGCCATCTTTTGATCTGAAAGACGTCACCGAGGCTGTTCTTGTGCCAAAGACCTGCTTTACAGCTCTTTACTGTCCAACTGCATGCAATAGCCTGCATTTCTGCCTACGCTGAGCATTGAACTTTGCTTCTTAAACTGTGCCTCTTAACTCTTACTCTGTAATCCTCTACCTCGAGTGGTTCTTGAGCCTTGTTCAAGGTGAACATTATTGTAAAAGAATACCTAGCTGTTGTTTTGTGTCCGTTGGCAGTCCTTTTTGTAGCGCGCATTCTCGTATCTTGTTCGTAATTGAAGATAGATAGCACATGCTGTACTAATCAGTTCTTTACTTTTCTTAAAGAAGAAAGTGGATGAACGCGTAAATAAACAAATGCGGGGAGAGAAGTGTCGCTGATCTATGATTAGCATGCTATTCATAACCTATTTCATTTTATCTATGACCTTATCTCGAAGTTACCTTAATCCAACAAATATCGACTTTGATGCATGCATTCTGGTATGCTAACAAAGACTGCAGATGACATCAGACCTAAAATGAAATCATTGTCTATTCTTTTCTCATTTCCAATTTTATCAGCTCTATTTTTGGTCTTACTTAGTTTCTTATTGTTGTCGTTCTAACATTTTTTCTATTGTTGTTACATCGTTATCGTCACTTTTCTATTATTTGTTATTCCTTTTAATTGTTTTTAGAAATGACGTTATCTGTCCACTAACTAACTACGATCTGTGTACATCATAACTGACTGGAGAGGTCAGTTGGGCAGATTATCTTTAACCAAATATTATTGGCAAATTATCTCATTGTTAGCGAACTCTGCTATTTCAGTTTTTACCTG
Organism: Acanthosepion esculentum; assembly: GCA_964036315.1. Lineage (NCBI taxonomy): Eukaryota > Metazoa > Mollusca > Cephalopoda > Sepiida > Sepiidae > Acanthosepion > Acanthosepion esculentum. Next base: position 47,840,920 of record OZ038492.1, on the reverse strand, counting down.
TACGATCGCTGCTTGCCCTCCTTGACACTTGCGCACTCATGTCTATCCCTCCTTCCCTCTTTATCTCTCTCTCTCTCTCTCTCACACACACACACACACTAGCTACCTAGTTAGCGATCTAGCTATCTTTGTTTTGCTCTTTTCACTTTCATTACCAAAGAGAAAACTTTCTCTTCTTGCATTTATTCTTTTCTCGTCTGCTTAGTCTTCTACTGCTGCTGTTGTTGCTGTTACTGTTGCTGTTGCTGCTGATCTTTGTTTCGTTATTTTTTCTCTCCGTCATATTTAATTCTCGTCACAATTTCTCTCTTATGAGTATCTTTTACGAGGGTGGCTTTTCTCTGAAACGAAAAAAAATGATAAGAAAGTTAAAAGAGAAAAAAGCAAAACCTTTTGAATAAGAAATTATTTTCCTCGCCTTTTCTTTGATTTCTTTCATATTTTAAAAAAGATAAAAAGAAAAAAGTAACTGAAACAGGGATTTAACTGTATCATTTTTATTTTCCCGTTTTTTAATGTTTTTTTCATTATTTTTTTTCCTTTTTGGTCTTAAATTTCTTTTCTTTCCTTTGTTCTTTTAATTTCTTTTTTATTTTCCACTTTTTATCTACAAGTTTTTCCCCATCAAATCATATCGTCTTAACGTTTTATCCTCTGTCATCTCTTTGTTGTGGTCATCTATTCTTTTTTTATTTTTGCTTCTCTTTTTACTTTTCATGGCTGCACAGTTCCCCAACGGATAGTTCACTATTTAAAATGTGTAAAGTAGGATTAAATGCATATAAAAAATTGAAATGCCTATAATGAAAGGTAAAAATGATCGCGATTTTAAAATCGATAACAGAGCCCATTTTTACAAAAGCATTACTATAACAGTTCTTCGACTTTGCTGCTTTTATCGTTCACATTAGGTAGATACTCACTGTAGATCCAAACTGGATGTTACAAATATATCCCAAATTATTCATATACCTTAGTTTTTGGTCTCATTTGATAGCACGGACAAAGTTTATCCATCTCTACAGAATCCTTAAATAATCTACGTGAGATATGAATCAATGTGCTGGAGGTGGGGGGACTGATAAAATATTTCACATTGCAATAATTAATAACGATATTTAGTGATAATGTTTACATAAGTCCGTTAGTTTTCCTTTGCAATAGTCGTTCTTTATGCATGAGAGACAACTCTTCGCTTCATCATTAAAATTATGAAACATTTTTATAAGTGCGATAATCGATATGATAAATTGAAGACAAAAGCGAAGAAAAGAAAAGGATTTACAAAGTAGTTAGGCAGAAAATAGATTCAGAAAATATGTGTGTTCATATTACCAACTGAACATAAAAGAAAACGGCAAAGAACAAGAAACAGGTTTAGCTCAATAAAGAAAATTAAGGGCGAGTATAAAAATAAAAAGAGAGAGAGAAGTAAGTAAGAAAGAGACTGAGAGAGGGAGAGAAGGGAGAGTAAAATGTAAATCAAAAGAAAGCAAGGAAGAAAACGAAAAAGGAAGATGGGGAAAGATGTATAGGATGGTGAGCGTTTGTCGACAGTTAAAAAAGGTGCGAATTGATTGAGTGGGTTATAATGAGGTAACGACTGCGTCGTCCGTAATTCTTGACACGCGCCTTTGTAGTTTGACAAAAAGCACGACAGAATTTCGTATATTTCTAACAAAATGCATTGACCTGCCAACGGTATTCCGTTATTTATTTATTTATTTATTTAATCTTAGTTTTGGGGTCATTTTTAGTTCTTTCAGTGCTGAAATTTGAAGAAAAGGTACATTTTTGTGTACACACATATAGACACGGACTGTGCACACATCTATGCACACGCATACACACATACTTATTTTGGCAACAGATTTAAACGAAATGCAATGACATATGAATATAAGGCTGATACAGTTGTCCAAACAAACAAATAGTGATTTCAGCATATATTCTCTATAACATTAAATAGATTTTGTCACAACTGCATGAAATGGAATATACACAGTTCTTGGTCAGGTTTTCATCCATGCAAGGAAAACAAAAGAGATAGTAAGCACCCTCTAATATAATATTAAAGGTGATATCGAAAAGCTGTTACCCGTGGAAAGCCATTGAAATAAGTTCTAGCTGATCAAAAAGAGCAGTGGTATGAAGTTAAGGTAATCGACAACAGTGGAAGATAACATTAACAGCGCAAATGTTAGGCACTGATAACTTCCTCAGTAGACCTAGCATGAAGATGAATACCAGACGGTAGCCCCTTATGAAAAATAAAAGACGTTAAAAGAAGAAGTCTACCATCTAAGTGCAAGTGTTAGGTTTAAAGATCAGCACTTGATTGTCCTAATCTGTTAAAGCGTTGGTGAAGACATATTGGGATTCCAGCTTTCAATCGCCGTTTTCTGAAGAATCACGTGTACGCTGGTTCAGTGGAAAATGAATAAAACTGGTGAGTGTCAGCTGATACGAAATATCCCCTAAGCATGGGAAGCGCGATAGAAAATACGCCATCCCCATGAATTTGAAATTCTAAGTTTAACTAATGCACACGACAGAATATTATGCACACCACGACACACAGTGAGATTTTGGTTTGTAACTCAGTATTTGACAATATATGGAAAAGAGTGGCATTCTTTGCATGAATGTGTAAATGTATTCGTTGAATATTCGTAATTGTGCCTCCCTGTCTGCATATTTTTGAGTTCGTCTTTTAATTTGGTAGTGTGTGCGCACATGTGACTCTAATGCTTTAAATTTGATAAATACAGCGTATCATCTGAATATCATTGCATATTATTTAATTTTCTCTCCTTCTATCACTATTCCTTCTCTCCCTCCATCATTATTGCTTTAGTTGTATATCTATCTATCTATCTATCTATCTATCTATCTATCTATCTATCTATCTATCTATCCATACATACATACATATATATATACATATATATATATATATATATATATATATATATATATATATATATATATATATATATATATATATATATATCAAATAAAGCGAAAGAAAAGTAAGATCCGGTGATCTTATTAATTATTTTTATTTTTGAAAAAAAAAAACAGTGCTCAATACAATTCTGCAGAGCATAAACATTATAAATTTACTAATTTAAAATATGGTTCCGTCACTACACAGGAATTATCAAGTCTCAAAAACCGAAACTAAAATCTTCAAATTTAATTATAGAATTAAATTAAAATCCTTAGTACTGTTTCATTTTCAAGCGATTTTTGGAATAACTTATTATAACTATGGTTACGGAGAAATTCAGTCATTTGGACAAGGGGTGGTAGGGTATTCATTTTCACTGACAACCTGTGTATGAAAAAATGAGTTACTTTCCAAATGAGATTAAGTTAAGGTAGAGTAGGGGTGCCTGTTCAGCAAATGATGACATCCGTTTGTCGCACGTCGTTTTTTTTTTTCAGTGACAAAAAGTTTATCGGCACTTTTATTTTTCCGTTAAATTTGTAATTGTATACACAAAGATATTTTCCAAAAGGGTCGCTTGAATATGAGTACGTCGTATTAAAATACAATTTTGCATTTTTATTCCTAATTCTAATTACTAATAAACTATACTTCTTTTAAAACAAATAAATATATTAGAATTACTTTCTTATTAAAAATTATTATACAAAGATCAAGTATAAATATGTATATTTAATTTGTCATCTTTCTTTTTTCATTTAATCATTATTAAAGAAAAACTTTGACAGTGTCTGCAAAACTATTTCATTTCTTTGATTAAGTAAATTTTTATTGTTCATAAACTTAATAATGTATAATTTCTCATGTATACACAAAGGACATAGGTCATTTAATGACCTACACATTCTAACTTTTCTCATTAATTTCCATTTTATAGCAGGTGTTTTATTGGTTTCTTTTAAGTGCCAGAAATATTTAGATAGGAACGTCTGATTTCGGTATTTACTTATTTTAAAAGAACTTTGATGTTGGTTCCAACGTCTCTTTTGAATTCCTGTCTTGGGCAACCAATGTAGATTTTTTACTTTGTCTGGATCTTCAATAGATGAGATATTGCTTTGTTACACTAATGCGACATTTATTATTAAGAGAACAATTTTGAGGATTTCTGCATTTACATAATTTTTGTTTATCTTCATTTCTTTTTATTATGCTGCCAAATTTTTATTTACTCAAGATATTAGCATTAGGTTTCTTAATACTAATTTCTAAGTTTTCAGTACAACTGTAACTTAATTTTAGGGTATTTTATTAAAAATTGTACTGAGTTTACTGTCTCTAGGAAAATGTTTAACGATTAATGCAAGGCATTTTTATCCTAATTTGTTTTTTACCATTTGGTTGTATGGGTGTGTATACCAAGTGATTTTTATATTTCTGTTTTTTCTATGCTTTCCACTTTCATTTTTTATTTAATTGAGTTTTGGGTTTTTGTAGCCACTATTTTTAGAGCTTTATTATAGAAATTACTATGTGCAAAGAAAATTTTCTCATTTGCCGAATTTGTACATATTCTTTTTTCAATAGATAAAGGTATATGTTTAATTATAGATGGGGGATGACTAGATTTGGGGTGTATATACAAAGAATTAGTATTGTTTTTTTTTATAATATATTATTCATTAAATCTAATGTTGTATCAAGGAAGTTCACCTTTTTCAATTTAGTACTTACAGTAATTTTCAAGTGCAAGCATTTAAATATACAGTGTAACCCGGATATAAGAGAGTTGTCGGGACCGAAGAAGAAGTTTCTTATATCCGGGCTTCTCTTATATCCGGGTTTCTCTTATATCCGTGTTTGGTTTATTATATATACATTAACACAGGCTCTAATTTGGGACCAGAGAAAATCTATCTTATATCTGGGTTTCTCTTATATCCGGGTTATACTATATATATATATATATATATATATATATATATATATATATATATATATATATATGTAGTTAGTTTACGAAAAACTAGGTAATCCGTATGGGTAGACCCAAGGAGGATAAAATCCAGAGAGCTCAATGGAAATCAGAGCTAATAATTTAAATAAAAACAGATTACTTTAAGGTTCCATATAATAAATTATTTCACCACAGCCCTTTTAAAGGACAGCGGATCATCAGATTTTATTTCCAAAGATTGAAACGAAAAATGAAAAGAAATTTACACATTTATGACGGGCAGTAATAAGTAAATCAACGAAGTGAGGTAGTGAAGGGGGTAGAGAGACATGATTGAGTTAGATATAACATTTCTATTCTTTCAAATTTAAATTTTGGAGGAAATCCAGACATTGACACATTAAATCTGTTACTGGAAGTTATATATTGATATGGGAGGGGGGTAGGACAAAAAGGCATAAAGAGAAAGTGAGAGAAAGAAGTTGTGATAAAGTGTCATTAACTTTCTTTGGAATGGACGCTGTTTTTTGCTTTACTTTGAGAGTTCATAAATATTATAATTTTTTTATATAAGTTTTAATGTTTAAACAGTCTAAGGAATTTAATTATATGTTAGTTAATTTTTTTTAAACTTTATTACAAAAATTTTGGGGATTTAATATGAAATAGTCGATTAGAAAAATATTCATAGAATTTACATTAAAAAACTAAAAATTTTATTTTCAAATATAAGTTTACTTCTAGTTGTAATTGATTATTAAGGTGATATCTCTATCAGTTTGAATTTTATTCATGAATTCAATTAGCGACTATTTTTAAATTGGTAATTTCTCTTACTTAAAATTTAGTTTTAAGTCAATATGGAGTGATATTTGAATGTAATATTAGAGATCTTGCTCTATCATATATTGTAAACACATCCATGTAAATTTCATATACATACGTTCTTTTACATCTGCAGTCACTCATACAGGTACACATGTACCGATATATATGGGTAATTTCATGTATTAATACATACATATATCTTTTTAAATGTTTCCGCATACTTACACACATATATATATATATATAGGTGTGCCCTTAGAATTCCCTAAAAAAAATTCTCTAAAAATATTAGGTAATGACTTTAGTATTCAATTATCAAAAATCTAAATATTTTATCATTAATAATGATTATTAAAGGGTAATTCATTTAAAAAAAAAAGAAAAAAATCTCAACGTATTGTAAGTGGGGTAAAATATCAATAACATACCTGTAAGTCCTTTTGTTTTTTGGGTTTTTTTTTTAAAAAAAACATTTTTTGCATACACCCATATATATACACACATCAACACACATGCACACACACACATATATATATATCTACATATGCACACACACACATACATACATATATATATTATATATATACATATATATATATATACATATATATATATATACATATATATATATATATACACATATACACACATATCCTTATATCCAGACACCCATATACATATACACACACAAACATATATATATATGCTCATACCTACACACATACACATGTAGATATACACACGCACACACATACACATGTAGATACACACACGTACACATATACACACGTACATACATACACACATATACATATATACACACACATATATATTCACATATATACACCTATACATATACACATATACACACATATACATACACATATACATACACACACCTTTCCACATATACACATATACATATAAATACATTCATACATACATATACATACATACACATATGAATACATATATACACACATAAACATATATACATACATACACATACATACACACACACACATACACATATATACCTACACCCACATGTCCGTATATGCAGAAAATATGTCAATATTCAAACGTATCTACATTATTATATTTCACCGTTAACAGATTTAATGTGTCAATGTCTGAATTTCCTCCAAAATTTAAATTTGAAAGAATAGAAATGTTATATCTAACTCAATCATGTCTCTCTGCCCCCTTCACACGCTCACTTCGTTAATTTACTTATTACTGCCCGTCATAAATGTGTAAATTTCTTTTCATTTTTCGTTTCAATCTTTGGAAATAAAATCTGATGGTCCGCTGTCCTTTAAAAGGGCTGTGGTGAAATAATTTATTACAGTGTAACCCGGATATAAGAGAGTTGTCGGGACCGGAGAAGTATCTTATATCCGGGTTTCTCTTATATCCGGGTTTCGTCTATTTTGTTTTATTAACACAGGCTCTCATTTGGGACTAGATAAAAGCTCTCTTATATCCGGATTTATCTTATATCAGGGTCTCTTATATCCGGATTACGCTGTATATGGAACCTTAAAGTGGTCTGTTTTTATTTAAATATATATATATAAATATATATATATATAAACAGTTCAGGCATTTAAATATATATATATATATATATATATATATATATATATATATATATATATATATTGTCATCCACAGACAGACTGTTTCGCTGTATCACAGCTCATCAGTGTGGCTAGACGTCCGGTTGCCTCTGGCTAGAATCGAAAACCGGCTGAATTCACGTCAGTCGGAAATTCTACCCTGAAGCCGTTGAACCCGGATATAAGAGAGTTGTCGGGACCGGAGAAGAAGTCTCTTATATCCGGGTTTATCTTATATCCGGGTTTGGTCTATTTTGTTTAGGTAAGTATGGCTCTAATTTGGGACCAGAGAAAATCTCTTTTATATCGGAGTTTCTCTTATATCTGGGTCTCTTATATCCGGGTTACACCGCATATATAAAACAGCTTAGTTGCTTAGGTAATTACTTATTGTTTTTCCCTTGGGTCCATATCGATGAATGCTAGTGAAGAGATAAAGGCTATAAATTTCAAAGTGTTATTTTCAGTACTGATCGACCTTCCTGCTTGCAATATTGGTTCAACACAATTTTCCTGTTCGCACATTACTTATAATATTCGTGAACGTGTAAAATCTACAATCTTTACATGGTTTAACTATCAATTGCTTGTATAAGTTCAGAGTCATTTAATAATATAGACTATGAGTTAATAATTGAAAAAACAGCCACTCGTATAAACTGCGCTTGTTTATGTTTGCCTCTGTTTTAAAAATGTATGCGTTCGTCTAAAGCTCTGCTTCATGTAATCAAATTCTTGCATCCTGATGTCCTTTGCGCCCCACCCCTCTTTCCCTGTGTCTGTCTCATCTTTTGAATACTGACCGCATCGAGTTCGGTTGCATGATCTGCTTGAACGAAACATTACAGCTTCATTGAAAACAAAAACAAAAATGTATGGCGTATATGAAAAAAAAAAAACTCTGAGTAGAAATTTGTAAACAATTATAGTTTAGTCTTCTACGAGACAGTTAATATGAAAATAAAATTCAAAAACCTGAAGGTATCTTGTTGACTTATTGTTCTGTTTTTTTTTTATTTCTACATGTCAACGTCTCTCTTGAATTCATTTCCCTTGTCCTCCTATTTTGTTACGCAGCAGAGAGGAAACACGCGGCAGGAGCTAACATTTCATCAAACCACACCCAGTTGCTTTTTCTTAAGACGCATAAACTAAGTAAAAAAATAATTTTCTTCAAATTATTTATGGTTATTAAAAATATTATTTATCAATTTACTAAACTCGTCTTCTTTCTATCTTAAACATTCACAGACATCTCTCTCTCTCTCTTTATCTCTCTCTCTGTTTCATTCTCGTTCTGTTTCTGTCTTTTCGTTTCATAATATACAGTGTAACCCGGATATAAGAGACCCGGATATAAGAGAAACTTACCTATAATAGAGATTTTCTCTGGTCCCAAATTAGAGCCTGTGTTAATAAAATAAAATAGACCAAACCCGGATATGAGAGAAACCCGGATATAAGAGACTTCTTATCCGGCCCCGACAACTCTCTTATATCCGGGTTACACTGTATATATATATATATATATATATATATATATATATATATATATATATATCGTAAACAAAAATAAAACAAATAAAATACGTTCAAAACTTATCTTCCTGACAGATAGAATCCGCTCATCAGAGGGTTAGATAATCCAATTGCAATTTCAAATTGCCTAGTACTACAAAAGGACATGCCAACTTCAAGTGTTGCCATTTCGATAGCATAAGGGGCTTACTATAAACGATGGAATTCTCTTTCATTCTCACATGAACGATTTTTCAGAGAAACAACAGTTATTCTTATTTACACTATGTACATTGTTTGGGCTGTTATCCTCATTTTTGCTGCCATATTCATGGCGTTTCCTCAAGAACGCATGGCCCAGTAGATAAAAGCCTTGGTTGAATCCAGTGATTTGACCCAAAGAGTTGTGATTTCAATACTTCGCTACAGCTGAGGTGGACAAAAACTTGGAGAGTTGAGTTAGAGATAACATACTGAGCCATTCGGAAGAGGGTTTGCACGTGGAACTAGAACAATCTACCCAGGTGAACGAAATAAAGAGCTAAATTCGAAATCCCAATCTCCTGAAGAAGGCCGGAGAGTACAACAGCCGAAACGTCGTGAATATGGCAACAAAGACAAAGGTCCAAACAATGTAAATAATTATAATACCTCATCTCAGAATATAGACAGAAACATCTATTATCTCCGATTTATGTATTAGTTTTAATGATTCATAATTAAACACGATTTCTGTCTATTCAAGAACTTTATATTTTATAACTCTCGCTCACTATCGGTATACACCTGCACTCGCTCAAACACACACATATAAAGACACACATACGTGGTCAGCTATGTGTGTGTGTGTATGTGTGTGTGCGCGCGCGCGCGTGTGTTACATACCATGTCCCTTCAGAACATAGAGAGATGCATTTTAATTATTATCTGTGAATTGTCACACCCTCTTGGGAACAGAGTGATGTGGTTTCCGTTTCCACAGTTTAGAATCCTGAGTTTTCCTTCTCTTAGACGGTGTGCCACGCAAGACAAGATATCTCAGTATACTGAATCCATTAAGTTTTGAAAATCACCATGTACTTTAACCAGTTCCCTTCTTTTTTCTGTCCATTTAATGCACCTTGTTCAGTTGGATCCTCGACCAATTAGACTGTTTGATTCTAAAAGTTACTACATTGAATTATATTTACCTTCCAACCATTTAATGTTTCTGATAAAACTTGCTTAATGATAAATCTCTTTAATTCCAACATTTCTTCTTTAATTTTCACCCCTTTTGCATAAAAATATTTTTGTTGTTTAATTTGATCTCATTTCGTATTATATTGATCCATGGCACATATGGAAATAATACCATAACTTGGTGCGCTATTTAGTTTGATTATAAAATTTCCAAAATAAGACCAGTATAATTATCTTCAAATTTTATAATAGTACAAATAATCTTCTATTATGTAATTCATGCTCTGAAATTCCAGATGATCTGAATCAAATTTAATGTTAATAGGAAACTTTTGTTGTAAAAGAAGTTGATCTCTTGTGGTCCCCAAAATGTACTCGGATGATAGCAACATAGATTCAGAATTACACCAGAACATCAGATAATCAGGTGTATTGGCAGATTAACCTGGAAGGGGATCTGCGAGGCACCAGATGCTAACTCTAACGCTTTATTTTTAAATTTATGAACGTTATATTTAAAAATAAATAAATGAAGGTAAAGATGTGGTAGAAGGGGGAGGAGGTGGAAAGGAAAATCAAGTGTGTTGGAAACGTATCGGTGGGTGATTAAAGGAAATATACATAGGTTCTTTTTTTATCCCACTTCAAATGAACTCATTTTTTTAAAAAAAATAGCGTTCTAAAAATTTTATTTTTAAAAAATAAATCATCAGGAAATCAATTGACCGAAATCGCCTGAAGATATTGACCGGACGATTTTCTAATTATATATATATATATATATATATATATATATATATATATATATATATATATATATATATATATATATATATATATAAGGTGCGATGGGTAAATTGTTGCCATTTTATATTTTCAATTTCGCGCATGCGTGTTGCTTGTTGTTGATTTTATGAACCCCACATTATAGTAGGGTCAGGTGGACACCGTCTGTGAGAAAGAAAAAAAATATATATATATATAATTATTATTATTATTATCATAATTATTATTATTATTATTACGTACCACCCTCTTTTACTGTTATGGTAGTAGTGGGAGGCACAGTAACATTAATAATATTATATCACAAATTCTTTTTCCAATGGTCCTTTCCTGACTGATCAAACACGGCCGAGAAAATGGAATCAGTTAACGAACAAACATGGTAGGGGACAAACAACAGAAGGCACATTTATATGCATAATAAATAACCATTTTATCAATAAAATATAGAAATGGCGATTAAATATGTTGGGTTATATTAAAAGATGAAAGACAAATGAGACAAAAATAAATATTATGAGATAAAGCAATATTATATTGACAAACGACCTTGTGCCAAACTTGAATGAAATTACAAATGACAAAAATGCAAAATGAGCAAATATAAAACAGGCGATAGAAACAAAGGATTTATCAGTTATTTGAAAAAGTTTTTCTTTTTCTTTTTCTCTTCCTTTATTTTTAGTGTCTCTTATATTTTTCTCTTTTCTTTGAAATTTCTTTGTATCTTTTCTCTTTTCTCTTCTCCTTGCTGGGTAGAAAGTTTATCTGTGAAATTAATTTCTTATTGGTTTCTTTTCTTTCTTTTTCGCCTTGTCCAGGAGTTGAATGAAGAATAAGTTGAACCTTTCTTTTCATTGGTTATCAGGATAATGTATCTTTCTTTGTTTCGTTGTATCTGTTTCTTTTAGCACGCCGAAGTTTGATTTCTTTGAATCAACACTTTACTGAATCTTTTCAGCTCAGAAACCTCAATAGATTTCTATCAATTCCTCACATCATAATTCATAGCAGACGTCCGTTCAGTTTGAATTCTGAAGAGGGACTGATTTGATGGCAGCCTTATTTTTTTTACCCATTTCCTTTTTCTGCCGTATCTTAAATAGTTCAAGTTTGCTTTAATGTCTAGATAGTATCCAGTCAACTAATCACGCTATCACATGACCAAGAAGGAGAAAGTGTACTTTTCATAGGATACATAATCTTTGCTCGGATGCATGCAAGTTTGATCAAGAACCGTTAATTGTCAATTTCACTTTATTTCTTTTTCATTTTCACACTTTTTGAAAGTACTGGCTCCTCATTCAGAGTACTTCTATCTAAAATATAAACGTTAGTGTTGATTTTAGAATAAAATTAGATGAGGGTTTATAACAATATATATATATATATATATATATATATATATATATATATATATATATATATATATATATATATATATATATATAATTTCTTAAATTAAATTTTATACGAACTTCAAATTAACGTTGATATTCAGTGAGGAAAAGCAGTGTTGGCTTCATTTCAAATGCAAATCTCTCTAATAACACGTTTATCTTATTTATTCAATTTATTCTGTTCGAGGCTGTTGTCTGGACAGTCTTGGAGATCAGTTTTCTGCTAGTTTTGTAAACTAAACTTGTGAGACAATCAGGAACTTTACCAATGTTGATTACGTACATTCGAACAATAAATTGCTGTTAAACATATCTCTAATATTAATAAAAGCGAGCACATTCATGCTGGATGATGACTAACTCTTGATATTACTATTTATTTGTAATGTAAACAATGGTAGCATAATTTATATTACAATGAATGTGTCCGAAAAAGAATGTTCATATTCATACAATTCGGATGAAGTTAATTTTTGAAACACCTTTGTCGAGAATAAATTGCTCTTGTGTACTTTATTAAAAAGATCATCTGTTGTTTTTTTTCAGAATCAAATGGTAGAAAGAGAATATTGATGTCCTTTGTCCTTTTTTTTGCTTCTATTTTTTTGCTGTACCTTTGGTGTGTAAATAGGTCATGTTCTTGCTAATTTACAGCATGCCAAAGACATTTGGGTCAGGAACTACAATTGCTACTTTGACGTCGAAATGTTTAATTGAAGACACTTTATATTCCAAAAGGTTACCTGGGGCTTATAGTAGAGAGCAACTAGTTGAGTACTTGATTATTTTTAATCAGGTCTTGTTTGTATTTAAGTTGTTAAAAAACAAAAATATTTCGAGCAGAAAAATATTCATCTTTTATATGCCAAGTCCCATCAGGAGGTGGGCTATCACAGCCCTCAAGAACTTCCCATCTGTTGTTGTTCTAAGTAACTGTTCTGTTTATATCATCACTTTTTATCCATCTATTCATACAAAATCTGTTAAGTAGGTAACTCGCTGTTTCTCTCTACTTCTTCTGTGTTCAATATATTCTATGAATGTTAAATTCTCCAGATCACTTTTCCCTTTTACATGTTCCTGAAATTCCAAACTTTTCTCATTAAAAAACCAATATTCTTTTTATATTTTTCTTAGAACATCCTCATTACTCACATGTTCTCTACATGGTATCATTAGCATTCATTGGTAGGACAACATCTCTACCAGTTCAAGACTCATCCGCATGTATAAGAAAAGCATCCAGCATTCACTGCCATATAGGAGATTAGATATTACATCTGTGTTCAGCATTCTTGGTTTCCAAATACATTTCCCTATTTCTTCTTTCTGAAAGACATCTTTTGCTATTCTTATGCACATTTGGATATATGTATCACATTTTGCACCGTCTGTCATTACACTACACATATTTCTGTTTACGTTCTAATTTGACATTGCCAGCATTTAGCTCACATATTGGGCTGCATCTTTTGCTGACAACCATGAATTCTTACAGTCAATAATGCTTTTTCATTGCTTTCCCTTACAACCTTTTTCAACGGTTGTTACTGTTACTCATTTGAATCTTCCATCAAAACTGTCTCATCTGTTTATCTTATACTGTTAAGATTATGTCCTCCGGCAAAAAAATCCTGGCATATCTCACATGATTATATCATTGATGATGAATTAATCAGGTAAGGAAACGCATCCTTGTCTTATTCACTGAAATCGTTCTTTGTCTGCATACAGGCTCTTTGTTTCCAGTAAAGATTACAGATTATTCAAATATTGTTCCCATATAAATCAAGCTTTTTATTTTTTCAAGTCGATTCTTGTCCTATTTCTTGTTTATGTCTGCTACGAACTCTGTTCATTAGAATCCTAATAATATTTAGTAAGTATGGCTCATTAAGCTGATTGTCCGATGGAGTTCAAATTCATTTCACCTGGCTTCTTTGACATCGCTATAAAATAATCGACTGATGTTTTCCAGTATTTCACCGTTGTCATATATATTCAGTAAACTTATCAATCTCCAATTCGTTAAGATCTGACAATATCTCTATTACAATTCTCTCTGGAGCTTTTTCTAAAGAGCTTATGAATTAAATTAATAAAGAAAGAGAACCATTACTCAACTTATCCAATGAGTTATGTTGTATTTATTCCTAGGTGAGCTTTAATAAAGGTAAACCATCTGTGACTTTCATTACATATAGCTATGAGGTTATCAGATCCTCATCAGATAAGACCAACTTCTTCGTAACTCCACGTTAGACGAGAAGGCCTATCCTCTACCTAAATTCCCACTCACGGCGCACAAGCATTGTCATATCTCTATCTTGACTCGGGAAATTTCCAGATTTATCAAAAGCCTTGACATTACGAAGGCTACTGATCCAGATAAAATTCTTGTGGTTGTTCCTTAAGAACATTGGTCCAGACTTATCACCAATCTTGGCAAAGCTGTTTAACTGCTACCTGGAGGAGAAATGTTTCCCAAGCTCATGCAAGGTGTCAGCTGTATGCTATGTTTACAAGAATGCGAATGAGTGATCATTGTCGTCACAATATTGTTCCGTCAGCATCCTTAGTATCATCAGTAAACTTATTAAGGCTATCAACAGAAACAATCAACTGTGTGACCCTCGGTATGATTTTCGCTCCACTAGGCCCATTTCTGATGCTTAACATTACGCATAGAATCAGTGAAGCACTCGATAATAAACACAGAGAGCGATCGCCTTAAATATCTCGATGGCCTTTGACATGGTGTGGTATAGGGAGTTACTGCACAAACTCTCCAGCTGGAGATTTTCTGGAAGAGTGTCCTCAATTATGACGTCCTCCTGTCGTTAATGACCAGTACTTTGGATCCCATGTGGGAGCAATGCTGGCTTTCTACAATGTTCTCTCGTTGATCCTACTCTCTTTCTGCTTTATACTAACGATCTGCCTAAGAACTTTCGCAGACCAATAGTAAATACCGACTCAGGTGATACCACAGTTTATGGGCACACCTCCGAAAATCTAAATTACCAGAACCTGGCAGCAGATCTCTCCTCGGAACTATCTCTCAGGGGAGCTTAATGGAAGAAAGTCTGATTTGTGACATCCAATACCTCCCAAATAAATCTAATAATGTTTCAGCACTTTTAAAAAAAATACTCTAGTCCCCATGAACAGTTGTACAAAATGAGGCTCTATGCCACGAATGTTTGTTGGAACTACAGCTCACTCCAGACCCCAAGTGTAACTCGTATATTCATGTACTAGCATTTAAGATGCTGGGCTGGTGTTGCCCAGTCCTCACTGCCCACCCCTGACAGAGTTCAAAAGCATTTACTCAGCCTTGTTATGAATCATTTTCCATCCTGTAACTCAATTTCCCACAGATAAAATGTTACTAGCCGCTCACTACTCTATCTCTATTTACATAGCAAATCTGCAGACGAGCTACATTCCTTAATGCCATGAGTTCAGATCTTCACAGCTAGGACCCGCCATACAACGTACACAACACCAACTTACCCTCATTCCCTTCGTATTCCTTTCGTAAGGAAAATCTTCACACATGCAGCTTCTTTCTCCGATATTTTCTGGAACAGACTCACTGAGAATACTTCCTTGACCACTACAATTTTAACTTCTTCATGTCTAGGGTTAGTTGTTTTCTGTCCTACATAGTCTCATAATAGGTACTTTTATTTCCTCCCTTTAAAACAACCTCATTCAGCAACCGCTTCGTTTGGGTGGCTCTGGTGCCTTGTATTAGGGAATAATAGTGTAAAAATATGCCTTTTGTAATGTGTGCGTTTAATCTTGTAAATTAAATTTTTCTATATTCTTAGTTTTTAAAAGAAAAAATGAAAACTGATGACAGAAGGAAAAACACATTTTCAAGAAATTACTACAATCTAGACACTCTGTAAAATAACATCCTCAGATAAATACAACTAGTGTCGATTAGGGTGAACGTCAGCTCGAATGTTTGTAGTCAATCCATTTAGTCTTTTTCATAATAAACACTTTACAGTAAAATAAGATGTTCGTTATATTTGTTCTTTTCTCTTCAATGTCTCTTTGTTTTTCCTGGTCTACATTTGTTGTACAGATAAGTAGTTACACACATCCATTAAGATTGTTCTTTCTTTTCTCGCTTTCCCTTTCCTCTCTCTTTCCCTTTCCTCTCTTTTTCTAACCTTTTCCCCTCATTCACACATACACACGCATACGCATATAGATGTCAACTCATTAGCCTTCAGATATTCTTGATCAGAATTGCCAGATGGCGTCACAAGAATTCTGAAACTGTTTTCATGCGAAACAATTATTAAAATTTCAAAAGACTGAAGAATTGCAGATGTGTTAACTGAGCCTCGATCTGGATATCGTCTCCGCCATTATTGTTTTGCAAATACGACAATTCTTAAACAGGAAAGGAAGAACATATCAACATCCCAGTAAAAACACATGTCCTGGAATTGAATATTTAGTAGGATACAAGAATGTGCTAGACACTCTATGTATATGTACGCACATATATGCAAATATATCAATGTTTGTTACTTTTAAGCAATTTTTTACTCTATGGTTTATATTTTAATATTTCATACCCTTTAAGATTCAGCATTTTTGTCTCAGAATGAGTTCGACACGCAAAGTTTTTTTTCCTCAACTCCAAATCAGTTTTTTGTTTGCTTTACCTTGAAATAACATATCTCAAACGCCATTTCATGTACGTAAAATTGGAATTTTGGTTATGGGAAGAGCAGTATTATTTGATACTATTTATCTCCTTACTTCGCTTCCCTCTAAAACATTATTATCAACTTCTATATTTTCCAATTATTATTATATGAATTTTCACGCTAATATTTGGTGATCTTCACTGAGACTTAAGCGACAGCATCTCCCATCAATAATCTAGCACTATTCTTAATTTGTGTTAATATTATCATTTGGATATTCAATTCTTTTTAGAGTTCTTGTCAATCAATCCAGGCACATATCTACTAATGGGGAAGTCGTTATCTTTATATTAAGCAGTTTTTCTTATCTCTCAGGTAAGTTTTAAATTATCCAATATTTAATTGTTCTTGTCTTTGTTTACATAGACCTGGTTTTCTAACTCGAATAAGGTGATCTGTTTGAATCTCGAAAACGTAAACATTTTTCCAGCTTCTGTTAGTGTTTATCCAAGTGCTGCGCATAGTCAATTCTTTACCAATCAAAACAAGTACTATGAAAGAAAATTAGTAACAAAGTATAATAGAGCCATGGTGGTTTCATATGCATTGGTATAAAAAGCGTAAGTGTTCCAGAATTGATAAGAAATATTGAATTAAATCAAACATTCGGCTAGAAACACTATAACCCTTCGACTTGTGAAGAAGAGAGGTATGCCAAACTCTATCAAACACCTAAGAGAAAGCAATAATTTGAACATCACTAAAGCTTGACAGACTCTTTCAGCAATAACTATAAACACATCGGCAGTTGACCTAGAGAAGTGAAAGCAATATTGTTTATCTGATAGAAGACTGCAGAGTTGACTAATACTTTGCCAAAGAGAGGTAGAAAGATGAGATGATTCGCCAAAGTTCTTAAAAACAGAAACTACAGAAGAGGATTTCCAGTAATTTGTAAAGCAAGAAGCAGCATTGCATAAACTTTATTTTAACCTGAGTAAAATAGGAATGAGAGCAGAAAAAAGACAATATAAGAATTAAATCAAGTTTACTTGATTTTAAAAATTGTCATTTCGTTTATAAGTTTAAAGAAATGCTTGTAATATATTTCAGTCTTTTTTAAGGCTCAACTCCTGCAATTTGAAATCAATTTTCTATTATACATCACCCAGATGCTATATTGACCAAAATATATCCTCGACTAACTTGTAAGTAATATTTAATTAAACAAAAACTATGATTTTGGCAATATTTTAATGTTTATTCACACTGAATCTAGCAAACGGAAGTTATTATTTTGTGGAATATACGAATACATGTCAAAATACAGGCAAACTTTTATTTAATATCGACATTATCCATTTTACACTTTTAGGATAAGTCTAAAAATTGTTAAAAGAGTTAATTAAGTGTGGAGCTTCTTCTTTTTTTAATTTTACATTTGCAAATCATTTCATATATTTTATTGCGTTATATCTGTTGGATACTCGTTTGAGTTGATATCCCTGTTTTTTAAACAGTGAAATTAATATTTACCAGCCTGGAGATTGAAATTCTTAATAAGGAGAACGTGCCTTTGGACAGGAACCAAAACTGTATTCTCTTTTTAATCAAGGAAACCGTTTTCAAACCAAGTATGTTTTACCATTAGATCACTCGAAGCTATTACAGCAAAACAAAACTCAAAACTATTTAACTAATGCACATCTCTCGATGGAACATTCCGAAATCAAGTTAGGAGATTATGACGTAAATTATTACTGTATCAAGACTTTTTAGGCCGGTAGACATTAATTTTACTGTTTAAAACGAAGGTATGTCAACACAAAGACGTCTACACATTTAATATAACGTTTATAGCAATAAGATATTTTTATCTAGCTTGAAACATTTATCTAAAAATTGCATCTATAAACAATAAATTAATAAATGTATACTTTGATTTTGCGTGCGCGCGCACACACACGCACACACACACACGCATATATATATATATATATATATATAGGGCGTGTCTATGCATATACGTATATGTATGTACGCACTTGTGTGTACATGTATGTATGTAAATTTATTACAAGTTTTTATTGTCATGATTTGAAGCTGCGTTTGCAGAAATCCGTCACCGACAAAGATTCTGTTACACACTCTCTTGTTAATTGCCATTACATCGTTCCCCACAATATAAAATACTTTGAAAAAGCCAAGAAAATTGAGAACTTCACTTTATATGAACCACAAATCACATTTGCATTAATATTATGAATGTTACGATTAGAATTCCTGGTTTGATGCTATGTGTCATTTAATCTAAGATTCATCATGTAAATCTTGCTATCAAAACAAATATAAGCTTGCATGTATCTTTTACATCTTTAACGATTTGTTTTTTAATCTTTAAAGGATTGATTGCGAAAAGAGCGTCTACTAAGTAATCGTTATATTCGGAAGCCCAGTTAAAAAGCTTATGGTATGTCAGAATGAATTGAAAGAAAAAAATATAAAAATTCTACCATTTTAGTCTTTTTCACAGATGCATGTTTAGATCTTAATGAAAATGACTGCTAAATAATCTAGCAATTATTGAACAAATTATAATAAGGATTACCAGAAAAAATGAAAAAAAAAAAAATTACACAATAGAGAAGAAAATAAAGCGATATTCTGAACATGTTTTTCTTTCTCTTTAGATGTAACTAAATGCGTACACACAATATGCACAAATACATATGAGAATATATGTGTATGTATGTATGGAAATTTAACTGATTTATACACGTCACTATATATTTATATACGAAAGATCTTTCTTCGTCCTTTTCCTTTCAATACTTTCTCTCTATCTCACTTTTTTTTTAAAAAACTGATCATACATCACTTTTCTTCTTCCCCCGCCTTCTCTCTTTTCTTCTCTTCCCCCTGTGAGTTAACATATCAGTCCGGGGTATTGTCTCCATTTACTAAGAGATTTCGGTCTGAAGAGATGAATATATAGATATTCACGAAATAAATTATGACCGAAATGAATCATTAAACTTTTCTTCTTTATTATTATTATTATTATTATTATTATTATTATTATTATTATTATTATTATTATTATTATTATCATTATTATTATTCCCTGCAGTCTACATTGAGCCCTCCCTGGATTAATATCCCCTTGTAATTATTCCTACCAGTCACAAATTTGTAATATATGTGTGTGTGTAAATTTAATCTTTCATGCAGAAAATCGCCGATTTGTTTGTTCTAACAATTTTCACCGATGATTTGCTTATCCCAGTAATGTATAAAATTCACTATAGTGACACTATTATAAACACGGGTTTATGAAAAGCTAATAACATTTTCGAATCGTCTAAACATCATTCCGCCATCTTCTAGCTGACATTCTTTCAAGAACCTCACATTCCTCTATCTATGTCGACCTAGATATAGAACATACACACTCGAAACGCGTATACCCTCATATTACTTTGTTGAAATTTGTGAATGTCGGTGTTTACGGGTGTCCGTAAATTCAGACCTTACGGTCAATTGGGAAGTCCCACTGACTTCGCTTTTCGCGTGTATAATTGCAAGGTCTCAAATAATAACAAAGAATATGTTTTGTTGATCATACATTTCTTTCGATGTCTTTGGAGGTCTCATACTATTTCCATCCCAACGAAGCAATTCTAGCAATATGTAGTGAGATACAGTGTTTGCTATGAGGAATAAAAAAAGGCTTTTGATCTCATAAATAGAAGATAAGATGAAAGCAAATTCGGCAGCCAGTTTCACATGAGATCATTGGAGGTAGAACGAGTTGGCAACTTTTAAGAATGATATTTTAGTTCCTCTTGGAATTAAATTGGTACATAGACGTAAATTGAGCGAAAACAAAAAAAAAAACAATGAGAGAATTTTGGTACTGACCTGAAATCTCGATAGTGGTCGCCAAGGTTCAATTTTTATTAAAGTAATTTTTTATCAAAAAATTATGTAGCGGTCAAAAAATCAGACTTTTTCTGTTTTGTTTGTAGAACATTCTACAACTCTGACAATTTTTTTAAAAACATTCAGGATTCAACTTGACTTTTTGCTAGATGTAAAATGTATATACTGTTCCCAAAGTACAGAAACTACCGCTGACTCGGAACGAAGCATCCTTGCTGTAAAAAATGATCCCATCGAAAAAATATATTCAATTATTCAACTGTTCAAGTCAATAGAGACTGTTCCGAACCCTTCGAAGTCTTGTCATAAACCAATTGAGTTGAGTGGTGTTTCTCCCAACGGGCTACAACTGAAAGTTGAGACGCTCATTACGCTTCCTCAAAGGTTATGAAATGGAACATCGATCAATCAACCAGATTCTTTTATATGTCATCGAAGCTACTATCCTAACCGGAGTAAGCAACGGATCATTCTGAAGATCCACATAATTTCAATAGGCTTGACATTTAACTTTCTTCTGGTGCTCTGATTTGTCAAGATCATTAACATCGCACAATACTTGTCCTATGTCTAGCGTTATGTTGGCTTATTATTGGATTACGAACAATCTGTTTCATACTGGCATTTTATGGAAGTACCGTTTTATACCCCGACACCCAGTCAACTACATCATTTGTTTCGTTTTGCTCGCCAAAATAGTTTTTTAGCCGTAGCTACTTTTTCATGTGTAAGAGAGAGAGAAAGATTAATCTTTCTCCCGCTATGTAGATTATAGGACTAGTTTTGCTGCAATAGTTTCCATAGCAAGTATGCTTTTTATGAAGATGAGTTACCAGCCCCCCTCCAACCGGTTTTGAATTCCTTTTCCTAGACTGGTTACTAACTGAGGCTACATACTCCAAGCTTCTACGCCATTTAATCCATAGCTAGAAATGGATTCTTACCCTTCCCAAGATTATTTGTGCGAAAGTAAACACTACGACTTCGATCAGAATTTGAACTCGGCATGACGATCTCACATTCTGCACTGAGAAACATAACCGCATTTATTTTGTTTTACAAGAAGAACCATATTAAATAAAATACCTTTACATTGTTTTCTTATTTGAAGTTATTTTTACAGGATAATACCAGGTTATTCTGCTATTATCATAATATGCAAACATTGTAATTTTTGCGCGTACTCATTTTATGGTCACTATATATATATATATATATATATATATATATATATATATATATATATATATATATATATATATATATATATAACATCAACACAGTTATTTCTTCAACAAAAATTGGCAATAATTCCAAAGAACACATTTAAGCAGTAAAAATACAATAAAGGATGTAGTTTGGTGAAAAAACATTATGGTGAAGACCAGTTCCATTAGAAGAGAAGTTTTTCACCTTCGTCTTAAAAACATTATTTTTCACTGTTAAGGAACTTGCATAGGCACTGTATTCAAACCTCTCAAGTCATTCACTAATGGCTGCAGTTATAACAGAAGTATCTCACAATATATATATATATATATATATATATATATATATATATATATATATATATATATATATATATATATATATATATATATATATATATATATATACCGTACCTATGAACACTAATGTGTATGTCCCAATCCATATAAATACGTTGGACACAATTGTAAGTGGGGGTAATATGCTGCCTAAGTAGTCCACTGCTAGCAGTGGCTTACCTACTTCACGCTGCTGGCGAGTATTGTATTTTATTGATGTTACCATTCCATTTCCAACCTCCGTTTTGGCTATTCCTGATTCAGTAACCTTTCCTAGGTTACAACAATCTAGTAACAAAGAGGAATGACATTTACACATTCAACCTCATAACACCAAAAACCACTGCTGCAGATCAAAGTAAAAGTAAGCTTAAAGAAAAAGGGTTTTCCCACAACCATCTTTTTAGAATCGGCAAATGAAAAAAAATAGGGCGCTGAGTCAAATTTGAGAAGAGAAAATTTAGTAAAAGAAAATCTTGGTTTGTTTTTATTTTTTATCGCATGAATATTATTTGCTTTTACAATATCTTGCGTTCCAATCAGAAAGAGAATAAATTCCAAATGTCACTTTAGCATTAAAATACACAAACGTAATAAAAACAAAAGTTGTTTAATTCTATTTATCTGTCTGTGTTACATATACATATATATATATATATATATATATATATATATATATATATAACACGTGCGTATTTGTGTTTTGTTACATTCCTTCTTTTTCATTTTTTCTTTTCTATTCTCATACTAGTTTTGCTCCTTTTTACTTCTCTTTCACTCAGTAATAATTTCTAAACCGCATCTTTCTCTCTCTCTCTTTCTCTCTCTCTCTCTTTCTATCTCTCTCTCTTTCTATCTCTCTTTGTATTTTTTCTCTAGATGCATTTTCCATTCTCTTTTTTACATTAACTTTTCTTTTTTTATTTAACATTGGTTTTTTCTTTTCCCCAACTTATTACCATTCCCTTACTTTTATCTCATTCCTAGTTTTATCTTCTTTAACGACTTTCTCATTTCTCAAATCTCATGCCTCTTTTTATCCCCAATCACACATTGCTTCCGATTATCTATATTCTTTTTTCTTTCCTTTTTCCCCTTTTAGGATGACTATATCTCGACTTGTCGGCTTTTAATGCCAAAGAACGCCTATCCTTGAATCTCGCGAATCCGCCAACGGGAAACACGTGTCCCTTGATAAGGCCTGATCTGTTTTCCCCCATCAATGTGTCAAACTCGAAATGTTTACAAGACAACATTTTAGTATCAGCTTTCCAAAGCCATCGGAAAACACAAACACCACTCGATGGAAAACCCAATGATGGACATCGACAGAAAAGCTTTTATTCGGAAACAACATTTTCGTTCTTCATTGTATCTCTTCCCATTTTATTTTGCATCATTGTTATTTTTTTTTTCTCAATTTTCTTTCTTCTTCTTGTTCATTTTCTTTTCCCATCCTTCCTTTCACTTTTCACATTTTCTCTTAAATCTTTTCATTCATTTAAACTTGGTATGTTTTTAAATAATTTTCTCACTGATGATAGGAAGATGGATCAGTAGCTCCTTAGCCCGTAGTTATTAAAAGATATTTGTATAATGTCCGATCTCTGTGATTGATATTCACGACAAAATTAACAATACTGATAAGAGGAAGATTATTTGTTAAATAAATAATAGTTGTGTAAAATAAATTCAAATTATCCTTAGATTACGGACTTATTGAGATAGTTATGTATATTGCCTTTATTACGGAGAAAACCAAACTTGAGTTGAAATATTCTCAACGGTTCTAACACTCCCCAAAATCTAACTAAGTGACAAAATATATATATGTTTTTTAAATGGCTTCTTGGTCTGACGGAGAACTTTTCAATACTCCTCGTAAATGCACAAATGTAAGTATGTGTGTGTGTTTTTAATGCTTCACAATTACAGACACATGCACAAGTAGATGCTTTAAAACCCCTATACACATACACACACGCACACACACACACACACGCACACACACACACATATATATATATATATATATATATATATATATATATATATATATATATATATATATATATATTGTTCACCACAATTTTTGCACCAGAGTATGACCAATAAAAGTTAATTTTTTTCTGAAATACGCGACATATTCAGTTTGTTATTTAACAACTGTTACAATTATTAGAATTCCGTCGGATTCTCATGAAAATTCTTTTATATAGAATATATACGTGCCTGAATATCATAACGGTGGCTATGTCAAAAAGCCGACCGTATCGATCATTTGAAAATATCTGAAAGTGTTACGAAGGGTTTACTGCGTGTGTGTGACTGTTTCTTGGAACCCGTCGATGGTTGTGCTAATCTGACATCACAAATCATCTTGACCGAGATTTTGGATGCAGTGCCTTTATTCAAACTGCTGATCATGTCAGATTATCTCTCGTAGGATCTGTAACTAAGGACGCTCAGCATCAGTCATGCGTGATACACGCTTAGGCTGACGGAGCAGATTTTTTTCCAGCAGTAGGTTGCCATTTCTTTTATCCAAGAGGGAGAAGATGATTCATACCTTTCCCAAGGGTATTAGCACGTAATGGAATGGATTCGACTGGAATTCGAACTTGGCTCGCCGATTTCTCAATCCGAGCCGCTGCCGCCTCTCAGCATAGTTGCAGTATAAACCACAGAATTGGCTCTGAATGAGTTGAACACAAACTTGCCTGAGGAGGAATCTGCAACAGGGACTGGCTAACAGTGCTCGGAAATCAAGTTGGCTATCACTATATGTGTGTGTGTGTGTGTGCGCGCTCGCGCGTGTGTGTGTGCGTGTGTGCGTGCGTGCTTGTGGGCGTGTTTGTATCAATGTGTGTGCGCTTGTACGTATGTAAATATATGAAAAAGTTCGTAGGTAGATGAATATTATAACATATATTATTAGTAGAGTAGGGAAATAGAAGGACAATGAGAAAATTATTTAAAATCGGACGAAACTAATTTTTCAATTAAATACACATTTAAATTTGTACAAATGTTTCTATTGCGCATGTGTAGATCTGTTAGACTTGTGACAATTATTGGCGAAGTGTATAAGATAACAGTTGACACTTGATTAAAAAATACAAATGTTAAATTGTTACATGTTGCACACTCATGCACACCCAAACACACGTGTCTTTTTCTTTCGTGTTCCTTTTCTTTCATCGTGCCTCATCTCTTTTGAGCGATAAAAAATCTATTTTAGCATATTTATTTTAAACCAGCGTCATATTATAGCAAATGCCTCTGATAAAATGTGTAAATCGGGAAGTTTTTGCATCCAAGTGTCGCCGAATGTTATGAATCTTCAAGCAATCAAGTTTTAGAAGTGACATTGGAAAATTTCACTTAATTTTTCCTAATTTTGCTGATTAAATTAGAATGTTAAAAGTACACAAAGTTTTGATCCGAACACAAACAATTTGCAGTTATATAGTAAATTTATTACACATTTTCTTACATTCTCTGCTATAAGTTATTGTTAGTGAATTCAGTACTAACTGCATGAATTAGGCTTTCTGCCAAGGTGAGGCTTCGTTCGATATATTCCTACCTCACTTTAATCAAAACTAACACAATTGTCTTCTGACTTTCTTTTTGGACCAAAATTTTATTCGTTATTTCTTTAATTCGTTTTCCCAGGATTGTGTGTGTGTGTGTGTGTGTGTGTGTGTGTGTCTGTGTGTGTGTGTGTGTGTGTGTGTGTGTGTGTGTGTGTGTGTGTGTGTGTGTGTGTGTGTGTGTTTATTCTGAGCTAGCCTCTTAAAGATTTGTAGTTGACATGTTAAAATGACGGGGGCTTCTTTTAAATGCAATTAAGTGTGAACGAGTGTGTTTTTATATATGTCACCGAAAGATTGCCTGTGATAAAATCTATTTTATAAATACAGAGTTTATGCATGTCGTTTTCTCTTAACAAACAATTTATTGTATGTCCTCCTCACCGTCGCAATTCATGGTTGCGCCCTGTGATGATGGGACGCGGCAAATTTCAAGAGGAGAGAAAAAAAACGCTGTGAGACGATTACTGAATCAGGGGAATGGAAGGTAAGGTTGTTAATTTCCGTTTAATCCCGTTGTTTAAATCAGTCGTTAATCTCCTTCAGACCCGATAATATCTCCATCTGTCTTGACATATGCTAAACACTAGGCATGTCTTTATGCGTAGGTTAGTACGTACATGAAGGTAATGAATTCATACATTTATGTGTGGTAAATCCCGTTGAATAAGAGGAAATTATATTTAGAAGTTTGTCAAGTTTCTCATTTATTTATTTATTAATATGCTTCTGTCGTTTATCAGATATCTATAAATCCTTTTGTTTATTTATTAAATAATGAATCAACGAGTGAATCAATCTGTTTCCTTTTATTTTCTGTTTCCTAGTGTTGTTATTTACGCTCTCTCTATATATCTATCTATCGATCCCAATCATATCTATCTACTTGCCTACGAGTGTCAATAAAAAAAATATCTGTTCGTATTTACTTACAACAGATTTAATAATAATTAATCTGTTGTAAGGAAAGACGAAAAAATCAAACGAAAATAATGACCAGATATAGTTCTTAACATAGTCCTTCCCAGTCGTGATATTCCGCTTAGTAGAAATATCTTGCTTACTTTATTAATCTCTTGTAAAATGACTCTTTTCATTTGATCATCACTGGAGATTCCATGTCCTCTGAGCAACTCTTTCATGGGCCCAATCAGATGAAACTAACCTCTGCTTCTTCATGGAGTCTATCAGTATTCTTTCAAACCAACTTTCGACAGAAAAAGGGTGCGACCTAGATACCAATCTGGTAGCACGCTTAAATTCATGTAGTCGGGGCACCATGGATAAAAGCTCGTCAGAACAGTTACCATGAAAACATTTGTAGAAAAGACAGAGGGAAGCCACGTCACGTCTGTGAGAATGTGACTGAAGTCGAGATGCCAAGTCAGATCCTTCTTTGGATTTTGTCAAGAACTTCGAGATGAATGGAAGGACACCAAACCAGATATTACAAAAGTATTCAGTGCACGGACTTAGTAATAGTCGAATGTGATCGGATTAAAAAATGAACTTTGGAAAGTTTAGCAATTTTAAAAACAACTTAGTCGGAATTTGGATTTACTTCATAAAATTGAACATGCAGACCTTGTTGGTATTGTTTAACTGATTGAGAGTATAAGTGTGTTTATGTGCGTGCAAAAAAAGCTGTTGTAATTTCTGGAATTTAATGAAACAGTGAGTAACTAAAAAAACTTGTGTACAGGGAAGAATATTAAGGAAACAAATATTGTATAAAGATATAAAAGACTGGAAGTTGTAGAGAGCCCTGATCACCATAAAAGAAGAAAACTATCTCTCCAACCTACTTGAAGGACTGTGTTGAAAGTTGTAGATTCATTTGACTCTAATAGCATGTCCCTGAGAGACAAGATTATTGTTCACATCTATAGTATAAAAGTATCAGTTGACGAAGACTTGACTGGATTTGATTTCATTTGATCAAATTAAGCATTGATCAGTTACATCCAAATAAATAATGTAAACATATGTTTCTTCTAGATTCGCAAAAACCGTTTTTCATTATTCTGATAGAAAAAAAATCATCTGGTATTATAATCTATCAAACCATTTATCCATTTGAATTCGTTCTCATCTTGCTTTAATTTAAATCCTTTCTTTCTTTTTCTCCTTTCATTACAGTCAAACACCATTTATCGCCTGCTTCTTTCATTTCTGTCACTTTCCCACCAATTTCAGGATGTAGCTATTTCCGACATACGACATAGAAGACCTCAATCGGCCCGGGTTTAGTAAAATGAAAATTCCTTGTGCATCATGAATCAAACCTCCACTCTACATAGCTGGCATTCTTTCCGCTGATCCTACCAAAAGACAAAATAAAAAGTAACTAACAACCGAGATTCCTCAGATGAGAAGAATATTATTTGGAAATTACTTTTTAAATGTTTTATTTGGGCTTAACTCTGTTGACCGAGATAAAACATAGGCAGCTGACGGACATATACCAAAAAGAAATTGTATCATTCTATCTGGAAAGAATTTCACCACACTACTCATTCTTATAAAGAAGATTTAGCTGTAATTTCAGGGCAACACTTTCTAAGAAAAGATTAACTTAGAACTTAGTGTTAGGGTACCTGAAACATCTTTCTTCGCTTGATTGCAAAACTTAAGACTGGGTAATGACATGAACATTTCCGTTGCAATCAGTAAGAAGAAAAGTTCAAATTAGTATTAAATTTTAATATAAAAATAAATTATTGCTCAACAACTTATAATGTCAATGTTGGAAATTGTTCAGCCCTTTCCGCTGACACTCCGGCTGAAGGAACAAGATGTGATGTCACCACAGAATCATGGTGATGCTACTCAATATGTTATGCTAAAATAGTCGACAATATCTGATGGCATTGATCGCCAAACGTGCCCCATTTTGAACATGCATGGGACAATTTTAGTCCATATAAAATCTCCTTACGTATTGCGTCAACCGGTGTAAGTGACATGGGAACATGCATACGAAAGTCCAAGCCTGGGGATACATCGAAGGAGGATATACAATGTATTAATATGGGATCTGATTTTTGTTAATAATATTTCGGAACCGGTGCAGGCATTGATCGATCTATCTATCTATCTATCTATCTATCTATCTATCTATCTATCTGTATGTATGTATGTATGTATATTTATATATAAAACATAAATATAACAAACTATTTTATAAAACATACATTTAACAAACTATTTCTAATTCTAACAGTTAAAATATAATCCTTGAAAATGGCTAAATGTATAACCGAAAGCGTTCGGATAAAAAGAACATTCGGACAGGTTTTATATAATTTATCACCCGAAAAGAAAAACATTATTAGATCGCATGAGAAGTTGTATAAAAGGCTAAATAAAAGCACCCTGTCAGTCGTTTTTAATGAAATGTGCATATATATATATATATATATATATGTGTGTGTGTGTGTGTGTGTGTGTGTGTGTGTGTGTGTGCGCGTGCGTGTGTGTGCGTGTGTGTGTGTGTGTGTGTGTTACTGTACACCAGATCCAAAACATATACGTTTCATTTTAACCAAATTAAACACATTAGTTGCTTCAATTTTAATTTATGTCGGTATATATATATATATATATATATATATATATATATATATATATATATATATATAGAGAGAGAGAGAGAGAGAGAGAGAGAGAGAGAGAGAGAGAGAAAAAATAGAGTTTTAAGCCATTCTATATTTATGGAATGAAGTGCTCAATATCAGAGATAGAGCGTATGTAAATATAAGGATGAACATTGAAATCAACTCGAAGAGACAACAGACTGTTTCATGCTAAACGCAATCATCAGGCAATATATATATATATATATATATATATATATATATATATTTGATTGGTATCATTACACAGATATTTATATGCAATTAAATAATTATATGGAAAATAGATGCCTGTCTCCAGTTCCACCCTGTGTTCGTGAAACTTTGACACCATATCGTTTACAATAACTCTTTCAAAGAAATTAGGCACTGACACTAATCACCGATTAATTTTCAGAGTGGTTGATAAGGAAGATATAATATTTCCATATCCAGTTGAATATTCATTGAGAGTGATTTTTATGTTTTTTTAATGGAATTATAATTCCAGATTGTTTCAATGCTAATTTAGTAAGAAAAGGGAAATTTTGAGAGAGCTTGATCGTAAATTAATCATGGCATTATTATCCCTCTATATCGAAAAATCTATTCACTTTGGCCTTGGATTTCGCTCGGGAATACTCCAATATTTCTGCGAGTGAAGTGGATATTATCATGAAGTGCCGAAATTCTGTTCTAGTCTACAAGGATGAACAGTGGACCAAAAAGTCTTGTAACGAAAATTTTGACATCTTAATGGGTTCTTTGGATTCTGCAGAAGCTTCTGACCTGGTCGGATTATTTCTTTTGTATAATTTAAGTGCCTTTGATTGTATAGATTCTGATAGTGTAGGATTGTAAAGGGATGATGGATTATTAGTGGTTAAAAACTCCACTAAAATTAAGGAAAAGGTATTAGGAAAATGATTCATAAGGTATTTAAGGATTTGGGTCTTAGGACAATAGTTACCACTAATGTTAAACAAGTAGATTTTCTAGACGTTACCCTGGACCTTGCCAGCAACACTTTCCAACCATATGTGAAGATTAATTCCAATCCAATATACGTGCATCCAAATTCCAACCACCCCACTTCAGTCATCAAACACATACCCTCTTCCATTGGATTTAGGATCAGTAATAACTCTTCGAACAAAGATGTTTTTAATAAACATCGGGATTTTTACAATTCTGCACTCAAAAATAGTGGATACAAAGATACCACTATTCAATATAAAAGCCCTGTTAATAGCAACAATAATAGGAAAAAGAGATCTAGAAAGATCATATCGTTTACTCCCCCTTTTAATATTATGGTTAAAACTAAATTGGGGCGTATATTTCTAAACCTCATCAAAAAACATTTCCCCAACTCTGAAACTAACCCACTTAGTAAAATATTTAATCCTAATACTCTTAAGTTAAGCTATAGTTGTGCAGATAACCTAGAGAAAATAATTAAAAAACATAACAACAGAGTCTTTAACAAGTATAGGGACTCAGAAAACTTGATAACTCACCAGGTTACAAGCAGCAATACTAAGCATAATGACACGAATAATAAATTATGTAATTGTAGGAATCCTAGTAATTGTCCACTAAAAAATAATTGTTTGACTAGTTCTGTAGTTTATCTTAGTACAATATCAACACTAGAAAATCCAAATATAAAGGAATTTTACATTGGTAGCATCATGAGACCATTCAAGGAACGTTGGCGGGGTCATATGCAATCTTTTAATAACAGTAACTATAAGTATATGACTTCATTATCCAAATACTTTTGGATCTAAAAGAAAAGAATAAAACACCTACGGTTAAATGGAAATTGATTAAGAAAGCCCGGACATGTAACTTCCTATATGGCCCCGTGTTACCTATGCCTTAACGAAAAATTTGAAATAATTAGATTTAAAAATAAGACTGATCTTTTAAATCAAAGATATGAACTAACTGTTAACTGTAAGCACCGTTTTAAATTTAACTTAGTATAGAGATAATATACTTTCAATGATAATGATAAGTTAAATTTAATAGACTATTACCTT
>OZ038492.1:47794251-47804251 GCA_964036315.1 Acanthosepion esculentum | reverse complement strand
GCAGATAATATTCATTCTATTTTGTAATATTTCTTAGCATTCGCTTTTGCTCTAGGCGATTACACCCGTTCATTGTCTCTCTTTTTCATTGATCTGCCTTCATGTCAAACCACATTGGCTTCTTCAGCCATCGAAAAATACTCTTCTATCATAAAATTTGATCATCTCAAAGTAATTAAAAAAACAGAACAGAACAAACCTTATAATCCTTATAATAAAGTAAGCAAACACAAATTGTTAGCGTTGTATTAACGAAAGATGAACCAAAATGTAATTAAATGCATAAATAAAATTGTTCAACATGTATAAATTTGTTTTTTTTTCCTATTTCCTGTTGACTATTCTCTCGAAGATTCACACACCCGAAGAATAACTAAATCTCAACAAAACTAAAGTACTTCCTAACAGCCACAACTGTTTATTTTGACAATCTTAATATAAATACTTCTCTTACTCTTCTTTTGTACATAATTTTTTCTAATTTATTTTCATCTGTTCTTTCTCTTGTCTTTTATTTGCTTACACTTCGATTATTTTGAATTAATTTTCAAGAACCCATTTTCCTCCTTTCATCTTCATATTTTTCTTCACTTTGCTTTTGTGGATTTTCCTTTCCCTTTACATATTTCCTTCATTTTGTATTATTCAATACTTTCTCTTATTCTTGTCCAATTTTCTATCTCGTAGCTTCTTCTTCTACTTCTTTCATCGTTTGTCTTCCTCCAATTACTTTCTGAATGTTTTAACATCGACTTTGTCTTGTTATGCTTAACTCGCAAACTGATTATCCCGGGAAATGAGTTCAATCCCTACCGGATCCCCCACTACTCATATTTTGTTGTTGATCATCATTATTTGAGAATATTGCAGTAACATTTCTCGATATAAAAGCTAAGAAAAGTGATGAAGGATAAAAATACGTTGTTGTGCAAAGATTTTGGGACGATCTTGGTAAATTAATTACTTTTGTTAATTTTATCCTCAAATCGAAAGCGATTAGCAGTATGGTTTTCTCGGTACATTTTATGATCTTTGAATGCCAAAAAAATAAGTTACTGCATTTTGTTAATGGTGTATGGTGGATGATAGAGCATAGTGATGCTGAAAAAGGACATGCAAAAATATTAGGCCATCAATGAAAATTTCTCCTTTCATCTCTTTTCTCAAGTTAAAAAGAAATATTTTTGCAAAAAATAATCTTTATCATTACAGAAATACAAAGCATTAAAATATGGATTTAGTAATTGCTTCAGTTCGATATGGCATTTAATGGAGCATAGTCCAGATATTCTCATTTGAATTGTTTTCCAAATAAGCTTTGGCAGTAGTCCCAAAAGCTCTTGAGGTTTGCGTGGTTTTCATTGGAACACTTGTTTCTTCAGCTCCCACCACAATGGTTGAATTATATTGAGTTCAGGACTTTGTGCTGTCTTGTTTTTCAAACGTTCAACATCTTCATCCACAGGAAACATTTTTGTTGCACGTGATGTGTCGCAAAGAGAACCATTATGCTGAAACATTCTCCATCTACATCGTCTGACAGAAGATTAGACCGTTGTAAACTAATACAGTTTTCACTGTTTAGGTTTCTATCAACGGACACCAATTGTTTTCTACCATCGCTTCTGATGCAACCCTATACTATACGTGTCCACCACAAAGATTTTACTGTCCCTGTGGTGTATCTTTCCTTCTTCCACTGGTTTTCGTACATATTCTCATGCATGTAACTCTATTTTGCATTCATCACTAGAAACTAGTTTATGTATCGACTGAAACCTCATTGTTAAGTCTGCATTACCTTTTCATATATATGTCTGTTAATTTTGGATTACCAACTGAGACTGTCACAATCTTTCTTTCCTCTTTTTTGACTAACTTTTGTGGTCTTCCTTTCTTCTTTACACTTAAACTACTCCCGGTAGTAGTAAACGTCTTTCGTTTGGTTTGGACACTGTTTCTGGACATTCCCAGGCACCTGGCAATCTCACGTTGAGTCACCTTCACTTTCAAAGTCACAACCTTAATCCTTGTTTCAGAAGAAATTTCAGCCAAGATTTTAGTGTAAAAAAAAGGCAAGTTCAGCTACAATGACTTGCCAAGGCACCTTACGCAGTTGCTTCTGAGAAATTTGAAAATTAATAATATATGCATCAGCTGCATCATCTCAGATCTTTTATTGGCGCAATGATTTTGCCTGGCACTTTTTCAGTTTCCAGTTGCTTAAAGAAATGTATCTTCTGTTTCACGGCAACTACGAAAATGCAACTTATTTTCCAATTCTCAAGGTCCACAGATACTACTGAAAAAAAGCATACTGCTAAACAATCTTAACTTCTTAACTTAATAAAACTGAATAATATTTTTATGTAGTTAGCCCAAAACTTTTACACGCCAGTTTAAATGTTACGGATCTGAAAAGAAGCGGGAAAAGTAATTAAGTAGATTGGACAGATTAAGTTTACTTTATTACAAGGACCTAAAATATATTGCACAAATTCATTAGCAATGAATTTCAAGAAAAGAAAGTTAGCCACGTATCTACACTCTCCGCGTATCTGAGTTTGAGTTGCACACACACACAAACAACCTTCACCTATACATACTCACACACAAACACACACACACGCATATATATATATATATATATATATATATATATATATATATATATATATGCTACAAATACCAATGTAAACGTATAAGCTGATTCTTTATATGCTGGTGTTTCGAATTCGTAAATTTGTGTAAATGACCCAAAAAATAATAAATTCACATGCATATGCATACATCGGCACCGTGACAAACAGTAAGCAAAGGTGAAAATTGAATTACATACAAACACATAGCACGATAGTAACTGCATTTCACAAATGCATAGTTCGATGCACGTACACAGAAATATATACAGTGGACGGGAATTAGATTTCTGGACACTTCCATTAAAGTCCCTATGATGTTTAAGTTTACTCTCAAGTGATATATTTTAATATACAATTAACAAATACTATGAAAAATAGAACTGTCAAACCTTCAACGCAGAATAATATGAACACAAAAGTAAACGTGTAATCCTACAAAAATGTCTTCAGTAGCTATGAGCATGAACAGAAGTTCCGAGGACAATAATAAAAAAGCTACCATGGCATATCTGTCATACAATAGGAGGATCTCTGAAAACATTTCAGAGGATTTGTGGGCTATACATCATGGCAACATTCAAAAGCAGTTCAAATCTTCGAAGATATCTCTACCAAACCAATGACTCCCACCTCGGAAGACAAGAAGACCTGAATATATTCCATCCCATGCAATTGTGACAAAAATCATAAGGAAGAGATCAGTCTCCTCCTAAAATTAAAGGTGAGGACAGACATTGAAATTAGATGTGCCTGATTATATATGACGGGAAAAGTCTTGTCATCACCCACTGTGGAATAAACTCAAGATAATAGACAGAAACGATACTAAAAGCTGACAGAATTAGCGCTCATGTTATGCACTTAGGAAGTCCTCAGTAACACTAACATAGAAATGAATACCATCCGGGAGCCTCTGATTACGAAAGAAAGGGTACTCATACAATTCCACCTCATGTATATACAGCTCTCTGGCAATTGTGAGTTCGGGTCCTGTTTCTGGTATTGCTCAGAACTCAAATATTCCGATATAGTGGAAGAAACAGACAGGCGACACAAAGGTGATGAAGACTGGTGACTATTAACTGATATGAGAAATA
This sequence comes from Acanthosepion esculentum, assembly GCA_964036315.1. Classification (NCBI taxonomy): domain Eukaryota; kingdom Metazoa; phylum Mollusca; class Cephalopoda; order Sepiida; family Sepiidae; genus Acanthosepion; species Acanthosepion esculentum. The sequence goes on along the minus strand of OZ038492.1, from coordinate 47,800,512 downwards.
TCCCTTAAGCATGGAAAGTGGAATGAAAACAATCTATCATCCCCACACTTAGGTTCACAGTTCCAAGCAGTTTACCGATTACAACGAGAGAACACTAAAAGATATTACAAGATAAACAAACTGATCTGAATAATGAGTCATATACTAATCATGCAGAAGTCATATAATAAGCTATATTGTATAAGTCATATAATACGGCATATATAATACGATATATATTAAGGTAGATAATGTATAAGGCATATAAGAAGTCATGTATTACGTTTGAATGATACGCTACCTACAATGTTCAAAGTGTCTCATAATGAGTAAATGCATTCGTCAGGACACCCTATACAAGTATGCATTTGTTTACGTCATTTTGTATCCTGGAAGGTGCATGCGTATGAACATGAAACACGAAGCAACTGTAATATCTCTGGGTGTTTGTTTTTGTTATTTTTATGCATTGTAGTCGTTAATATGACTGGAAATGTAAAAATATTAGTGAATTTCAGCGACACAAAACGTGCGTATACACATGAATGTTTTTATTATCAAGAACCTAAACATTTTCAAATAAGTTTTCTTTATTTCCGCATGCAAAAAAAACTCTAATAAAAAACTAATTTCCTTTCACATGTGAAAATACATTAAAATTTCCGTTCACATGGGGAAACACATTAAACTTGATAGCATATTTTGAATTTGTGGAAATTCAAATAAATGCGTTCATTATCTACTTATTCCTTTATGTATGTTCTTTCTCTTTATACTTTTTATTCCTTCTTTTAAATTATTCTGTGTTCTTCGAATCATTTTCATTTTTTATTTCTTTCCACTTTTTCTCAGTTTTTTTTTAACTATTTTCCTTTCTTTTTCCATTTATTTGCCTATTCGTCGTCCATCTTCGACGAATAACTATTCTATCAATCCTTTTTCTACTTTTTTACAGTAAGGTTCACCCTTTACAAGGCCTGGAGCCACTCGAGCTAGACGGTTATGTTTGGGGGAGATTTTTGTGTATAAGAGTGGAAGATAACGGTTAACCCTAGGCCTGAACAGGTTACGGTTGTAGTGATCAGTGAAACATGTTGGGAGTCGATTCCACAGGACAGTGGTTCGCGGGAAGAAGCTGCTCAAGTGGAACTTACTTCTCACCGATGGAATACGGAGGCAATATTAATGGTTTACTATGTAAGTGGCATGGCGTGTCCTTGCCGTGAAGGTTTGACTAGTTAGGGAATGTAAATCATTCAAGCACTTTCCATTGAAGAGGCAGTAGAGCAGCACGATGCTGACCACTTCATCCTCTGCCCGTGGAACTATTTCTCTTCATTGTTTAATTCTAAACGTTTCCTTTAATACATCTTCTCTCGCTTTTCTTTTTTATCTTTCATTCATCCAAATATGCATGATAGTCAACAAAATATTTTGTCTTTAAATTATATTAAACAAAGCAATAATAAATTTAACTTAATTTTAATGCACTTCAAAATTATCTTATTTACCATTTGTTTTTTAGATGATCCAACTACTTTTACGCAGCTTTTAACAACCTTTAAGCAATGCATCTGTTTTTGTATTTTCCCTTGTAAATCTAATTTGACTAATCATAATTACAAATTCTGCAGCTGTTTGGGGTTAAATAAAAAAATTGAAACAATGATCGGATTTGCGTTTGAAATAAGTTAACTCCATTCTTCTTTTCGTTTTTTAACTGTCTAAATGCTAATTATACAAACATATTGTTCTTTGTAGATTTCATTTTGTTTTAAGTATGAAATAATACGTATAAGTATTGAATTGATAACTTTCTGGTTTTGTGTTCAAGAAGGAATAATTAATTCCTCGTAACCGAATCTTTGAGTGAACAGAATTTATACACATCATAAATATTCAAACAATATTATTGTACGTGTGTATTATGTCGAATGACATATTCACGCAAGGAACTGAAGGGTTATCCAAATTGTTTCAGTGTATAAATGCTATGTTTACTTGCACAGAAGTTCAAAGTAAAAACAAAAGCAAAAACAAAAATAAATAAATAAACAAACAGCGACTACACTTTCTGCAAGCTTGCTCTTAAATAAGAACGTCATACTGTAATATGTAGCTACCACCAAAATGGATGCGTTTTTTCCCAAAATGAAAACAAAAAATAGAACACTCTGATTTAAAATATTTGCCAAAATTCGTGGAATTATCCGATTCAAACGAAATTTTCAACACTTATTTATTAATGAATGCATTGTATACTGAATAGGTTATTTTATTAGAAAACATTGTGGAAATATTTCGGGGTCATTTACACCCTCCATTTTTTATATAACGTGTGTATTTTTGTAATTTCGACAGTGTTCGTGGGATTTTTTTAGTGATATTACATTATGTACTATCAAGAAAACTCTGTGCCGAACCTTACCAAAAATAATTAAATAAAATTAAAAATATTGGGAGGAATATGGTACTTACATAATTTGATAAAACGCGTTGTTTTCTTTCAGATTGGACAGCAAAATAACTACACTTAACATTTATTCATAAAAAAGAACTTATACTTTTTCAGTGCGATTTTGAAATTCATCCCATTACTGTTCATAAGTAGAGTTTTTATTAAATTTAAACATGTTTGAAGAATTGAAAACTGTAAAGTTTAATCACATTTTCCAGTGTGAACTTTTTAAAAGAATTATAATTTTTTTTTCATTTTTGCAAATGTTAGATTACTTTATATATGGATGTTCAATACATACAAAACGTTATCTAAAATGAAGAAAATTATAATTCTGAAATTACCGCCCTTGACTATCATAAGAGTAATATGATAATTCAATAAATGTTAAATTCAAAATTATTAACAGAAACATATTCGTTGCAATTAGATATTTTATGACATCAAATAGATAAGAAAATATTTACAAAAATAAAAGCAATGCATTAAGTATCATTTCACTAAATAAAGTACTTGCAATCTAGTATAAAAAATAAAATTACTCATTCTACTTAATTTCATAAAATCGTATAGAATGAAAAAATATTTTCTTAAACTATTGGTTATACAAGATTAATGATTATTTATTTTTAAAATAAATATAAATGTCTTGATTATTGCACAGCTGGTGTTCTGTATTTATTTTGCTTTTTTTTAAATGCTTGTGCAAGAGAATGATTGAAAGCGACATTTATAGTTATTGAACAAAATGTAAGCATTACGTTTACAAAATACAGTTAATTAATCTTTAAACTTACTGACTTGAAATACACCTGTAGGACAAATATTGGATTTTTAAGAGATTGTTATAGTTGTTGTTGTTTTCATTTTTCGTCTATAATGGCGTTTCGATGAGTGACGAGTGAACGTGTCAATGTTTTAAAAATGTCTAAAGTCTTTATTGCTATACGGAAATTAAATTTTCTCTAAATTCGGATTAACTATAGACTATTATCTTTCTAATAAAACCAACATTTAAGTTCAAAGAAAATATTTAAATTATTTAAAATGACTTTTTTGTTTTTTAGGGGGTCTGTATCAGCATCAATTAATAGAATATGTTGAAATCCATATTCATTTATCTTGCATACCCGGGCGATATGAGATGTATCGTTCAGCTTTCACATTCTCCAAATATATATATATATATATATATATATATATATATATATATATATATATATATATATATATATATATATATATATATATATGTGTGTGTGTGTGTGTGTGTGTGTGTGTGTGTGTGTGTGTGTGTGTGTTATAAATATAGTTTTTTGACAAACTTTTCTCTCGTAATAGAGCAATTGCAGTAAAATTTTTCAAAATATAGACTACTAATTTAGTAACGTCAACAAATCCTTTGATTTTATTCTGCCATGCCTCTCATATAATGAATATTTGCTGTAGCTTCAGCGTTTGTCGTACTAGTTCTTCGTCATCATAGAAACAAACCCAGTATTGATAGCTGTTATTTAGAGAGTGCTACTAAAATCTTTTAATTTTACTTCCAGCTTCACTGGATCACTGCAACCAACCCTCAGTGATTTCTTCATATATGAGGTCATCCCATAAGTTCTGTCCGAATTTTAACTTTTTGTTAAAATGAACGAAATTTAAAGAGTATTTTATAATGTCTAATGGAGCTGAACATTATTTTTATGTTTAGATGCATTTAAACTGATCAAATTTTATTTCAGAGAACAATAAAATTAAATTTTGTTTGATTAAAACCCTGCTAACATGGAAGTACCCAAGAATCATTTGAGGCACATAATGCTTTATGAGTTCAAGAAAGGAAACTCAGCAGCTGAAGCGGCAAGAAACATTCACTCAGTTTATGGAGAGGAATGTGTGAATGAAAGAACTTGCAGAAGATGGTTTGCAAAATTCAGAGGTGGAGATTTCACCCTTGAAGATGAAGATCGAACCGGACGTCCAGTTGAATTTGATGAAAAGCTTCTTGAAGCAGCCCTTGAAGAAAATCCTGCTTTATCAGTTGAGGAATTGGCAGTGGTTCTCAGTTCAAACCATACAACTGTTCATCGTCATCTTCAACAAATTGGAAAAGTTCCTAAACTTGGAAAATGGGTGCCTCATGAATTGTCTGAAAACAACCTCAAATCCCAAGTTGACATCTGCTCTTCTCTCCATTCTCACCAACTTGTTTCACTTTTTTGGGATAGACTTGTGACTGGCAACGAAAAATGAATCTTTTATCGAAATGTTAAGCGTCGTAGACAGTGGCTTGGTAAAGGGGAAGGACCCCTGCCACAGCCGAGAAGGGAACTTCATGGGCAACAGGTTCTTCTTTCAATCTGATGGCATTGCCAAGGAATAATCCACTTTGAATTCTTACCACCTAATGCAATAATTAATGCCCAAATATACTGTCAGCAATTAGAGCGTTTAAACCAAGCTTTGAGAAAAGACCTGCTCTAGTGAATCGAAAACGGGTGATGTTTCACCAGGACAATGCGCGACCACACACAGCAAGAATCACGTCACAAAAGTTCGAAGAACTTGGTTGGGAGAAAATTCCTCATCCACCTTATTCTCCCGACCTTTCTCCTTCATACTAACATTTATTTCGTAGCTTACAGAATCATTTGGAAGAAACAGCTTTTGTAACACAGGAAGAGGTTAAAACTGGCATTTGTGAGTTCTTCGAATCAAAGCCAAAAGAATTTTACAGTAATGGAATTATTAAGCTTGTTAATAGATGGAAGGAAGTCATAGATAATCAGGGAAAATACATTGTTGATTGAATCTGTAATTAAATGTAACATTTGGTCACTTGTTTTCTTTATTTAAAATTCGGACAGAACTTATAGGATGATAGAACGATTAGATGAACTCCATGTTCAAATATGCATAGGTTTTTATTGCTATTTTATTTTTATCCTCGATCACGCTGCTATACCACTAAACAGGACGCCCAAAAAAGAAGTTTGTTATTCTACTTTTTTCTCTGTTGTGAACTAAAATGGCATGTCGAATAGACAGTACATGGACCAATAGAACCCGTAGATCCTCAGATCAGGTTCGGATCTGATGATAAAATTTTCATCGATCTACCTAAGCTAGACTGACAGCTTTCAAAAGAGGGATCTCTAGGACGAGATTATAAAGCTCTATATAAATATTAGAGATACTGGAGAAAGTGTAGACCCCACTGCTAAACCATATTCTTGATGCTGAAAATCGTCCTTGCACAAGCTGTTAAAATTGCCAACACAAATGCCGGATCGTTTCTCTAAGCCTGTAGCATTTTCTTGCTTCTCACGAAGCTTATACCAGGCTTCATCCTTAGATTGATTAAAGAGGTTAATCATATTAAAACATTTACCATTAATGATGGGACATGAGCCTCCTCAATTAGATCGACGAAGTTTATTGAGTTACTTACATGGGATGATGCTTTGTCTAAGGGATTTATAATGTCAGCCAAAAAATGAATCATTGATTGATATACTCTGCCACGCCAAAGGACTATGAGTCTTAGCGGTACGATTTCGTTGTATTTTTTGGAAAAAAATTTGGTAATAACATTGAGTTAACTATTTTGAGTTGTAAGGTGGTCCATGCTCTAATATTTGACAGTTTTTATCTGTAGTTAAGGGGAAGTTGTTTTTTTTAACTTTCTTGTAATCCTGGAACAGTATTATGAAAGAATTTGTTCTTCATACACTTTTCTGGTCGTTTGCTGGAACCATTATTTTTATTTTTACAAATCAAAGTGTCACTATCTATCCACGGATTGTATTCGGTCGGGGTGTTGTCAC
>OZ038492.1:47741751-47789251 GCA_964036315.1 Acanthosepion esculentum | reverse complement strand
ATCACTATTAAGGAGCACACGCAGAGATCGAAATCACGACACTAGCTACTGGACTGCGAGACTATATTGTTAAATATCGTTTTAAGTTAGCGATTCAAATGTGTTAATACATATATATGTGTGTGTGCGGGTGGACGCATGCATGTGTCTGCATGTGCGTTTATGAAGTGCGTGTGTATGTCGCCGTTAATGTATGTGTGATACATGTAAGTAGATACATTCCACCCTTTCATACATAGTTTTATATGTACTAAATACCTAGAATTACACAACTACATATATTTTATGCTTATATAAAGATACATATATCTAGTTAAATTAACTTACAAGTAAATATGGAAGGAAAAGAAATTCGGATCAAAACAAAAGAAAATTAAGGATAGCAAACTTAAAATGAGCCAAAAATTTCGGAATGTGTTTTTCTTTTCCTTTTCACTGCTAATACATCCGACCTTTATCCACACGTGATGACGACCATTTCTGAATTGGCTCTAATATGATACATTCCCTCACCCGGAAAAAAAACTACCTCCTCTACCCATTTCTACTTTTTACAGTTCTGCTACGCCCCCAGTCATCAAGCAAACTTTTCACACATTTTCCTGGGATGGGGCTGAAGGATCGAATTTTCCCTTCGCCATTATCTTCATCCTAATGTGTGTATATATATATATATATATATATATATATATATATATATATATATATATATATATATATATATATATATATATATATATATATATATATATATACGCGTGTATATATTAGTGGATTTAATACGCATCTCACAACAAGCACCATATATATATATATATATATATATATATATATATATATATATATGTATAATAAATTATATCCTTTTTTAAGGTTTTGAAGGCATCCTGAACTGTTTCTTGTTACAACCCAATGGCAAGGAACAAGTCTACATCCTATAAGAACTCGACTTATGTTTTTACTCACTCTCATTCAAATTCTTTCCCGTTTATTTCTTTAGTTACTTGTTTCTTTTTTCCCTCGGTTAAATCTAAAACCTATTAAAGCAGGTATGCGGCCGTTTCGATGCGGAATCTCTGTGAAAAAAATAATGAAAAAGATAAGCAAGTCTTTGCATTTGTTTTGCTTTATGTGGCCTCGAGAGTAAGTAGATTTCTGTAGATAGATGTTGCGTGTATAAGACAGCAAACTCTTTATGAAGAACCTGTATTATTATTGTTATCATCATTATCGTCACCACCAATCAGTAAATAAAAAAAAAAGAAATATAAAAACAACAGTGCTGATTTGAACTTATAACCTGAGACATTAAAAACTTCTATTGTATCTGTATCTTCATAATTTATTACAGAGTCTTAGGTTTCTGGTCCTACAAAAATTACAAGCTATAAATCAGGAAAAGACCAAATATTAAAATGTGTGTTTTGTATATATTTTTCTGTAAACAGTTCTAATTTTACTTTTATCAGTTGATTCCAGACTCTCTAACCAAGTCATTTTTGAAAACATGTTTATACATTAGTTTCTTTATCTGATGTCCATATATCACCTACCTTTTGAAATTAGATTTATATTCTCTCATTAACCGAAGAAATAAACACTAAAATTCCTGTTTCTGCATATGAAGTATGTTATAAATAATAACTACTCTTCCGCGACATTTTCTCAATTTCGTATTAAAAGTAGCGGAAGAAAACAACATTAAGTGTACAGACCTTGTTGTACATAGTGCAGATTGAAAACCATTTAATTATAAAACATTTAATTATAAACTTGATACTCAATGTCATGTTATAAGCTTTTTTGTTAAGTTAAACGCAAACATCCATAACATGTCATTGACTGTAACAAAATAGCGCCTTGGTTAGTCAAACATAGGGAGACATATGGAAAATATATTTTTACTAAAAGTATTATTTGAAGAAGGAAGGGGCTGTGAATAAAACTAATTAAAAGTGTCCAACCACACTTTCAATGACTACTTTTAACACATTTCTGCCAGTCAGCCTCAGCAGGTGAATATATCATTAGAGAGGAACTTTGCATTTCTCTTACAAATAGATGTCTTTAAATCTCTTTGTCATACACACTTGGCTTTCCTTGGGACTTAACTCAGTATGTTAGTCTGTCATTGAATTTGTAGAATAGCTCGGTTAAAACAATAAAGAAAACAAAAAATTATCAAAATTAAATCATCTCGGAGATTGAAAATATTTTTCGCGAAATCTTTCTTTACAAATATCAGTTCTTTTTTCCCAAGTGCATTTGAATAGATTCTGATCAGTTTCATTTGAATTAAAATGAAGCAATGCTAGATTTTGTTTTAGCGTCCTAAATGACAATAATAGCAAGATAACAGCGCTTAATAATTCTCGTGCGTACACTAACATATTAGCGCGAGAATTGCACCATTCTTATAGAGAATGCACTCTAGACTTTAATAAAATCAGCAATATTATTGGTCCTGATCTGGCGGCTCGGCTTCAGTCACTTTCCCACTGCCTTAAGGTTGCCAATCTGTGGTTTTTCTATAAATACTTTTGTGGTAATTCGAACTATTTAACCCACAGCTAGTGGGAGGAGTTAGATTCGTATATCTCTCAAAGGCATTTGCGTATTTAACAAATAGTTCGAATGATCTCTTTCCCATCGTGCCTCGACTTTTTGAATTTAAGCACAGTACTAGACTGGCGTTATCTCACCCATTTACAGTTGAGCTGGTTACATTTACCCGTAACTTCTGTGCTAACAGATTCTTTTCTCGCACGTCTCGCTTATGGAACTCCATTCTGGCTCCATGCTTTCCAGCCAACTTTAATTTGCAAAAATTTAAATGCGTCTATCTACTGTCCTCCTGATTACTCTTTCCTCTTCCTACCCATTATTAATGTTTCTGTTCCTAATTCTTCCACACTCTGTAACCATTTGTATCTTAGTGGCTTTACTACCTTTCATGGGGTGATACCGATTATATATATATAAACGGTATGTGTGTGTGTGTGTATGTGTGTGTGTGTGTGTGTGTGTGTGTGTGTGTGTGTGTGTCATTGAATGCAACACACAAGGAAAATCTTTCAATTATTTTATTAATCTTCTAATGTTCTTACAGTTTTAATTTTGCAGGGGGCGGGGAGAGTGCAGAATTTGTCCGTAATGATTATTGTCCCATGTGCTTTCGGCAAGTTCATTGGCCATTTTCAAGTCATTGTTAATATGTTTTCACTGTTTGTGTACAAAGGTGTATTGTGTCCGTGTATTAATTCCAAGTCTTGCGAGAAAAGTGTTCCATGTTGGATTGTCTTTTAAAATACGCCTAACACGTTACTTCTGTTCTTAAATAAGGCAAGGTTTAGGCTTTGCTTGAATTGTTTTGTATAATGATCATCCTTAATCTTAAGACGCTGTTGATAATTAGATTTAGCTAGAATGGTAGTATTATCAGTAAGATAGTTTCCATTGATGAAGACAGGTATTTACTTGTGTGCGTCAAGGTGTTTTTTTATGACTTAAGTGGTTTGCCAACCTCTGGTTAATAGTTATCATACCAATGTAGGTAATCAGTCTACGACAAGAGATGGAGTCATGTACTGGCCAGTTGAATTGAATATGCTAAATCAACGGATTTTTCAGTTGGTCGCGGAATTTGTTAATTTCTTGGAAGTTCGAATAAACGTGCCGTCTCTGCTTGAATTTGGAACGCCACAAATTATACCAACGTTTGTTTAACAAGTGAAATGCACGGGAAACATGATTAACCAATGAAAATCAAATAACACAGAAGTAACAATACCAGAAATTCTTTCTTGTTTTTCCATATCTCGTTTTCAGATGAAGCTTACACACATATATATATATATATAATCATATAGTATGTGTGTGTGTGTGTGTCCATCTGGGCAAAAATATTTCTTATTTACAGGTTTGTTTAAAGACCTATGTGTATTTCTTTGTTAAGGATTGGTTCTTCTTTTTTTTTCAATATCTCTTGGATGTACGGCTGATGTAATTGATAGCAGCTCAGAATGAGTGAACCAAATTCGAATTCCAGTTCGGTTAGTTAAATACGCAAATACCCTTGGGAAATATACGAATCTAACTCCTCCCGCTGTGGGTTAAATAGTAGAACTTAAATCTGGAAGTCATTGTTACCGTCAAAATTCTTAATACAATATTCAGTCGCAAAAATTATTTTTATAATCCAGTTTTAAATGACTTACAAAGATTGATAAATCAATATATCAATCTCTCTCGCTCTTCATGTATGTATATATATATATATATATATATATATATATATATATATATATATATATATATATATATATATCAATCATCCGAATGTGCTCCTTAAAATCAGTATTTCAGTCAGCAAAAACCAGAATACTAAACTAAGTTGAGCCGAGAACATTTCAGCATCTTTCTTGAGTATATATATATATATATATATATATATATATATATATATATATATATATATATACAATATAATAAAAATGGGCGTCTATTTCAAATAAGAAGTGTCTAATATATATATATATATATATATATATATATATATTAGACACTTCTTATTTGAAATAGACGCCCATTTTTATTATATTGTATCTGTTAAATAATGTGTTTATAAGTTTTGAAGTAATACATACATATATATATATATATATATATCCTCGCCTTAGGTCAGAGATTCCTACGGCTCGACGTAATCTGATTTTCAACATTAGTCGGAACTCACCTACATAAGCACCTACAAATTTGTCTTACGCTTAGGAGCCATAATGAAGGCCAAAAGTTCCCCCCAAAACGACACAAAGGATCGATAGCAGAATCCAATATGGCGTATAGCCGTTCAAGAAACAACGCCGTCTTATATAGCCCCGCGTAATGGCGTATTATATTATGGGAGATGGCGCCGTAAACATGAAAACGTACATCGGGTCCGAGGTAAACCGAGGGCCTTCTGTAGACAGTTTTAATTGTTCCGAGTTTTTGTAAATAAATAGTTTTTTCTTCATAGATCTCTCAATCGTTCATGACTATGTTCTTATGTAATGATAAGTAAATTAACAAAGATACATTTCTGTGGATCCCAGAATGCTGCTGCTTTTGTTGGCTTTTTTTTTTACTTCAAATTCTGCTTCTAATGTACAGGTCACTTGAATCTATTATTTCGTCTTGAGTGCCATACTACCTTTTTTTATCTTCTTTTTCTTTTTGTCCCGCTACTCAATCACTAGGGGAAATGCGGTGGGTTACTTCCAAGCGATAATTCACAGACAGATATTTAGGGCTGACGCAAGGATAGGCAACGAATCGTAGCGAGATCTACTTAAACATACCTTCCTCCCTTGGCACCTGACTGCTTGTTACCATTGGTACCATCTTATTCTTCATCGACAATACTATTATCAGCCACACAGTTTCGTTGATTCTACGCTCTACTACCAGTCTCCTCAATTGTTGATATGGCACTGACATATGACGTAAGTAATAATAAGTCGATATGAAAAACGATGTAGGTTCTGTCGACAAAATAATATATTCCAAACGGACCTCAAGAATTTTTATCTGAAAATTGGAAAAGCAGTTATAGATGTTAAAAAGCTACCATCTATTGAAGTGCAAATATTTTAGGAGAATATCTGGATCAACCCAAATAATATAATCCCAGTGCAGTGTGAATCAAACGAGAACAAGATAAACAATGATAAACCTGTGCAAGAATAGAAAAATATAGCCAAGAATAATGTTAGGCAAGCTCTAACAAAATCCCGAAAATGGAAATCTTCAGGAAATGATAAGGTAACCAACTTTTGACTCATCTGTCATCAATCCATAAAACTCTTGCGCAAACTTTATCAATGCTAATTAAGAACGCCAATGAAATTTCAATTGGAGTTATTACATATCCCCTACCAAAATCGGGTGGAACAGATTATCCAAAAATTATAGGTCAATAACACGCCTATCGTGACGAACCGTACTTGCTCTTTTCTCGATAAAAACAACATTCTTCAGGAAAATTCAGGAAAAAGGTAGAAATCTTAGCACAACTTGAATAGATTACCGTAAAGCCTTTGATAGTTTACCGCACTCTTGGTTCCTGAAGGCTTTGGAAATGTACAAAGTCTCCTTGATGATAGTAAATTTCCTTAAATATAGCATGGAAATTGTGAGAAACCACATCACACCAAAGGTACTGCTAATTCCAGTTGTTTGTATATCCGACGAGAAATCTTTCAAGGAGACTCCCAGTCACCCCTTTTGTTCTGCCTGGCCTTAATTCCCCTTTTACATGAACTAAACAGTAAGAACTATGGATACAAACTGAAAGAGAATGTGTTTCGTCGCCTACTACATGGATGATATCAAACTCTTTGTTAATGTAAAATGTTTCAGTGATGACATCGGTATGGAATTCGGATTAGATAAATGTGCATTCAAGAAAGAGAGAATTACAGTAGCACACTCAATAGTTCTAGATATTATCACAAAGATTAAGGAACTTGAAAAAGAAGCTTATAAATACTTAGGTGTCAGCGAAGGAAATGGAATGCAGAATAACCAAATGAAGGAGAAATTTAAAGAATACTACAGGTGTTAAATACGAAGTTGTATTCACAAAACAGAATATCAGCCGTTAACAGTTTGGCTATCCATGTGGTGCAATACAGTTTTAACATCTTTAACTGGACCACAGCTAACATCAAGCGAATTGATATCAAAACGAGAAAGCTTCTGACTTGCCAGCGCATTCATAATCCTAAGGCTGATCTGCTTTTCATTCTATATTTTCACTTGAGCCTGATTTTTCGTGTTGAAACATTTGAATTTCTTGAAATCTCACCCAGTATCGATAATTCAGATCTGATTTCCTTCAAGTGGGCTCTTTTTTCTGTTGTTTAATGTTTTATTTGTCTTGACATTAAGACCGTAATCTTAATGTCAATTAAGCGAATGGGCGTCAAAACGAGAAGGTTTCTCACTTGCCACCACATGCATGATTCTAGGGCTGATGTTGATTGCCTGTGTGTGTCCAGATTCGGAGGAGGCATTGGATTAGTTCAACAAGAACTGTTTTACAAAATCATAACAATCGGTCTTCAAAGATACCTAGAAACTACAGAAGACGATGATGATCTGTGTCAAAGAACATGAAAGAAATAAGAAACTTTATTCAGTAATAAAGGAAGCCAGCACATTCAAAAAGGAAGAACAAATAAACTATAATACACCTAATGCAGCGACAAAGAAGCTAAAAAAAAGAAAGCAAAAGTAAATGCCAAATGCAGAAACGCTGGCAAGATAAGCCTCTTTATTGTAAATACTCTCCTCGTACCAAACAAGATTATGTTAACAAGCCCCTTATCCGTCAGTGGTTACGTAGTGCCGAAAGTTTTATTTCTTAATGCTTGTCAACTAGAAATTGCCAAGCACATACTGAAAAATCGTGATAACCTGAAATGCAGATTCTGTGATATCCAGAAACAATTGACCATTATTTACATTATTCGGACTATTGTCCTCATCGTTGTCGCCATATTTATTACAGCGTTTCGGCCGTTGTACGCTCCGGCCTTCTTCAGGTAGTTGGAATGGAACCCTTTATTTCGCTCACTGGAGTAGACTGTACCAGTTCCACGTGCCATGTTTAATGGATGTCAGTTATCAGTTATCTCCTGTTAATTTCCCTCCACTGCTTTAACCGGGTATTGAAATCACACTCTTTGGGTCCTGTCACTGGATCTAACACACAGAACAATCATCGTGATCAAAGACCACAAGAACAGAATGTGCTTATTTATTGACATGGCAGTCCTGCAGATTGGAATGTATCTTTGAAGATCGTAAAAAAAAAACTATCAAAATACAAGGATCTTGAAGTTGAGATCTCAAAAATGTGGCATACGTGGACATCAATAATTCCAGTTGTAGCTGGAGCCCTCGGATCAATTGAAAAAGGTTCTGATTGAGTCGTGAAGTGAATTCGTGAAGAAATTGTACTCACAAGTACAACTCACACATTACGAAGATCTTTATCTATGTAAAATGAGTGTAATCTTAGTTTGTTTTTTTGTTTTTTAAAATGACCAGTAGAAAATGCGATGAAGCCATTTCTGTCCTTAGGTCTTTGGTTGGAACCCGAAAGGAAATGTGTATACAACAGAAATCAATGAAAATAATATTAATTATTATTATTGTTGTTGTTGTTATTATTATTATTATTATTATTATTATTATTATTATTATTAAATTGTTCACCGAAATTAAGTATGTCCTTTGTGGGGAGCAGTTGATATGGGAGATCCGTCTGTGTTACAAAGAAAGATTTTGTGTCCTTTATTGTCTAAGACAGAATTTGTTTCGCCCATCATTACACTGTGTGGTCAAAATTCAATCCCTTGAACTCAGCGGATTAGCTTCCTCGTCCATTAATACCTGTTCTATTTTATTTCTGTTGCTTTCCCTTATAAAATAACCCGCATTATGACAATTGTATGTTTCTACTGAAACACATAAAGGTTAAATTCAAATCGTTAAATACATTGAAAAGACGAAGAAACAAAAATGAAAAGCAAAACAATATATAAGATGAAAAGGAAGCAAATAGTAAAACGAGAGAAATTTGGTTTTGTCGAAATGATAATGATACTGAAGAGGAAAAGCGGAAGAATGGAAAATAAAAAAGAAGGAATCAGAACAAAGTTCGACAAATATAATTAAGTACTTGAATTCAGACTTTAAGGAAGATCTAAATATAAGAAATGAAGGAGTAGACGTTGGTGGTGGTAGTGGCGAAAGAGAAGGAAGGTAGGGCAACGTAGGATGAAGGCGCAGAAGGTGGAAGAGACAATGAAGATGGATAAGAAAACAAAAGCAATAGAAGAAAAGGGGAATTAGAAAAAATTGGGATTAACACGAGAAGAAAAAGTAATGATAGAATATTTGCAAGAAGAAAAAGAAGAATTCTAAGAAGAAAGGAAGTAATATTAGATGGCGTGAGAATGCGTAAAAAAAGCCAAATAGAAGAATGTGTTCTGTGGTGAACATTTATGAACGGCGAATATTACTGGAGCAAAGATGAAACCGACGTGTCTACTTTCGGACTCGGGTGAGAACAATAGAAGCAGAAAAGTACTTTGTTTTTGGCACATTTTCTTTTTTGCCTGCCGATTTTTGTTTCGGAATTTTGTCACTGGTGCGGAACAAGAAAGGCTGTCTGACAATAAAAGACAACAAAAAATAAAATAAGCTTTAATGAAAAAAAAAACGGCAAATTTAGCTTGTAGATATTTATTTAACATCCTAAGAATTGCAAAAGTGGGTTCGCGTACTTACCGATTTATAGCATGTTAGTATCAAGGACTTTACAAGTATATAAATGGGTAAATGAATGCCTTTAATGAAAGTCTTACAATTTTGAGCTTCTATTTCCTAAAAATATGGCTTTCTTTCAAATGCAACATTGGGAAGTAAATCCTTATGCATCAGATTTCGATTTTAATTTTTTTTCTTTATATCAGCCATATTTATTTTATCGTCTATCAGAAAAGTAGTAAGATTTCTTTGTGCTATAATTTTAGTTTACTTGTGAAGCCGTCAGAGACATCACGTTGCAAGATAATGCACCGAGTGCCGACGTCAAGTTCAGCGCCAAAAGATGTTACTTCACATTACCTTTCCAAAACTCGTATCTTGCCTTCGGATGTGTGCTTAATATAAAGGGATATTGACGTGGGAATTGGAACCGTGTTTAGACTGTTTCGTTCACCTTCACACAAATGTCTTTGAGTAAAATATGAATCCATCTAGTCTCCACAAGCTATGGTTGAATATAAGGGCAAACTGGAATTTCTAGCCTTGGATGGCAATCAGTCTCAGAGAAGAAAAACTATGAATTCCAATCCGAGGAGAAAGCAACAAAAAACCACTTCACTATCTTTCCTGATAATTTATGACAATTCACAAATAATGAAGAAACTGAAAAAAGGACAACGTACAATGTGTGACAATATTTGCAGAAACGATAAAGGAGAGTAATCTTCGATGACATTTGAATGTAATATTTCTGGTTAGTAGAAGGTAAACATGATATATTTGAGAAGGATATTAGAATAATCCATAATTTATACTGTGAGCAAATCGCCTGTATACGTATAGAAAATGAATTCAGAAAATGCACAAAAATATTAGCTTCCAAATGCCAAGCAAAGTATTAAGCAACAAGTAAATTTCATTAGAAACAAAAACAAGAATACTGAACTGTTATGTAATATCGTTCCTCCTATATGGCATTGAATGCTGGACAATCTCATCACAGTTGAAAAAGAGATTTGAGGCAACTGAAATGTAGTTCTACAGAAGGATTCCGAGAACACCATAAACTAAACATGACCGATGACGAAGTTTTAGAGAAAATGGAAACAAAAAGTGAAACATAATTAACATCAGAAAGAAACAGTCAAAATTTCTAGGGTACAGAATTTGACACTAACAGGACATATTAAAGGCAAGAGGAGCAGAGGAAGGCAGGGCATAACCCCTACCTGACGAGTTTGTGTGGGGATGGTTGTCAGAACAACGTTTAGGAGGCATGACAAAAAAAGAGCTACAAATAATAGGAAATTGTGGGGAGCCATGATCGTCCACTTGCGGATGATACACAGCGTATAAAAGAAGAAGAATCAATTGGGTGTAATTAACTAATTTGTCTTTTTAAATAAAAGTTTGAAGTTAATTATGATTTAATCCAAACTTGAATTATCCTTTTTTCTAAGCTGTTTTTTTTTAACTCATACAGAGAATCTTATTCTAACTTAAGTCAATTTATTAACTTTTATCAAGTTTTTTTACTGACACAATTTTTGCTTCAAACTACAAATAAACCTGATATTTAAATGATTATTTTAATCCTATCTTTTAAACACTTTTATAGGCTCAACTGAAACTGTCGGATTCCAGATGTAAAACCAACTGCTGTCTTTATTGTTAAAACAATCTTCACTTTTAATAATTCTATGCAAAAATTTAAATATGTTGATTAAATATGTTTGAAATCTCTGTAAATATTTCACAAAAATTATTATGGATTTTATTTATTCTTTAATATGCAACATATTCTGCCAGTTGAGTAATTATCGTCTCATGATTCCTGAGCTGATTTTAATATAAATTACGATCAATTTATTTATATTGAGATAAAGCCAGATATGGTGAGTGCCTAATATCACGTAGTGCTACTGTTATCTGTTTCTTCGGTATTAATACTTCAAATTTCCTCTCTAGAAATCGATGAGGTGGGTAGACATTATGCAAAGCATTGCAAATAATGTTAATGTTTTTTATAATGCCGCATCGGCTGCAGTCAAGCTTACCCACATCCTCACAACACGGTTAAATGTGGACTTCATAAACTTTTCAATGGTTGTATAGTATGTGCTTCACCAAGGCTACATACGGTTGTACATTCAGTTGTGTCCTTCTCCTAAACTGGCTGCCAACCACAGTTCGACAAATCAGTCTGATCTGCTATTTAACTCATAGTTAGTGGAGATGGCTTCATACATTTCTGAAGAATATTTATGCGAAAATGAACAGAATTCGAACACGGAGCCGCTAACCATTATTGCACTGCCTCTACATTTACAAGGCAGCGTTGCGTAAATTATCGCACAAATAAGAAAACGTTTCTTAAAAGTTTGCATGTCCATGTGTCTGTGTGTGAGAGAGGAAATTTGAAGTATTAATAATACCAAATAAACAGATAACGTTTAGTACACGTCCGCGTGGCACTGTGTGATATTAGGCAAACTCATCATATCTGGCTTTATTTCGATCTCCATTGCAATGCAATGAGTGCTGCAATATTTACACCTAATTAATTAGGAAGATAACTTTTAAGCATTTAAAATCTACTTTAAATAGAATGCATAATAAAGCTGAGTGAACCAATCCGAGTTGTCTGTATCTTATCAATTGGCTCTTCCGATAATTGAGCATTTCACGCTTACTGTGTGTTCCTCTTATTTGAAGTCAATCAATACATGGAATCTGTAAGACAAGTACGCTATGACTAGTCTCATTTCGAATTACCTCCATGCCATAATACCAAGCCCACCATGAGAGACAGCCACACAAACGTCTAATATCAACACACAATAGTGAAAATCGCACAGACATTTAAAAAGAAAGACAATACTAAAAAAACACAATTTGCTTCTTTTTTTTCTGTCTGTCTTCTGATTTCGCCCGCTGACCCCCACCACTTTTGCATCAACTTACCAACAACTCCCCCTCCGTACGCCATGTACACACTGCCAAAACGACAGTTTTGGGAAAATACAAATAAACATACGATAAAAAAATGAGAATTACAAAATTTTAAAGTTGAGCTTTCATAGAGTGCGCATGCGTTAATCGTAAGATGGAACAATTTTCCCATGCCCCACCAAATTGCTACAGGAGCAAAAGACTTCTTTTTTCCCCTGCTGTTGCATTTATAGTTGTTTCAGAGATGGTGTTGAAAGCAAGTCGATGACACCATGTTAATTTATGTGGATTCAAAATACACTGTCAGAATGAGTTTAGTAATGTGCGTATATATTTGGGTGCTCAGCAGCCTTACAGTACGCTTATAAGAGGATCTAATTGCATTGGTACATGCATATGTAGAGAAACATTTAAGTATGTTATGACGGAAATAAAAAAAGAAAACTTATATATGTATATGTCCCATTTCTTTCAATGCTGCTAATCACTCTCTTGATATTTCGTAAGCTTAGATTAGAACGACACAAGGTGGTAATCACTTTCTTGAATACGCGTAAGTGTATATGAGTTGAGTGGATGGAATAGTACTAGCATAGTACTTCCTTCTAATTAAATGAAAAAATATGGTTATATATATATATATATATATATATATATATATATATATATATATATATATATATATATATACGTATGTCTGTTAACATACGTATTTAGAAAAATGAGTATTTTTATGTGTTATCTTTCATTTTGAACACTGGTTTCTTGGTATGAGTTTGTATATATGAATGTTCGTACTTTTCTGTAACTGTCCTTTCCTGCATGTGTGCCTAGGAGAAACAATGGCCGTACACACGCATTTATCTGGTTATATAACAGTTTTAAGCTCGATGTATTTAGCTGTATTAAGCTTCGTTATAAATCTATAATCATTAGATATATGAATAAGTATAAACTTTTCAAATTATTATTATAAAATTTCGTGTAAAAAGTATACTTGATATATATGACAGGACACAGAAGAGTTTTCAAAATTAACTTTGATGTTTAGTCATTTCTTCAAATATTGGAAAGTCGATCAGGCCTTGAAATTTTCAGTTCAATAGCTAGCTAGCTAGCTAGCTAGATAGATAGATAGATAGCTAGATAGATAGATAGATAGATAGATATTAATTCTTTCTTATGTAGATGTATTTATATCTGTAATCGTTGCTGATGCCATAAGTGTCTTTTCACATCATGGTTGACAACATCTATATGATTAATTTCACTTCTTTTGTTATTTCAGCTAAAAATATTTTGATCAAAAATAAAATTGAAACACTTGAAATATGTATTTCAAACTTAAACCTACGCGTGAATTACAGAAAATGATTATATACCCAGATCAAAACTCACCAAGAATAAAGGTAGGTCAACTAATTGGATACCATAATAATACGTCATATATCAAACTTAGTTGTTAAGAGATGCATGTATTCTCGTGTGATTGTAGAGTGGATGAATACAATTCAGCAATAGATAAAACCACACCCTCCTAACCCTACTGACACAATAAACAAGAGTTTTTGCGTAGTCTAACTGACCAAGTTAAGCGTCGTCCCATCATGTCATAGATATATTTAAGGGAAGAAACGTCTGACGATCGTATTGGTCAAGAAAGTTGTCGAATATCTTGCAAATCCTGTGGGGCACAAGGGCATCCAATATGTAGCTGGTTCTTATCATCCTGGAAGTGCACAACACCTTGTAGCTGAAGGAAGAATAAACGGGCAGGTTGTGCAATGTTCTTGACGTATATGACATTGTTCAGTATTTCCTACATAAGTACAAAAGGCGATTTAGTGTGGTAACTTATGGTATCTCACACGATAATGTCAGGTTTTGAGCACGTGGTGTGCCGTGTGGAAATACACACTGGAAAATACCGCTCCTTAGACGTCGCACCTGAAAACGGCAATAATTTCTGTGAAGACAGAGCCTACTAGCATTATTGCATACTGCAGAGTGCCGTTTGATCCCTCGGCTCATCTTCTCGTCACACCCATGTACATGGTGTTGTGTTGTAAGTGGAAATCTGACTAGAAATACATATGATCGCAGTCCTGATGCATATAAACAATTCCCAACGTTCCGTGTTGACATTACCGGACCACATATGGTTTTATGCGTTTGTGGATGCCGTGTATCCCGCCCTTACAATGCGTCGATCTTGGCGAGCGTCTGTCTTACGTGGCGGTCCAGAACTTGATGTACGGGTATAGGGATGACCATATAGCCCAACAATTTCGCACGACTTAAACGGATCTAATTAAACAAAAGCCTTTTGTGTGCATCTCAGTGGAATGGCACCTGTTTGCACTGAACTATTTAATTATAATGAGTCTTATCGCAGTATTGTGTCACCATGTAAAGCTTAGATACAGAAAATTCACTGATATGTGTATTACTACATCACAGGATGGGTGAAGACTGACAATTTTACCAGAATATATATTACTTCCAATCATGCGTACCCGGGTCAGAATTGGTATCATTTTTTTTATTTGCCATCAGTGTATATTTACACATGTGTGCATGTCTTCAAGAACATCTCTGATCATACAAGATTATTGAAAAGTATATTTGGATTTGTGCGTGTGTGTCTGTGCATGTGCCTGTGCGCGTATACCAGAATACTTATACATATATGCAGGTGTGCATAATTATATACACAATATAAAAAGATAATGGTCAGAGTTGAATTAAACCAGGAAACAGTGTATTAAAGAAGTGCTCAATACACATATAAAAAGATAAAAATTTAACATGTAGAGCTTTTAAGTATAGAAAATTAAGAAATCAGCTGATTCCGCTACCTTGGTTGCAACCATTCGGCATCTTCTGGCGATTTTGGTCAATTGATTTCCTAACGCTTTCTTTTTTAAATAAAAATTCATGAACACTATATTTAAAAAAAAATAAATCTTACAACAAACCGTACAACAATCATAACAACATTTGCAGCCTTTGTCAACAAGAGAAATTAGCTATAATAAAATTTCCAGACCAAAATAAAACTTTTAACCCAGAGATCGGAAATTATGACCCGTTATATAAATTCTAAAAAGTTCCTTTTGAGTTCATTTGAAGTGGGATAAAAAGAATGTATGTATATTTCATTTAATTCTCCACCAATACATTTCCAATACACTTGATTTCTCCTCCTCCTCCTCACCTTCTACCACGCCATTCATTTATTTATTTATTTATTTTTATTTTTTTAAAATAAAGCGTTAGAAAATCAATTAACCAAAATCACCTGAAGATGCCGAAAGGTTGAAACCAAGGTAACGGAATCGGCTGAGTTCCTAATTTTCTCTCTCTCTCTCTCTCTCGCTCTCTCTCTCTCTCTCTCTCTCTCTCTCTCTCTGTACACACACACACACACACACACACATATATATATATATATATATATATATATATATATATATTAGCATACATACAAAAATGTTGGCATCTATATATATATATATATATATATATATATATATATATTATATACGCCTATCCATATAGACATGCAAGAATACCCAAGATCCTATACACATCAAAAGTACCCTTGAATGCAGACGATTTTATGCAGACCAAGACATTTGTATATTAATATATACGTACATATTTCCCTCTCAGTATTTGCGAGTGAGATAATTGTAAATATATGTACATGCATTTGTATGTGAATATCTGGATATTCGTATCTTCTAAAATGTATATGTGTATTATTCAATATTCAAAACGTAGCTATTTATCTAGATATATATGAAAAGACCGAGATAGATAGATAGATAGATAGATAGATAGATAGATAGATAGATAGATAGATAGAAGTACACGTGTGTCTTCACGCGTTTTATGGTATTTCGTATCTCTCCAGTCGCCCATTCTCAACTGATCTTCATGTCAAATACTTTTGTAGTTCCAGCTGTTCATGCCTGAAAAGTGGTTAAACAAATAAGGTAAATCCAAGCAACAATGAAGAAATGGCAATTAAAATTTCCTCGCAGACCTCAACATTTCAGGAAATCAACCAAGCACGATGCAAAATGTTCGCTCCTTTACTCCTCAGCAATTCAAACTAATCCGACTTCTTAGGAGTAACCGACTCAGCCGATCGGAAGATGTCGGTTCTCGTAGGGTCACAAAAGTCAACACAAAAGCGACGTAGAAACAGAGATTTTGCAAGAATTAGATTGTAATTTACGCAAGTCTTTGCAGAGTCATATTTTATAAAAGAAGTTGTGCATAGAGTATTTCACTTAAGACAACAATTGATATCGGTAAGTATTTTATGAAGGATTTATGACTTGAAATATGCTTTTTTTCCTTTAATTAGAACGAAATACTAAAACATTAGAATACATACATACACCCATATATAATCTGATTACTCACTCACTACTACAGTTTCGCTCATTTGGCTCATCAGGCAGCAAGTTTAGAAACAATTTTACTTTATAAAGTAATCAACTTATTTCATGTATCATCATTTAAGATGGTCAAACCATTAACCTGGCGCCAGATGTTTTAACAAATATTTTCTCTTATGCTTACAATTCCCAGCCGTAATTCATTCAATTTTCCATCTCTTTTGTTTATATTTTGTCGCTATTGTTTTGTTTTTAAATATCCTACATTATGATGATAATAATTTTATCCGAAAAAGAAATAAGTTGGATGATCCTGAACGCAAATTTACAGTGGAATATTCTGAATTTAGTGCACTTTCTATACATTTTCCCCTAAAGGATTACTTTCTCTCTTTTTTTAAGCATTTCATCCAAAACAAGGCAATAAAGCAACTAAGACGAAAGTGGTTACTGGGTGTGAGACAATATGAGGCAAACATGCTGAAGGAGAGAGAACAATAAGAGAACAGGAATTAAGAAAACAGAAGATAAAGACTGGCATTGCATTTAAAGTTTTGAAGATCAACGTTAACTGGGGGGGGGGCAAGTAGCTGGAAGCGAGTTCTACAAGCGAGAGGTGAGATAGAAGAGATATATAACTTTCGGTGGCATCTAGCAATTTAAGTTGTAAAAAGATGAGACCTTGCCGCCAATCTAGAACTGCACTTAGATTCATAGAGATACCATATAGGAAAGTTCATCAAAACAATTACCATGAAAGTATTTATAGAAAAGGTATAGGGAAGCTACGTTATAGTGTTGGGAAAGGGACTGAAAAGGAGATGCCAGATCAGGACTAATAATATTGCAGATTATTCTTTGGATTATATTAAGAATCTCTAAATATATAGCAGAAGCACCAGATTAGATGTGGCAGCAATATTTAATGCATGCGTAAGATAGATTCTGACAAAAAAAATTGACACAGTGAGCCAACTGTCCTAGCAGCAGATTAATTACTCTTTTAATTAGAACTGTTCAAACTATAATTACTATACAAAATAAACAACACACAGTGAATAAAAGCATATCCTTCGCCACAGGAGATGCTATCTTGCACTGACCAGAAATATTTAATGTGAGTATAAGAAATAAAACTCATAATATTCGATGCATTTGGGGGGGGGGGGTAGCCTCGCATGAATATGACGTCACTATGGACCGTTTCGTGTTGTCACTATGAACTGTTTCAAACTTTCACCTCTCTATAAAATACAAGTATAGGGCCAACAGAATCTTGCCACTGAAAACACATTGACTTTCGGAAAGTTTATCCAGAATTTCAATCCGGATATACGAGGATTGGACTGAAAAGTTTATAAACTGATTATGAAGGAATGATGCGAGAGCCGTGAAATCTTGCATGCATGAATTTCAACTCTTATTATTATTAACTACATTGTTTCTTTCCAGGAAAACCGACATCTGACGGTTCAAAAAAGACTTAAAATATAACTACTAGCGGCTTCGCTTGAAAAGGGAGAGAATTTAGTATCGTGTTTTTAACAAGTACCTACAGAAAAAGGATTGAGTCCCCAAGGATATTCGTGCTGACATGGTTGCTACATTAGGGGATGACACACTACTTTTATCAACAGCGCAAAAGTGGCCAGCTGAAAGTCGGATGTGAGAGACAGAGAGAGTCCTGAAGATGGCCTAAAGTTTGGACGTCCTGGAACTGCCACCATCGAGGAAAATATTAATCGTGTTCACCCCGTGGTGTTGGATCACTGCCGCTTGATTATAAATTAAATTCCCGTGAGAGAGTTGAGAATATTCCGCACAATGAACTTGGAATGATGAAGTTTTCTATTGAGTGGGTGCCACGTCTTCTGACAATTTTTATCAAAAACACACCAGTTTGATCACATCATGTGAGAATCTGACATCAAGCGAGGTCCAACTTTTATTGAAAGTGTCCTAGCCCAGGATATGTGTTGGCTTTGAGCCAGACACAAAAAGTCAATCCATGCAGTGGAAACACCTCTTCTCATCTGCTCCAAAGAATGCTACGGTCGTTTCATCTGCAGGGAAGGTGATGGCCTCAGTCTTTTGGGATACAAAAGACATTGTGTTTATTGACTAGCTTCAAAAGGGTCACACCATCAACTTGCTGAGGTGATTACGAAAGCTATCAAAACCAACCCAACTGAAGAAAGTGGTTTTGTTTCATCAGGACAATTCTCCAGCACAAACGTCCTTTTCAATGGCTGCCGAGCGTGACTGTGGCTTTGAACTGGTCGATCACCCTCCCCTATTCTACTGATTTTGGCCTCATTTGGCTATAATCTATAAACCAACAAAAAATCTGGGAACCAGTATCGTAGTAATGATGGTGATATATCTACTGTTGGTGACTTTTTTACCAACAGGATGAAAGCTTCTTCATCAATGTGATCTAAGCACTGCAACACCAATGGAAGACATGTTTGGACTGCAAGGAGGGGGTACTATGTTGAAAAATAAACTTCATTTGGTCACATTCCATGAGAGTATCTTGGTCAGCCTATGAACTTTTCAACCAAGCATGTATTGCTTACTTCCCAAATACACAATTATAAAAATTATTAAATCGACCAAGAAAGTTTGATTAATTTTTAAATTATATATGTGTTTCAATTTGTGTATAAGTTGTCGCATGCCTACTGGGTGCTCCCGATAATTGAGAACAAATTATAATATGAAGAAAAAAAATATTCAATAGAAAAATCAGAATATTTTCAGAAATTTTTTTTTTTTACATATTTTCAACTCAGTAAGACAAAAAGATTACCCAGTGCAACCATCCTCAACGACGAGCAAAAAAACCTTAGAAGCAACTGCATACCCGAATCGCGACCTTCGATGGGTCATTAGTATTAGGGAACCGCTGTTTAGTCTCATCTCTTTGCATGACGCCTGAACTGTCGTCTATGGGATTCAAATTAGGAGAGCTAGGCGACTACGTTTTAGAAGTTATTGAAAATTATCGACCAGCTACTACTGAGTCACGTGGGATTGCATGAACACTAACGACCGTTCGTGTTGGTGATACAATGCACAAACATTATGTCAACCACAATAACGTAGGTGGTGACATTGACACTGAAGCCCCGCAGTGGTACGGCATGACATGACCAACGTTGCTCACGACTCCCAGATCCATCGCAAATGATGGTAATTTTGTTTGCAACATTATGGGTATCTGCGTGGGAACCCATGCAGAGACACCTGTCGTTCCAGTGAGTGCTGTATAGTATTTTGGCATTATCTACTAATATTTGTCTCATAATAATAGTTATATTATGGTTATTTGTTATATCATTATCTACATGTGAACTGATTGCGCTGTTTCAGTAAGTGATAATATTATGTACGTGAGAGTGTAGTGTACGCGTAGCCAATTTAAGAATTTCATTTTTTTTTAGTATAGATATTAGAGATGCAATGTACCAAACGTCATGAGAATTCAAACATAGCGGAGACATTCAAATCCCTGGTAATTATTAGGTTTTATGTTTTGTTTTTTAGTTTTTGATGGTAAATGATAAATATAAGGTATTTCTTCCAGTCATTAAATGATGTGTATTACGTCTTTTCATCTGGTTTATAATTCAAGTGCTTCTGGTTACGATAATGTTTTTATTTGTTTTATTTCAGGACGGTCGCTTGTGTTATCTTTTCGGAAATAATTTCATACTAATTTTGAAAATCATAAAAATGATTGTTGATAAGTATTTGCTTCAGATTGTTGAATTATTTGTTTTATGTGTGTGTGAAGAAAAAATTATTTTTGCTCATTTAATCATGCTTTACATATCAAATATTTTATATATGTGATGGCATTCATTTTTTTAATTAAGAAGACAAAAGTTTTTGACTGTAGATTTTATAAAGCGGAACGACTAATACATTGAGTGTATAGCATTGTAAAAAAATCCCTTTTGAGGTCATAGAAACATTTATTCTTATATGTTTCATTTAGGTATTTCTTGGGACTTTTTCCCAATAGAACAGTTTGCAGAAAAATTCTCCCAAAATCCGACCGAATGATCAAATTTAAGATTTTGGGGGTTGAGACGAGAACTTTTCAGCAAATACTAGTGTATATATATATATATATATATATATATATATATATATATATATATATATATATATATATATATATATATATATATATATATGCTGATATTTAAATACATATATGTGCAACTATATTACTACACACCTCTCTCTCCCTCTCTCTCACACACACTAATATATATATATATATATATATATATATATATATATTAACTACTTTTATGCATGAAAAAAATTGTGTGTTGATTGATAAACCACATAAGCCTCTCCTTGAGCAGACAGTTTCCTGTTTTGCCTTCTCCCATCAAAGAACGCATGGAAAACCTATCAACTCGTACATGTGTATCAATTATTTCGTCGACACGTAATTTTTTTTTTTATGCACGCGTCTATTCGCTTATTATCTAATCTCTGATACATCCTGAATATAATGTGTATGATTATGGTCATAAATATATACTGACTCCGGTCGGATTTGCTGTCAGCGGGCGAATATGTAATCGGAAAATTCTATTTATCAATTGCATCTATATAATTGCCTATGGCTTCCACACAGTATAATCACAATAAACACTTACCGATTTTATCTCTACTTAAGTTATGGATATTCGCTTTAAAGAATCTTGTTGAATAAAATCAAGTTTTTCCGAGAGTAACAGCCTTACTAGAAATGCTTTGCAGAAGATAACACTCTAAAAACACTCGCAAAAATGATTTTATAAAAAGAAGAACGAAAATGCTTAAATACAATTAAGATTTAATTAACGTCGTCT
Source organism: Acanthosepion esculentum (assembly GCA_964036315.1). NCBI lineage: Eukaryota > Metazoa > Mollusca > Cephalopoda > Sepiida > Sepiidae > Acanthosepion > Acanthosepion esculentum. The sequence continues at coordinate 47,767,692 of OZ038492.1, read as the reverse complement.
AAAATGCATTTCTTTAATATTTAGAAAGTGAGAAGTTAAATTTTCATGTTTGGTCAAGTAGTTTTTTTTAAATCTACCAAATCCTAGCAAAGAGTTTCTGCTTATAGTCATAATATTTATGCGAATTACAAGCAGTTTTATTTTACTGTAAAATAATGAAACTTTTCTTATTTGAACACTTGGAACTTACAAAATAATTTTTAATATTGCCTTTTTAATTCGACCTTTCAAAAAAAGACCTTTCGCCATATTTTATCTTATAAAAACCAGAAAGACCAACTGAGACAATATATAACAATAAAATTAAGAACTAAAAATATATCTATATTTTAAATGCAGTGTTTGAAAACCAGATGTTTATAATGCTGGGAGAATGCACCACGGTACTAACAGAGGATTAATATACAGAAACTGATATTTTTCGTACTATAGAAAATTGGAACTGTTTTCAATGCCGATTTATAGAAGATAAAAATCAATAGAATAATATATTAAGAGCAAATACTTTAATATATTATTATACAAAGCAGTTTTGAAAAATGCTAACTGCTTACTGATGACACGATGGTCTTATTCCCAGTAACCAGCCGATAACAAACTGTCAATATTTTAACCATTATCTATTTTAAATTTTTACATTAAACTATGTTTAAATATCCACTCGTAGAGTCCTTACTGGAAGCATTTAATTTTTAAATGTAAACTAAATGCATTGATTTACTTCTTCATTCCAGCACTTAATAATTATATGTACGCATTTATTAATTCATTTATACTCACCGTCCCATTTTGGGAGACGGTGAGTATTATTGACTTATAGATAAAATTTTCATAAACTTTTAAGTAACAATACGGGACTTTTTAGAAACCTATAATTAATACCTTTTTTTATTATTTTATAATTATCACCGGATTTTACGGTGGGAGTTAACGAGTTAAATACACAGAAGAAAATAAACACAAATGGAAACTAAATTCTTTCTTATCCACCTTACACTAATAACCACCATAATTTTTTAATCACTTTGTAAACAAAGAACAAGCATTTTAGAGCAGACAAAAACAGAAAACAAAATTATAGAGAATTAATTGTGAACACTATTTGTTACAAGGCGTAAACATATTAATCACGCGTTAACAGAAATTATATGAATAAAACACGCTTACTTCTGTAAACGCAGGTTTAGTAATAGTGTTGTACAACTTTTGAAAATTAGTCTTCAAAATTAGATTAACCATAGAACTCCAATATCAAGTGTTTAAATCTAAATCCATACACTCATGTTGTAATGTGTCCTCGAATATCAGTCTAAAATAAGAGTATAGCTCTTGTATTCTAACTACATTTTATTTTTATCAATATGTCTCTTTTTCATTATGTCTTATCTATACGCTTCTACAAACTGTTTTAAATGTGCACATTTTATGTCTCTATATTACTGGTTTTCATCTGACTGGTGATTTTAAAAAAGTATGGATGTCTTGCTTTCACAAAGGCTAAAAAATACATTCAATGTAAATTATAATGGCAGGCTCATAAAGGACACTAAAAGCTGAAATTCTTTTATTTCTACTTGTGTCAAGATATCGCTGCAATTATTTCGTCATATTTCTCTCTTTTGTTTAGCGATACATTCGGATTTTATATATTTGGTGTATGCAGAATTTTCCATCGAAAAACTATTTTTCAACTGGGTATTCAGAATCTATTTTAATAAAAGCGTTGCACTGCATATACCTCACAAACACACACACACACACACAAACACACACACACACACACACACATATATATATATATATATATATATATATATATAGGATTAAGGGAGTGCCAAAATTGTTCATTGTCCCAAGCGCTTTCGGCCACTTCTTTAACCATTTTGAATTTTAAAGAGACAAATATGAAAAGAAATTAACAACACTTAAAACAGCCCCTTAAAAATGGCTAAAAAAGTCACCGAAATTGCTTGGGACAACGGGTAATATGAATAATTATTGCACTAAATTACTCACACCCAACAAAATAAGTAAGAATTTTTAAAAACTAAATCAAAAATTCACCTTGTCTATCATATTCAACGAAACACACACACACACACACACACACACACACACACACACACACACATACATATATATATATATATATATATATATATATATATAGGTTTCTCCTGTGTATTCCTTCAGGCGATTATTAGACGTGATAAATTCCACCTTCAAGTTTTAGCTTATTATTATTTTATTTTATATTAATTAAGTCTTTTATTTTTTTACCAGTAGTTGTAACAAATTTAATGTTAAGCTTAGCTGAATTCTTCCCAATTTTAGTTGTGATAGTGTTGGTAGGTATATATGATCTGCTGGAATGCAGCTGCTCCAAAAGTCTCCCTCACATACACACAGGCATTATATCGCATGTGCCAGATGCGCGTTCTCCAATGTAATTTAGGGATAAATGCTTACCATAACTTGTCTTAGTCTCCTTACTTTACAGATGGAGCCCTCGGTTGATCTCCCATCTAAATTCCCAGCGCAATGGGTGCGATGTAACATTAGAATATTTTTAGTGCATCTAATAGACCTGTGACTACTGCAAGTCATTGCAAGTCATATATCTATGTGTGCTTATGCCTCTGTGTATCAACATCAACATATTATTGTATATAACTGCATGAATACAAATATTATATGCATCAAGCAAAAATTAAAAGAGGCGTGTCCCCTTTGCTCTGTTTCACATTTTATCTCTTTTTTATTATATTCGCAAAGATAATTTTGAAAAACATCCTTCCACTGTCATGTTCAATTATCCTAACGTAACTAAACTTTGCTCTGTACTGTTGCTTACGTAACTGCAAGTAATAGTGCATAAAAATTATTGTATTTGATTCTGATGTACAGTGGAATATACTGAGAGATTATCGCCGATCGCAAGTCTATATATCTATTGTCTGCATAAGAATTTCTCCCTCATGATCTCACCAAACAATTTCTACAAAATGTTAATAGGGAGCATTCTTTATCATGTCGATATTTAGTAATGAAGTATGTAGTATGACATGTCTTTTAATAGGAAGCATTATTAATAATGTCTATGTGTTAATAATGAAGTATTAGACATGCTGGTCCTTTAACTGACAATATTAATGATTATGTCGGTCTTTTACTAAGATATGTTATTCATAATGTCTTTCAAAGCTCGTACGAATGGCCTGGGTGCTTTAATAAATAACAATTTGGTCATGTTCATGAGCGCAAATGTATTTGTGTAAATGGGATTTAATATATATTTTATCCGATTTTGAAGGAAAGCCGCTGTCTGTTAAATGCATACAGGAAGGTTAATCAATATATTTTAAAAAAGAAAATGAGTCGGATTTTATTTATATCTTGATGTTTCTCTGATTTATCTTCGTCTTGTTATAAAAAATACAAACATTCTCGTTTTCTCGCACTTTTTTCAATTAAAGGAACCCAACTCCCTAATTTTCAATTATCTCACCTTCTTTATCCATCTTCTTCTTATATAATAAATGCGAAAATATCTGTCACAACTTTTCAATTAAAGGTGCACAACTCTCTAACTTTCAATTATCTCACTTTCTTTATCTATCTTATATAATAAATGCGAAAATTTATCTGTGTGTCACACTTTTTTTCAATTAAACGGACACAACTCTCTAACTTTCAATTTCTCACCTTCTTTATCTATCTTCTTCTATATAATAAATGCAAAATTGTTTGTGGGTCACACTTTTCAATTAAAGAGACACAACTCTCTGAAAAATTATTACATTTACAGCCATAAACAAAGAATCAGCCTGAAAGTAAACATGAGTGTTAGAATCACAGGTGACCTTGAAGCAGGAAGATTTGTTGCTTTGCTGTTGCAGCTTGGCAATGGAACCATCAAAATGGACCAACATTGAGATATTTCACTTCCAAATGTTTGTGGAGTTTCAGGCTCAAGTATCGAAGACTTAATTAACCATGCCTATCCAAACATTAAACACCATTTCATGGATTCAAACTGGCTTTGTGAGATGGCCATATTAGCTCCCAAATATCAAACTGTGGATAGCATCAACTGGAAACTTCTCGAAGAAATTCCAAAAGAAAGCATGAAGTACTTTTCCATTGACACTGCAGGCAGGGAATTATTCAATAGAGTTCCTGAACTCATTAGAACACCCTGGAATGTCATCATAAAGCTGGAACTCAAAGGAAATCTGTCAATTATGATATTGAGAAATCTAGATCCTCCAAAGCTTTGCAATGGAATAAGGTTAATTATCAAGAAGGTGCTTCCTCATCTGTTGGAAGCAGAGATCCTTACTGGTCCAGGAAAGGAGCAAAGAGTTTTAATTCCAAGAATCTCCTTAATTCCTCCAGATCTTCCTTTTGACTTCAGTGAGTGTGAGCTATGCAATGTCAATAATTAAGTCCCAAGGACAATCATGGAAACTAACTGGACTTCATCTGATGGAACCCTGCATTTCACACTATGTTGGTTGTTCAAAGGTTGGGAATATAAGTTTGTATTGAGCCCGAATGGAAAAACCAAAAATGTTGTTTATCATGCAGATTTGCAATAGGTTCCAAATAGACAAATTATATCATTGTTTTGATGAAAACTGCTAATTGTTTGAAAAATATAGTTCAAGTTTAATAAAATTTAATATGTACTCAATGCATGAAGTATCATTATTGATCCGAAGGCCCAATTAAGGGCCCTCTGCTTTTAATCTAGTATATATATATATATATATATATATATATATATATATATATATATATATATATATATATATATATATATCAATTTATGATGAATGCTTTACAAATTGATATATAATATATATATATATATATATATATATATATATATATATATATATCAATTTGTAAAGCATTCATCATAAATTGGATTTTATTTCACAGGTAGAAAATCTCTATTAGCGAGAGAAAATGTGATTCATGTTAAGCGGTTGATCGCTTGATTCTTAGTTTAACTGTATCGTTACAGAAATTAAATTTTAATTAATTACTACTCAGTGATTCCGTCATCAACTTGAACAGCATTCATTAAATAAAAATTCAGTTTTTATTTATTCATTCATCAAGGTTTATTTATCCAAATTGTCTCGGTATTAGTTTCGTAAGAAAAGGGATAAACTGAACTAGCCCAGTTGTATATTAATCATATGATATTCATAGAGCATCACACTTTCACCTGAGAAAATTATATTAATTTTTTTATTAAAACGGCATTTTCCAAATCAAAACTGCATTCACGATGCTTCCGATGGTATGCCAATGTAGTGGGGTGTATTTTTTTTTAATTTTAAGGTAGGTGTTGTACATTATTTACATTTTATTTAATGCAATTCTATTTTGCGAACACATACACACACACACGCATATATATATATATATATATATATATATATATATATATATATATATATATATATATATGTATGTATGTATGTATATATATATATATATGTGTGTGTGTGTGTGTGTGCGCGCGCGTACGTACATATGCGTATATAGAATGAGTGTGCATACGTACATATGTGTAATATTTTTGACAGACAGCACAGTTACTACATTGCTCCTAAGTAAAAGAGCTGGACAGTGACATTTTTATTCCTTGCAGACTTCACAGATAATATACAGATACTAATCAAATGCAAATAATACCGTCATTTTGTAAGAATGCTCTTCCGGCCTGTGTTCACTTTCGTATTTGTGAAAGGCAGAATACATCACATCTCTACCTAACTTGGTGCTAAATAGCAGGTTAAGCTGGGGATCTCTAGGCTTGGCTAGCAACAAGTTTAAGATAAGGACAATTCTAAATTCAAAAGAGTGGAGAAGTCATTGGGAAACAATTTCATTATCATTTCCAAGAATGCATAGAAAGTTTATTATATTTTTTAACAATGAATGTGTGTGTGTGTGTGTGTGTGTGTGTGTGTGTGTGTGTGTGTGTGTGTGTGTGTGTGTGTGTGTGTGTGTGTGTTTGATAATTGGGAAAGTTATGTGATCATGCGTCTTCAAAATGACTTCTGGATTTACTCTGTTCAACTTGCAGTTGTAAATTAGATATAAAAACTTCCTATGTCCCCAGCTCAGAGACAAAGAATGGCTTTTCGCTCGTTCATTTTTTTCTTCCTGGCCTTATTTCATTTCCACCCAATACACATAATATTTCAAGTGAACAGCATGAAAGTTTTTATTAAACGGGAAAGGAGTGTTTGGTATCGAGCATGTGCTTCCATTCGAAAAATTCATTCTTCTGTATAAGTTTTACCATTTCGCATACAACCGAATCATTCAAGTTTCCTCCCGCCGATTCTATGGTCGATTTTTGCCGCGTGATAATTGACATCAAAGACGCGAAACTCCCGATTTATTAATGCTATTTCACACTTGTCATCCCAATGGTCTCTCTGACATAAGTTGACAAATGTCAGCAATAAAGTGCATTTAGTGAAATTATGGCATATTGTAATGTTTAAGTTGTATTCATTTAGAATCATTTCAGTGAAATTATTAGATAATGACATTTTCTATGCACAGTTATATATCTGGGGAGTTCTTTCATCGTCAGTGACTAAATATTGACTGAAACATCTTTGTAGAAAACCCTAGCTAGGATTTTATGTTCTAAAGATGAATCGATAAAGATGCAACACAAGAATTGTTGCATTCGACAGTCTCATAAAAATCAAGCGAAAGCATTTTCAGAAAGCGATTCTATTTTAATGCTTAAGTATTTGTTTTCTACAATTATTATCGTCATTAGAAAATATGTTTAAAAAGACTTTTGTTAATTTAAAAAAGATTTTCATTAAAGCAATGAATGTGGACAAATTGTTGGTTCGACTTTAATAGATCTTAACGTTTTGACAGTTGTTGCCGTTATGCTTCATCGCTTATGCTAAAATCCTTATTCATTTAGAATTGTTTTATATTGCAATATTCTAAATAGAAGAGATCTTATGAAAACGTTTGTTGTACAGGGTGTTGATAAAGTGAAGACTGAGTTAAGCTATTTCTAAGGCTATATTACAGTCTATTGGAATTCCTATATGCAGATACCATTCCAATTTAAATGTCCTCATTCAGGTGCAAAATTATCACTCCTCATGCATTGAAGGAAGTAGACACATATTTGATATTTAATAAAGATTTACTGATTGACATTTCTTAACAAGAAAACCCAACAGAAATAATAATAAGTGGTGTTGTAGTTTGGTGACAGCGGTTTGAATAGGAAGAAGACTGGAACAAGTAGTGAAATTAATATGGGTGAGAGTGGAAGCGAGATAGAGGGAGGGGGAACAGGTAAAAATAAAAACGAAAAACAAAACATTGTATTGTTCTAATGCAAGGAAGGAAAAAAAGAGAAAATAATCGAAAAAGAGGAATAAAGTGCCAAGTTAAAAGTAAACAGAAAGAAAGCCAAGAGGTGACAGAGGTTGCAAAAAAAACGGTGCTATCTTTCGCGAAAGTGCAGTTAATGGAGATATGCTGATGTATATCGTAATAATAAGTAGAAGGACGCGGGTAAATTACAAGGATCGACTAATAATATTTTCAGTCCACGACCATTCCCAGATAATTATGAGAAAAGTGACATAGATACTGAAATGTCTTCAACAGATTGTTGGGTTACGAAACATGATGTAACCGCTCACTACAAACAAATACCTTCGTCTAAGATGACTCCCTCCAATCCTTCTGTGTCACTCTTTATCTCTTTCTCTCACTCTCTCTCTCTCTCTCTCTTTCTTTTTCCTATGATACCAAGCATGACACATACTATATATACGTATTAATATAATAATAATAATAATAATAATAATAATAATAATAATAATAATAATAATAATCGCATACATTTGGGTGTGATGTATGTGCCTGATAAATGAGAGTACTTATTTAGTTATCTCTACAGAAACGCGATAAGTACAAAGGTTTAAAATGAATTTAAAAATGAAAATCCTTTCTTGAATCTTTTATTTTACTTTTAATTTCAAGCAGACGTTTCCTAATGACCTAAGTATCTCAGATCGAAAGTCAGAATGCTTAACCGAATGCATTACTTTAATCCCAAAACTGATCACCCTGCCATGTTTCTTCACTATATGTAAAACATTCACCACGATTTTAAATGAAAGAATCTATCATGTGAGATTAAAAGCATTATCTTTGGAAAGCAAAAAATGATGCAATGATCAATATAGTCATAAAAAATTTCAGGGAATCTAAATGTCATCTTTCAGAAATGATCGTAGTTCAAAATCCGGGAATAGAAATTCCAAGAATGTGGTATTTAAACACAACCATTATTTCAGTAATTGTATGTGTGCTAAGAATGACTTAAAAGTATCAGACGTTACGAAAATCGCAGGAAATGTTCATCAAAATACAGAAGTTTTTTTTTTAAGCTTATCACCCCAACGAAGGCTGGAAGCCACTAGCACGCAAGGGGTTACAGAAGGTTTGGAGGAAGAGCAGATAGGAGTGGTAAAGGAGAGGATGTGGAGAAAGATAGTGGATCGAAATAGGCAAGGGGGTTACAGAAGATTTGGAGCGAGAGCCGATAGGAATGAAAGGTGAAAGGATGTGGAGAAGGGAAGAGGATAGATCAAGGCAACTGGAGATGTCGATTGACGTTACACTTAAATAGTTGGAGATTGTATTTGTCAGGGAAACAGGAATAAGGAAGGGAGTTCCACAGGCAAGATGTGCGAGACGTGAAGCTATTGGAGTAGAAGAGACGTCTACATCTAACAGTTTCAACAGTGAAGGGGTGGGAACGGGATGCCAGCCTCGTAGGGCGTTTAAATTCATGAGGCCTAGGAACCAGCGAAAGCAGCTCCTCGGAGAAATTACCGTGAAAGTATTTGTAAAAAAGACAGAGCGAGGCAACGTTGCGTCTGTGAGAGAGCGACTGCAGACGAGATGACAGATCAGGGCCAATTATATTGCATATCCGTCTCTGGATCTTAGATAGATAGATAGATAGATAGATAGATAGATAGATAGATAGATAGATAGATAGATAGATAGTAACAGACTGAGATAGATAAATAGATTATTCGCTTTAAAGAATGTATTTTCATTAAAAGAAAACATGATTTATTAAAACGAAAATGTATTGATAGTGAGGAATTATCCCCGGTAAATTTACGTCCATGATCCTACAATATATCTCTTTTCCTAACAAAAGTACTGCTATTACCATGTGGTATATTTAAAAACAATAGCGATAAAGATAAAATCAAAAGCTGTATGGGGTAAATTTTAGCGTAGAAAAATAAATAAATAATAACAAGGAGACCAAAGATTTCACCTCTAAAATATACATTCCGAATCACTACACTATATAGGCAAAGTCCTATTTCCACAAACCAATCAGAAGCGTTTCCAACGAGGATATGAAAGCATGGACTTGACCAACTTAGAATCATCCGAACCAGGATACGAACATCATAATCTAATGACAATCAAACAAGATCTGTTTCTCAAAGGCCCGCAAAACAATCACAACCCAAAAAGATTCGAAACGGATCTCTTTGTCTCTTTGTATCATAGGCGCGTATATAAGGAGAAAATTCTATACATACATACAAATTCTCCCGAGCACCCTCTCTTGTATACACCATGACATTTACATTTGAACCTCTAACTTATCACTTTATCCTTCTATATACATACTATGTGCGTACCTGTAATTTTTCGCTAAAAAAAAACAGAATAGGCACCAAACTTAATAAAAACAAACTTTTATCATCGAAATGTGGGAAGACCAAACTATTTGTTATTTTTTTTTTTACTCCTTTCTAACATGTTCTAACTTTTGGCAAAAAATGTTTCTTTTTTTTGGTCAGCGGTGTAACTATGGAAATTTTAGCTCCTTTATCCGGTAAAATAACACATTGATTTGGAAATTCTTGCAAAAATCAAATAATTACCAGAAGTCCATATAACTTTCAGGACTTATTCATACATGAATGAATTTATTTTTGAAATCATTATTTTTTAGAAATTTTGGTAAAAATATTTTTTACATCTGTTACTCCCCATATACTTAATTTCATGAAATTTCTAGAAATTAAATTCTAACCTCAAAATTTGTTTTATTAGTTAAACGCAGGATTCCTTGGAGAATGTGAATCATTCACTTTTTTTCTAACAGTTACTAAATTCCCGAAAATCTGCTTCAAATCGTAAAATAAAAACTGCAATAATACGATATAATTATTTATTTAGATAAGCTTTTAATTGCTTTTATAAATAATATATATTAAAGGACATTATAGTCTGAAGAAAATTGTGTTATATGAAAAAATCATTTTATTTATTGTTGTGGGGCAGACCCCTTTTACACAAGATGGACTCGTCCAAAGTATACTTATACTGACAGAGAGAATACCTGCAGGTTGAGATACGTTGAGTCAAGGTGGAGTTATGTTGAGTCAGGGTGAGAGATACGGAGACGGTGCCAGGGTGTTCACAGAGAGTTATACGAGAGTCCAGAGAGAGAGATAATTACGGATTCACTTACAGAGACTTGTACATATACTTTCTACTAACCCGCATTCCTGGACTACTAATCTTCACTTCAAATCTATATTCTTACGTTTAATACACTTATTTTTCTATCTCAATTACTGGCGTTGTTTATTTATTTGTGCAGGATTCCATTCTCGGAATCCACAACATTTATATCAACTTTTTCAAATTCAAACAAGACCATTAATGCTCAAACAATATGGTTTCCAATCACTTTTCGTTTTATGAACATTACCCGAATGCTATAAAAGAATTTATTTAATAATTTCGTATACCATGTTTTTTACCATGGACTCGATAATTTCTATGTTAATGATCGTATTTTATACTTGTAAAATCCAATACATTCAACTGCAGTGAATCTCAAGATTATTCACTGTATCTACTTTCTGATGCTTTCGTGTCTATACGATGCAATAAAGCATAACGCATTGCGCTTTTGTTGTTTACGAAATCGACTTCCAAAAGTCAAAGTTCTATTCTAGATGATTTTTTTATTCAGACTTATTGCCTAAAATTTAGGAAACTGATGTTTTGCTAATAAAAAGAAGATTTAAAATTATAATAGACTTTTAATGAAATAAAGACAACTTTTCAGTGGCTGAGAAGAGACGAAACGGGGCCAATTTTCGTCTCATCTGGAAAGTCGATGAGCAAAATCACTTACGGCATGCCACGTGATGTCGTTACTTAAATAATTTGGTGTCAGCAAGTGATTTATCACCAGAACTAATTTGGGTGTCGGGTTAAGAAATTCTGGCTTGGAGCGAGGTCAATAGCACCTTTATATGTAAGCGTATCTATGTTGATAAATATAGGTCTCTATGTGTAGAAAAACATTAATATGCGCCTAAATAGAGTTTATGCACATATACTCTAGTATAGTCATAAAACATAAAAACATGCACTTATATTTATATATATATATGTGTGTGTGCGTGTGTGTGAGTGTGTATGTGTGTGTGAATAAACATTATATATCTATATATATCACGTTTATATATATATATATATATATATATATATATATATATATATATATATATATATGTATTATAAATTAATAGATTTAAAATATGGTTTTACCGCTACACAGTGATAACCATGTTTCAGAAATGGAAGCTAAAGCCCCTGAATTTAATTTTGTTATTAAACCAAAGACATTAGTTCCATTTCCTCATCAAGCGAATTTTGGAGTAACTTACTTTTTAAAATTTACGGTTGTTAACGGCACAGGAAAGATTCATAGTTTGAGGGTTTCCAAGGTTACCGATAAATCCATTCATCTAGACAAGTGGTGGTAGAGGGTTCAATTTTTAATTTTCGTTGTATCAGTTAATAGTTACATTTGAAAGCGGGGTTATGTTTAGGGATGGGTAGGGATGTATCTTTTAACAAATTCTGACATCCGCTAAATTCATGTCATCTGGGTTTTTTCTAATTTTTATTTATAAGAACACCGGATTTTATATCTTACTGTTCTTTCCTTTTTATTTATATATATATATATATATATATATATATATATATATATATATATATATATATATATATACAGGGTAGTCCGAAAATTCGTCACCCCCATCTAAAAGTAATGAGAACAATAGAGCAATATGTAATACAGTAATACAAAGCACGTGTACTGGATTCAGTTTATTACACATCCAGAAGCCTCTCTTCAAAACTGTAGGAACTCGTGTCAGCCATCTGAAATAGAAAATTATATTATGTAGTGGCGAGAAGGTTTTCGGAACACCCTGTGTGTGTGTGTGTGTGTGTGTGTGTGTGTGTGTGTGTGTGTGTGTGTGTGTGTGTGTGTGTGTGTGTGTGTGTGTAGCGTCAGTATAACTTTTCCGCTCGTCTAGAACCCTAGTGTTGCTACTGTACTGCACACAGACCTGTTGTTCCAGAAAAATGATCACTATAGCGTTGGAAATGTTGCATAACTTATAGGTGACTATTCGGTATCGTTTCTGGTCGGCATTCTAACGTTTTGACTTACAGCTTCCTATGAATTATAAACCCAACGTGTTCAGAGAATATCTCATGTGTCTCAACATTTCTTTTGGTAGAGGTTCACCTATCGGACAAATTACATCATGAATGTAATTAACAATGTGTGGAGTTGTTCAAAGCCTCTCAGACCGTTTAAAAAATCTCAACGTCGGCTGTTGATACTCAGTTTCTTCGCATTTGAGTAAGACGGACGCTTGTCACCAAATGTTTGCGGCATATGCGCATAGATTTCTTTTGGAGTATGGTTCTACAAAAACAGGAATTTAATGACGGTGAGTTCAATACCCAGTAGATATGGTTCAGTCAATGATCTAAAACAAATTAAAGAATAAAAACAAGGATCCTGAAAATTAGTACTAAAAGAACAGTAATTTCAGTGACAAAAGAAAGTCCAGCTTTGCGAGAGCTTTGAACCAAGAACTTTTCAGCTCCTCCTCGTATATATATATATATATATATATATATATATGTGTGTGTGTGTGTGTGTGTGTGTGTGTGTGTGTGTGTGTGTGTGTGTGTGTGTGTGCATTCAGGTGTGACGGGGAATGTGTCATTTCCGGGCTCTGCACTCATCGCTTTTGTGATGTATGTGCCATCACATACTATCAACCTATGACCAACTTAAAGAGAAGCACAATTTTCAGAACTGCAAACAAAAGAAAAAAAGAGGAAGAAGGAATCTGAAGGAAAATGTAGCCATGAGAAGTATTCTTCATTATTCTGTGGTATTTTAATTGTAACTTAATGCTTCTTTGTTTTTCTATTTATTCTAAGAAATTACATACACATTCACGGATATACACAGATGTAGGGAAACTCGAAATTTATTCACATACATACACATATATAGACGTATATAGTTAAATAAGAAAGTATGTAACGGGCTGATTAAAAACTGATTTATTTCACAAAACTTTCTATTTTCCTAATTGCATTTCTTGTCAATTCACTTAATTCTGAATATAAATCAAATAAAATGAGCATTTCAGGTGAAAACTCATCTAACATCTACGTGTTGGACTTTTAGCTTATTGATACCTTCTAATATGCGTGTGTTAGCTATTAGATAAGTCTATTATTAATGCATGATATAATCGATACATAATAGCTAGCACTAACACTAGATATAAAGAGTATTTAATAGCTAAACCTAGCTCTCACCCTAGGTAAAAAAAGAACATTAAATCTAACACTAGATATAATTGCAATTTTAATAGCTCACCATACGGCTAAACTTTGGCATAAAAAAACACCTGCTAGCTACCCATATACCTAGAAATAGGGATGAACTATATCTAATTGCTAATCCTAGCTCTAACACTAAATGTAATTGTTATTTAATAAATGTATCCCTAGCATCAACTATACGTTTAAACTGTAATGGCTATCACTATCTCTAAAAAGAAGGTAAAAATTATAGTAATTAACCAATCGTGCAAACCTATGCATGAACTATACCTAATAGCTAACTAGCCCAAACATTAGGTATAATTAATACATACAAACGAACCATTCTTCTAACCAATAATCTGCCTAACCCTAGCAATAACTTTAGGTATAATCTATAACTAAGCGCTAAATAACACTTTGCAGTGTTGGACGTAACTACCTCTAATGTAGCTTAGTCTATCTTCAATTTTTTTTATCTCCTATACTAATTTGTTATAACTAAACTATACACTGAGGTATTTGAAGTATGTGATATTTACTAAATCGATATCCTAATTTTTTGTGAAGATGGATCCAGGGTAGGTGCCATCACTGCTTTCATTCCAGTTCCAGTTCATAGTTTCTGTTTTGGAAAAGTTTATCATGTGTCATCCGACCTTCTTCAAGTGTCTTTCGATCCGGATCTACAAGGGCTGAAATGCTGTGATAACAACAACGATATGGAGCATTGACCCAGATGTAAGTAATGTAAATGATAATTCATCAGCCGAGAAATTCAAACAGAAATCACTCATACTTACTCTTTTCACAGTTATTTTCAAAATTTCTATGATCTCTCGGGTATTCTGACTTTTAATTGTCATTATCTGTATATAAATGGCTGTTTAGAATACCGCTTCTTACTCATGCTCCCTGAAATTTTCATTCATTACGAACCATGCACTGGATTACTCGATTTCGTTAATGAAACAGAAACCAATATTTCCGACGTGAAATGGCCATAATTTCATTACTCCAATCAACAACGTCACGATCGTTCATCATCGGTATCATTATCCAATCCTTAACTACATTTATTAATCGATTTTGACCTCCCGTCGATGGTTTTCCCGATTTATGGCTCGATTTGCTTTCCTCGAACTCCACCAACCCCAGAAAATGATTTGGCCGAATCATTGATAATAAAAATGACTGCTTCACAAAGTGAACAACAGATAGTAATTTCGTTAGAGTGGATGGGGATTTTGGCAGTTGAACAGACCTCGATGCTGCTCCCAAGATGAAGATCATGCCAAAAGACTTTTCCAAGCGATATATGATATCAACAATTATTTTTACATATGACACTATGTTAAAAGATAAATATTGAGTACGTATGCGCATACATGCACACACACACACACACACACACACACATGCACATGCACGCATACGCACATATAAGGGTCTATTTGATTTTATGACATATACGTACGTCTGCATGTCTATTTAATACATCCTTGGTTCAAATTTCATCGAAATTGGTCCTAATGTTTCTATTAACCTTGTATTGTTGGTTAGAATAACAAAATCTTTTCGAGAGATTCGACAATGTTAAGTACAATTTACCCAAATACAATACAATAGTAATAGTGTGTGAACTAAGTCAGAAGATAAGATCATTATAGGTATTTAAAATATTTATATTATTTGTATAACAAGAAGGAAGATGTGTAGATGAGAAAATTAAGCAAGAATGAAGATAAGTAGATGAAGAAAGGAAACAAAAAAGAGAAAGACAAGAAGAAAAAAGTCAAGGTGAAAAGGAATTAAAAGAGAAGACTTTAAAGAGAAATGAAACCAAGAAGAGAGAAGCGTAAATGAGAAAAGAAAGAAAGAAATATGACGAGTAAAAGACGAAAAAGAAATAAAGAAAGCGTAAAAAGGAAAGGAAGTAGGAAAGACGAGTAAAAGAGAAAAGAGAGTAAAGAATGGAAGCAAGAAAATGAAGCGTAAATTAGAAAAAGAAACAAGAAAATTAAGAGAAATTGATCGTTAACGAATAAGATTTAAAAGTTAAGTAAACAAGAAAGAAGAGTGAAAGAGAAAAAAGAAACAAGGACGAAGAATAATGAATGAGAAAACGGTTTAAGACAATAAAGGAGTAAAAGAGAAAATGAGTCAAAAAAGAAGAAGACTAAAAGAGAAAATTGAAAAGAAAGCAAAAAAGAGTAAGAGAGAAGAAGAAACAACAAAAGAAGAAGAAAAAAAACAAAAGGGTGTAAGCAAGAAGTAGACCAAAAGAGATAAGAACGCAATTAGGCAGAAGAGTAAAGAGAAAAGTGAATCTGAAAGAAGAATAAATTAGTAAAGGAAAATATGGAGTTGTTTTTATGTCATGTCCCTTCAAGATGTAGGCGTTTATGGCACTTTACAGTTAACGTTTCTTTATTATCGGCCATGCCTTCTTCAAAATGATAGAGAAATGTTTCCCCTTTGCCTTCTACACATTTTTACAGTCAGATAAATCGATCTCATAAAAGTGCCAGTTGTGAATTTAATATCGGGGTCAATAAATGCAAGAGTTCATCAACAGGTGGCAAAAGCAGGTGAGAAATTACGGAGTTTGTTATCCCAAAGACGGATGCCGGATGTGACAAAAAACAAAGAATATGAATAATATCGAAAACTTTTAGAAATAACAGCATCCGTTCAGCATCCCTTGAAGATTACTGAATACTACAGACAATTAAATCAAACCAGAAGCGCAAAAATCGAACGGATGAAAAATAAAAGGGAAACGAATAAAGTCAAGTAATGTAAGAATTAAAAAAAATAGTGAAGTTGAAAGATAGAAAACAGAAGAAAAGGAAGAAGAGCATAAAAGAAGACAAAGGGAACAACTGAAAGAAACAACAGAAAGAAATGAAGAAAGTGATTAAGGTGACAAGAATAACCGAACCTAAGAATGAATCATAATAATATACATAAAAGAAAGAAAAAAAACATGCGCGAAACAGTGAGAAAAATGTTCAAACTAATACCTAGTCATGCGAAACTAGATGAAACTCAAATATGAAATTTCTTAATTTAAATTGAACCGTAATATATGTACATTTGGAGTTTTTAATTTTTTTAATCCGATGCATATATGTATGTGTGTGATTTTTAAAACTAGGCGCACAAGTTCTCCCATTCTCATATGCAGAAATCAGCTCAAAACACACACACAGGTACACATCCACGCGCACAAGCACATATATATATATATATATATATAATATACGTGTGTGTGTAAGAGAGTGAGATAGAGAGAGCGATAGGGAGAGTGAGAGAATCAGAAAGAGAAACCGAGACAAACGTAGATATGCAAAGAAAATATTTTATAGAATAATAAAAACGAAACATAGAACAGTAAGTAAGAATTCGAAAAATAAAAAGTTAAAAATGAGTATAGAAAATGGGTGAAATTGTTAGTAGAAAGCTGACAACAATGTTTTATGGCATAAGATTGAGAGAGATTGTAGGAAGCGAAAAAGAGATATGCATAGAGGAAAAGAAAAAGAGAATATCTGAAGAAAAAAGCATAAAAGAAAACTGGAAAGAAAAAGAAATGCATAAAATTAAGGAAAAGCAAAATTAATCAAGAAGAAAATGTAAGGGCACAGACGATGGCAAAAAGAAAATGTGCACATGGCAATAAGAAGTAGCAAAATCAAAACAGGTTAGAAAAAGAAAAAAATTGGGGATGTGAGAGAAAAAGAAAAATGAACAATTCTCACTCCTGTTTCTCTACATTCATTTTTTTTCTTCTTCTTTCCTTATTCCATAATTTATTTGTCTTTTTTCTTCAGTATTTCATTTCTCTATTCGTTCCGTTCCTGTGTCATTTCTCCTCTCCTATATTCATTCTATCATTTTCTCCATATTTCCCTGTCATCTTCTAACTCTACCCAACTCCGTTAATTCTGAGTGTCCATTTCGAGCCTTACAGCCCAGGCATCCAAAGAGAACAGACCAACCTCTCTGACTGGCAGCCAATCGACCGAGTTCTTAAAAAAAAAGACAAATCAAGATGGCGTTTATTAGTGGTGCGTAACTTAACTATCAAGAAAGTAAGGGGAGAATAATGAATAATGAAGAAGGGTGAACATGCAGTCCTGCCGTAACGGACAGGCAATTACTATGGAATGGTCAGGACTTAAGTAAAATTATATGTGTGCATGCGTGCGTGCGTGTGTGTGTGTGTGTGTGTGTGTGTGTGTGTGTGTGTGTGTGTGTGTGTGTGTGTGTGTGTGTGTGAGTGTGTGCGTGCGTGTATATGTGTGTGTGTATAAAACAAAAGATAGGGAGAGAATATAAATACTAAAAGTATAGCTGAAAGTAACTGGATGAAATATACGCAAGTATATACACGAACATACACGTACGCATAGATAGATAGATAGATAGATAGATAGATAGATAGATAGATAGATAGATAGATAGATAGATAGATAGATAGATCGTTGAACAGATGTATGTATAATAATTAAATAACGAAGAAATGAGAGAAGTGACAAAGCAAGAAGGATGGTTTGGGGAATTGGCGTGGGACTGAGGAAAGTGATTTTCAACACTGATCAGTAGCGCAACTGATCGACTCGGCCGAAGTTTCAGAGTGACCTATTTTTTACCAGAGGTCACTTCTTGAGTTCTGCATTGACCATTGTCCGGTGATGAGTGGCCAAAGAGCGAATGTCTATCATTAGGCAAATAGCATGGGGCTTAACGAAGACGCCACTGCCGAGACTGGCCGGCGTCGGAGTCTCTTGCTTCAACCTATCGTCAGAGGTGATAATTGGTTCGCTGGGTTGGCAGATCTGGTGGGGAAATGGCTGATCGGGGGCGACAGAGAGAATGTAGAGTTATTCGCGAATCCGACATCATCACGTGACAAGTGCAGTTAGGATAAGAACCTCTATCTTTTCTTTCATCTTTTCCTCTCACTCGTCGATTTCTCTTTTTCCCTCTTCACCAACAGGCATCATGTTACCCCTTCCTCGATTCATGACTAAACTAGTCGGGCGTTGACGATGTGAAATTAGACTTGTCTGCAATGGTTCTATAAAATGGATAACATGTTGTATTTGTTATGTGACAGAGGAGAAAGATAGAAGAGTCCGTTTGGGGGATGAAAATAGCTAGAAGGGGCGCATTTGTCAGGAGTTCTGTTTCTGAGTTAAGGGCAGAGGGACAACAGGGGTAGAAAATGAGAGAAACTGTGATATTGTTGCTAATGCAGATATATGTATCGGACGTGAAGCAAGATATGCAATGAGATATATTAGGTGTAATTACACGAGGAAAGCATTTAATCTCTTTCTCTTTGTTTCTCTCTATGTATATCTGCGTAAGTGTGGAAAGACAGAAACATCGTGTGAGAGAGAGGGGGGAAACACAGAGAGAAACAGATACAAAAGCAGTGGGTGGATTAACGACATTCCAGAAAATATACATACAAGTAAAAATTAAATAATTTTTATAATCTAACATTATTATTATTAAAGTTATTTTAGGGGTACATGAGTTGACTTCGCCGTTTTTTATTGTCTTAAAGATGTACCACTAGGCCGGTAATTTCCGTCCATAAGAAAATAAACAAAAATATGGACGTCAGCTGAAATACGTGAACGCATTACAAATAACGTTTATAAGAATAAAAACAAAAGGAGAAGTAAATTTTGCTATAATAGGAGAAAATGGACTTTGTTATTATTATGATATTGATTACAACGTTGTTATTACATTAATCAATCCGTGTAATTGAAATGCAGTTGTAGTGATTGTATAAGATATTTAATGGCAAATGCAAAAAAGAGCAATAAATAAAATGATGTAAGCTTTAGTTTCCATTAAGAATTACCATGAGTATATATGAGAGTATGATTCTATTCCATTTGCCTAGATACATGTAAATATATTCAGGCATATATATATATATATATATATATATATATATATATATATATATATATATATATATATATATATGTGTGTGTGTGTGTGTGTGTGTGTGTGTGTGTGTGTATATATATATATGTGTGTGTGTGTATATATATATATATATATATATATATATATATATACGTGAATATATTTACATGTATCTAATACATGTTTATATATATATATATATATATATATATATATATATATACATACATACACACACACACACACACACACATATATAGATACAAAATGAATAAAGAATCAATAAAATTGAATACAAAATCCTTAAAAATCCATCAGGTCAGGTTATAAATTTATTTCGTGGACCTCACGTCCATATTTTTGGGGGAAAGAGAAAGAGAGATAGATATGGGGAGGGAAGAGCGAAAGAGAGAGTGAGAGAGGGAAAGAAAGTAAAGGGGGAATTAAGTATAGTCAACAGGGTGACCCAAAAATGACTTTTTCTTCCTGGACTTGACAAGTTAAAAAATCAGAGTTTGGGAATGGAGTAATCATATTCAAAATAGATACATTGGAATTGTCTAATATTAAGCAATGAAACCATGATCATCGCATTATAACCGTCACATATTACAAAGTGATAATAATAATATTAAATATATTAATATTAATAATGTCTGACATCAATACAATGAAATAACACAAAGTAAAAAATTTAAATAATTTAAATAAAATAAGAAATTAAAAAAAAAAATTATAAAAATACGCAACGAAAATAATTAAATCATGAGATAAATAAAGGTTATTTTAAGTAACTAATAACCTAATATATATATATATATATATATATATATATATATATATATATATATATATATATATATATATATGATAAAAAATATGGAAAAGACAAAACAACATCGGAATATGCAAGTTTACTGTTTTAATGTTGTTTTACTGTCGACGTCAGACGTTTCGGTCTAGTAGACCATCTTCAGGACATGGTTATTAGAAACATACTTAGGATTAAACGATATTTAAGTCAACATGAAAAGACGATAGACACAAGACTAATCAGGAACAGACCAACTGAAATTTTAAAGTCAGCGTTCCTTTTTTGGGATTCGGAAAAGAAACGCTAACTTTAGAATTTCAGTTGTTCTGTTCCTGATTAGTCTTGTGTCTATCGTCTTTTCATGTTGACTTAAATATCGTTTAATCCTAAGTATGTTTCTAATAACCATGTCCTGAAGATGGTCCACTTACCGAAACGTCTGACGTCGACAGTAAAACAACATTAAAACTGTAAACTTGCATATTCCGGTTTTGTTTTGTCTTTTCCATATTTTTCATCATACCGTCGGTTCTACATCCATATATTTCCTTACATATATATATATATATATATATATATATATATATATATATATATAAATAATTATTTTCTTAGGGGTACAGAATTTTATTATGGAAATAAAAACGGCAAGACGAGCTTTACCATTCGTGATTGAAAAAAATGAGCCAGCTAATCGGTTTCGCCCACACTCAACAAAGCTGAAATTGAGGAAAGACTAAATAATACAATATAAAATATAAAACATAAGAAGCATGTAATGAAATAAAGGCAACAAAATCAGATGGAAATAATATCAAGCCCCAACAGACATTCCATCTGTTTACAAAAGAAGGGACCTGACGTATATAGTTTCCAGTGTCAGATACCAATTTGGATGTAGTTGCGGGGTCGACTACATAGGTAGAACCACCTTACGGTTAGACGCACGAATAAATCAACACATACCCGGCAAAATTAGGAATGGTACGTTCAAATCTGGTGACAATATCAACAACACATATGGATCCACCATCGTTGAACACCTTATTAATAATCTAAGCTGTGACACTAATTTCAGCATTGAATCTTTCTCCATCCTTAGTCATGCTCATTCTTTATTACACTTGAAGGCATTGAAACGATCTATGTCAGGTCCAAACAGTCCTACCTCAGTAAACAAGGGGGACTGTCTGTTAGGGCTTGACATTATTTCCATATAATCGTTCTGCCTTTAATTCATTACACGCTTCTTATGTTTTATATTTTATATTGTAATATTTAGTCTTCCTTCGATTTCAGCTCTGTTGAGTGAGGGCGAAACCAATCGGCCGGTTAAATTTTCTTTTAATCACGAATAGTATAGCTCGTCTTGCCGTTTTTATTTCCATAACATATATATATATATATATATATATAGAGAGAGAGAGAGAGAGAGAGAGAGAGAGAGAATCCGTAGGTATATGATCCAAGTGAATCCTAATAATATAAAATATTAAAACTGATCCACAGAGAGAGCTCAGTGTATTTAATATAACAGACCATATATAAATAAATAAATTACATAAAAGTGAAATTCAAAATTACCCTATTTGAATAGCTATTTCACCCTTAAGAGCTTCCTTGCAGGAGTTAAGAAATAAAATAAAATGCTAGCTAAAAAATTTTAAACTTTAAAGAACCAAGAAAGAAGAAGAGAGAAAGATGAAAAATTAAAAGAAAAAAAGAAGAAACGAAAAGGAGAAAGAAGAATATAACAGAGGACGCAGAAAATCGTCTAGACAAAGCTTAAACCCAGTTTCATGGTGGTAGGAGGAGTGTTAGATGATAAAATTAATATCATATTTACTGCCAGGAAATCGCTCTTATCACTTAATAATTCCACCTGGATTAAGTGCAGGAATGACGACTCTGACGTTCCGATGAGAGTGTATGATTCGGCCCAGATTGCTGATCTTATTTGCCTATATATTCTAGAGTTTCCTAGTAGAATTGTAAACCCTGTACTAGTAGGCCTATATAGAGACGATGGATTCAATTATGTTCCTAATAGCAATGGTCCGCTTAAAAAAGAAAATTATTAGAGCTTTTAAGCTATTGTGGTTTACGATAAAGATTACTTCTAACCTCAAAATTGTAGATTACCTGGATATCACACTTAACTCGAATACTAATACGTTTAAACCTTACCATAAGGAAAATTAAATTCCTAACTACATTAATGTTGACTCTAAACACATCTATACCATCGTGAAGCAGACTGTCGGCTCCAAAATTAGTAAGCTTTCATCTAATAAGAATATTTTTTAATAAAAACAAAGATTTGTACGACAATACTCGCCCCAAAAGTGGCTTTACAAATAAACTATCCTACTTAAACGTGAAGAGTAACACTAGTGAAGACAAGATGAGTTGTAAGTGCAAAAATAGGAAAAGAAAAATAATATGGTTCAACCCCCACTTATTTAAGTTAACGAAAATTAATATCGGATAAGTTTTTTGAAGATTATAAATAAACATTTCCAAAATAACAACCCTCTAATAAGATCTTCAATAGGAAAACCATCAAAATAAGTTATTCCTGTAAAAGTAACATGTATAAAATAATCGACTTCCATAATAATTATATTCTAAATAAATTCTATGGTATCAAAAATAAACATGGTATGCATCTCCCTGTAATTGTAGAAATTGTCCAGTCGAAGGAAAATGCAGATTCGAATGTTATCTACCACGCAACCATTTACCCCCAAGAAAATAAGTTAAACCACCATATTCACATTGGGATTTCCGCGGAGGGGGGATGGAAACAAAGACTTTATACCCATAGATCCTCTTGTTCCAACCCAAAATTAAAGTACCAAACGGCTCTTTCCAAAAAAATTTGGGAATTGAGGGAGAAATATATGAAACCTCAGACTGACTGGAAATTCATAGGTTTCACTCATACTCCTAGTATTTCTAAGGGTAGATGTGACCCGTGTTTAGAAGAGAAGATTAGAATAATTAAATTCGATAATCAAAGCATACTATTAAATCAAAGGAATGAATTAGTTCCAAATGTCGTCACCAAAGTAGGTTCAAACTAATCTAGAATATTATTGATGTTGCTTAATCTGTTATCACCTTACACATATATTGTTATTTCTACTCCTCATTACTGTCAAATAACCTTCCTCCTACATAGGTGTTTTTATAATTATTATTATTATTATTACTGTTGTTAGTATTATTATTACTACTATTATATTATTCCTTTGTATTTTTGTCCTTACTATATGTATTGTTCTATTTTTCTTAATTATTTTTATTTATTATTTCAATATTTTATTATATTTATAATTTTATATTTAACTTTAGATTTAATATTTAAAATTTGTTTTTAGTAATTTAGTTATACTTATTTTAAATAGTTATTTTTATTTGTATATATTTTTCATTTATATGAATTAATTTTTTATATTTCATAATTAATTTATATTTCACCTACATCTATTTTAATTTTATTCATTAATTAGTTTATATTTATTACCTATTAATTTAATATATAATATTTTTTATTAAATTTAATAACTTTAATAATTATTTCATTAATTATTATTTTAATTATTATATTATATGTATCATTATATGTATGTTACACATTTTAGATGTTACCTTTTAATTACTCTTCCTTAAAGGTTTTTTATAAAAATATTATAAAAATCTTCTCTAATTTTTAAATTTTAAGTTTTCTTTAAGTAATTTTCCTTGTAGAAACTACATTAATATTTTAAAATATAGGTCAAGGTTATTTTAATAATAATAATATAGATAAGGAAAATAAAATTAATTCATAATTTAAGGTTATAAATGATGTAGGCAAGAACACCACATAAATGATCATATACAAAAACACGTGAAAACATGCATGTATGCATGTTAGTGTCCATAAAAAATATCCATCACTTCAAATATAACATTATCCAAAATTAATGCTGTTACGGAATTTTAAATTGCTTCTTATGTCTCCACTTGAAGATAAGTTCGTTCGGTTTGTTCAATAATTCATCAGCCTTTTTATACTTAATCATTATGATTTTCTCTTTTATGCATAGATTGCGTCTGTCCCAGAAGTTGTTGGGAGACTGTAATTGACAGATGATCCTCCATTTGATTTGTAGGATGAAGCCTCCATCTTTAAGATTCCAGTAAGGTTTAGATCTTAGATCTGAAATCTTTATAAATTTTTAAAAAAATTAAATTTCTTTTTTTATTTAAATTACTTTAATTTTTTGTTACCTTATGTTATTTCATAATATTGATATCAGATATTAATAATATTATTATATTTATTTCTATTATTATTATTATTATTATTATTATTATTATAATCAATTTGTAATTGTGACGATTGTAATGCGATCATGATAGTTGCGCTGCATAAAATGGCTAGACAATTTCAATGTATCTGTTTTGAATATGATCACTCCCTTCCCCCACTTTGCTTTTTAACTTGTCAAGTCTCGGAAGAAAAAGTATTTTCTGAGTCACCCTGTCTACTAAGCTTAATTCCCTCTTTCCTTTCTTTCCCTCACTCACTCTCTCTTTCCCACTCCCCTCCCCATATCTATCTCTCTTTCCCTTTCTTCCTAAAAACCTTATACTGAAATTTTTGTCTTTCTTCCCTTTTCTTTCTCCCTTTTAATATTAAAACTTTTTCCTTCTTCTCTCTTTTTTTCTTTTTTCCTTTACCTTGTGGCTGAATAAATTGAACTCTATTTATTAATGAAAAACTGATCTGAAGATATAGACGTGATTTCCACGAAATAAGTTTATAACCTGACCTGATGCATGATTTTTAACGATTCTGTATTCATTATTGCTCTGTTCATTACATTGAGCTAGCTCTGTATTCATTATTGCTCTGTTCTTACATTGAGCTAGCTCTCTTTGGATTTATATCCTCCTTGGAATTATTTCTACTAATCATCAATTCATATTATATGATATTATATATATATATATATATATATATATATATATATATATATATATATATATATATTAGGTAAATAGTAGATGCGGGTGTTCCGACACAACATTATCAGAAAATAAGAGCGATAAATATAGTCAATTTAAAGTCAAAGTTCAATAAAATTCAATAAAACATTAGATTACGGATAATATTTTTAAACATTCTAATTTCACTGTGTACTTAAAAACTATGTAAAAGACGCACTCACATTATATATCATTATTTTTTACAGATATAACCATTGTGGGAAAAACATTAGATAAACTTCCATCTATCGTTCACGCTGTCAGCTACTGCTGTGTTTTAAAAATGGATCACAGCGATACTTTAAACTTAAAGTAAATAATATTTGTTTCAAATGAGATTAATTAGA
>OZ038492.1:47672198-47741551 GCA_964036315.1 Acanthosepion esculentum | reverse complement strand
TGTCTGGAACGCTTGGGAGTTTCGTACAGAACCTACTTTTCATCACTGGTAAGCACTCAATTGAATAAGGATGCGGTACGGTGGCGAGAAAGCAGCGGTACGCTGGCTGCCACTCGTTGTCTCTTGTGGGCCTCCAACAGCGTTTGCGGAACCCACTTGCTCAGTTTGTACGTCTTACCTAGGCGGTGCAGGTGAAGACTAACTGTTTAATCGGAAACGTTGAACTGTCTTGCAAGTTCACCACACGTTAGACTACTGTCCTCTTCAATGGCCACCTTCAGGACTCCGTCATTCAAGACCTGTGGTCGTCCACTGCGAGGCTCATCATGGAGAGACAAATCTCCCGACTTGAATTTTCGAAACCAACGCCTTGCAATACGTTCATCCACAACATTATCCCCAAACGCTTGACATATTCGGCGACTTGATGCAGCTGCTGATAAGCCCACTTTGAAGTCGTAAAGCAAACAGCCCCGAACAAAATCTCTAGACACTTCCATCCTTCTCACAACTGTCCGGCTTATAACTGATGGCTGGGCACGGTGCGCGTGTTTTTTATAACGTCTGATGTTCTTACTTCCGGCTGTCCGAATTTGAAAACAATTGCTACACGCATTTCGTATATATTTTAACTTCATTCAATGACTAATCAAATAACGGACAGAACTTTTTTGGTTACTTTGTATAGATATATAATAGAGCATATATATATATAATAGAGAATATATATTATATATATATATATATATATATATATATATATATATATATATATATATATATATATATATATATATATATATTAATAGAGTATTCTTAAGAAAATAACATCATGTGTCCTGGATAAATATCCAATCAACCCTTTGGAAAGAATCGGCTGAGACGATTAAATGGTTCCGAAAGATCCCCAATAAAAGAAGAGCCACTTTCATCCAATTTGACATCTTGGATTTTTACCTTTCTATTTCGGAGGAACTATTAATTAACAGCCTTAATTTCGCCAAAGGATATACCGAAATAACGGAAAATGATCTGGACATTATTTTAGCGTCAAGAAGATCAATACTTACATACAATGACGCTGCTTGGGTAAAGAAGGATAATGAAAGTTTCGATGTACCTATGGAAGCTTTCGTCTCTACCCAAATTGCAGATTTAGTGGGCATATATATTTTAGATACTTTGAGTAGTTAGCCTTAACCAAGTTGGAATTTATACAGATGATGGCCTAATCATTGTCCCTAATAGCAATGATCCCTTGACTTCCAGCTTACATAAGAGGATAATTAGGGCCTTCAAATACCTAGGCCTTAAGATTTAAATATCTTCCAACCTGAAAATAGTCAACTTTTTAGATATCACCCTCAACCTCTCTAATGATACCTTTAAACCCTTCCATAAAGTTGATCAGACGCCCCTATACATCAATGTCCACTCTAACCACCCTAAATATGTAATAGATCACATCCACAGAACTGTTAATACGAGAATAAATAAGTTATCTTCTTGCCAAAAAATCTTTAACGATAATAAATTTATATACAACCAGGCCCTCAAAAATAGTCGTTTTAGACAGGAATTAAAATATAACGAAGAACTAGAAAATCATAATAATAAAAGACCTAAAAATAGAAAGAGGAAAGTAATATGGTTTAACCCACCGCTTGCTAACATTGATATAGGAAGTTTCCTCCTAAGATTAATAGATAAACACTTTCATAGTAAACATCCACTACATAAAATTTTCAATAGGAAGACACTGAAAATTAATTATTCATGTGTAAGGAATATGAAGAAAATTATATCTTCCCACAATTGTAAAATTCTTAAAAACTACCTTAGTAATGAAACTCGATCTAGTAGCCCCACCTGTAATTGTAGGAGTAGAGACAATTGTCCAATCGGGAGAAAATGTATGTATGAAAATGTAGTATACGAGGCAACAATCTGCCCCGAAGAAAATATCAACCAGAAAAAAAGATATATATGTATATCCGCCGGTGATTGGAAGCAGCGTCTATACAACCATAGACGCTCTTTTAAATATCAATATCTCAAAAATCAACTTCCTTATCCAAACACTACTGGGATCTGGTGGATAAGGGACTAACCTCGTATTTCGAATGGAGATTCTTATCAAGAGCTAGAACCCCTAATAACTTCCGCGATCGCTGTGATTTATGCATTGCGGGGAAATTTTTATTACTAAAGATAAAAATCAAGATGAGTTGCTAAATCTTCGTAGTGAGATCATTTCCAAATGTAGACATAAAAACGATTTAAAACATAAACACGGTTTTATAACGTGTTGTTACCTGTGACAGTTCCATCTGAGATCACTAACATCAGACATGACATTTAAATGGAATGATTATCTATATGTATCATTGTGTATGTTTATGTGATGCTCTATATATTTTTTGATCATTTAATTTGGGTTAGCAAACTTTATGTGGGTATGTAGGTAAAAGTTTTCCTAAATAAAATTTTGACATTTATATACTTAGGTATATATGTAAACTTAATAGATATATACGCGTTTATCACTCCGTGGGTTTTTAGTATTGTTAACGTTTTCTTCCTTAAGGTACAAAGTAATTTAATTCCACCCATCTATTTTTATATGTTAAATGTATATATGGATCGATGTGTTTTTTAAAAAGATTAAAATTTTTTTTTACCTTTTACCTTTTAACTTATATATATATGTGTGTGTGTGTGTATGTATGTATATGTGTGTATATGTATATATGTATATATATATATATATGTGTGTGTACGTGTGTATATGTTTAGGTATGTATGTATAAGTATTTAGGTGTATATATGTGTATATATAAGTATGTAGGTGTATATATGTGTATGTGTATATGTATGTATATTTGTATGTATGTGTATATGTATAGTTAGATGGATAGATAGTTAGATATGTTGTATATTTGTTTAGATGAATGTGTGTATGTAAATGTATGGAGTTGTGCAAGTTTTTATGTATATATGTTTATGTGCGCGTATGTTTATGTCCGTATGTATATGTGTGTAAATGTATATATACGCAGGAGTGGATGTGTATGGATATATATATATGTGTGTGTATACACGCGTATATGTATGTATGTACGTGTAAATATAAATATGTTGTTGTGTATGTGTGTATATAAGTATGTGTTTTGGGGCATAGAAATAGTAGGTCCTTGCTAGATTAAATATTCGTTATTTTTTCTATATTCATATTAAATTTGTAACCTGTAGCTGATATTACTTTTGTCAAATTTTCTTGATTGTACAGCGGCTCTTTTATAAATGACCTTCCGTTTTAGTTGCCCCCCTCCATCTTTCCTCTATTTTTCCGGTTTCGGTTTTTGATTTAATTTAGGTCAGTGATTCAGTAACGAATTATGCATCGGAAAATAATTCATATTTATCTGTATCTCACTCATTTAAATCATCTAACTTCTCTTTAAAACTTCTCTCTATTCAATTTTAATCTCCATCTTCACTTTTAAGCCTTCCTGTTCTTCTCTCGTCTGTTAACCCTCTCTAGAGCTTTCATTTAACTCTCACATACGTCCCCCACTCTCATACATACACTCTCACTAAATTTTTTTTTTTTTATTCCCGGAGTTATTTTTCTGATTTCTTTTTGAATTTGTAGGTCTGATGAATTGGATCGTAATTACGATTCCAATGTAATAAGTTATAACCATGGAATATTAGTGTTTAAGCCTTTTTTATTATATTCTTACTCTGTCCTGGACATTGAGTTCTACCTGGATTCTATCCTCTTGGAATTTTATATATATATATATATATATATATATATATATATATGTATGTATGTATACATGCATACACATACACACACACACACATATATATATATTTATGTGTGTATGTGTATTAACCATTAATATTATCAATATATATATATATATATATATATATATATATATATATATATATATATTTGTGTATTTAGGCAGAATCCTTCTTTCAAGCACATTTCATTAAAAACGACTGACAAGGTGCTTTTATTTAGTTTTTTATATAATTTCTCGTGCGATCTAATAAAGTTTTTCTTTTCAGAGGATAAATTATATAAAAATTGTCCGAATGTTCTTATTTTCCGTGCGCTTTCGGCTATACATTTAGCCATTATCAAGGATTATATTTCAACTGTTAGAATTAGAAATAGTTTGTTATGTGTATGTTTTATAAAGTGATTCATTTTTTTTTGTTTCAAAACACGGTCAAGATATTATGTCCATGTTCAAAGTTAATATTATTAAGTGTTATTATATATATTGGCATTTATATATGCCTTTCTACATGCAGGCAGCGAAGGAATCTGCTGATGACTATCTATATGTTCTCGGGAAAACCAATTGAGCTCCCCGGAGAAAAGGGTAATTTTAAAAACAGTGGCTCCTACTGCTATTAACGCATTGCTCTTCAACTATGAGTTGAGCTCTTCGTATAGAAAACGTTCAAATATCTCTTTCTCTCTGCCGTGCGACGATAGCCTATGGGTAGGTTCTCTGACTGATGCCAAATCGGTCGTCTAGCCACTCTGAAGAGCTGTGACACGGCGAAACAGTTTGTCTGGGATGACTCCCACTCTCTCTCTCTCTTTAAACTTTAATCTTCCATGAATCTCTCACGTACATTCATATCTGCTCATTGCGTATCAAATGTAAACAAATGACGTCAAACATTATGAAATGGACAAAGTCCGACAATTATTTTAAGACATTTTTATGTGTATACATTCTTTTTATAGATACAAATATTTAAGTAAATGCTCTGCTTTATAATAAACAGTATTAAACAACATTTACCGGCCTGAATGTCCGAGAAATTTTCATAGAAAATTTTTGTCCTCCGACAGGAATCGAACCTGTATCCTATACGGGGACCGTCATATAGCCTGACGTGCCTTAACCGTTTCGGCCACAGAGGAGCGTTCGGTTAGCGGTTCCGTATAGGATACAGGTTCGATTCCTGTCGGAGGACGAAAATTTCTATGAAAATTTCTCGAACATTCAGGCCGGCAAATGTTGTTTAATACTGTTTAATATAAAACAGCGCATTTACTTAAATATTTGTATCTATAAAAAGAATGTATAAACATAAAAAATGTCTTAAAATAATTGTCGGATATACATATATATATATATATACATATATATATATATATATATATATATATATATATATATATATATATATATGTTGATACATAAAATAATCTATTTTTACACTTGAAATCAGAATATATTTAGATTAAGGTGTTTTTAGTGCTTTTCATTCTATTTTAAGCTATTGTCCAAATTTTCACGCAAGGTGTTAACTATGAACATCAGTGGAAAAATAAACCTTCTTTTAATGTCTTTAAATACAAATTAAAATGAGTAATTAATAATAATGTTACCTAATTATTTTGTATCATGTACCGCTTTTAAAAGAAAACTTTCTTTGTATTTAAAGACGGTATATGTATATTACCGACTTTGTATTTAAAGACTGTAAAAGAAGGTTTATTTATATATTTGCTGGTAAATCACTATGTCCATAGCCTTTTGATAAAAACGTATCTTGACCACAAAAATATTTATTTTTTCAACATAATCTCTTAATCTGGAATTAATCCAGTAGCGATTAGCAATCACATAGATTGAATATTATACAATGAAAACTTCAGACTAAATTTCTAGAACATAGTATATTCTCAAATGAACATATCAAACTACTATATTCTTTACAAATTCTAAATTAGAATTGTTAAAAATTACTACTTAAAAAATCCCTTAAGCCCATAAAATATACTCCACAAAAATCACTTGTTACCCCCACCCCTTGCATAATATTTTAAATCTTACGGTGATCATACACAAAAATATACTCAAAAAGAAAAATCTCATGTCACACCCCTTACATAACGGGTAAATATTTTGAATTTTGCTGTGTACACAAATCCACAGACACTCAATCAACCACTGAAGATGATCTCGGAAAAGAGTGAAAGTACTTGGGAAATAAAAATTATTTGCAAAAAAATTTTGGAAATTTTCTTGCTCAATTTTATACGGCTACCAAGAAATTAATCCCGGGATTTGAAAGGATTAAAATGGAAATAAATAGACATACTACGTCTAAATTATTTAACCAAACATGCTTGAATGAAAATATACTGCCTAAATACACACACACACACACACACACACACACACACACACACACACACACACACACACACACATATATATATATATATATATATATATATATAATTCTAGCTAATTTAACTTTTCGTTATCATTTATTGATGTACAAGTTATCGGATTCACCAAGAAAAGATTTTTTAAAATCTGATATTTGATCATTTCGTCAGATTTGGAGAAGTTCCGAGCCGATAACTTTTCAGTCAAGTTGCAAGACTCAGGTTTAACGTTGTCTCATATTGTGGAGGACGAATGCATTTTGGCTTCATTCTCATTGAAAGAACCTACCTGTTTAGATAAAGTGCACTGAACGTCCTCTGTTAGAACATTCTGATCATAAATTTATTTCTCTACTCTAACGTTTAAATATCCATATTAATTACCAAATTCTTCCCTCTAACTGTAGACATTGATTTAAGCCTGCAAATTTATCCCTTTGTTACTCAAGTCGCACACGTGCAATCCCTTCCCTATACTGACCCTAACCGAAACTAGGAACGCTGACCCACCCGCCATTACTGACGGCTTGTCTCCTTTGTTTTTCATCGTTGAGATGTAAGTGGATTCCCCAACTCACATCAGTCAACTTGAAGGTCAAAGTTTATTGGTAACGGCACCCGAGATACAAAAATAGTAGGCTCATTTGTGGTGGAGTGACTGCTTTCCAAAAACTTGCCAGTGCAAACTATTATACTGCTCTTCTAACATCTTGCCAGAGCCTAATGACAATTGGATCATTGTTGGATTCATGGTCTTCTAACCCGGTAGGGAGCAGGGGTTATGGCAAAAGTTAAAGCAGTTCTTGGACGAGTTTTCA
This sequence comes from Acanthosepion esculentum, assembly GCA_964036315.1. Taxonomy (NCBI): domain Eukaryota; kingdom Metazoa; phylum Mollusca; class Cephalopoda; order Sepiida; family Sepiidae; genus Acanthosepion; species Acanthosepion esculentum. The sequence continues at coordinate 47,734,513 of OZ038492.1, read as the reverse complement.
AAAATGTAAAAATCGATTATGTTTGGTTCAAGTAACGACATTGATTTTAGTTGAGAGATGTGGAAGGAAAGTGAAAGATGTTTGGGATAAGGCAGAAGACGCGACGTTTATTTTAGGTATTTTCTTAAGTGGAGGGATTTGCTATATTTGGTAATGGAACACGGACTTAAGAGTAGCTATTATAACTGGGACCCAAAAAACAAAACAAGTAAAAAGTATTTTCTTATTTTTCGTTCATACGAGAGTTTATACATTTATAATCAAAATAAATATATATAAAAGATTTTATACCGAGTCTTGAATTTTCCAGGTTACAAATACTAACGGGTAAAAATGGATATAAATTCACTACTCATCGAAAGATATATGTATCTAGGTCAGAATTATTTTGTTACACGTATTTCATCACTTTTGTATTTCATCCTTTTTGCATTTCATCCTTTTTCCTCTCTCTCTCACTATATATATATATATATATATATATATATATATATATATATATATATATATATATATATATATATATATATGTATGTGTGTGTGTGTGTGTGTGTTTCAAAGAATGGGCAGATATGACCACAACAGAAATCTATTTTAATCTCAAACAATAATATCGAAACCATCAAACATTTAACATATGACAAAATTATTGGCCCTCTAGCCTCAGTAATCAATTGTGTACAGTTTATTCTGGATTATTGCATTTAATCGTTTTAATACTTTCTAATAAGATCACTACACACTGACAGGTATTTTGATCCATTCACCCCTTTTAGTTCCTCCAAATTCGAAGAACTTCTATAACTTAATTTTTCTTAAAAATAGAGCCATAAGTTTTCAGTTGGGCTTAAGTCCGAACTTTGTACTGGATAGGCCAATACCTTAATTTTGATGTTATCTAAATATTTTGTAACAATTCGTACCGTGGTTATTGTATTGGAACGTTCAATAACGCTACAAAGACAGCTTTCCTACACTTTGCGCTTTGATTAATATTATTTTTAAAGATTTCCAAATACAGCTCTTTATCCATGATACCATGTACTCGCACTAGTTCTCCCGGTCCAGAAGCTGAGAAACATCCCCAAAGCATAATGCTTCCGTCAACGTGTCGTCGTTTTGTTTTTTGGGTTTGTTTTTTTTTGTATTAACGGCAAAAAGTCTTTCGGCATTTTTTCATACTTGTATACTTAAAGATTCTCTTTTGGGGTGTTTGGGTTAGAATACGTCTTATTTAACTACAATTTTAAAATATTTTTACTCTTAATTACTAATAGACTATATTTCTTTTTAAAACAAGTAAATGTAATAGAATTACTTAAATTATTTAAAATTATTTTTTCATATCAAATATAATTATGTATATAACCAGCTCCCATTTTTTAATTTTATTTTTAAATATTATTTAAGGAAAATTTTTGACAATGACGGCAAAAAATAGGTATTTCATTTCTCTGAATCAGTAAATTTTTATTTTTTATAAACTTAGTAATATATAGTTTCTCATATATACACAAAGGACATGGGTCATTTAATGACCTCCATATTCTAGCTTTTCTTATTAATTTCCATTTTACTGTAGGTGTTTTTAAGTATACAAATGCCGAAAGACTTTTTGCCGTTAATACAAAAAAAAACCCAGACGACATGCATTTAATGGATGTCAGAATTCGTTGAAAAATACACCCCGACCGTCCCTAAACTTAACCTCTTTTTTGAATGTAACTCATAATTGATACAACAATAGATAATAAAATGGACATGCTACCGCCCCTGTCTGAATGATTGGATTTCTCTGTATCCTTGGAAACGGGAAATTATGAATTTATGAGTACGTTTAAAACTCAGTAAATTTAAAAATAAGTTATTCCAAAATTCGCTTGACGATGAAACGGAACTAATGCTTTTAATTTAATTATATAATTAAATTTGAAGTGCTTAGCTTCCATTTTTGAAACATGGTTATTACTGTGTAGCGAAAAGTCCATATTTTAAATCAGTTAATTTATAATACATATATATATATATATATATATATATATATATATATATATATATACATACACACACACACATATATAAATATGTGTGTGTGTGTGTGTATATATATATATATATATATATATATATATATATATATATATATATATATATATATATATATATATATATATATTATAATATCGTATATTGAGTGCTGGGGCTAATAAAATAATACCCGATGTCTAATAACAGAGCTATAAATTATATTAATAAAGAATATATATTTTTCTTCACTCGCAGCACAAGTTTCATACACAACGCAATCTTCAGGCTTTAACTTGTCGATTGCGTTGTGCATGAAACTCAGTGAAACTAGTTGTGCTAGCGGTAAGAAAAAAAGTATATTATATATATATATATATATATATATATATATATATATATATATATATATATATATATATATATATATATATATATAAAGAAAAGCACATATTTCCATGTAGGCAAAGGCAAAATCACACTAATCCTATATTAGAAAGCTTATATCAAAAAGATAAGTAAAGTGAAAAACAATCGCGGTCATAAAAACCCAGTGCAAGTGGACCCACAGAAGGAAGGTATTGAGTAAGTATATACACATTCATACATCATAAGTATATACACATTCATACAAAAGTAATTATATACACATGCATACATGACCACGTACAGCCTCATCCATTCGCATACTAATAAATTCAAAGTAGAAAACACATATGAATGAGACAGATAATTAAATGTTATATGCAGACATAGACGAGCCTTTCGATTTTTAGAAATAGAAATATTAATCAATTTTATATTCCATCCATCTCTAAGGAGAAACGACACGTGTCCAGTTGCTTGTTTATCAAAAGGTGATATCTTTTCGACTGAAGAGAGTCGAAAAGATATCACCTTTATTCACCATCCATTTCATTGCGACGAAAATTGACCCAGATTTTGTGTTTGTGGTGATTCGTGATCGGTCGTAGGCGACTAACTGGTGAGCAGTTAATGCGACTGGTCATCTTATAAACAGAGCGATGGTCATCGGAGTGTCCGGACGACTTGAGTGATAATTGAGCAAGCGAAATCAAACATCATCATCTGACAAATGCAGTTTGAGTTTCACTAATTGATTTCAAGCATAATAATCCATCGCGTCATTCTGTCTCTAAACAGAAATGAATAGAGGATCAAACGCACACAAGCACACACACACACAAACTTAAAGAAGCCTACACACACATACATGCGTACACAAAAATATACAATGTATGCACAAGCACAAATGTTTACAAGATGAAAATATGAATGTATAGATATTTGTACGTGTTACGCATTGTCGCATGTGTATGTCTGTGGGAGTGTTTGAATGTTGTGTATGTACGCCCACGTATATACCTGTGTATGCTAATTAAAAAATATTTACTATAACTTATCGTTTGGTTGATTTTGTGTTACTTCGTACTCAAAGGTAAGATCCTAGTAACCGAGTAAGATCTTAGTAATCATCGCTATTGTATTTATTCCGAATTCTCTTGAATGATTTTTGTAATCTTGCCTGGGCCATTTTGAGTACTGCATCTCCATTATTAGATGCGAGACATGTCAGACTAGAATAACAGTAGATATATAACAGATGACTGTATATAATATCCTGATATTTTTGTGCAATGCGGATATACCCTATGGTAAACGAAATGCAATGTCAAAGGCATTATTAAATTTGGATTTTTAATGGAGAAGAAATGTCAGCGGCACATTACTTTGTTGTAAGTGAAAAAATGCTGCTGACATCAGGGAATAAAATCTTCCATTTGAATCCCATGGAAAAGTATAGTTTTAAAAACAGATTGCGATCAATAAAAATAGTTTCATTACCAAAGTGAGAAAGACGATAGACCATTATTACAACTCATGATTGTTTGAAGTTAGCTAGTTTTGGTGAGCGTTTTCAGATTTAAATGTCATACAGGCCATGAGGAATTTCACTGCAGAAAAAGAAAATGAAAAATGGTGTTGATTTCATGTAGGCTGGATTAAGTTTATTTATACAACAAACAATCGAACATTGAATCAAGAAACCAATATTATTATCCGAATGATAATAAAATATTCAAGATTGGTACAAAATCTGTCTGTCGGAGTTCAGTATTAAACAGATTTATCTGCCTGTCAATATAAGTATCTCAAGTGAGATTAGAGAATATTTTGTTCTTTACATTTTGAGTAGATTTTCAAACCGTTTATATGTCTGTTATAGACATCATCCGAGTGGTTAGAGTGGTTAGCACGTTCGCATTCTGACCATGAGTCCCGGGTTCGAATCTCACCATGGTCGCTTTATCAGGAATGAGATTTTCTGATGTTATCGGACTGGATCGATTCCAGCGTGCGGCAACTTTGGAAAGTGACTGAAAAACATACCACATATTTACCTACGCCGTGTGTGTGAAATTGGGTAGACCGAACCTATTGCAGCCGTCGATAGCTGTGTTAGCACGAAGTCATAAGACATGGTGACCGAAGACTTGAGTGTGCTGGCCTTTATTCAGATTGTTTATCACACTAGATAGCATGCCCTTTCCCAGAAACTTTAACTAAGGCCTGCTCAGCATAGTTTCAGTATAACCCACAAGGTGGGCTCTGTGGGTGTTGAATAAACACAAATGTCCCTGAGCAAGCGTCTGCAATAGGGATTGGTTAGCCGCCCTAGTAGACGGATATCCTCGAATACGAGTGGCCAGCTAATATATAGACATCATCTACAAAAGATATCACATTTTTTTTAATTCAGTATTGGAACATTTACCTTTTTTGTACTGTAGTTTTGTGCTTTAGTGAAGTAATATCGAAAACGTGTTCAATTAAATATTAACGTTTACTATTAAATATGAAATTAACTAACAACACACTGACTACTCTACTTAAGTAGCCTTGTGTCCAAATCAGATTAGAAACTACCGATATATATATATATATATATATATATATATATATATATATATATATATATAGTTAGTTAGTTAGTTTACGAAAAACTAGGTAATCCGTATGGGTAGACCCAAGGAGGATAAAATCCAGAGAGCTCAATGGAAATCAGAGCTAATAATTTAAATAAAAACAGACCACTTTAAAGTTCCATATAATAAATTATTTCACCACAGCCCTTTTCAAGGACCGCGGATCATCAGATTTTACTTCCAAAGGTTGAAACAAAAAAATGAAAAGAAATTTACACATTAATCACGGGCAGTACTAAGTATATGTAAATTAACGAAGTGAGGAAGTGAGGGGGGAGAGAGACATGATTGAGTTAGATATAACATTTCTATTCTTTCAAATTTAAATTGTTTGAGGAAATCCAGTCATTGACACATTAAATCGGTTAACTTAACGGAAGTTATATATTGATATGGAAGTGGGAGGGAAGAAAAATTCATAAAGAGAGAAAGAAATCATGAGAGAATGTGTCACTAAATTTCTTTGGAATGAAAGGCCCGAGTTAGGCGCTGTTGTTTTGCTTTACTTTGAGAGTTCATAAATATTATAATGTTTGATATAAGTTTGAATGTTTAAACAGTCTATAAGGAATTTGTTTGCTAAAGTTTTTTTTTTAAACTTTATTACAAAAATTTTCGGGATTTAATATGAAATAGTCGATTAGAAAAATATTCATAGAATTTACATTAAAACACTAAAATTTTATTTTCAAATATAAGTTTACTTCTAGTTGTAATTGATTAAGGTGATATCTCTATCAGTTTGGATTTTAGTCATGAATTTAATTTGCGACTATTTTTAGATTGGTAATTTCTGTTACTTAAAATTTAGTTTTTAAGTTAATATGGAGTGATATTTGAAGGTAATATGAGAGATCTTGCTCTATCATATATTGTAAACACATCCATGCAAATTTCACATATACATACGTTCTTTTACATGTGCAGTCACTCATATATATATATATATATATATATATATATATATATATATATATATTGAATTATGAATAGAAATGGCAAGAAGTGTATTTAACAAAATGAATAACAGATTTATGAAAGTTTTGTAATATCCGTTGCATGCCAGTGCGCATCAGTTGCAGAAGATATGGTAGTCAGAGCAAGTTCAGGTCTTGTAGTTCCATCTCTACTACTTTCGCTGTTCAGTTTGCTTACAAAATGTCATTTTCTTGGTCGACCTTCTATCACCCTGTCTCCCTGTAGGCAGCCTTTGTGATGCATTGACACGAGTTGATTCCACAAGACTCGACATTCCTTTTTAACGAGTACTTCTCTTTCTTCTATGGCCGTCTCTACTTTGCCAGACAAAAACTATTCCTTCATCCTTGCAAGATTTTGTGGTAGAGCCTTAATTCTTGTCGGTGTTAGTGACGAAGTCATTCTTGTGAATATTAAGAATGAGCCAGTGCTGATGAAAATTATTGTTGGGAAAGAAATGTTACTTAAAAATAGGAAATAACGAAACAGGTTCAAATATAAGTAACTACAAATTTATCTGTAACAACATCGTTAATAATGATGAGAATAGCTCACTGTGAATCTAATTGTTTTTGCTAAAATATTTGGAATTCTGATGCCTATAATGACACTCCTCTCAGATCCAAGTGAGCAGTTAATGAAATAGGTTCTGTCTATTAGGAGCTACTAAATCTAAAAGAATAAAAACATCAGTGACGTTCTTTTTATTTTATTTTTTTACAAAGTAACCTATTGTTGAGACTGATTTATTACTTTACATAAATTTACTCAGGACATGCAACTTCTAAAAGCGTTCTTTTCAGATTTCTCTTTAAAATGGTTTACTCCGGATACATTTTAGATACATTATGAATTCCATCGCTTAATCCTTAAAAAAGAAAATTCATTTAAAACTTAAATATTCATTTTACAACATAATTTCTTTCCTTGAGATATATCTGTAGCTAATAAGTTCACCCTTTAAACTTTTGTATTGAAATTTTAAATTAAAATTTGTATATTTTGTTTAAAACTACATTATAATGTGCTATTATATAGCGAAGGGGCCAATAGATATGTCTATAAACAAAATAAAAACTTTCAACTGGTTTATTGTTCTGTAGCATAATGGAAAGTGAGTCATCGATCGTATATCGGTCCTCATCGAATACTTCAAGTATTACTTCCTATTCACAAAATATCAGAAGCAAATTCGTCTTGAGTTAAATGCGATCCATCGCTAAAGATGGTAGAAAAATGGTCGATTCTCTGTACAGCTCCAGAAAGTTCCCGACTTCACCCGCATACAAGAGTCAGATCAGACCACAGCTAAGAGTCGCCATGTTATGTACACAGGAACAAAACATCCTCATTCCCTTTGTATTCCTTTGGTAAAAACGTAGCTTTATTCGGTCAGCTACTTCCCAAGAGGGTGCTTCCCTGATAACTCCCGAGAGGATACTTCCCTGATAACTGCAACTTAACCTCTTCCAGTTCAGGTTCAATCGTTATTTATCCTACCTAACTTCATCATCTAAACGTCTTACCTCTTCCTTTTCCGTTCATTAACAAAACTTAATTCGGTAACCCTCTACCTTGAGTGGTTCTTTGGCTTTGTATTGGATGAATAATAAGATAAAAATGACACTGAAACAAAAAACGAAGGCTTTTTAACAATGCAACTTCGATTTTCTTCAACTGGAATTTATTTTCTGTTTTAATATCAGCTAATTTCTCATGTTGAGAACCACAACGACTGTGAGTTCCTAAACGATTGCTTCTAGGTGCATGGATGTATGGGAACTAAATAAACAATTGTGTGGAAAACAATAGAATTTCTTTCTGTGACATTATCAAAATATATTTCCTTTAAATAAGGTATACAAAGCGACGAAAGAGATGCATGCAAATAAGTTAACCGTAATTAGTCTTTTAACTCCATTGAGGTTGGCCTTTCACTTCAAATCGCATACCACATCCGTCACCAAATATCAACTTCGCGGTGAAACCGACACAGCTAACAAGTGCTGCGCAATCATCTTCGATAAACCCAGAGATATCAACTGAACAGTTTAAAATGCTCAAAACTAGAATTTGGTTTATGGAATCAAATACTTCTCTTTACATTATGGTAGAACGATAAACCACAAGATAGTAGAAGTTTGATACCATTTATAGTAAGTGATCTGACATTATAGAGAAAATACGTGTCTCGGCGACTGCAGCGTAATTCAACCAATTTGTTGTAAATGGTAATTTTATGCGTGGTAAAAAAATCACTTGTTTAGAGAGGACTCAATCAAACTAAGTGCTTTATATATCATATTATTCTGAACTAATCTTTAACAGAGATCAGATACCACAAAAATATTCCTTCTGTTGTTTATTAATGTTAATCATTCTTGCTCGAGAAACAAAAAGAGGGGTTGGAAATGTGGGTCATCTTATATGAAAACATTTGTTTGCAGCGAGGGTTTAAATCATGTTTCGTAACTAAACCATTTTTTGAGAACAAATTGTTCCCTGAATTTCAAGTGACCTTTTGAAATTAAAATGTTTCTTTTTTTCTTTTTCTAATTTTATCTTTTTGAATTTGTTACAGAATGAGGGAAGTAACTGTAAGTGCCATCTTGTAGATCGAGTTGATTATTTAAAATGAAGATAAACAAAAGAGAGAAAACTTTGAGTATTGAATGCTGTTGAAAAAGACGGGGCCAGCTAGCGAAGATAATTATAAATACAAATATTGAAATTGTCAGCATTAAAAAAGGTAAGAAAATACGCTAATATTTTAGGATTTTCAATTTAAAATCCGACCTCCTTTAAATATTTAATATAAACAGTAGCAAAATTAATGAATGAATTTTGAATAGAGGATGATTATTTTAATTGTCTGTATATTAGGTACCTCCGCTGAATTTTCGATACCTAAGTTTTAAGATTAATTTTTAAGAAATGGAAAATCGTTCTTGAAACTTTCATTTTAACATTAATTGAAAGCTAAATGACTAAATTTACTATTTCCAGTAAGCAAAATACTCTGGAAATTTACTATTTCCAGTAAGCAAAATTTACTATTTCTAGTAAGCAAAATACTCTGGGAATAGAAATTATATTAATTGGAATCTCGACTTTTTGATCGCTTTCAGAAAATCGGCAATTTTCTGGCACGCTTGTAAACAAAACAATTCTCGATTTAAAAAATTTTCCAAAAATAAAATATAATTTGCTGAAACTTTATTTTTAGGAATTTTAGCTGATTTAAAGTATAATTAAACTGATTTGAAAGAATATTATTTACTTTATGTTTAGAATAACAGAGAAATGGATTTTTAAAACAAACGATAGAGGTGATTACAAGCTTATCACCATTGCTTGTCACCCGTAGTTCACTTGACAAGCGATCATAAAACCTGTCAATACCTTTATTGTTGTTCTACAAAGACTTTATACGTTAAAAGATAATTTAACAAAATGACGAGTGAGCGACTTTTTTAATATAATTTTTAAGTACTCAGTAATCTTAAAAATATTTAAAATAATCTAATTTTAGGAATGTTGAATTTAAATTAGTTATAATCATCACACTTATTTTCTGATTATGTCGTTTATGGTCAACTATACTTTCAAAGAAGAGCATGTTATGTAATATTTTATATACATGAAAAAATTAAATTAAAAAAAATATTGTGTGTAAACGACTTTTATTGAACTTAAATATAGCTTTCACTTAACAACAATATCACCTAACCGGATTGAATTAATGCAGAATTTTAAACGATTTATAATATTATAAATTATGATAATTAATTTTTAAAAAAATGAAAACAATTCTTATAAAAATTCAATATTCATCGAAAAAAATCTTTTCTTATGACAATAGAGTCCTTAATAAATTTAATTTATAAAAGCAATTAAAAGCTTTTCTAATTATAGTTTTATTACATATTTTTATTTTGAAATTCGGAACAGATTTTCGCGAAATGAGTAGTAATTTGAAAAAAAAAACAATAATTTACTTTCTCAAAGGAATCCTGTTTTTAAATAATAAAAGAAATTTTGAGATTGCAATTTAATTTCTCGAAATTTCATGAGATTAAGTAAGAGGAGGGGAAACATATGTAAAAAAAAATATTTTTTCACCAATAATTGTCGGATTTTAATGAAACTTTCAGAACTTAATGAAAAATGAATGAAATCGTTTTGAATGTTTTAGAAAACTAAAACATTCAAAACGATTTCATTCATTTTTCATTAAGTTCTGAAAGTTTCATTAAAATCCGACAATTATTTGATTTTTGCAAGACTTTCCAAATCAATGTGTTTTCGCCGGAAAAAGGCGTAAAAACACTAATCGTAAATTAAGGCCAACCGCTGACATAGAAAAAAATATATTCAACCAAAATTTCAAACGTGCTAGAAAGGATGAAAACATTTAATAAAATAATTAAGAAATACTTTTGTCTTTCCTCTTAATGACATAAACATTTTAACGATAAAAATTTGATTTTAATAAGTTTAGGACTTTTTTCATTATGCTATGCTGTTTTTCAGCGAGCAAGTGGGTGTACCGACTGTATGTTAATACGCTTGTAACTACCTATAGTGTGTGTGTGTGTGTGTGTGTGTGTGTGTGTGTGTGTGTGTGTGTGTGTGTGTGTGTGTGTGTGTGTGTGTGTGTGTGTGTGTGTTACGATAAACCTAATTAAACTCACACTCACAGGGAAACAGAAAGGGAAAGGGACGTAAAAAATAAAACGGAAGACAAAAAGTTAGTGCGACACTGAGAGGGGTTGTAGTGGGGTCATCTTAATTAAAGGTAGTCGCCTGTAGTGAGAGGTTAAATCATTTTACCTGATCGAATGTTCTGTCGAGGACAAATTCGCTTCTGAAGTGCAAATGAAGTTTTGAAATTAAAATTTGTCTTTTTTAAAAATCTTATCTTCGCGAATTTGTTTTCATTTCATGCATGTTTATTTCATTACAATATAATTTGTCCGTTTCGTAAATTTCATCACATGGTTGCGATCGACTTTAATTTATCATGTGCTTTTTTATTTTATTTTAAATAAACCATTTTTTAAATCATTTTTTTTATAATTCTTAAAATATATTTTAAATAGAATTTAGATTACCTTAAAATAGTACTCATAATAATGATACATGCTATGTCTTCCATGCAATAGATAAATGCTTGCAGGATGATATGGGAGTTAATGTATTGTTTGGTGGTAAAGTGATCCTGCTTGGAGGAGATTTCAGATAAATTTTTCCAGTTCTTCCTCGGGTGCCTCCAATTGTTGTAGTAGATTCTTACCTGAAACAAACCAATATATATTATAATTTTCTACAACTGAGGCTAAACCCCAAAAATTATGATGAAGAAGAGTTCTCTCGATGGTTCTTTCAGTTTGGAAATGGTAATCTCTCCGACTCAGATCCTATTGATATTCCGGCAAAATGCATTTATAATCGTTCACTTATTGCTGATCTTTTTGGTGAACGATTCGATCGTCTTTCGTGGATATTTCATTTCTTATCATTGACTTCACTCAGATTCTAAAAATCAGTGTAAATTGTTAAAATCGTTATAAGAACACCAATAATGCAAGTATTTTTGGAATAAAACTAGATGCATAGTAAAAAACAAATCGTCTTTGTTATCTATTTCTAATGCACACATAATAGACATATCCAGATTATCCATGCCGCAATTGAGAAAAGTTAAGACAAGTGATTCTATATATTACCTTTTATGTGAGGAGAATGTCTATAATTTATATTTTATTCCATTCTAAGGAAACAATTTTCAGATTATTGACGAAGCTATGCGTTATACTATATTTCAGTATTTTTAAAGAATCCAGGTAAAAATAGTCGCAGGTAAAAAAAAAAAGTCACAGGAAAAAAAGAAACGGGACAAGGTTAGCACACAACGGTCAAAATCGCAGCGGACAAAATCGCAGCTTTTATCCCAAAATTGGACAAAAACCCAGTCTGTTAAATAAATTGAAAATTCAAGGAAATTTAATTCAAATATTAATGTCAAATTAAGACTTTTTTCGCATAAAGTCAGGTCTTATGAGATAGTAGGACTCCCTAAATATGAGATATATTGAATATGTAACCGTAGCATAGTTAGAAAATGTTTTTTAGAGGTTGGCTCAATTTACTTACTATGAATTTCTGTTGCAACCCGGGCTGACCCATAAACTCGTGAAGTACCCGTCAGAAATAGATTGTGACCTTTTTCCTGGTATTTTTTCTGTGCCTTTATTATCTGTCACGACTTTAAGAAAAACTATCCCTTTTCTTATATAACTATCTGGGAATGTGTTATCGGTTAATAAGTTCAAGGTGTGGCATTCAAAATATGATTAGTAAATCCATGTAATTTACACGGGTCGTCCTTGTTGTAATTAATCCACATTACGCGTCCTTCTAGTTATAAATAATCGCCTAAAAGAAAATAACATTCCTAAATATTGATTTATAACCGTTTGATTTTATATATCAAATAATTTTTATTTCTTCTCACTGTGAAGAAAAGGAGAGAAAAAAGGAGAAAATGAATCCCTTCACATGTCTCTCCCTCTTTCTCTCTCTCTCTCACACACACACAAACACACACACACACACATACGCATAAGCACACATAAACACGCACGCACACGCACACACACACACACACACGGATCTCTCACTTCCTCTCTATGGCATATTCATTCAGGATGTGAGCGATCATGGTGCCCCACAGCTTCATTTATTTTGCTGGTTTACGAGTCTACTTTGCCTTTATGAAGAAAATTTTTATATGGCCAAAGAATTTTATCATCATTTTGAGATAGCAAAATAATTCAACTAAAATATTACAAATAAAATATTTATTGATTTACGCTAAACTACCAAAATTATTTTTTTAACATGCAGCGGATTCTGAAAGCTTGAGGGAATTGCTCACAAACTGACTTTTTGCCGACAAAATAAAATATCTCCCCGCTTCTATACCCAGAAAAAATATCTACAATATTATATAATCAGTACGTGTTAAAATAGTATCTGTTTTTTAGAAAACACATAAGAAGAATGTTTTAATGCAGAACAGAACAGTTTACGATATAATGATGGCGCCCTTTTTGCAACAGAATGTGACATAAGGACGAAATTTAATGTGGGATTTCCGGAAAGTAACTTAGAAATTGCTCAACCTCCTGTGTATTTCCTCTTTGGTGCTGGATAATGATCTTGTCCCCTCTCGATGCAGCCCCGGCGGTTTGAGTTGATATTGCAACTTCATAGGCGTATACCAGGTAAGTATCAGGTCATCCCATAAGTTATGTCCGAATTTCGAATTTTGAAACAAATGACCAAATGTTACATTTAATTACAGATTCAATCAACAATGTATTTTCCCTGATTATCTATGACTTCCTTCCATCTATTAACAAGCTTACTAATTCCATTACTGTAAAACATTTTTGGCTTTGATTCAAAGAACTCACGAATGTCAGTTTTAACCTCTTCCTGTGTTACAAAAGCTGTTTTTTCCAAATGATTCTGTAAGCTACGAAACAAATGGTAGTCTGAAGGAGCAAGGTCGGGAGAATAAGGTGGATGAGGAATTTTCTCGCAACCAAGTTCTTCGATCTTTTGTGACATGATTCTTGCTGTGTGTGGTTGCGCATTGTCCTGATGAAACATCACCCGTTTTCGATTCACTAGAGCAGGTCTTTTTTCCCTCAAAGCTTGGTTCAAACTCTCTTATTGCTGACAGTATATTTGAGCATTAATTGTTGCATTAGGTGGTAAGAATTCAAAGTGGATTATTTCTTGGCAATCCCACCAGATTGAAAGAAGAACCTTTTGCCCATGAAGTTCCCTTCTCGGCTGTTACTTGGGTCCTTCCCCTTTACCAAGCCACTGTCTACGACGCTTAACAGATCGATAAAAGATCCATTTTTCGTCGCCAGTCACAAGTCTATCCAAAAAACGTGAAACAAGTTGGCGAGAATGGAGAGAAGAGCAGATGTCAACACGGAATTTGAGTTTGTTTTCAGACAATTCATGAGTCACCCATTTTCCAAGTTTAGGGACTTTTCCAAGTTGTTGAAGATGACGATGAACAGCTGTATGGTTTGAACTGAGAACCACTGCCAATTCCTCAACTGATAAAGCAGGATTTTCTTCAAGGGCTGCTTCAAGAAGCTTTTCATCAAATTCAACTGGACGTCCGGTTCGATCTTCATCTTCAAGGGTGAAATCTCCACCTCTGAATTTTGCAAACCATCTTCTCCAAGTTCTTTCATTCACACATTCTTCTCCATAAACTGAGTGAATGTTTCTAGCCGCTTCGGCTGCTGAGTTTCTTTTCTTGAACTCATAAAGCATTATGTGCCTCAAATGATTCTTGGGTACTTCCATGTTAGCAGGGTTTTAATCAAACAAAATTTAATTTTATTGTTCTCTGAAATAAATTTTGATCAGTTTAAATGCATCTAAACATAAAAATGATTTTCAGCTCCATTAGACATTATAAAATACTCTTTAAATTTCGTTCATTTTAACAAAAAGTTAAAATTCGGACAGAACTTATCGGATGACCTAATACATAAATTTCCATGTCCATATATATAAATATAAATATACATGTATACATGTATAATATTAGTGGTAAATATACACATACATATGCAAATAATGGTAAGGAGCATATACATGTATACATATATGCATACAAATACATATGTGTGTATGCGTGTATGCATGTATGCATGTATCACATATGTATTTCTTACCATTATTTGCATATGTATGTGTATATTTACCACTAATATTATCAATATATATATATATATATATATATATATATATATATAACACGCTCCCTCACATAAGATGCCTCTCTAATTTACAAGGATGTTTTGTTGGGAAAAAATTAAGATGCTTGTACTATATTTTAAAGTAGTTTTGTAGGGGAAAATGTATGATTATGTGCATGCAAATACAATATTGTAACAGTAAACTGGAATAAAGTATGAAAACACATATTGTATCTTTAACCTTCAAAGGAAACTAAATTAAATTTGCCAAAGTAGAAAACTAATACTGCTATATATCTATCTGCGACTGCTCGTACATATAAACAAACTGAAAGTAAAGTACAGTAAATGTGAATGAATTCTTATCGCGGCTTCTCTCAACCCCGGGGCAACTGGGCTCACTATTGCTCCCTGGAAGGGAGCCAGGTGCGCCCAGGTTAACAGAAAAGTAATTTATGAAATATTTTTATATTTAAAAAAATCTTTATTTTTAAAACGCTAGAGACACAAAGCAGATAGCTTCCATGTCTAAGTCAAGACTTTGTCATTTGATATTTTAAATTAGATGCTAAATTCCTTAACAGAAGAATAGGAACTTTTACTATATCTGATGATAATAGCTTACAAATCAAACATAAAGAGGTGTCCATTGATCGATTTGGGATTTTTATTCAAGAATATACTTCAATAGTAAGTAAAGCATTGGATATTTTATTGCAATTGTCAATATCATACCTCTGTAAATTCGGATTTTCTGCACTTACCAACATTACATGCGAAACAGATCAAATATTAAATGCAATTATGAGGAAATGAGATTATGTTTATCACATATGAGGCCTAACATTCAAAAACTTTCCAAAGCACATCAAGCAAAGGTTTCACACAAGCACGCTGGAATATACAATGTAATGTCTTAAAAATAAATGGTTATTCCAAGAGAATTGTCTATATTTCTGAGATGAGGTATTGTAATTATTTTCACTATTTACATTGTTCAGACTGTTGTCTTCATCTTTGTTGCCATATTCACGACGTTTCGGCCCTTATACGCTCCGGCCTTCTTCAGGTGATTGGAATTTTGAATTGAACCCTTTATTTCGCCAAAAAAATAAAGAAATAAAGAGTTCAGTTCGAAATTCCAATAATCTACAGAAGGCCGGGGCGTACAAGAGCAGAAACGACGTGAATATAGCAACAAACAGGAAGACAACAACCCGAACATTGTAAATAATATAAATAATTCAAAAGATTTCGTTATTATTTTCCTATTTTCAACTTTCATAACTAATTTTTCCTTATTAAAATTTAAAGTGCGTCCCAGAGTTTTAATTATTCTACAAGTGCATCCTGAAGTAAAAAAAAATTGAGATGTCTGTGTGTGTGCGTATGTGTATGTATCTGTGTAACTATTTAATAAATAAATAGTGTGCCTTAATGGATGTATGCGTGTGGATGTATCTTTACGACAATATTTGAAGATATGAACTGTGTTTGCATGAAGGCTGATATTTGTGTGGGCGCATGTCATTACCAAATGTTCCTGCAACTATCATCTGCATTTGTCGAATGATCTCTTTCGTTCGGTATAGGATTTCTCGCTATGACTGGTTATTTAAAATCATGCCTGTCGTTAATCGTCCCTCATTTAGTCAGTCATATCTGATAACCAACCACTACAATTTATTTCAGAAATCCCACAAAAATAATCCAGCAACAAATTTGATAAATATCCGTTTGAAGAAAAAATCATTTTTTTCATTTTTGTTATTTTCTAATATTTGAAACAGAATAATATATGAACTCCTTTAAAAAAAGGATTCATGTCATAAATACATCCCTTTATCATTTGTCGCTTTTCCTCTAGTCAAGCTGGTATATATATATATATATATATATATATATATATATATATATATATATATATATATATATATATATATATATATATATATATATATCAATGAAATATAAACAAACCTCGGTCCAAATGTATATCGAAAAGCAGCAGGTTTTCTCTCAAATGTTTGCAAGATTGACACCTGTAACCAAACAAAGTCCATTTCAATCTCATAAAAAATGAACCACTACATTAATAAGACAAAGAATTTGACAATATTCTGAAAAATATTTTCGCAAATCATACAGATAGAGAAATAATTATGTTTTATTTTCTCAGATGAAAAAAATATCGATGAATGAAAAACCAACATGAATAGAATTCGAGCACATGATATACACGCATTGTAAAATGTATTGAACTAATTATTGAATGAGACTTTCGCTATTTACTGCACCGAAAACTGAATTTATTAAACATTTTCTTTAAAAAAAATAAGCGGAAAGGTTTTTGATGTCATCTTGAATAAGTTGTACGTGTATCAGTTTTTTTAGCTCCAAACAAGGCGGAATTGCTACGAGTAGGCAGGGGGTTACATAGAGTGAAAGCGAAAGAAAAGACTGGGCATAGGGAGGATTGAGGAAAAGATGAACTGGGTTCAAGAAGACAGAAGATGGCTGTTGACGTTGTTATATTAAGTATTTGGTAGCAAGATAAAGGAATAACGAGGAATAGAGTGAAAGGTTTATTGTTGGTAGAGTACAGGAATAGTGATCTGGTGTAAGCGTAGTGTCGGAAGTTGAACTATTTCTTGTGCCTGCGTGGCCAAAGTCACAGGATACAGTCGGTGCACGTTTGGTTGATCGAGGTCGGTTGGTAGACCTGTTGTGTTGAACCAAGTTGACATCGGATTGGCGTGGTCTTGGTAGCCCTGTTCCGTGGAACGGAGGTCGCGGTGTCGACTTTGAAGGGAATGGCTTGTGGATGAGACGAGGTAGGCCTGTGGAACAGAGGTCGCTGGTGTCGGCTGTGAAGGTAATGCCTTAAAAACGAGTCGAGGTAGGCCGAGGTGACGGCGGGGGTTGATAGGCCTTATCTGTGGAGCGGAGGTCGCTGGTTTCGATTGTGAAGGGAATGGCTCGTAAACAAGTAGGCGACGGCGGGGGTTGGTAGGCCTATTCTGTGTAACGACTGTGAAGGGAATGCTTTATAAACGAGTCGAGGTATCGGCGGGTGTTGGTATCGATGAATGTTTGTAGCTGTGAGGAATCGAGGTTGAGATGTTTCAAGTTGAAGCTGAATAGCTCTGCTGGGTGGAGTCGAGATTGAGATGTTTCGAGTCGAAACGGGATAGCCGAGGTGGTTCTCAAGCCAGGAAGTGGTAGCACCCGTTGTGATGTGCTGTCATGTTGGGTGGTAGTAGTGATCTGTGTGACGGTCGGTTCGCATCTCTGTTGTCATGGTGATGCCGAGTTCACTTCGTAGACCGGATGTGATGCGTGGAGCCCAATGCACAAAAATATCGTCTTTTGTTATTTCGTTTTCTGTCTTCGTGGCGTTCACATCCGGCCAGCGTGCAGAATGAATCAGAATGAGATCTAATTGCGATGGAGTGTAACAACATTGCATTAACATTTTTGAAGATTGTCGTTTCATGGAAGCAAGTAAACTGTCGGTAAATGTGAGAAAAGAAACTGTTGGAGTAGAAATAGCGATTACATTTAACTATTTCGACAGTAAATGTGTGGGACCGAGATGCCAATCTCGTATCACGCTTAAATTCATTTAGTCGGGACACCAGCGGAAAAAATCTCGCTAGAGAAGTTGCCATGAAAATATTTGTAGAAAAGACAAAGGGAAAACACATTACATCTGTGAAAAAGTGACTAGTCGAGATGCCAAGTCATGATCGATTACATTGCAAATCCTTCTTTGAATTTTGTCAAGAACCTCAAGATGAACAACGGGAGCACATAGACCGTATATGGCAACAGTATTCAATGCAAAGACAAATAGTACATTTGAAATGTGCCAGATGGACTCTGACGAGAGAAAAACTACTGGCACGACGCAATGAACCAACTTTCATCGCAGTCAATCCCGCTATTGATTCAATGTAATTGTTCCACTTCAAAAACGCGTAGTGAGAGGCTCACCTGGAGCCGAGCATCGGCTATGCTCATGGCATGCAGGGAAGTTTCTCTATGGTGGTTAAATGAGAGCAGTTTAAAATTTACAAGCCATTTCCTGGACAGTTAACCACTGATTTGAGGCACTTTTCAAGAGCAGCGGCCGGGTTAATTTTGTCAGCTTTGACGGATTTGCTAATGAGATAGGAGTAAATGGTAGTGTAATCTGCATAAATATCTACTTGGGAACTGATAACATCAGGAAGATCATCGATGAACATCAGAAACAGCGTAGGACCCAGGATAGAGCCTTGGTGGATACCCGCGTACTTGTGAAAGTATCTGGAATTGAACTCCTTCAGAACGACCTAGGAATTAATGGATTAAATCAAACAATCGTCCTGTAATACCGTAGCCCTGAAGCTTACGTGGAAGACCCTGTTAAGCACCTTTGAGATATCTAGAGCCATAGCTCGAGCTCGCCGTTATTATCCAGAACTTGATATATTAGGTCATCCCATAAGTTCTGTCCGAATTTTAACTTTTTGTTAAAATGAACGAAATTTAAAGGGTATTTTATAATGTCTAATGGAGCTGAACATTATTTTTATATTTAGATGCATTTAAACTGATCAAAATTTATTTCAGAGAACAATAAAATTAAATTTTGATTGATTAAAACCCTGCTAACATGGAAGTACCCAAGAATCATTTGAGGCACATAATGCTTTATGAGTTCAAGAAAGGAAACTCAGCAGCCGAAGCGGCTAGAAACATTCACTCAGTTTATGGAGAGGAATGTGTGAATGCAAGAACTTGCAGAAGATGGTTTGCAAAATTCAGAGATGGAGATTTCACCCTTGAAGATGAAGATCGAACCGGACGTCCAGTTAAGTTTTGATGAAAAGCTTCTTGAAGCAACTCTTGAAGAAAATCCTGCTTTATCAGTTAAGGAATTGGCAGTGGTTCTCAGTTCAAACCATACAACTGTTCATCGTCATCTTCAACAACTTGGAAAAGTTCCTAAACACGGAAAATGGGTGCCTCATGAATTGTCTGAAAACAACCTCAAATCCCGAGTTGACATCTTCTCTTCTCTCCATTCTCGCCAACTTATTTCACCTTTTCTGGATAGACTTGTGACTGGCGACGAAAAATGGATCTTTTATCGAAATGTTAAACATCGTCGACAGTGGCTTGGTAAAGTGGAAGGACCCCAGCAACAGCCGAGAAGGGAACTTCATGGGCGAAAGGTTCTTCTTTCAATCTGGTGGGATTGCTAAGGAATAATCCAATTTGAATTCTTACCACCTAATGCAACAATTAATGCTCAAATATACTGTCAGCAATTAAAGCGTTTGAACCAAGATTTGAAAAAAAAAGACCTGCTCTAGTGAATCGAAAACGGGTGGTGTTTCATCAGGACAATGCACAACCACACACAGCAAGAATCACGTCACAAAAGATCGAATAACTTGGTTGCGAGAAAATTCCTCATCCACCTTATTCTCCCAACCTTGCTCCTTCAGACTACCATTTGTTTCGTAGCTTACAGAATCATTTGGAAGAAACAGCTTTTGTAACACAGGAAGAGGTTAAAACTTACATTTGTGAGTCCTTCGAATCAAAGCCAAAATAATTTTACAGTAATGGAATTAGTAAGCTTGTTAATAGATGGAAGGAAGTCATAGATAATCAGGGAAAATACATTGTTGATTGAATCTGTAATTAAATGTAACATTTGGTTACTTGTTTTCTTCATCGAAATTCGGACAGAACTTATGGGATGACCTGATACATATTCAGTAATGACCGTAAGCACGTCAGCGATAGACCAGGCAAAATGGAATCCATATTGTTTGTCAGAGAGTAGGTCGTGAGTGGTAAGATGCTTAACCACTTCAGCGTTAATTAAAACCTCGAATACTTTGCTGAAAAGCGATAGGAAACTAATAGGGCGAAGGTTAGCGGGGCCAGATGATTCTCTAGACTTCTTAAAAACAGGAACTATAGAGGAGGACTTCCAACATGTTGGATAGCAGGAAGCAACGAAGCAATAGTTGTAGATTTTGGGGAGAACTGGAGCCAGATAGAGAGCACAATTCTTTAGGACACGGCTAGTGTAGCCTTACCGCCACTTGGGAAGAGTTTAATTTAGAAATGATGTCCAGGACCAGGGACAGGGTTATGCGGATAACACTCAGTAGATCCTCAGTTCTAGGAGGTAAATGAGTCGAGGGTTGAGTTGGAAGGAATTTTCGAGCAACGCATTCAAAAGATAATATTCTTGAGAATTAAAAATTAAATTAAATCTAATAAAAATTAAAAAACATTACTTAGTTCAGTATTATGCCCTTAATTAGAATGTTTTATCTAAAGGATAAAATAAAATATTGCTTTTTTAATTTTTAGTATTATTTGTAAAAATGTGTTTTAGTATGCACAAATAAAACTACTCACTTTGAAAATGTTTTAAAATTGTTTTATTCTTCTTACTATCTAACTAGCCTGAATTAATCAAGGAATAAAATATTTGTTAATAATCCTTGTCTACTGAATTTTTAATAGATTGCTTGTTTGTTTGTTAAAGAAAAGATATAAATTTAGTATGTGTGAAGACAATAACCAGATAATTTTTCTTTAAGAAAAACTTCTTCTAAATGTATCTGTGTATTGATTGGTTCAGAGTTTTGGATAATTACCCAGTGAGGATAAGTGTATATAATATTATATCCATTTAGATAGTCTACGTGAAAATATCTAAAAGCATATATTTTGTCTTGGTTGTTTTTATTTTTTACAAGGTTCAAATGTGAGTTTCAAATAGTTTTATTAATTGTACATTTTGTCTGTATAATATATTATGATAAGGATGATGATCAAGTTATTCTACAAGGACTATGTACGATAGTAAAAATAACCGCCTACGATAGTAAAAATAACTGCCTTATTCAATGCTCCGAGAATGCGTCCAAATTATCTCCATTCAACAAATATGTGTAATTATATACAAACAGTGATTTGTTCGTTTCTTCATAACATTTTACTGAATTTATCACCATCAATACACTGAATGAGAGAAATAAAAACAATAAATATTTCATATATATATATATATATATATATATATATATATATATATATATTATACGAGATTATAATAAAAACATATTGCATCGCTACACAAAGCTTTCATGTTTTAATACATTGATTGTACTTCCTCATGTGATGGTTGGTAACTGGTGATAAAAATGATTTTTAGGGAAAAAGGGGATTATAATCAGACATAAAGTTACCAGAAGCAAATTTTAAAAAAAAAATTATATATTCAGGAAGCTTCTTAAAGAAGCCTGGAGATAATATTAAAATGTGGAATATATATATACAATGCTAATAATGCTGAATAGACGGCAAAACAAAGCAATATTAAAGTTAAATAAACCAAATAAGGTAATTATCCTTATATACTAATAATATGACGGCTATAAAATTGTAATACGTAATTAATTTTTATAAAAAATTTTTAACTATATTTTAAGGTAAAAGTTATACTGTGTCGGCATCTCATCGTTAATTCATTTCTTTGGTTTAACAGATTTTGTTAGCAAACTTGATTATTTGGAATCTTTTCTGTAAACACAGGAAACAAATCATGTAAAGATTTACACGTTCTAGTTTTTTTTAATATTTTCCATTTTACCGTAGGTGTTTTGTTGACTTATTTTAAGTACCAGAAATATCTAGAACGGGACGTCCTATTTCTGTACGCGTTGTTGTTGAAAGATAATATCTGTTGATACCACCTTGCTTTGAAGGAATTCTTGGTACTACCGATATAAAAAAAAATTTAACTGTTGAATTTTCTATAGTAGAAATCGTACTTAGGTAAACAAGGGATTTCTTCTAACACTTATTTTGCAATGGACAATCGTTAGGATTTCTACAATTACACAAGTTGGTATCATTAGCGTTTGCTGTTTGGAATAGCAATTACTAATTAGCTATTTGTATTGATTTAAAATTTTATCATTATGTTTTCTAATAATCTTTCAAGATTATCTGTGCATTTATAACTTAATTTAAGTATATTTCTATTAAAAATCTTACTAAGTGGATTATTTCTGGAGAAGTTTTTTTCATTTAAATTAAGAAACTTCTGCCCTAACTTAGTACTAATCATTTGGTTAAATGAGGGCGTGTACCAAATGATTTTTCTGTTTCTATTTTTATTATTACTATCACTGTTACGTTTAATATATTTGATGTCAGGACAATTATAGCCACTATTTTTAAGGCAGTAATATAAAATAACTATATATATATATATATATATTGGATTTGCGTTTGTTTTCATGTAGGGTTGGTATATATTAAGTCTAGTGTAACATCAAGTAAATTTACACTTTTTAAGTTTGTGTTGATCTTAACTTTAAGATACAAACTTTTGAATTCCCTATGTATTAATTTCTTGATTTCTTTAATATTTGTAGAATTTTTCACCGCCATAAGGCCGTCACCTTTATATAACCCTATGTCGTCAATGTTGATATCTTGGTGGGCACTAAGATTATATAAAATGAATAAACCTAGTTAATACATACCAACCCTACATGAAAACAAAGGCAAATCCAATATATATATATATATATATATATATATATATATATATATATATATATATATATATATATATGTATCCACCCAAATTCTAATCACCCTCCATCCATAATCAAGCACATACCCCCTTCATAGAAGGTTTATCGTGATATGAAAAAATAACTCATCCACCTCCACTCTCTGAGTTTATTTTTCTATTTAGCGTAGATCTGACTCGGAATATGTTAATCGAAACATACGCACGAGTATATTTTTAATTCTGACCGTATGCACCCCACTTTAATTTTCGGAAAAGCGGTAACGTTTTGTTTTTCAATTCCTAAAAAAATTTTATCACAAGTTATCAACGATCGCCTGAGGAAGTACAGTCATAGTATTGAAACATGGAAGCTTTTGTGTAGCGATGTAAAGTGTTTTAATTATAATCTCGTATAATAAAAATATTATAATAATATTTTGGTCTACTTTGTATTGAGCACTTTTTAAAAAAGTAAATTCTACGAACTGTGGATTTTTACTCCATTTGTTCTTTCTCTTATTAATTAAGACGACTGACAAGGTACTGCGATTAAGCTATTTATTTAATTATTCTTATCTTCATATAAGTCTTTTCTTTTATGGCCATTAATTGTGTAAAAATTAAATTATCTACTATAAAATTTTAATTATATTGATTAAACTCCTACATGTCTATCTTTGAGTAAAATTTCCAATAATTGCTCTCTCTCTCTCTCACGCTCTCTCTTTCTCTCTCTCTCTCGATATATATATATATATATATATATATATATATATATATATACGAGGGTTATTCAATAAATAAGGTGAATTTTTCGGTATAAGGACTTCTAATACAGATAGAAGCTTGCTTTTTTTATATTTTTCAACATAGTCTCCCAGCACTGTCACACACTTTTCCCATCTGTGCACAAGCTTACGTATTCCCTACACGTAAAAATCTTTGGACTGATGTCTCAGCCAGTCGCTCACAACACTTTTCACTTCATCGTCACTTTTAAACTTCGTGCCTCTCGTGAACCAAACAGGTGAAAGTCTGAAGGGGCAAGGTCTGGGCTGTAAGGAGGATGAGGGAGCAGTTCCCAGCCCAGCTCGTTGATGGTCTGCATGTTTGGGCTGCTGTGTGAGGCCTTGCGTTGTCATGATGCAAGATGACTCCTTCTGACTGATGACCCCTGCGTTTGTCCCAGCAGATAAGCTCAAAGTCCTTGCAATGTCATCCACTGTCACCATTCTGTCAGACTGAATGAGGGCATTGACTGATTCGATCACCTCAGGAGCCCACTTGTAGACATTTTTGGGGCTGAAGAATGTGGCACCATACACAGTTGACATTCTCCTATGAATTTGATTTGCACCCTTCAGCAACCAAAAACTTGATAACTGACCGCTGTTCAATCCTGGAGCATGCTTCTTGGTCGGCCATCTTTGTTAATCGCCAAAACACTCAAAGTTTTTTTTTTAATCTGCAAAAGAAATTAAATCCATGTGAAAAAGAAGTAAAACATAAAAAAGAAAAAAGACTAAGCTTCTATCTGTATTAGAAGTTCTTATACCGAAAAATTCACCTGATTTATTGAATAACCCTTACATATATATATATATATATATATATATATATATATATATATATATATATATATATATATATATATATATATATATATATTGAATCTGATTTGCTACCTCTTCGTCACCGAGGCCCGTTGGAACAGTTGGTATGACTTAACTGTCAGGGTTTCAATTCTCAGTAGTGGATGCGTCCCAAATATAGGACGAAACGGCCGTCCAGTGCTTTCTGCGTTCTATTGAGGTTTCTTTCAGACTCAATGAATTACTTAATTATAATTATCAAATCCTCCTAAGAATTTCTATCATATATATATATATATATATATATATATATATATATATATATATATATATATATATATATGAATAAAAAGAACTTTATCAAGACAATTGCAAGGAATTTATTTTGTAACGGGTATTTATATACAGAAGTAAAAATGTTATTGGTTTTTCAAAATTTTTAAGGCAAAACTAATACCAATAACACTTTTTCTCTTATTTATAAATAGTTGTTACAAAATAAATTCCTTGCATTTGACTTAATAAAATACTTCAGAGGAAGAAACGTGTCGGCTAAAATAAGTTTTCCTTTTTACTTATTCATATTGTACTTTTACAAATATACTCTCTCAGAGATTTTTGCACACACACACACACACACACACACACACACACACACACATATATATATATATATATATATATATATATATATATACATATGAATTGGTATCAAATACAGATCAAATATTGATCGGATTCCGATTGCATGATAAACGTTTCATAGATGTTATTTATCCTATTACCCCCTATATATATATATATATATATATATATATATATATATATATATATATATATATGAGGCGCCAAATATTTAATCTTCAGAAGGCCATAAATGAAAGGCAATCTAAAGTGATGTCATGCATCATGTGACAGATGTTAACATACATATTTCTCTTCTTTTTCATTTATCGACAGTATTGATATAACTGCCCCAAAACTACCACTAGAAATGTAACGGTATGCTGTGCTTGTTTGTAATAGCCACCAACTCCAGCAACAGCTAGTTTCTTGAAATTGGTCAGGTTAATAGGTGAAACAACCGACCGTTTTATGCGAACGACACTGGTTGTGATGAACAAGTTCACGCCGTCTGTGATCATCCTAAGGGTCATTAACTACTAGGGTCATGTCATGCTCCTCCACTTCTTCTTATAGAGCTTCTTGGTCGGTGTTATGAACTACACCATGCAGGTAGATACTGTGGTCAAAACCTGGATCGCGGAAGTGATTGTATTGCTACAATAGGACTCTACTCATTGCCACATAGCCAAAATGACCCAGGAGTGACTGTGTGAATTCTCACAATCATGTCATCCTCAACATGTGGCTTTTAAGCTCTCCTCAACTGAAGCACTTAACTACAACTTCTAAGGCATCATCTAGCGGCTTGACAATAACAAGGACGCATTGAGAACCACCATTGTGATAGCCAATATGAGCAGGAATCAAATGATCAAGTGATGCAGTTGCTTCCAATGCAGTTTTATTCAATAATATTTTTGTTTTTTATAAGTTGAACATGTGTACAATTTGTGTAAAAAATATAATGAATTTTTTTACAAGATAATGATTTCTTCTTCTGAATATATTCGTTATTCTTTATATTATAACTTGTTTTTAATTACGAGACGCACATACTTATGATATATATATATATATATAATATGTGTGTATGTGTGTGTGTGTGTGTGTGTGTGTGTGTGTGTGTGGTTGAGGATGCTCTTTCTAGAACATTCTACCCATTCTATATTGGGGAAGGTAAAACTGTTGACAACTGTCTCTAGTTTATACATTATTCTATAGTCAAAAATTTCTGTCGTGTTTTCTCCTTCAAAGATAGCTTGAACTTTGTGGAAATCTAGTTTACTAATTTACATCATTACCAGATATTTTTAAAAAGGTCATTATTTCCCACTTGCCAAACGTTGCATGGAAATCTGATGTTCACAACGCAGTCGAGCGTCTTGATGCCTATTTATAAACGGTGGACATTAGATGTGCCGGCCTTTGGCTCACCTTGGCTGGCGTTGATGGGCTACATGTCATCAGCTGCAGACTCCGTTGACAGTTTTTAGAGCGGAGAAAGCAAATGATCTGTGAAAAGCGTTTGGGGTTTAATTTAGAATGCAGTAGACAAAGCGTAAAAAATTATTTCAAATCTACATATGGATGTATCTCCCTAATACATATCTCTTTCTCTCTCTCTCTCTCTCTCTCTCTCTCTCTCTCTCTCTATATATATATATATATATATATATATATATATATATATATATATATATATATATATATATATATGATAGATGATTTTACAAGTACAGGAATACACTGACTATTGTAAAACACATACTTCAGCTCGAATAACGACGACGAGAGTTGAAGACATGAAAGTAGCTACGTCAGCCACCTAGATTGACAGAAATAAAATAAATCGTGTAAGCGGTAAAATGGTAATTCAATGTTTACATGTAAAATTGGTATGAACCAACAGATTTTGGTAAAGCTTTCAGGATACACATGTATAGTAAATATATAACATGTAAATTTCAGTCTATATCTATTTTTATTAGAAATATTTACAATAACGCCTTTGATGGTACGAGAATTTATTTTGCAACTCGATTCGAGGAATTTTTATATTGTAAATAAATATCTTTAATGGCATAGTTATTGATATTTATTTTATAATTTCAGATATGCAAAGAGTACTATATGTCGAAAGAAATATATAAACTTAAAAATAAATATATAAATAAAAAATATATAAACTTAAAACAGAAATAAGATTTTCAATGTAATGAATAATGTTTGAGGGAAGCACAACATCGGAAATTGGAAAAAGTTGAACAGATATATAATAATTCTAAAAAAATTGGCACGATAAGGAAAAAACTGGCTTTAAGGAATTTGAGACAAATTTAAAAGGAAATAATCAGAGAAAAGATGTGAAATATTAAAAACATTGGTTAGAGACATGAAGGTAACAAGACATTTTAATTAATTAACAGCGCAAAGAAAATTGCGAAAAAGTAGATGAAAACTGATTTCTCAATAGTAATTTTATTGTTAATCTAGAACTACGTTGGATGGAGCTGATGCCAAGGCTATAGGTTGAGTCGTTCATAGTAAGAATTAACCAGCACGAATTAAAAAAGAAAAATGTTTTGGGATCGTATTTTAGACAGTAAAATTATAGGTAAATGCAGAGAATTCTTGTAAGTTCTTGGAGAAGATGTTTTTGAGATTTCAGCTGAAGAGTACGTTCACACAACGTAATGATGCAAAATTGAATACTGGTCACCTTGCAAAAATGTTTCAAAGACACCAAATTTTTCGAATGACCTTACCAGAAAACCCATTAGAAAACTCGTGGTCCATCATTCAAAGAGATGGATATGAGAATGAAAAACAATTTTCAAGCAATGTATATCTCTGGGAATTAAGAAAAACTGTTTTCGTAAAAAAACATTTAGTCTTTACAAGATTGATAAAGGTTATAGAATTTCAGGATGTCTATATTAATACGTAAAATAATTAAATAATAATTTATTCGGGTATATGGGATAGTGTGTTCGTATTTCTATGGCCTAGGAATTATTTATAAATAAAATATTATATTGTGTTAAATAAAATCTGACACACCCCAAACATTTTATTATCAACATTTTTAATAAGGATAGAAATTATGATCTGAAACTTACACGAGAATTTGCTCGTATAAATGTAAGCGTATAGTGAAAATGCAGCTACCAATAGCATTTGGTTAATATTAACTGTATTGTAAAAATATTGACTTGCGGAATAAAATATAATATGGTGTATACGGTATACCTTATTCTAAGGACAGTATAGTTTTATTTTTGTTTGTGTTTACGTGTATTGAGATACCTTACCGCAGGTATGCACGCATTTCAGTGTATGTATGTCTGTGTGTATGTGTGGACTATATAGAAAAAGTTATGTATCGGTTAAAATATGTGAAATGTCATATAGGAAAGGAAAATGTATAAATTATTGTTTGCTTTCGAATGTTTTAGCGTCGTAATGATTTTTGTGAAAATCTACATCTCGCGATTATTTTCTCTTGATACTGACGAAGAACATTCGAGACAGATGTAAATAAAGTACGTCTGACAATTTTCGTATTCATATTTGTGAGCATTTTGTGCGTACCTTTTCGTCTCTGTGTACATTAAAAGTTCTGATCGACCAAAATAATTGCGACAAAGCGGCAGAAAATCAAAATGTCTGTAACTGACTGTTATGCGTAAGTTTACACAATTCTGTGTATGTGAGTATGTATGCGTGTCTGTGCGTTAATGTATGTGTGTTTGTCGCAACTGTCATTTTTGCTCTAAGACTTTTTGCCGCCTTCTGATACGAGACAACGGTGATGACGACAGGAAGCGACAAAATAGTGGATTTAGAAATTGTCTATTTTTCTTTTCTATTTCTTCAATCTTAAATAAGAAATGTCAAGGAAAGGACGAATGCTAATGGCGCCCTTACGGTCTCTCGTGACGCTTTTGTTGCTTGTCCGTGAATATCTATTTCTTCAATCAAACATTTCACCTCTTGTCAATCACATCAGGAAAAGTCATTTGTATTTGTGAGCCGGCGTCTTTCAGAGAACGACATACAGAAATATAAATTCAGGCGAATATGTGTAAATATGCTACCAACTTGCAGTAATGTATTTTTCACAGGTAATATATATATATATATATATATATATATATATATATATATATATATATATATATATATGTGTGTGTGTGTGTGTGTGTGTGTGCGTGTGTGTGTATTTTAGCACCGCTCCGATATAGGGTTCATCAGGCTATATTTATTTATATTTATTTAAATATAAATACATTTTATTTATTTAAACACACACACATACGCTGATATATATATGTGTGTGTGTATGTATCATCTCAGTCTGATAAATACTGTAATGGGGTGAAACTGGAGTAGCCGGATTTAATATATTTGATACAGTTCTGTTATCATTCGGCGCTTTTAAACTGCTGATTTTAAAAGTCGGTGTGTTAACTATTTATCGCCCAAAAAATGTATATGTGTGTGTGTGTGTGTGTGTGTGTGTGTGTGTGTGTGTGTGTGTGTGTGTGTGTGTGTGTGTGTGTGTGTGTGTGGAGGAGGAGGAGGAGTTTTGTCAATGTAAAGTGAAGCATAGATTTAAATTCGTTTCTAAAATAATTTAATTCATTTGTGAATAGGTTCTGAAAGTTTCAGTAAAATCAGCATCGTCAGCAAAGCAGAGGTCTCGGATAAGTCGCTCTAGGATCTTCGTCTGCGCTTTTAATCGCCGTATATATATATATATATATATATATATATATATATATATATATATATATATATATATATATATATATATATATAAATGGACACTGAGGTTAACACTCAGCGGCAACAGTCTGTTTCTTATTTAAGCCCAATAGTGTTTAAGCATGAAACGAACTGTCGCCGCTGTGTGTTAACCTCAATGTACACTTTTATTTTTACATACGCTCTGTCCCTGATATCGAGTACTTTAATTCATAAATATAGTATACTTTAAAACTATATATATATATATATGGGGGGGTATTACGGGCGACAGACAAGGTACTCCGATTAAGCTTTTTATTTAATTTTTCTTGTGTTCGAACAGGATTTTCTTTTCTGGAGAAAGAGCGTGTAGAAACTCTCCAAATATTCTGTCATTCCCAGTGCTATACTTTTAGCCATTATTAAGGATGATTTTATAGGGATGTTTGTCAGCACTAGTAGTAGTTATTGGAGAAGCACGAGCCAAGCGGATTTCCCATACTAACGCCATTAGTTTATGAGATGATTGTTCGTAGCGGTTATTCCAGATCCGAATCCTTATCTAGGAGCTATCACAATTCCTTAATTACATCGTTACCCCATACCTACCCACCATTTACAGCTTCATATCCACGCACGAAATCCTGTCAATTCTAAAATGTACAACACCAACCCAAGTTATCTTAGCGTCATTCGATGTTGAAAATTTATTTACAAACGTCCCCGTCGATTAAACCATTGATATCATGCTTAACTCCTTGTACACAAAAAATTCTATCACACCTCCATCTATCAAACCAAATATCCTAAAACAATTATTACATGCATGCACGACCAAAGTGTCCTTCTCTGGCCATAATGGCAACATCTACAACCAAACTAATGGCCTTCGTGTAGGAAATCCCCTCGGCCCGTGCTTTTCCAATTACTACATGGCCTATGTAGAAAACTTGATACTTAAACAGGTTAGTAAACCTAAAATATATGTCCGCTCCATAGACGATATTTTTTATTTTAGCGAAGAACACAAAAGAAAAACCACATTTGAAAGAAAACTCTGTCTTTAACTTTACCTACATACTAAGTAAAAAAATAAACCCCCCATTCTTAGAGGTTCTCGGAGAATACAGTAACAACACTTCCACTACCTCATGGTTTAAAAAACCACTGGCAGAAACTTTTGACACCTTAATTTTAAGAGTGAATGCCCACTCAGATACAAAATAGCAGTGATAAAAAAACTTCCTGAGAGCACACGAGAATTCATCCTCTCGTCTAAAGAACTGAACAATGGAAACCAGACACTACTAGTTAACAATGGTTTTCCTAACCACCTCATCGACCATCAGATTAGACTATTTCTTTCCAAAGTAAATAATAACGATACTAAACACAAAGAGAAAAACAATAGCATAAATATTTTCTACAAAAGACAAAAAATGCGCGTCAACTATAAACAAGATGAATCTTCACTTAGAAATATCATAAAGAAATACACTACTCCAGTTGACCCGAACGAAAGAAAATTAATTTAATTATCTATTACGAAAATTTTAGAATAGCTAACCTTATCCTCAAAAATAACAACACACCTGTAAAATCAAAACTAAAAAGAACGAAATTATTTACGAGATCAAATGCTCCCTTAGTAACTGTATTCCGAACTCATAAATAATTACATCCGTCACGCTATTACATGCCTATCCAGACGTCTTACGTTGCATATATCCGACCACAACTCCATTAGAACTCATTTAAACTCACTCACAAACTTACCAGACTCCATCCGAAACATACTAGTATAAAATACAAGCATAATAAATTCATCCACATGCAAAAAAGATTAAAATTAATGGCAGCCTTAAAAGAAAAAGCCAACACTCAATAATTTTAACTACGAACACAGCCACAATGTGCTGACTGTGTTCGGAAACATCCCCATAACTCTAGATGCATACACACAACCTATACATCCAGTTAAAAAGTAAAAATAAAATCATCCTTGTTAATGGCTAAAAGTATAGCCGAAAGCGCTCGGAATTACAGAACATTGGGAGAGTTTCTGCACATTCTGTGTCCAGAAAAGAAAACATTTGTTCGAACACAAGAAGAATTAATAACAAGCTTAATCGCAGTACCTTGTCTGTCGTCCTTAGTGAAACATGTATAAAAGACGGATTTCTGCCTAAATACACAATATATATATATATATATATATATATATATATATATATATATATATATATATATATATATATATATATATATCTGTTGTGGTAGGATCCACCTAATCTGCATAGGTGACTACCAACTATATAAATAATGGTTGGTACCGGATGACGAGGGGAGGAATCACGAGATCCAACTAGAGACTCTGATCGACTGCGACTAGTCAACACATTCTCCAGGAACGTCTTCCCAGAAATATACAGAAATACTATATGTACTTATTGTGTACACTTTCTTGTTATAATACATTCTTGTTCTAAGTACATTTTGTGTTGCATTATTATTCCATGCAATAGGCGAGATTCAACAATGAGTCAAGACTCAACAATGGCGACGAAGTAGAACGAACCATACGTCAAGTTTCAACAATGGCAAAGAAGTAGAACGAACCATACGGAAAGAAGAAAGAATTAATAGTGAGAGTTTTCAACAATTGGGACAAGTCATTGAAGAACCCAGGCTGAAAAAAAAAACTATTAATTCAAAGTCCAACGTTAACGTAACGACGAAGGATTCTGAACTTCTGGATATGTAAAACTCGTTAAAAGACGACTAAGCATAAAGGAACGTTCACTCAGAAAAATTGGAAGGTGTCGTAAACGAATAACGGTAATTTTAAATTAAAAAATTATCTACACCGAGACACCCGCTAAAAAGAAAAATTGGCCGACTACAAAAACATGCATGGATTAAAAGGAGCACAAATACACCGTGTCGATTTTGAAAGGTAACAAACTTTAAAAAATTATTTTTTTTTAAATTATTTGTTCAACAATATAGTGACGAATTACCTCTGATAAGAAAATCAGACGTTGTCATTGGAATACGCGAACAGAAGTCGAAAACGAAAAAAAATAGTCCGACGCTCTCTGTTCACGAAAAAAAAAAAATAATACCAAAGTTGATTAGCACGGGCGTGAATCTAAAAGCAAGACATAAAATAGAAAAGTCGTACGTTGTTTCGATTTTTTGGTCAGCTTATATGATATTCGTGGATACACAAATTAAAAGTATATTCCTTGTTGCATGAACACTATCAGCTAAAAATGGAGGAACTATCCAAAGTCATATCTGAATTATTCAAATCCCAGCAGGAACAGTTTGCCTTATTAATAAGGGAACAACAGATAGCACAGCAAAAATTTCAAGATAAACAACAAAAATATCAAGATAAACAAGAGGAAAGACAACAAGAACAACAGATAGCGCTGCAAAAATATCAAGATAGACAAGATGAAAGACTTTTAGAAATTCAAAAGTTAACACTGGAGAAATTAAACAACTATCAGGCAAATGAAGGAAATTCTTCATATTCTAATAACACCATATTTAATTCGCTGGAAACTTTCAACTATGTGCCAGACGAAGAAAAAACGTTTGAAGCGTACTTTAAACGGTATGAAGATATTTTCTACACAGACTGTGAAAACTGGTCGAATTCAAGAAAAGTCAGTCTATTACTAAGAAAGCTAGGTACAGCAGAACATAGCAAATTTGTAGATTTTATTCTACCGAGAAAAACAACTGAATTGGAATTCTCGGAAACAGTGAAATTGCTAAAAGAGCTGTTTGGAGCAAATATGTCGCTTTGGCATAAGCGATGGTTATGCATGAATGTCTCTAAATCCGACGATCAGGATTACTTAACATATGCATCTATAGTCAATAGACATTGTGACAATTTCAGATTGGCAG
Source organism: Acanthosepion esculentum (assembly GCA_964036315.1). Lineage (NCBI taxonomy): Eukaryota > Metazoa > Mollusca > Cephalopoda > Sepiida > Sepiidae > Acanthosepion > Acanthosepion esculentum. The sequence continues at coordinate 47,700,207 of OZ038492.1, read as the reverse complement.
AGATTACGGTTGAAGAATTCAAGTGTTTAATTTTTGCTCAAGGACTGGTATCCAGTAAGAGTGCCGAAATAAGACGTAGAGTTTTGTCTAAACTCGAATCTGAACAAGGCCTTACCCTGCAAAAGTTAGCAGAGGAGTGTCAACGGGCCGTAAGTTTAAAGAAAGAGTCGCAAAAAATCGAAAAAGCTGGTATTGCTTATATTAAAAAAATAAAAAAGCAGTCAAAGTACCCATTAGAGAAAGATTGGAGAAAAAATTCAGCGTATTTTAATAATAGACAAGAAAATAAAAAGAACGGAAATAAAAAAGTCCCACCATATAATTGCAGACGTTGTAACGAAAGACATTGGGAGATAAATTGCCCATATAGAAATAAGAAATGTTTCGTGTGCCACAAGAATGGTCACAAAGGATCGTGTTGTAAAACGGAAAAATTTAAGAGCCGAATTAGACAAACAAATTCGAATATCAAATCAGATAGAGATTTGAGGAAATATGTGACGACTGAAATATTCAAAAAGAATATCAAATTTCAACTCGATTCGGGGTCAGATTTAACAATAATGAACGATAAAACATGGAAAATTTTAAAAAGGCCTACAATAATGAAGTCAACGAAACTCGCTCGAACGGTAACTGGAAAGTAAATTAACTTCGAAGGCGAGTTTGTACTTCCAATGAAATTGAATGGGATCGTTAAAAAAATAAAAGTTTTCATTCTGAGAAATGGAGAAAACTTGTTGGGTACAGATTTTATTGAAACATTCGAATTGTGGGATAAACCGTTAAACTCATTCTGCAGAAAAGTAGAAAGTAATACGCAAACAAGACAGGACATTAAAGATGAATTAAAGAAAAAGTTTCCGGAAACCTTTACACCTGGTCTTGGAAGATGTAACAAGTTTGAAGCTAAATTTGAATTAAAGGAAAATACTATGCCTATATTTAAAAAGAAACGTAACGTGCCTTTCGCAAGTGTAGAGAAAGTAGTAGTACCAAAAAAGTTGCAGAAAAGAATCCTACGGGACTTTCATATGGGTCACCCGGGGATTAATAGAACAAAAAGCTTAATGCGAAGCTTTGTATATTGGAAAGGAATGGATGTGGATATCGAAAACATGGTTCATCGATGTAAAGGGTGTGCGTTAGCAGCTAAGGCACCACCTATAGTACACAAACCATGGCCAAAGACGGATCATCCGTGGGAAAGATTACACATTGATTTCGCTGGTCCAGTAGAAGATTATTACTACTTAATAGTGGTAGATAGCTTTACAAAATGGCCGGAAGTACTACGCTGCAAAAAGCCTACGTCCAATACCACAACAACTTTTTTGCATGAACTATTTGCACGGTTCGGTGTGCCAGAGTGTATTGTGAGTGACAATGGTACACAATTCACTTCTGACGATTTTAAGGAATTTTGTGAGTTATATCAAATTAACCACATAACGACGCCGCCGTATCATCCGAGATCCAATGGACTCGCAGAAAGATTTGTAGATACGTTAAAGCGCGCTCTGAAGAAAGCCTCAGGAGTTCCAACGGAAAAGGCGCGTCAGCAATTCCTACAAGTATACAGAATCACGCCTAACCAGAGAACACCATCAAACATGGCACCAGCTGAACTAATGTTCGCTAGGAAAGATAAGTCAGTGTTTGACAAGCTTTTGCCAGGAAGAAATAGAATAAAGAACACTATGTATACAGCTAGAAAAAGATACACCCCCGGAGAGAAGGTCTTTTTCAAGTGCTATAGAAACAACATTGAGTTCTGGGAGCGAGGCATAGTGGATAAGAGAATCGGTGACCTGATTTACATAATAAAAGGGCCGAAGAATACTCATAAAAGGCACCAGAACCAACTCAAAAAATGCTACGTGCTAGAGCATGAAGAGAGTATACCGGATGAGGAGGAAGATCCCATTGATGTAATGTATGATACTTTTCAAGTAGAACCTCCGCAGAGTGCTCATGAACCGAGAAGATCCGGTAGGAAACGAAAGTTCACGGACCCATTGGACGTGAATCCAAAACGAAAAAGATATTGAAAAAACAACAGATATACATATGAACTATGCAAAGGGGATCTACAAAGAAATAACCATGATCATCATCACATATAGAAGCCAGTTGAAATCCAAAAGGATTCCAAGGCTTGGGAGGGGGGTGTTGTGGTAGGATCCACCTAATCTGCATAGGTGACTACCAACTATATAAATAATGGTTGGTACTGGATGACGAGGGGAGGAATCACGAGATCCAACTAGAGACTCTGATCGACTGCGACTAGTCAACACATTCTCCAGGAACGTCTTCCCAGAAATATACAGAAATACTATATGTACTTATTGTGTACACTTTCTTGTTATAATACATTCTTGTTCTAAGTACATTTTGTGTTGCATTATTATTCCATGCAATAGGCGAGATTCAACAATGAGTCAAGACTCAACAATATATATATACGTATGTCCTCGACAGGATTCGAACATGTATCCTATACGGAACCGTCATATAGCCTGACGTGCCTTAACCGTTTCGGCCACTAAGGATCGTTCGGTTGGCAAGGTCGAATTTACTGTTTATAAACATTAATCTTCCATGAATCTCTCACATACATTCATAACTGCTCATGGCGTATCAAATGTAAACAAATGACGTCACACATTATGAAATGGACAAAGTCCGACAATTATTTAAAGACATTTTTATGTTTAACATTGTTTCTATAGATACAAGTATTTAAGTAAATGCTCTGTTTATAATAAACAGTATTAAATAACATTTACCGGCCTGAATGTCCGAGAAACCTTCATAGAAAATATTCGTCCTCGACAGGATTCGAACCTGTATCCTATACGGAAACGTCATATAGCCTGACGTGCCTTAATACACAATATATCTATATTATTCAATGAAACATGTTTGAATGAAGATATGCTGTCTAAATACACACACACACACACACACACACACACATATATATATATATATATATATATATATATATATATATATATATATATATATATATATATATATATATACAGCATCTCACATTATTAGTCACTATATTTTTTCGATTTTTTGTTAAAATAATGAAGAGATTCACAAATGTGGTTGCATTATTAACGTTAAATATATATTACATAAAACACATCAATTATAGTCGAACGTTAGGCCGCATTTACAATTTGCGCTTTCCATAAGTAGCCACACAGCTCTTGCTCCTTCTGAAAAAAAAATTTATATATATATATATATATATATATATATATATATATATATATATATATAAGGAAACCGAAAGGATGATCTGTGCAACGCTCTATTATTAGAACAGCTGATTCACGCTTGTGCAAGGTGTGTGGGATAGCTACTGAAAGTATGCCACATTGTCAGTGGGTGCATCCAGCTGGCGCTAAAAGATTACAGACGATGATAAAGTAGCCCTCAGATTACACTGGGAAATATACAGAAAGTATGGCCTCGAGTGCGTAGAGAAGTCGTATGGACGTTTAATTGTTAATAATGAGCAACTGAAGCTAATGTGGGATGCAATCACCTGAATTAACAAGCACTTGAGAGAAATCACCCTGATATCACACAAGGGATTCTGATATACGTTGCAATGCCTTGGCATAAGAACATCGTGTAGGTGGAAAAAGCATAAATACAGAGGACAAATCAGTGAAATATACCAAGCAGCAGCTTAAGTTGTCCCTTTTGTGGATTGGCGCACTTGGGACCATGTCCAGGAATATTCTGCCACGTCGTGGGATTATCCGACATCATGTGGCAGTACTGCTTGGAACAACTCAAGTGCTGGTATTTTCTTCAACTTTCCTCGGATTCCTATATGTTGTTTGAGTGTCTCACACAATGTGGCGGGGAGATAGATTGATAGATACTCTTTCTAGATCGTATATACTCTTATATAGATACATAAACTGATTCAGTATACGAATATACTAACTATGCTAGAAATTACGAATTATGCCAATCTCCCAAATTGGAAAAGTCTGCTTTAAAGTTTGAGTTGAAAATCATAAGCCCAGTCAATGACTTGTTGGTTAAAGAAGTCTTCGCCACTTCGTCCTCCGAGGATTCCTTAATTAAATACAATTTATTCTGTGGTATATTATCACAAAATAAATTGTTGAGAAACCATTTCATTAAGCTATTTCAATTCAACGATTTTAATAAGCACCATCTATCAAAACAAAATACAGAATCCAACCTCCACCAGAAAGGGAAAAGTGTAAAACTTTCCTTTCTGCATGAAGAATGCATTGGAAATGTTTTCTTTCCACGTGAAGGACGTTTTAAATAAATATATTATCATAAAATCCTAATCTTCACAGTCAATGAATTGAAAATGAAACTTCATAGTCTGCGTGTATTTTTTAAGCTCGAGTTTTAATAACTCGAGTGTAAAAGAAAGAAAAACAGTCATAAATCTGTGATCCCTCGCCCTTGGCAGTTTTGTTTATTCCAAAAATGTCGTGTCTCTGGAAAATAAAAACAACAAAATACACGAAAGGAAACCAAATCCATTAAGCGATACTTATCTTTTCTTTTTCTTCCTTCTCTTTCCTTGCTGTTCTCTTTTTTCTGTTCATTTCCTTCTGAAGTTTTCTCGTTATTATTATTATTATTATTATTATTATTATTATTATTATTATTATTATTATTATTATTATTATTATTTTAATGAAGCATAATATTGAGCCTTCGGTTGAAATTGTTATTAGGACCAACCTGAAGGGTCTCTGGAGAGGTGGTCGAAAAAAACTCTCAAGAGTATGAACATATTTGGGAAAAACCAAAACCAAGTGAATGAAGGCCCGCATTTGGAAAAATCAAAAAGAAAAGTGAACATACACACACACGCACACAGACACGCACACACACACACTTATATATATATATATATATATATATATATATAAATATAAAGAGTTGTAATACATTTTAAATGTTCATGTTTTTCTTTCAGAATCCTTTTTTTCTCTTTTAACATTATCTGACCAAATGAGAAAACATCAGAATTTTCTCGAAAAGGTTTCTTGGTGGGGCCGTGAATATGTCAATATCCTCGTCTTACAAGTTACAAGTATATATATATACATATATATATATATATATATATATATATATATATATATATATATATATATATATATATATATGTGTGTGTGTGTGTGTGTGTGTGTGTGTGTGTGTGTGTGTGTGTGTGTGTGTGAATACTTATTATAATGTTAAGCTAAGATTAAAAATGTTACTTTTAAAATCCCTCTGGCTATATCTAGTCTGATATTGTGATTCAGTGGCTTGTCTATATCTAGCTGTATAACAAAGTTGAAACCATAACTATGTTTTTGATAATTTTGTATCCTCCTGACATCAGTTTAACATAGCGCTTGCTTTTTTTCATATACGTAAACTATAATTATAAACTACAATTTTGGAAAGTAAAACTTCACTGAAATATGTTCGAGTTTTTTATAAATTTAAGAAAATAGGAACTTTAAGCAAAATAATCACACTATATGAAAAAGAAAGATATCAGTTTAAACTAACATCAAGAATCTTACATAGAAAGATAGGCGTAGATAAAAACAAATTAATATATAGAAACCTGAGAGATTAAATTTGCAAAGAGAAAATGTCAAAAGAATGTGAATCGAAGAATGCGTTGTGGCCTTTCTCTCGGATGAAGTTCTAATGTATTTTGCATCGGTGCCAAACGGTGGTGTTCGAATTCAAGTAAAAGGTCCGGATTTTAAATACTTATTTTCTTGACATATTGACCGACCTCATTCCGAATAATCTTTTTACTTTTAGTCCCTTCAAATTCTGACCTTGTGTCATAAGTTTGAAAAAGATATATTACAAAATTATCAAAAACATAGTTATGTCTTCAACTTTGTTATACAACCGTGTTTCTAGATGAAGACAAGAGCACTAGCTACTGAATTACAATATCAGAGTAGATATGGCCAGAGAGATTTTACAAGTAACATTTTTAATCTTTTCTTAACATATTAATAAGTATTTATATTCTGTACATGAATTATTTTTTATTTACTGTGTATTTTAACTGTATTTTCTTATTCAGAAAATATGGAAATTCTCGGCAACTAAAATATAAATATAATGATATAAGAATGTAAATCAAACCAAATATGATCGTTAAATTTATTTATAATGATATCTATTTTAAAAGGATATAAATGTAGATTATTTTAATATAGGTAAAGTTGCCATTTAATAGATGTTTTTTAAATATAGACCTGATACAAAATACACATGCAATTTGTTAAAATTTTGAAATTATAGAAAATCTACAAATTATTACTAAATAATATGAAATTCAGTTTTATTTGAAGAATTACGCATTTTTATATGTAAATATTGGTTTTTATTTTATTCATTTGTATTTTGATTGAGAAAAATAGATTCAAATCCGTAGACTTATTTATGTTGTACAAGAGCTTTTTTAAAACAAATACTGAAATGTATGTACAGTTGCTTACTTTCGATATTAGTCGAGATATTTCCACATTAGAAATTAATTGTGCAATTTTTATTTTATCTGTGTGCTACCTTGGGTTTTCTCGGGTGTGAAGACCAGTGGACGGAATAAATACTGTTAAAAAAACATAACATCTACTCAAATACGTGTATCCACTAAAAATAACGTTTGAAGTCGTAAAAACTTGTATATTTGTAAAATAACATATTTTCTTCAAATTTTGAAAAACATCGAGTCATTTTTATTCTTGCATTGTACTTTACTTCTTATTTTATTTTATTTTATTTATTTATTTATTTGCGGTTATCTCCATGTTGGAACGGCGTTACATCCTAATTCCGATAAATAGCCTCAATTCCTAATCCTAACCCTTAAAAATCATATTTCCCGTGAACGAAAATTTCTATGAATATCTGCTTTATTTAATGGCGACTTAGGTAATCAACTTATTTCAGTCATTTTTAATGCTCTGGGATGTGCTTATTTTTATTTTTTTTTTTTTACTTTTGTTAAGTTTTGCCTGTCGGCTTCAACTGCAATACAATTGAGAGATTTCACCAAAGGGGAGGAAATCACAGCAGGTATATTGTAAATAACAAAATTATATTCGAGTTATATCGAGTTAGCCAATGAGGCTCTAACTGTGAAATAGCTACTATAGAGACGAAAAGGATAAACTGCAATGAGCCGAGATAATGTTGTGTTTTTTGAAAACAGTGCGTGTGAGGTCTGGGATTGTGACACAAAACAGAATGCGGTTCGTTTCTCCTAGAAAAAAGTGATTTTATCAAAATGCTAAATTACTGCGCCATGTGAGGCAGCTCAGCAGAGATTCAACAATAATTAAAATGTTACTGTAAGTGACACAAGGGAAATGATGATGGCGGCATAAAGTGGAAAGTTAAATTTGATGTGATGTTGGGACTAGAATTTTGTTGAATTAACTTACAATGTTTGGGTTAGAATAAATAAAATCTCGAACATTCTCTTTTTGTGCATCGGTGACACATTTAACATATTTTGCTTTTCTTTCTTAATTCGTTTTCCTTGTTTCTGAGATGAATTTTAAATTCGTTTCTTCATCCTGAAGATTATGTTTTTATTTACGAGGGATTATGTTCTAAACTTACCTGCGTATTTTTAGTGATTCTCTCTGTATAAAGATTATAATTCTTTTAGTTTTGAAAAATGAGTGGTGATATGTTCATCTTACTACAAGAGAAAACGAGGAATAGTTGCATATAGGAGTAAATTTGTGCCTGATATAAAAAAAAATAAATAAAATTCTTATTTCTTTATTTTTCCAGGTGCAACAAAGGAAGCTAAAAAGAATTAACAAATCTGAGTTTTATAAAACAATGAAAACTCGTCGCATGCATGTATATTTAAATTAGGCACCTCCAAGGATAAAAAATGAGTAGACATTATGAAAAGTTGCCCAAAACTTAATAAAAACTAAATCTTTGTTATTATTAAAAGGAAAGAAGTTTTTTTAATATTAAATTATATTTTAAACCCTTTTTAGAACTTTAGAAATGTTGTTTTTCTTGCGTGAACGTGTGACTACAAATATGTATGTGGAATTTTTACATCTGTTAACCCCACTTATTTAATTTTACGAAAATTTAGGAAATTTCGAGAAATCTATTTTTATAGCGCTTAATGTTTACATTAGTTACAAGAACAAGTCCTTGAATAATTTAAATCACAATTTTTTTTAACAGAACCTCCAGTTACAGAAAATCTGCTTTGAATCATAAAATAAAAATTGCAATAAAACTAAGACATTATTTAATTAGAAAATCTTTTTATTGCTTTTATAAATAAGGCATTATTTATTGTCTTATGAAAAACATTTTTTGATGAATAATGAAGTTTTACAAGAATTTTTTTTCTTTTTTTTAATTGTAATAATTTAAAAAGATTTAAATCATTTCAAATTCTGTATTAATTTGTAGTGGTTAGGTGATATTAAGTAAAAGATATATTTACAAATCATAAATGAAAAATTCAGTCAGCCCTAGTATTTTAAAAAGAATTATGAATTTTTTGTGTGTATAAATGTGTCGATTTTTTTCCATTATCAGAAAATAAGTGTGGTAACTCTTGTAAATTTCAAATTTATTGGTAATTTTCTAACATTTCTTAAGCAAGTGTCTTTGCAAGTAAGACTATAAAGCCAAAGTACCTAAAAATCAATAAAATGTAGAATGTATAAAATATTTTAAATTTTAAAGATTACTGGATAGTTAAAAAATTACTTTCTCCTTACCTAAATCTCGAAATCGTCAGATTATCGATAAATGTGTGAACGCCTTATAAAAACACACAACTCCATGTCAAACAATGCTACTTTGTGATATTTTAAACTGAAAAAAATATTTGTTTTAATTCAGATTAATTAAACGTTAAATCAGTTAATCTTCTTCAAATAAAGTTTTTAAAATGTATATTTTATTTTTTTATTTTTTTAATAAAGAGAATTACGTTGTTTTGACAGATTTTTCAATTTGACCGATTTTAGCGATTAAAAATAATTCCACTGAAATTTAAATTCACTTTGAAATATAGATAAGTATTTTGCTTATTGGAAATATTAAATTTAGTCTATTAGCGTGAAATTAAAACTAAAATAAAAACTTCATTAGGTATAGCTTTTCTGGGTGTGTTCCTAATTTAAATTGCAGAACTTGCTAATAATTGTGTTATTCTCTCTTTTGTTGTTTGACTTTAACTTTTCTTCTTTCTTTGTTTCCACTATCATCGTTATTCTCATTGTTATTCTGTTTTCACCTCTCCGCATCCCATTTTTTTATTCTTTCTTTCTCTTTCTATTTTCTCTTTCCTTTTTTCTTCTATCCATTATTTTTTTACGTTAAAAAAACTAATGTTTCATTCATTAGTGTTCTCATGTGTTTAAGTTTTTTCCTAGTTTTCTTCCGTTAATATTTTGTTTTCACTTCCCTTTTTTCTTTTCTTGTTTTTCTTTCTGTCTTTCTTTCTTTTGATTTTCATCAGTGCTTCTTTACAGGCGCCTCGAGCTAGAATAACGTCCCTCGATCCTTGTCTTGTTCATCGTTACTCGTGAGTTTGATTCTCACTAAGTGTCCCGTACAAAGGACGACATGAAATAACACAAGGTTTGGCATATTGCAAAATCAACAAATCTAACAACTTCGATATTTTCGTTAATTCTACCCAAAGAGCTAAACCTGCATAAGGTTAAGTCATTGTTATCTTCAAGTAGTCTGCATAGTTAAATGATTAGTTTAGTTGATGTTTAATGAATCTGAAATAATGATCAGATTTTCAGTCAGTAGTTCATTTTACGCATTAGTCTTTGTTTTTCTTAAAGTGTTCATTTCCTTTTTTTCATTCTGCTTCATCTTTTGGAGTTATTCTATCTATTTTTCTTTCTTTGTATCGATTAATACTTTTCATACGTCATGATACAGTCCGGAATCTTCTAAAATAGAGTACCCAGTAAAGAACAGAATCTGCTTTTTACTGTTTACAGTGCGTTCTTTCATATCACATAATTATAATACAAGTAAAATTATTTGAAAAAAAATTTTTAACATGTACTCAATCAATCCTATAAAATATAATTTTATAAATAACTATGTTTCCTTCGGTGAAACGCTCTGTATTATATCTTTTAATGGCAATTTGCGTGTATATATATATATATATATATATATATATATATATATATATATATATATATATATATATATATATATATATATATATATACTTACATATTCAGGTGTATGATAAAATAGAAGTGTATACCATTAAAATCATCTTCGGGGGAATCTGAAAGCAATTTGAAAGCGGATAGTGATGTTAGTGACGGGTATATGAGAAAAACCGGCACGTTGGTAGACATTCACATATTGTTATGACCCAAGGGATATTTCAAAGTTCCAATGCCCTTAGCAATCTATACCCTCAATTGTAAGTGAAGAAATATTAGTAAAAATATAAAAAATAAAATATTTTAATTATTGAAATGATTTTTTCTAATTCTTCCTGTATTTTAAAATAGAATTCAGGCAGCATTGAAAAGGAATTTAGCTATATCTCAAACATAGTGATGTCTGCAACGTTTTGTGCCATACACTGACTGCTAGGCGAAGTGCAGAAGCGTATAATTAAGATTATTTTAGTTTTGTAAAAGTTACTTCTTTATTCAATTTCTGTTTATTATTAAGTTTCTCCATTTATTTCTGAATTTTCTCGTTCTCTCTTCTTTTCTTTCCCATTCACTTGTTTTGGGCGTTGTGCGGACAATATTGGTAAAAAAATCTCTTCAAATATTTCAAAAAAGAAATCAAGGGAATTGTAGATGAATCGTTGGCTTTAGGAAGAGGACCTTTTGAAGAGAGAAACGGATTTTATATTAATGGCGACCCAAAATAAGGCCATAAGAAACAATGTTATAAAAGTTAATGCAGGTAAGAAGCAAGAAAATATCAAAAATATATGCGTGGAAATAGAGATTTGGTTTTCAATAGACGAAATTGGCTCAGAATGAATATAAGTATAAGCAAAGTTAAGTAGGAAATGTGATCCACTTGGAATTGTACAAAAGATTAGAATTTGAGCATACAAACAAATGGCGACAACAGAATCTAATAGAACTAAAGAAAGAACATAAATTCTCAGATTCAAACGGATCATCAAATTCAGGTCAGAGAGCAGATCTAGATATTGAAAGAAGGAGAAAAAAGTTTATTGTTCCTGCAAATCATAAGATCAAATTGTAAGATAGTGACAACAAAACAATTATCTCACAAAAGAAATGAACAATTGTGGAATATGCAAATAACTGTTGTGCCCATTGTTACTGGGAAACATGGGAGGCTAGCGAAAACCAGGAAAAACGAGGCTAGTGAAAACCAGGAAAAACTGAGATTATCCAGACAACAGAATTCCCGAAAACAGCTCTAAGGCTAAGAGTGTTAGTGTATTTTGGAGATTTACTATCATTTTTACTCATTATGAACCAGCAGTTGATGGGCGCAACAATAATAACAACTACGCTTATTCAGTCATAAAAGGACATGAATCAATATTCTTTGCGACTTTACTATTCATACTGACAAACAATACAGAATATATTATATATTGACTAAACATAGTTTTAAAATTGGTACCTCCACGAAATCGCTAAAAAAAATCAGCATCCTGTGAGGAAAACATATCCCAAACGTAATGAAAACTTAGTTTATCGTCAAAATCTTTATGTTATTTTTAAGAGGAAAGATCAAAATAATTTTGTATATTTCATTAATTTTTTAAATTTTTTTTTTAAAACATTCGAAATTTTGATTAAAATACTTGTTTTGCTTGCGTTATCGTTTGTACTAACTTTTAGCATAGCAATTTGTAACCTCTTTTTTGCAATGACATTAATTTGGAAATTCTTACAATAATCAAATAATTGTTGGATTTTAATAAAACTTTCAGGATTTATCCACAAATGAACGAAATTATTTTGTAATTTTTTTATTAGAAAATATTTTTTACATGTGTTTCACCCCCTCCCTTACTTAATTTTATGAAAACTTGAGAAATTCAATGAGATAACTTTTAGTAATTATATTATTTAAAAGTAGAATTCTTTGAAGAATTCAAATCAACAATTTTTTAGCAAAATCGAAGTCCGTCTTACCGAAAAACTGTTCTGATTGAAAAATAAAAAACGCTATAAAACTGATACATTATTTAATTAGAGAAAATTTTAATTGCTTTTATGAATAATATCTATTAAAGACAACACTGTCTTATGAAAAACAAATTTTCGATGAAAAATGAATTTTTTCAGGATTTGTTTACACTTTTACCATTTTAAATTGAATAATTTATAAAAATTTTAAATCTTTAAAATCCAGTTTCAATGTGATAACAATTTGAAAAATTGTTATTAAGCAAAACTATATTTACTAATCATATATTGTAAGGCTTATTACAATTTGACAACACCGAATATTTTCAAAAGAATTTCGATTTGTTTTTGTATGTGTATATGCGTGCAAAATTTCTGAAGTATGGATGTACAAACCGATAAATCTATCATTAAAAGGTCACGTGTTTCAAGGATTATCCTCCACCTTACGAGAAGAAAATCCCCTTCATATAAACTTTATAGTCTGCTCCACTATACTTAACTATGAACACGTTCGGCAGCCAATCGGCTGTCAATAAATCGATTAACACGTCAGAAAAACAAGACCTCGTCGGTAAGAAATGCTTGTATACAACATTTTATGCTATAAGTAACTAATATTTGTCTCAAATCAGATTAATTTCTCTTTAAATTTGCTAATGTTTCTCAAATAACGTTTCAGAAATATATATTTTATTTTTGCAAGATTTTTAAACTGAGAATTACTTTTTATTTACAAATGTGTCAAAATAGCCGATTTTGATCGAGTTTACTGAAATAAAATCTATTCCGATCAATATAATTTCTGTTTGAAATACACTACAGAGTATTTTGCTGACTTGAAATAATACATTTTATATCCTTTAATTTTCAATTAAAGCTTAAATGAAAGCTTCAAGAAAGCTTTTTTATTTTTAAAAATTCATTTACGTATACCGAATTAGTGGAGATAGCTATTTTAAAGACTACAAACAAAAAATGCTTTCTTCTGTATACAGAAATGCCATCAGATGAAAATATGTCTGTTAAAAAATATGGTAAAATAAGTAAAGATAATGATCTTGAAATTGAAATTGAAAAAAATGAGGCACATTAAAACTACAGTTATACATATAACAATTGGAGTCCTGAATACGACCAAAAAGGTGCGATAAGAATAATAAGATCCCCTGGTTATTTTTCTTCCGGCTTCTTGTTTTCCAATCAACTTTGATTCTCAAATTTTAAATGCATCGTCAGTCATCATCTTGTCACCTTAATTCCTGTTCTTTTATTATTCTCTCTTTTTAATGTCTCCCTTTTCTCATATTCTTTTACTCTCAGTGTTGTGGGTGTTAGTGGCGTTATAGATTTACTTCAGTGAAATGATTAAAAAGAAAGTAGTTATAGACAACAAAAATTTAAAATACTGTGAAACTTGAAAATTCAAATGCATCATTCAAATCAAACCAAATCTAGTCAACATAAACAAAGGAAGATGTGCCAGTCAATGGATATTGCTGACCATAGTCATAATGAAAGAGAATGAAAAGTTGGAGTAATATCCAGAACTTGCCAGAGAATAGACAAAATATGGAATAGTGACAGTAATATATATAATTACTGGCGCGCTTGGAATGCGATTAAAAGAGCCTTGAAAAGAATAGAACATTTCAAAATCTGAAGAATTGAAACAATTTATACAAAACTGTTATAAATATCATAAATATTTTCCGAGACGAATGTAGGAGTATGTACAAGAATTGCTGTCAGTTGATCTCTCTTGATAGCCACCAGGTACAATCATGAAAACTGAACGAAGACAAAATAATAACAAAATTTATTTTTACTCAGTTAGAATTTTTGTAGCCTAAAGAGCCACATTCGTTCAGCACATCAGTAGATATTCTCCAAAGAGATATGTAGCAATGGCCGTACTCCGACACGAGTTGGCAACCACAATACATATATATACCAGCTCATGTATTTTTAATCTAGCAATATTTCTTCTTCTTATAAACGTTATATTTGGTGGGTGCACACGTTTCAGAAGACACAATTTATTGAATATTACACGCTCCCTTTACTTTTTACCAGACTTCGAATTATGACACTTTGTGTTCTACACATGCTTTGACTGACCTTTTAACCACCTGATGAACATTCATGAACAATGACAAATTTATAAGCCTTGATAAACCAATGACAGCATTGATATATAAATATGTGAAACATAATAGATTCTACATCACATTGATAAAGTCCCCCAGAGATCTAAAAATATAGGGCTAATTCGGAACTACCATGAATTATAAACACATATATATTACTTAATTTTGGTAGATTTGCATACATGATTCAGATAAAGGTTTATTAATAATACCATTCTATGCATTTCACTAGATAAGACTAATGAGATTAGATTAATAGATATGAAGGTAAGTAATTAGACTCTCTGAAAACATATTCAATCCATTTATTGTTTTAAATATACTGTAGCACTTAATGTAAAAATATAAAAGCAATGAATTTAAAGTTGTATACACATATATACCAATATATTTTCAGCACTACACGTCTTTCTTATAATATTTAGATATAATTTACGTCTTTCTTAAAATATTTAGATATAAATTACATCCTTAACAAATTCTTATCAGAACGAAAATAAATAAACGAATAGTTTATAAACGAGAATAAATAAACGAATAGTCAATATGTCTATTGTATTGATGTGAAGGCAGAAAATATGTTCTCATTCATATGCAATCAGGCACACACCTTTTCATTCTTATAGTCGGAGAAAAGAAGAAATGTAGGAAAAGAATTGTCTTTGACATGACTGGTTACAAACCTTATGGTAATATTTGTTTTTATGCAAAAGTTCCTTCATTTCTGGAGACTGTATAAACAATAAAAAAACGTTTTTACTTATATGAAAACGTTTTCAGAAACACCTAATATATAAAGATCTAAGCAATTATAACTCACTCCTAGTTTTCTCCACTTCACACTCTCTGTAGTACATTCGCACAGGAAAGAATTTGATATGCTGCACAATCTTACTAATTTCAAATTAAAGTTTAAGGCTTCAATGTTGCTAGTGAAAATAAAGTTAAAACTGGATAACTCACTGACACGTACACACTGTATAATACAATCACATAAAGTCGTAAATACATATTTAATTCATGTGGATAGTAGAACTGAAGTGACGAAATTGACCTGCGCATGCGTACTATTCAGAGAGATCACCATTCTCACGAATCTACATAAACAAATCATTAATATATCGTCAAACGTCTCTCATATGGTTTTGATATGTCCTTCCTCATTCTGATCTTCCCACTTTTCATATTTTTCTACAGGCCTCCCTATCTATAGATGTGTTGTATAAATTGCCTACCGGCTAATGCTATCGTTCAGGCCGCTTGTGTAGTAACAATAAATTTGGAAATTCAGAAAACACCCACGGCTTCCACCACAGGAGTGAGGCGTTACCTCAGTCACACACACACACACACACACACACACACACACACACATATATATATGTATATATATATATATATATATATATATATATATATATATATATATATATATATATACTGATGTAAAACAAATTGTCAACACCCTGAAGGACTATGTCAGTTTTGATCTGGGTACTGGTTGTGCCTGCTAGGGAGTAGTAGATATTCTGATAAGTTTGTCCATCATGTGACATAGCAGCGCTCATGCAAGTGCACTGTCTATGTCTGGGCGTCAAACGTTCACGCCGAAAGAGTCCAGTGCAAACAAGTGACCTGTGTCGGTCAGTTTGGGAGGGGTTGGATTGTGAACTCTCCACAAGCTAGATCGTCATTTAGGAGAATTGCAGTTCTTGTTGCCACAGTCGAGTGATTTTAATATCTTCCAGATTGTATTCGTCTATTACATATGTTCAGCCCATGACAACATATTATAGGATGCCAGAAATTTTAACTCTTTCTCGACTTCGGTGTTTATGGAGGGAATGCTGAACAGCACTATGTACGTCCAGATCATTAAGCCGTTCAATTACTACTTCTGCAAAAGGACAAGGATGTACCGTACCAGCAGTATAATGCCCGCCCACATTATGCCCATGCTACTCAATATTCAAAATGTTCAATAACTTCCCTGAGCAACATAATCGACAGATCTGACCCAAATTGAATTTTATTGTACATATATATTTGGGATAAAGCCTGACACGTTCAATGGTTTCAACAAGTAAAAAGGAATGGAATAACGTACCATAATGTTGTATTCGCCATCTATATGCATTCAGGTGTGTGTTAACAACATACACACACGCACACAGATATACAAACACACATATATATACACACATATATATATACATATACACACATACATGCACACGAACACACACATACACACACACATACACACACACATATATATATATATTGTGTATTAATATTAGATCTAATTACTGTTGACACCATATTTATTTTAGAACGTGTGAAAGTGTTGATTTGTATATGGGATCATTTACTGCAATAAGTATATATGTGTGTGTTTGTGTGAGTGCGTGCAATTATTTGTTTGTGTGTATATATATGTGAGTGTGTGTGTGTGTGTGTGTGTGTGTGTGTATTTCTGTAAGAGAGTCCCTCCGAAATCAATGTCGCATATTTTTTTATGCAGCTTATATTAGCCCACGATAAAAACAGGCGAATATTAATGATATGGCAACTAACCGTCGATGCCGAAGATTATGGGGACCAAACAGTGGATGTGGGCACAGTTAGGTGTTGGGTAATACTCTTCATCAGTACTGAAAGTTTTTACAAGTGCAATATTGGTAGTGGCTGTATGTAGAAAAATGGGTTTTGCGTCTCTATTTTTTTGTTGTGCACCATGAATCTGTTGTAGTTTCTGGGGAAATAAATAGGAGGCGTTTGGTGTTTATGCATGTATGTATTTAAATATTTATTTTCACATCTCTCACGCACTCTCACTCAAACATACATACACACACGCACACACACACCTACACACACGCATACACACATTCACACGCACACACACACATATATATATATATATATATATATATATATATATATATATATATATATATAATCATTTTGATTATAACTGCTAAATCCACCTGTGCTTTCATGTATACGAACTAATATGTGTATGTGTGTGTATGTATGTGTGTGCGTGCACGAGCGTTCTAATAAATGAAAGAGTTTCTGCCAAATCGTAGATGTAGATGTTCTAGCAGTCTACCAAATATAAACAAGTCAATACTAAGACCTTGCCTGGGAACTGAAAAGGCCGTGACGCAAGAGAGCCGTAGATATAACGACCCGTCTACTGAGAATTCTTCGAAAAACTGGCGAGGATATACGAGCAAGAAATTAGATTATCAAAAGCGACCATGTAGGTGAGGAGACTGAGTCAAATATCTTAAATGTCTAGTTGTAATTTGAACCCCTGTAATAATAACCATATGTTTCTCATGTAATAATTATAAGGAATTATTTTTTAAATTATGATGATAATTATGAAATTCTACTCATTTTGTTTTTACCCCCGCCATATCTGATGCCTTTCACGAACGATTAAGTGATAAAATTTCATCTGCTCCCGAGTTGATCCTTGTTGCCTGGACAGTTTTCTATTCTTCCTTGGATTTCCTCTTTGCCAAGTTATTCCAGATTGCGACAAGCGTGCCATAACTGATAGACTCAATCGCTACTTTCATGTTTCGTAATCAGTTACGTTCTTGATATTTCACAAGCTTTTAAAATTCTTTTAATTTCATTTTGCGGTTGTTAAGGCAGCAACATAAACGATTTAACAAATCTTATTCTTTTTGTTCACAGTGAATAAATCCGGTCTCCTAACCTGATGTACATGGGCTGTTTCCAATTAAAATCCCCCCATAGAATTTCATTGTTTTTAATTCATTGAGCTTTTTTTTATAACTTGGTTTGAATGGTAAAACCACTGGCGCTTACACAATTTCTAATCGACCACTCTTTCTCCCCAGTCATGTTTATTTGTGTATGTTTTTTACGAGAATTTTTGCATTCTCGAAGTATATTATTGATATTTCAGTTCTCTTGTCTTGACTGTTTTAGCTTAACTAGAGTTAGTTTTAGTATATCCATTCTGCGTATCTCTTAATAGGAATGATATTTCTCTCTTCACGTGCCATCTGCTCAATCATAACTTTGTTATTATTCTTTTTGCAGACCATCCTTGTTATATCTAGTTTTTTTATTTTGCTTTATTTCTTTCATGATGTCTTTTTTTGTTTATGAATAGTAAACCATTTACTCTCTCTTTTAAATATTATTTCTGTTCCTTGGATGGAAGACTGGCTAGTGAGTAATACAAATCCCCCGCAAGTTGTCCCTTGAATATGTTCTGCAGGTACATTATAGGTCTGTAATTATTTGAGACAGTTCTTTTTTTTTAGACTCTGATAGTTATTGCCTGTTACCTTTGAGATTATTGCTTCCATCCTCCATTTTTGCTACTAGGTTAGATTTCGTGTCAGTATGTGAATCTTTTTTTCCAAATCTCTGGTGCTGAACGGGATATTTACTGTAGAAATCTTAATTGACGAAAACGAAATCATGAGAGCCATGTTAGTGTAAAATCAGGTCATTTATTATTTTATTATTATTATTATTATTATTATTTTATTATTATTATTATTATTATTATTAAAATAGTAATTTAAATACTGTAAGGTTAACTTTTTGTTAATAAGATGATTCCTTTTACTCCCCTGTTTTAATCGAAGCTTCCAACGAAATAACAAAAACAGAGGTGTTCTCATTTTTGCTTTTTGTGGAATCAAGAAATGGTTAGAAACTTTCGTGTGTCCTTGTGGTATTACTATCTGAGAGTTTTTTCCTTTCAGATTCATGAGAATATCACCTACTTCGATCTAAAAAATTTAATATAAAAATATTGCAACTTTCACAGATTTGATTTCATGTGATATCCACCGGACACTTTCCCATAATTTCATGACACTCACCATTTATTATAGATTTTCAAAACCATTAAACTTTCTTTAGTTGTATGATTGCAAATTATCTCCGAATGTACGCAAAACTTTTGCTAAATATTGTAGATAATTATATTTGTTTTTAATTGTAATTCAGCAATTTAAATAAAATTACATAAAATTAAATATTTTTTTGAAATTACGGAAATTATATGAAATTATTGAAAGCAAAGATTTTCAGATGTTCTTGTAAAGTAGCTCTCCTAATTCGAATGCAACTAACACAAAATAAATGTGTGTAACTGATCAATAGCAGAAAAAGATAACGAAATACAAGCATACAGAGACACATGCATATACGGACGCAACCCTATGTGTGGATCAATGACATTACAATACTTAAAAATATTTAACTTTTAATACGCGTTCTTACTTATGCAATCGATTTTAATAATAACGTAAACCAAAAACATTTTTGTCCTTCTTTGCGATGTAATTTCTATTCTTGATTCCTTTACAGTTTTTTCGGCTGTTCTTACCTTATATATTGTGTTCATTTCTACTCTTAACTTATCTTCTCGCCGAAAATCAAAGATTAACAATTCAATAGCTTTAATTATCAACACGAATTTTTCAGTATCGAACTTTCTTAATGGACGAATTCATACATATAAATTTATAAGCACACAACTATATAATAATATATATAAAACATATACATATAAAAAAGAATACATGCATAAAAGATTCACTTGTATATATATATATATAGATATGTGTGTGTGTGTGTGTGTGTGAAATACCCATAAATGTATATATATAGAACACGCATACGCATTTATATATATATATATATAGAGAGAGAGAGAGAGATATCATTAAATGATTTAGACAAGATTTGTCTACTTTTTAATAGGATCCTCTTGTAATGACGGATACATTTCTTAGTATCCTTATTCAAGGAAGAACGAAAATGACCATGTTGATGCATATTCATTTTATTCCGAGTACTTTTGACGTTAATTCAATGTCGTCATCAGGGTTTTGTTTTTTCTAAAACAAATAATTGTTGCGTTCATCTGAAAATTAATTTTTTTACATTTGAAGGGAAAAACATTAAAGCTATGTATTGTATAATTTTAAATTTTACCATGTAGGCCCACGTGTAAACATCTAGGGATGAAACTAAGTTATTGTAATGTCTAAATTTTAAAAAAAGATAAAACTATTTAAAATTATTAAATAAAATCTAGAGATTTAAACTATCTACTGTAAATATTTTAAAACCTTTGTGCAGTATTCATAATTAATTTTATTAAAGGTTGTTTCAATTTTTAATATAGATCGGTTCAAGAATTTTTACTTTATGTTTATTATTTTCATGAAAAAGTATAGATATACTTTCAACAAGAATTTTCCTAAATTGCGAATGTGGACAGGCATGCTGTTGTAAATGTTGAGAGACGTTAGATGCATCATTGAAATGAAAACTCAACCTTCGAGACAACGTAGTAGTGGTATTTCCAACGTATATATTATTTTTTTGTTGAAGATAAAATCTCCCAATGGGCATTTAAATTTATATACAACGTTGGTGTTCTGCTACACGTTAGTTGGTGGGGAGGAGTCATTACGAATGATTACATTGGATATATTGAATTTAGCATAGTATATAACTAATTTTTTTTTACTCGGATCTGTGGTAGAAAGATTAGTATTTATTAGTTTTTCAGGATATTTTCGCCCTGTTTATAATTAAATATATATTTGATTACGATATATTATTAATATATTTAGGTTTAACTGCAGAAGTATTATATTCTATTTGCTTTATATTAAAATTTATAGTGGAACATCTTATTTGTTCATCAAAAATATAATTAGGTAAGTTATTATTAATAAGAGTTTGTTTTATATTTTTTAGTTTTTCTATATTTTCTATTTTATAGCAATTCGGACATTCACTCTTATAGTTAAGAATGTACGGATTTATGCTAATAGTTTTTTTTTATATGGGGAGATAGTGAATTTATTATTATTAGTGTTTATCAATATATTAAGAAATGGAATCTTCTTCTTATTATGTTCTTATGTATATTTAAGGACATAATTATTTTGGAATTGTTTTTGGAGTTGATATATTTCATCCATATTCTTAACTAATATATGGATATCATCTTAGGTAGATAGATTTTTTTTTAATTTATTAAATATATTATTTTCAAGACTAGGCATTTGGAAATTGCTACAAGTTGGACCCAGAGCTGAAGCCAGAGAAACGCCATTCGGTTGTATGTATATATTATTTTTGTGATCGTAGAATGGGACTTCAGTGATGCAAATTAACATAGTTTCTGTAATATAGGTTTCGGAGGTAAAGACGTATATGTTTCTTATAAATAATATCAATAGTTTCGCTAACTGGGACATTAGTGGTAAACACAATTTTTTGTCTTAGAAAAACAAGACCCTGATGACGACATTGTGTTAATTTCGAAAGTACTCAGAATAAGATGAATCTACATCAACATGTTAATTTTCTTTTTTTGATAAGAATACTAAAAAACTTGTACGTAATTACGAGAGGATCCTATTAAAAATAAGTAGACAAAACTTGTCTAAATTCTTTAATGAGACATGTGTTAATGAAAACATGCCACCAAAATATACGCAATATATATATATGTATATATATATATATGTATATATATATATACATATATATATGTATATATATATATGTATATATATATATGTGTATATATATATATA
The DNA here is from genome assembly GCA_964036315.1 of Acanthosepion esculentum. Lineage (NCBI taxonomy): Eukaryota > Metazoa > Mollusca > Cephalopoda > Sepiida > Sepiidae > Acanthosepion > Acanthosepion esculentum. The sequence continues at coordinate 47,678,217 of OZ038492.1, read as the reverse complement.
TACATATATATGTATATATATATATGTATATATATGTATATATATATACATATATATATATATATATCGATGTAATCGTCATAATTTCTTATAGAATAATACGTATATGTGTGTGCGTGTCATTGCGTATATATAATCATGTATACGCACAAGTAATATTTATATGTAAATATTGTGGGCGAGAGTAACATCAACTTTCACATGGATGAATGTCTACAAATAAGATTGTGTTTTCAGGAATGTGTATGGATGTATTCCTGCATCCATCTCTGAATGTCTGCGTTTTGAAATTCTCTGACATATGTGTGTGTGCATGAGATTTTTCTTTGTACGTGTCTGACGTGTTTAGCGATACATATGCATCTATCGAAATCTCTTGATGTGAATGTAGACCAAAATATTGACACTTCACTGGAGACAGTGTGTCTGTGTTGAACGACGAAAAGAAGAGAGGCGTTTTAATGTACAGACACTGAAATACTCACTTGAGACTAAAGTTAGACAGGTGCCTGCCTCCTTTCAGGACAGACAAATAGGCAATCAGGGTAGACCCACAAGGGTACTCTATCTATCTATCTATCTATCTATCTATCTATCTATCTATCTTACAAACACACTTTTTATATATTCTTTATATATTTGAAGTAAAAGATCAATAATTTGGGGCGCGCTGGTGTGCTCAAATAAAAGATATTTAGAATTTCTCAGTCCGACCATCTTCCCAAAATCTTACCCTATGTCTAAATATCAGACTTATTTTGAAATCTCTTCCTGGTGAAATCGAGAAACTATTAGTTAGAATGTATAAACCTTCAATAACCTGAAGGATTATATCAATTTTGATTTAGTTAAAGTATGTACTTGCTTAGGCTAATAAAATATTTTTATAAAATTTTCAGACCCTTCAACCTCTTCTGGCTTAATAACACTCATAGCAGTACACAATCTGTGTCTGAGATTTCAACAGATATGTATCCTGCAATAAGATGGAATGCGATGAAAGAGTTTATTGCAAGTAAATGTCATGCAACAGAGATGCACACCTGCTACTTTTGTTTAGTTAGAACCCATTGAGAAACGTCGGTTTGTGGACTTTTGATAGGCTACATGATAATTTCGAAGAATCACTGCTCATATTGAAAGTTACGTATCGTCGATGCTGTTATGTTGGCAACAAAGGTAAAATGTACATTTCTACAAACGTAGAGCAGGTTCCGGACGGCAACGTTATGCAGCAAGTTCCATGCATGGCAAGAGCACCAGTAACGTAGTGCATGGGATTCACAGCACAGATGAGAGCGAATCTGACTTAAGCAATGTCAACGGACTATTGGAAATAATTTATTTGCAGCAGTACATCAAACACACGTGGCGCTAAACAGGTGTCGAGGATGTTTCAAATGGTGCCGTGTGATAATAACATTGATAATCGTAAGAGGCCTGGCGCTGTTCAGTGATGATAGCGGTTTCTATATTCATGCAGGTTACTGTTGATTGCACGAAAAGTGTATAAGTGGAGAACGACATCTTCCAGTGTGTATTCGCCCACAATACACAGATTTAATTTCTGGCACCATGTTGCAAGCTACAACTCTCGCTCACCTTTGGTGTCTGTGTGGAAGTCTTGGGACAGTGTCATGTACGCCCAGAACACTGTTCAACTCGTTCAGCTACCATTCCTGTAGCTAAAATTCAGTCCTGTCTAGCAGAAGAATGTCCTCTCGCATGATACCTATGCTATTCAACATGTTCTAAAAATGTTCAACAACTTCCGTGGCCGGTAAGATCGCATGCTTGCCTCATATATGTCCAATGATCAACATTGAATATATATATAGAACATGATTGAACAACACCTGACAATTTCAGTTAATCCCCTACAACTACTGTAGCAAGAGGCTTGAAATAATGTATGACTGGATGGTATTTGACATCTGTGCAATCATATGCATGCGAGAATTCAGACAAAATTAATATGCAATAAATTCAAATCCCTGAGGAAATTTTTTCAATGTTTTCTTGATTCTTTTCCTTATTTCTCTATACCAAGTTGCTCAACAGAACTCAACACACTGAGTTCATATATTTGTGAACCTGAAATTCTCGTGTTGTTCCTTTTCACTTTATGTATTTGGTTTAAAACGTTATCCTCCTTTAAAACAGTGAAAAATGAATTCAAGAAATTTGAATAATTGTTGAAAAAGTACAACCCACGAAAAAGACACGTATTTTTTCAAACTATTTCTCCTATTCAGAAACTTTGAAGACCAACAAACTCTCTCCACACCATTATTGATAATGAGTTGCAGGTGGTTCACAGAAAATACTTGATTAGAAAATCCCCAAACGAATAATCATCTGCTGTTCAAAAAGTCAAAGAAATAAGGACATTATTATACGCCAAAAGGATCTCCACTTTCTCAATTTCTTATTTTTCTGTCGAGTCTACACGGGTTAAAGAAGTGGCTATCATCATGCTGGTCTATCATAATAAGTCCTACGTAGCAGCGGTCCTGCGTCGATTTCAAAACACTGTGCCCTAGCTGGTTCCTTACAACAAATCTTTTTGCAGATTTACCTTATAGCACAAAGATTTTGATATCCCAAGTAGACCTGAAGGAAACGGAATCGAATTGTGCTATGAAGCATTTGAAAGTTACATAAGAATTTCCAAATTGTGGTAGGTTTTGATACCTTCCTTCCATCATTAAAACCGTAGATCATTCTAAACTTACGTACATATAGAATTATCTACAGTTTAAAAGCGCGTGATACATAACTGACCAATGAGAATTGACCCAAACAAAATTGAAAATATCAGAGTTCTGTTTTTTGTGTTTTTTTTCAATCTCTGACGAAACTTTAATAGAAGTGAAACATATTAGATTGATAAACGTTTCCTATTTGTTCTTTATTTTATCATCCTGTCAAATTCCGATCCATATTTGATTTTTAACTCGTGTGCGCACACACACACATACATACAGGGTGTGATGGATAAATTGTCGTCTAAATTAAGCAAAACTGAAAATAACAGTGCCATCTCATTTTAACAGATATATTTACCAAAATCACACAAAAATATCTTAAGAGTAAATTTATTCAATAAAATCGACATTGCCTTCAAACACGACCTCCATCTGGAGGCCGTGTTTGAAGACAATCTGGATTTCTTCTGGATGGTCTCCTCGTTTATGTTAGTGAATGCTGCCATAATCCTTGTCTTCAGTTCATCTTCGGTGTTGCAAGGAGTTTTGTCGGTCTCTCGCTCAACCACACATAATAATCAAGGGTGTTGCAGTCTGGGAAGTTATGTAACCAGATGTAAGAAGTGATGTAGTCGCAGAAATTGTCTGACAGTCATGACTGGGTTCTTCTGCTTGCGTGGCATGGTGCAGAGTCTTTTTGCCAGACATAGGGTCTTCCAGTAGCCACCCTCGAGGCACTTGATGTAGGCCTCTGTGTTGATTCTGAAGCCATCACCAACAAATTCGAAATTCTTTTCTCATCAGAACGATCAAAGTGAGTTTTCCAAGCTGCCGTCCCTTCATATTCATCATTAGACTCTTCCAACTTTTTCCGAATCCTCTATACTGTCCACAGATTGACAACCAAACACTCTGAAATGTTCGTATTGGACCTTCTGGTGCGAATGCCAAGCAGTACAGCATGTTGTTTCCAAGTTTCTGGCGGAGTGAATAGCGTAATGTTGATATTTTTCTCACAGACTGTGTCCAACTGAACTTACTATACTGTGCAATCGAAACAAACAACGTGCATGCGCGAAATTAAAAATATAAAATGACGACAATTTACCCATCGCACCCTGTATACACAAGAACATAGATATTTTTACATATGTTTATGTATTGTATGGAAGTCGAATCATTCTTTAACTTTCAATTCTTGCATCTCCTGGAAATCAATAGCCGTCTAAACTTTCTTGTCGCCATCTTATTTGGCAACTCGAATGGATTGGCTTTATTCTTGATTCCTTGTTTTGACTTTTTAAAAAAACTCTGTAGTTATTTTTCCATTTTAATTTATTTACGGCATAAATAATTGCTTCCTGATAAAGAAATAACTGGCTCTGCTGCAGAGACATTGAATAAACTTATATGCACCGACACGTATTTGGAGTAGATTTTGGTGACCCTTACTTGAAATATAGATTTGAAAATGATACAAGAGGTTATTGTCTGAAATACTGAGATGTTGACTTGTGATTATTCCATTATTTAGGGTTATTCCCTGATTTGGAGTTATTCCATGAGTTACTTGGATCATTATCCTCGGCGGTGTTGTTTCCATCCCGTGGATAAATTATTCGCAAAAAATAACTGATTTGCTCTCACACACACACATACATATATATATATATATATATATATATATATATATATATATATATATATATATATATACAGGTAAAATGAAAAAAAATGAAGTATTAATAACATTAAATCTAAAAGAGGGCTCAGAGCAGGGTAGAGCTAAATATTAGTAGGCCAGTAAGGTTAGTTAAGCAGATCAATAAAACGGTTTCTAATCGTTTTCCGTCTGTTGCTCTGCGTTGCATTTTTCGTACTAGGTCTGCATTTCCGTCGTTTCGACATCAAATTGAGTAATTTGGTTTACGAATTTAGTTGCCAGTGCACTGCTGGTTATGTGAGGCGGACAACCTTACATTTAGAAACAACGATAAATCAGCATGTGCCTTCGAAAATAAGAGTTGGTAAAATAAGTTGTATTACCTTCCCTCTTCGAATATAGAATTTGCTATCGCGCAACATTTACTGGGAAATATAGCATTTGCCAAGTCTTATAAGAAAGAGTGGTCAAGAGTTATTCATAGATCTGTTTCCAATAATCATTTAAAGATTTTGAAATCACTCTCTATATCACTGCGCAAACTTTCTCTCTTAAATTGTTGGGGGATATTTATTTTATTTGAATTGTCCCTCGCTAATTGTATTTACACGAGATTTCCCCTTCCCTCGACATATATATATATATATATATATATATATATATATATATATATATTATTGTGCCCCCCACCTTTTTTGCCCTTCATTTTCGTTGTTACTGTTATTTCGTATAATTTATTGCCAACTATTTACTCATGATGAGATGCTGGATGAAAAGGCCTTAGAGACAAATATTTTCCTTGTTTTTAAAACAATATATCAATTTTGTACCTCTAAACATTTATATATGAATGAAACTGTTTTACATATATGTAAAACGGTTTCACAGGGTTCGGCTGCAACATAAAAGAATGCATTAAATATCTCTGCGTATTACTATTATTATTATTATTATTATTATTATTATTATTTTACATACATATTAATTGTTTTATACGTCTTTTAGTATACCGTCTCATGTGTTGAAAAATATTTTACTTCATGCGGGTTCCTTCTTTATTTGATGGACAACAACTGAAATATTTCTTTTGTGAAGGTTTTTATTTCATTTTGCTTGATTTCTTACAAGTGATTTTGTTAATGCCTCTGTAATTGTAAGAAAACAATTTAAAAAACCGTAAAGAAATATTCTTGTGAATTTCAATAATATTTGCAAAAATATAGCATGACATTAAATTTTTACATTGGCAACACATGTACCACACTCTCTCGGAGGTTGACTTATCACTTTTCAAAATCAAATGCAATTTAGATGAACATATGACAAATAAGCAAAATAATATTAGCATAAAACAAATTTTAGTACATAACACAAAAATTTAATAAAAAGGCACAGTGCAAAGAGGGACTCCAAATTCTGGAGGCTGTTGTAATAAAAAAGAAGCTTTCTTTCTTTCTCCAGGGGGGAACCGTATGTTGAAGCATGTTAAAAAATACACATAAAAAAATTCAGTCTAAATAAGTCACTTTGAAAGTACACGGAAATAATATTAAATAAAAATAAATCTGAACTTTGGCAAATTTACCAAAACCATAAAACAATGAATTCAAAAATTTGAAAGATTTACTAAAAAAATTGATAAATAGAA
>OZ038492.1:47609698-47667198 GCA_964036315.1 Acanthosepion esculentum | reverse complement strand
TGCTTGTGATGATCGTGCAGAGTTTAACATGATGTATTGTGGCTTTTTACTAAATATTGCGTATATGATTTGGTTATATCTCATCAATATTTAAATATGAACTATGACACCTTCCTTGGGCCTATTGTTAGTTGTTATGGTGTTGTCAAAAGTATTCTGGATAATCAGCCTCCAGTGGGACCATCCAATAGCTGGAGGATGTAACATGGATTCCTACTTTTCTCTAGGATATTTGCTCGAAAATGATTGTATCGAACCCGACCAGAATTCGAACGCTCTCACCAATTTCTTATTTCGATTTACTAACACCACTTCCCCTTGCGCACACAATGAAAAACATTCTTTATTGTCAGCAATACATGACTGACTGAATGATATCCATACAGAATGAAATAATGAATATACCATTCATTACATCCTATGTTTCTCATGCTATAAAAATATGAAACTAAATTTAGGTCTGGTTGTTTATTTTCTGCTATAATTACACAGTAGTTAATAATTTCCAGATTTGAATATTTAAATTAGATTTGAATATTTAAATGAACTATTGCTTTCCAAGCAATCTAATGTTCTCTCAGATATTCTCATATTATCTCCAACCCCAAAACCTGTTTTTGATTTCTTCATGCAAATTCATGAATATACTCACTGTCCATGTACAAATAACCATATATGCACATAATTTTTATTAAAGACTTAAATCTTTCGTCGCACTTTTCTTTCCCTCTCTTTTCTTTCTGTCTTTCTTTTTTCTCCTTCACTCTTCTCGCTTTCCCACTTTCAACAACATATTCACCTGAAGGTACATCTTCCAAAGAAGGGAAAGTTTTCTGATATATTCGCCTGTAACTAAACTCACTCACATTAATACGTCCACGTATATACGTAAAATTACTCACGTCAACAGTTACACTAATGCTAATATAATTACAGATTCGTTTACACACATACACAGACACACAAACACACACACACACACACACACACACACAAACATGTGTTCTCTTTCAGTCTCTTTCTTTCTTTCACTCACTCACTCATGTTCAGGGGAATACATCTTTTTCCGTGTATGTATGAACGATGAATAAGAGCGTCCCCTTTCGGTTGTCCATTCCGTTTATCGACCAGTGGAGGTAATTCAATCTGCCACTATCGGATACGTCCACCCAGCCACTCCCAACGTCGGCCTTGACTGATCAACAGTAATTCGCTGTCCAAAGAAAATTACCGACGTCAGATATTATCTACTACGGCAGGGGAATATATTAAAACTGTCGGATGAGAGATGGGGATGATACTTCGCTTTCGCCAGTATCTTCATCTTACCTTGTTGGTGGTTGGTGTTAGCGCAACACGGCTGGGCCCTCATCTCTAGGCTTCCAGAAGGTTGTCAGCGGAGGGCACCAGTAACAACAGTTCTTAACTTACCACCTGAGTCGCAATGCACGTCACATGCACACGCGCATGCGCACATACACGCAGGGGGAATGAACAACCTTTTATGTATGGTAGGCATATAAAGCACACAAGCTCACACATTATACATATGATAATATATATACAAGACATTCTTGTACGAAGAAATGATTGATGTGGTTAACATTTTACACCTGTTTTTCATATTTATAAATATTTTATAAATGTATACGCGTGCATGCATGTGTGTGTGTTTTGATTAACTCGGATGAAGTAAATGAGAACAAGCGAACGTTTATACAGCAGCCACTCAGGGTTTCTTTTTATTTTTACTCTTTTGTGGATGAAGTTAATTTTGCCAAAAGGACAGATTTCATTATTATCCTGAATTAATTTTTCAAAATTTGCGAGATTAGCTTTTCTTTTGTAATATCACGAACGCATAGTAGAAATTATTAGGAGGATTTGAAATAAACATAGTTATGAAATTCATCGAGTCTATAAGAATCCTCAACAGAAAGCACAAATATTTGGGACTCATCAGCAGTGCGTATTCACCACCAAGAATCGAACCTGGACCGTACGACACGACGAAAGCGTCATACCAACTATACCAACGGGCCTCAGAGACGAAGAAGGTTACTTCTTACACTCGATATAGAGCCGCACTTCACAAATTCCGTAGTGCAACTGATCCGAGTTTCCCTAACCCAACGGACTGTGCCCCGACTAGCCACGGCTTCTATCCTCAAGCCGCTCCACCCAGAGCATTAGAAACCGGTTCAAGCAAGGATATCCAGAGCTTGAAAAACTTTAAAAATTAGATCAATTGATTCCGCTACCTTACGGTTTCCTCAGGCGATTTTTATCAATTGACCTCCTAACGATTTATTAAAAAAACAAAAACAATGAACGCTATATTATTTTTAAAAATAAATAAACAAACGTACGTTATTGGGTGTTTTAGAAAAGAAGAAGAAGAAGAAGAAGAAGAAGAAGAAGAAGAAGAAGAAGAAGAAGAAGAAGAAGAAGAAGAAGAGTATTATAAATGTATTGGTGAAGGGGTAAATACTACTGATCCCTCGTCCAATTCAACACTGACCATTACTATTTTATGAATTACATATATATTCGTTTGTATTTTTGCGTATGTATGGCAGTTGTGCTGTATGAGTATTTGTTTATAAGACATGCTTCTACCAATATTGGATTTCCACATTAGGCGTTTCTTGTCTAAGGTAGCTAATAGCAACGGCGAGAATAAAAACATAAACAATAATATTAATATTTTTTATAAATATCAGATGAACGAAAATTATGAACAGGATGAAAGCAGAATTAAGAACATTATAAAAAAATGCATGACACCAGTTGACAAAAGCAAAAAAATTAGATTAACTTTTTATTACAATAAATTTAAAAGCTCTAATCTTATAGTTAAAAATAATAATTCACCTCCTAGAATAAAATTAAATAGGGCAAATATTATTTACGAATTTAAATGCCCATTAAGGAATTGTATTCCTCATCAATCAAAATTCGTAAATAATTATATAGGCCACACTACAAAATGTTTGATAGACTAACTCTACACCTTTCTGACAATAGCTCAATTAGATCTCATTTAAATATTCATCGAGACCTACCGGACGCTATTCGGAACATACTTGTCGACAACACTAATGTAATAGCATCGTCTACGTGCAAAAAAGGCTAGAAATAATGGAAGCCTTATTAATAAAAATAAACAAACCAACACTTAATAATATTAACTTTGAACATGGACATAATATCTTGACTGTGTTTTGAAACAAAAAATGAAAACATTTTATAAAACATACATACAACAAAGTATTTCTAATTTTAACAGTTAAAATATAATCCTTGAAAATGGCTAAATGTATAGCCGAAATCGCTCGGATAAAAAGAACATTCGGACAGTTTTTATATAATTTATCATCCGAAAAGGAAAAAAATTATTAGATCGCGTGAAAAATTGTATAAAAAACTAAATAAAAGCACCTTGTCTGTCGTTTTTAATGAAATATGCCTGAAAGAAGGATTGCTGCCTAAATACACAAATATATATATATATATATATATATATATATATGAAAAATTGTATAAAAAACTAAATAAAAGCACCTTGTCTGTCGTTTTTAATGAAATATGCCTGAAAGAAGGATTGCTGCCTAAATACACAAATATATATATATATATATATATATATATATATATATATATATATATATATATATATATATATATACTCACTAATGTATATATGTATGTGTATATAAATTTATTTTCCGTTTATGCATATATATTGTACCCAATCATTAAATTTATATGAGTTACATGCACGCTATTGTCCACACCTTTTTTCTTATTATAGGACAGAAATCAATAATTAACTGTATATGCGTCCTTATATATATATATATATATATATATATATATATATATATATATATATATATATATATATATATATATATATATATATATATATATATTCACGAGCCAATGGGCAAAACTGAAATACATATTCTTAAACATCTAAAATCTTATGTTGAATATACGTTCACACAAATATATATTTAAATAGGTACGGGATTGCCAATGCATTTATGTAGATGTGTAAATGCATATATGTGTAGATGCATAAATAGGAACTCATACAGAGATGTGTACTCATGCAACCTACATAGCAGCCTACCAACATAAATATATAAGAACCACAAGTAATTGAGAAGCAGTTTGTTTTGCTGTTTCTTTTCCCATTCCACCCCAATCCAAGTCATTATTTTAACCATGTTCTCTTTCTCATTAATATTTACTGCGAAGAACAGTGTTTCCCCCATTTTCCGCTAAAACCGTTACTTGTGTAAGAAGAGCGTTGATAGTCATGACAATAAAATCCTATTTGTCAGACCATACATATCCCAGGCGCCATTTTGCCGTCCGTGGATCCTAATATTTCGGTTTGACAGTAAAAGAATCACAAAGCTTAATCATAATAAATAAATAAATAAAAACTTGGAGACAATATTGTATCACTTCCGAAAACGGATGAACTGAAAGAACAAAATGATGGAATTGCGCTAATAAGTCCTCCCCATCGATGTCTAAATCCAATTTTCATGAATAAATAAATACACTACAAATGTCAATATTTTTTTCTTATTGAAGATATATTGTTAAAATATTTCTGCTTTCAATGTCATTGCAATCGAATAAAACATATCACACAAGAATTTCAAAGTTCAAGAACCTAAATATCATCTAAGAAAATTCCTTTGCTATTCTTTTATAATATATTGAAAAATTGGAGAAATAGTTTCAGTCGATTGTATTCGACGCAAGATGCATAAACTTCAAATTGGTTCACATTTTTAATTTACTTTTAAAATACCAAAGATATCATTTACATACCTACGATAAAGTCCAGACAATGGACCATCATCTGAACAAATTTCTTTATTATCCCTCCATGAATAAATTAGAAAAACTATTTTTATTTTAAATATTGAAATTTAGGACCAATGCTTTATAAGAATAATGCAAATATTAGCTTTTTTCTTTTGGAAAGCAATTCCAAAGGTTATTCTTGAAATATTTTGTAGTCCTAAGAAAGTCAAATGTGCGACGAACCTATTTTGAACAAAGAATTTTTACGTCTTCCAAACAATAAACTCAAGGGGATTGTCGGATTCCTACAAATTTGTACACTGCAAAATTATGTTAGAATATATTGCTCATAATACGGAGTTTTATTATTATTAATTTATTTGTGATTTTAATTTATTTATATTTTAGTGATTATTTCGTTATTAATTTGTGCTTATTTATTCATTTTACACAAGGAATTAATCGACGTATCACACATCATAATCATCCTCATAATCTACACTTTCTACAACCTCCTCTCTCATTCGTATCAGACACTTCATCTACCAGAACCATTTTGACACTGATCCTTTACCTTGAGTGGCTCTCAAGCCTTTTATTGAATGAAATATAGTACGAAAAGCATGTTTTCGTTATCTCCACCTATGGTGGATTGCGTCATAACATGAGTTAATTTTCTTCAAAGAGCTCGATTTTTCCTTTGGCTTGTAACACACCAGTCCAAGGGCGCTGAGTAATCCATTGATCAACAGTGTCACATAAGTCTGGAACTGCTGATTCGATCTCCTGATCGCACAGCGAGGGTTTATAAATGACACCTTCTGGTATGGAAATCTTTGATTTGACATTCTCATGCTAATTTCACATATTACACAATAAATCTTAAAAAGTGTCTGGATGTTGTAAGCAATATTGTTTCATCTATGATGTAAACCAAGAAATTTCATTTTTCATTTTTTACTATAAAGATGTTTGTTAACCATAATTAATAAGAAAATATGATGGGTGAAGCCTTTACTGTCACTGTTGGCTGCTTTCATTGCTAAACAAATCAAAATATTAGCAATAGAAATGGGCAACATTTATATCAATTTATTTGCATTTTTCGTACGCACTCGAAACAAACACTTTAACTCACGAAGTACGATATCTCATTTCTTAGGGTATCAAAGAAAAAGATAAAAATATTAATATTGCCCAAGTCAGAAATAGAACCTTATAATTATTGAAATCGATTTACAAACCGGAATAATCTTCAAATTGTTGTCGCGAGTAATGGTTTTTGGATTTTCTTTTATATACGATCTCTGCATGGTGTTTGGTAATTGCTTGTAAATGAGTTGTTTATCAATATCACTGATCAAAGGAACAATGCCTTTGTCTGCTTTGTGGCAAAACAGAACATATTTAACGATTAGCATCTTCGACTCTATATTTGTTTTCTCATGATTATATATGTAGAATTTAATAAAGACAACATCTATATACGTTAATTTACTTTTAACAAAATGTGTTGCAATCAATCTCAGGATGTTTCTGCTATAGAAGGAAAGGTTTCATGAGAAATTGCATACCAAGACAAAGATTCGAATTTAAAAATAAGGGTTAATATTTACTAAGACTAATTTAGTACGACCCAAGATAAATGGGGACTGGATTGTGAAGATTGTGTTGCGTCAACTTTCCAAAGGAAAAGGATCGTCTGACTAGAAAATGATCATTCGAATTCCTAATGCCGGTGAGGAATGCGGCTAAATGCGTTTCTTTTACTGTCAGGTTAAAAGGAAGATGCTGTCGCACTTTAGACAGGGTCCCTTTGAGGGACCTACAATAACATTTTTACGTTCTAATATTATTCTTTGGCGATTACGTATTATCAGAGTTGCTCAATTTTATTCAATTTGATCCTTTTAAAATGACTCTAGATCAGAACTATATCAATCTGAATTCAGCGACGGAATCAACAAGAAATGTTCGTTCTGTCTATGGAAATGAAGCATTAAGTGTCTGGACATGACCTGTGATGACTTGGACGCTACCGCTTAGGAATTTCCCATCAATCTGGAGTTGAATCAAATCTTCAGCAATCTGCACGAGAATTAGCAGAACAGTTCATTTTGTAATCACACTTTGATCATAAAACAACTTCATATGTTACCTCCAATTTCCAATTCATTTGTAATGAATATTTTCCAGCCTTCACTGTCATACAAGAGAATTGATTTGTATCTAACAACATTTCTAGTTTCTTATTACTTTGTTTAGCATTTGGAATGAATCTTTCGCTAATCCGATACACGTTCGGATTTCGCTATCGTATTTTCCATCCTCTGTTAAAACATTTCCTTGATATTTAAACTACTGTACTTGTTTGACGTTGACATCTTCATTTCATAGTTCGCATCTTGGGCTTTTTCTTTTGCTTACAGCCATAGTTTCTGTCTTCTTATGGTTGATTTGTAATCCTTTTTTCTCGCTTTCCTTTACTGTCGTTGCTTAATCATAAAGGCTTGTTGATCTTACACGATAATGCAAGCCCACATATTTAGTGAGTCACTTTGAAAAAGATTATGGCACTAAATATGGAAGTTGCACCGGAGGGATAAACAATTTACCAAATAGATCGGATTATGTTATCAATAATAAGAGGGAATATTATCTTGATTAAATATATCAGTTAAGATCAAAAAGTATTTGCTTTTTTTTCCATTTTAGCACCAAAGAATATTTGTTTCTTTTCCACCTTTAAATGCAATATGACTTTCTTCCCAACTTGATACTAGTTTTAAACAGCATTGAATACAAATTTGGTCGGAGTTTCTAGAGAAACTTTGCACGTATTTGCAAGTCAAATGTCTTCTACTATTGGTTATTGCATAAAATGTAGAACTAATAGTGATCTTGTTAGAACACAATTATTATTTTTTTACTAAATGTTTATCTAATTGTGGACTCACTCAAAGTAGACGGTTATTGATTTAGGTTGTCGTATGGACCTAAGTCTATACAACAAGATGAGAAGGAAGTAAGTGAAGATTATGAGGATATGTAGGATAAATAGCTGTTGACCTTGATCTTAAAAAGTTAAGATAATAGAGCATAATCATGGGTGTCTGTTCTCGGGAAAAAGTTGTCTGAGTGGAACTTCCTTCTAATCCAGAGTTTTTCAAACTGTGTGTCCCGATTCTTCAATGAGTCGCGAGATAAAATAAAATGGGCAGCGACCAAAAAGAAAGAAAGCAAAATCATAGAGCAAAGTGCATAATCTATAAATCATCGCTAGAAAGAAAAAATCCCTTGGCTCAACTTTTTAAGGATGATATTTGGATTACCAAACTGGCCATTTTACTGATATGTATAGCAATCTTAATGATTTATACATGGCACTTCAAGGAAAAATCAGCAATATATTTTCAACATATTGAATATTTTGAAGGTTTTCAGAAAATTTTGAAGCGATGTCAAAGAAGACTTAAATGTTACGACACACAGCTGAGATCTTGTCACACGTCACTTTCCTATGTCAAAGCTTTAATAACTATTTCCCTGAGCGGAAATTTGAACCAGTGAAGAAAAACCTTTGGATAAAAAGATCCATTCACTTTTCAAAGACCTGCATCAATAATTGAGTTAAACTTGTTACCTGAAGTGGAGACTGAATTGCTGCATCTTAGTTGTTCCTTCACTCTTAAGAATGATTTTGAGAAATTAAATTTGTGCTCATTTTTGTGCTCACTTGTGTGAACTAGGATTTTGCACATTAACTCAATTTAAGACGAAGGACAGAAAACAGGCTCGACACTGCACTTGATATGCGTGTAGCATTGTCTTCCTGTGTTCCCAAATATATATAGATACATGTACATTCAATGGGTGCGGATTATAAGAAATATACATATAAATTGTCGATGCTAAATAAATGAACCTAGTGAATAGAGTTTGTCTTTGATTTATTACACGTAGGTATAATGGGTTGCAATGCAAAATGTGGTTCTTGCTGTGGGTCTCAGTAAAAAAAAGTTTTAAAACGCTGTTCTAATCAACGGAATACGAAATGAATGCGAATAGTTTGTCTTCTGTGTATGTGGCATGGTGGGCCTTAGCAGTAATGGTCTGAACTGGTGGAACTATGACTTGTAACGTTTCTTCTGTGCGAAATTCACCGCCCACAAGGTTGCGTAAACAATTTGAATTCTGTCAAGTTTTTAAGTGAGATTTGGACACCTCCAGCCTAGATATGGCAGAAATACATTATTTTTAGTCTTAGTGTGAAGAGAGAGCGTGGCAGAAGTCAGGTATTTTCTAGAATGAAGATACTGCCAACAGTTTTAGCAATTGATCTTATATATGAGTTCCACTTGAAGTCTGGGTCGAACTTCCGATAGACATTCAAAGGAAGCAGGCTCACTGAGGGCCCACTAGTTTATGATGACATGAGAAAATCCAAGGTCTGCTCTGTGATGCTGTAGCGTTACTACTAAGAATGGTTTTGGAGGTATTGAATATTACAAACTACTTTTTCTCCATTGACCTGATAGAGTTAAATCAGAGGAAATATCAGCTGCCAGGTTATAATATTTTGATTTTTAGAGGTTCACCTATAAACTGTGGTATCATCTGTATGGATAATTACTATGATCTGAGAATGATCCCGGACAAATCGTTAATATAAGAAAAAAGGTAGAACCAAGGAGAAAGCTTTGGGAGATAACTGCATTGATCTCATGAGTGTCTGAAAACTGGCCTTTAATGAAAATCTTCATGGACCTACCCAATAGAAATGACTTGATAATTGCAAATGAGTTTTACAGATAGTAATTTGGTTAATTATAGGTATCTCCACTAATTCAGTATACAAAAGATTTAAAATGATTTTTTTTAAATGAAAAAGCTTTCTTGTAGCTTTCATTTTAGCTTTAATTGAAAGCTAAAGGATTTAAAATTTACTATTTCCAGTAAGCAAAATACTCTCAGGAGTATTTCAAATAGAAATTATATTGATCGTAATCGATATTTTCAGTAAAATCGATAAAAACGGCCATTTTTTATACATTTGTAAACAAAAGTTAATTCTCGGTTTTAAAATCTTGCAAAAATAAAATATATATTTCTGAAACGTTATTTGAGGAAAATTAACAAATTTAAAGTTAAATAAATTTGATTTGTAACAAATATTACTTATAAAATGTTATATACGGCATTTCTTAACGTCGGGGTCTTGTTTTTCTGACTTGTTTATATCTACATTAATCGAATAAGTCAAATAGAAATATAAACACGAAATATTTCTCATCAAAATGGCTGCATTCATTTTAACAGATACGACATACCAAGCAGCATAGATGCAGAGGAAAAAAACTACAATAGTCAAAACAATGACTATGAAAATGTTTGTAAATAAAAATTCAATCCCGTTAACAAGAAAACCATAACGAAATGGAATATATTTTACGTTATAACCTTAATTATACAAATTTTTTTATTTATAAATAAACACAGAACTATTTCAGGCTTTCGTCTTTGATTCATCGAATTTGATTAAGAAAAAAAGATGTGTATTTTAATTATATTTAAACATCTACGACAGGGATTTATTTATTTATAAAGTTACAGGCCTATTATTTTATGAAATATTTTTGTTCCAAATCTCCAAGAGAGAATATGGAAGATGCTCATATCTTATGATCATCATGTACACTCATACAAGTATATACAATTACAGATGCTCAACGAAAACTGTTACAAATACAGAAAAGAGGGAGAGCTTCAAAATGTCTTGGTTTGACCCACTTTTAAAATATGACCAAATATCAGAATTTTAAGGAAGGATTTGTTTGTTAGGTTAAGAACTTTTCACCGCTCTTTGTATATGTTCCTACATTCACATATTTTTCTTTTAAACAAAAGTACTCACCGTGGTACACTTGTATACTTAACTTTTCTTGTCACGCAAACCTCACTAATCAATGAGTTCGATCTTTACAACAGAATTAATGATCGTAACTTTGCTTCAGACGAAAGTAAACTTAGTAAATATCAAGAGATTCATACTCGGAAATAAAATGCACGCTCCTCATGGAATTCTGGCCAACCAATCTTGTTCTAGGGTGTCAGTTTTCATCGAATTATAACAAATATTCTAATAGAATGAGTGAGCAAGTTCGTGTTAATAAACATTTTACCGATCACTTGTCATCCTACGAAAGGTTCGAGGTAGCTTACAGGATCTCTGCACAGATAATCAAGTCCTTTATATAAAATTGTTTAATATTGATAGAAAACATATAGTCATCTCCTTGTATATATTAAATCATCTTTTAGTTTACTTAAAATACACAATGAATGCAAATGTTATGTAAAGAGTTGTTACACAAAGAAAAAATATAAAAGTTAATTTCTCAATATATATGTGGCAGTAACAGGAAAAATTGGAAAACTTCTGATATGAAGGTTTTCGTACACTTTAAGGAACCAGAAAAAATGAAAAGTTGTTTATTAGTAAAAATAAATAAATAAATAAAAATAAAATAAAATGAAAAATTGTAATAATATGCATTAAAATGTTAATTGAAAAACCCGTTTTTGTTTTTTTAACTAATCCCTCTTTCTCACTCCCAAGCAAAGCAATAAAGCCACTAAGACGCAAGTGGGTTACTGATTGTTAGAGAATATGAGCAAAATATTAAGGAGGAAGGACAATAAAAAAACAAAAATTAAGTGGACAAGAGATAACAATTGACATTGCAGTTAATTTTTTGAAAATCCATGTTAACTGAGAAACATGATACGGAAGCGAGAAGTGCGAAAGAAGAAACTGTTACAGTATTTACATTAGTCGGACTATTGTCCTCATCTGGTTGGAATTTCGAACCGAACCCTTTATTTCGATCACTGGGGTAGACTGTTCTAGTTCCACGAGCCATGTTTGATGGATGTCAGTTATCAGTTATCTCCTGCTAATTTTCCCTCTGAAAGTTCTCCACTGCCTGAACAGGGTATTGAACTCACACTCTTTGGGTCTGTCACTGGATCTAACCAACGCCTTTATCCACTGTGCCATGCTAGAACAGTCTACCCCAGTGATCGAAATAAAGGGTTCGGTTCGAAATTCCAACCACCTGAAGAAGGCCGGAGCGTACAACGGCCGAAACGTTGTGACAAAAATGGCGACAAAGATGAGGACAATAGTCCGACTAATGTAAATACTGTACATAATACCTTATCTCAGAAATATAGACAAGAAACTGTTAATATGAGACTTACGGTTACATCTAGCCACTTCAACTGTAAAAGGATGAGACCTTGCAGCCAATCTAGTGCTGCGCTTAAATTCATGACGTCTAGGCACTATAGATGAAAGTTCTTCAGAACAGTTACCATGAAAGTATTTCTAGAAAAGGTACAGGGAATCTTCGTTACGGCGGTGGAAAAATGACTGAAGACATAATTTTAAAAAGAACTATGAAAACTCAAATAATTATTAAATTTTGATACTTTTCAATAATGGACAAAAATATTTTTTTAAAGTTGCCATTCCAAAATTCAGCGAAAAACAAAAAAGATAAGAAGATGGGCAGAAATAATGAACGACCGTGACACTAGGCGAACAAGGACAGGGTGCTAGCAAAAAAGAATTCGGGAGAACCAAAAGCATGTCTTATGCCTGAACATCGTCGTCATCACTTCATTTGAATGAATTTAGTGTTGAACTCGATGCAAGGTAAATACATTTTCTTTTCTTTTTTGTAATTTTCATGGAATATTTTTCGAATATTTTCAGTTCGTAGTTGGTTGAATCCGTTGGGAAGAAACCGGTGAAGACGACGGCCCAGAGGAATTCCCGTCATATCTCCCTCGCTTTCTGTTAAAGCTAGAATTTGCGCGCAAAGTAGCCACTGTCAATTGCATAGTAGATTCCGTTCTCTTGTAACACGTGTCAAACATAACATTTCAAACTCACTCTACACGCCCTCTCAGGAAGCATGTCTCATTTAAAAGGTGTACACTTTAAATAGTTAATTATGTAAATTATTAATTCGTGGAAATTGATACATGGATGTGACAATAAACGGAATATTTAAAAATTGTTTCGACATCTTGTTGTCAAGGGAAACAAACTCGAACGACAAGAGAGGATTAATTGAGGAATAGAAATAAAAAGGTAAGAAAGAATCGATTTCTTGAAGAAAGTAAACAAACGGAAAGTCGCTTCACTAGCTATTGGTTGTGTCGGGAAATTAGATTATTATCAACATTTTACCTAAAGGACCTAACTAAATTGTTAATCCAAATAAAAGCTGTATTAGAGAATGTTTCTAAGAGATGGTTGGATTCAGTGGCGGATAGATAATAAATGGTTAAACAGGGAAAAAACAAACATATGTAGCGAGATGCATAGACAGATAGATACTTAGCTTCGGCCTCTACATTCATAACTGGGTCGTTCGTTGAGATCCGTTACTTGTAAGAAAAGCTTGCTAAGAATTTCACCTCAGCGAGATCCCATTGAAAGAGATTTCATAAAACATAGGTAGAAGTGATTTATGTTACATAAATGCATTGATTATTACGTAACCAACTAATTTTATAAAATGTGCACCAAAAGCTTAATCTCTAAAATACCAGAAGTTTTTCATGACAACACGAAAAGCGAAACAAGAAACAATCATTGGACAATTTCAGCCAATAAGCATCGATCGATTTATTGGCAGTCCTTGTTTAAGTCTTGAAGTACATTGATAACTTTTGTTTTACTTTAATTAGCAACAGTTAAGAAATATTTCAACGGTTAAACTACGATTACGAGACAATAAAATAGTTTTAACAATCTTGACATTGTATTTGTTCTCTTTAACCTTGCGGCGACCGGATTGTGCCCAATTCTGAAACGAAAATCAAGTCTTATTTTTTAGAGAAGACGGTTATCAATACTTATTATCAGTCCCTCTCTATAGAGCTGTAAAACTGAAAACGCGAATATTTTTAACGAAGATATTTGGAAAACTTTTAATTTCATTTCGATATTTTACACTAACGTTATAGTTTTGTGGCTGATTCAGATGTAGTCAAGGAACTTGAAAAAATACATTTTCGCAAGATTCTTTTTCCAGTTACACACTATAAACGTGTTGGCTTGTTTCTCTCTATATATAATACGTCACACACACACACACACACATATATATATATATATATATATATATATATATATATATATATATATATATATATATATATATATATATATATATATATATATATATATATACGTTGGTATATATGTTGGTGGGGCGTAACAATTGAGGGGCAGTGTACAAATTTTATTTGTGTGTAACAAAATGAGGGGAAGTGTGCAAAATAGCGATGACCCACACACCCAAATTCATGTTATATTTGTTTTTGAAGACAAAAAATAATTTTAGTTAAATAAAAATTATGTGAAACAGACATGAGTTACGGGCAACATTAATCGTATTGAATATTTGTTTTACGAATTTAACTGTTTTACTTAAATTAATTTTCGAAAACATAAGGCTCCCTATAGTTTTTGCTTTAATAAAACTTATTTAAAATTATTTACTTTCTTCACGTTAGTAACAAACCAAAAAACAACGAAGTTTATTTTTTAAAGATTGAATAAATAATTATTTTCCATAACAAAAATAAATTATTTTTCTGTATCATAGTTTCGGGTTGAAGAGGAGATCCTTGCACCAGCTCGGCTTGGACTAATTCAAGATATTTGTTTGAAATTTATTTTGTAAAGTAAAGCAAAAATAAGAATAGATATTAAGTTTTTTTAATCGGTAATAATGAATGAATGATAAAATGTTAAAATAGTTACCCAAAAAAAATACGGAAATAAATTCAAGAGAATAGAAATTTAAAAATACATATAGTGTTGCGAAATTATCATCAGAATTAAAAAGTAAAAACTAACGGGAATAATGATTATTCCTGTTCGTTTTTACTTTATAATTCTGAGAATTTCGAAACGGTTACATGACTGAAAATGGATTCTAATGCAATTATTACGTATTTTTAATTTTAAAATATCTTCGCAAATACAAATCATACGATGATAATTTTTTTTTTTGGCAAAATGATGGGTTGGATGATACTGAGTCTGTATATTTATTTATTTTGTCGCTAATCATTGTATGTTACAATTCGGCGCATATCGTGTGGAATTTGGTAATAGCTTGTAATTAGTTCAATAAAATGAATAGAAAAAGATCGTCTATATTCTTGATTAGATACTATTCAACTGGTAAAAAAGAATTTTATAACTAAGACATTTATGGGGTTGGTGCATCGTTTCCTCGCACGTATTTTCTTCGACATTTTACAGTAACGTTATAGTAAATGATATTTGAATTCGTACAGAGTTCGCGTCAGAGGTATTTTTTATTCATTGCTCAATCATAAACACCATAATTAATAAACGACGGGAAAGTGAAGAAAACGATCAGAATTTGGACGCAAACTTAATTTCAAATTTTATTTTAATTCTTATAATTTCCCATGAACATATATTGAACTTGGATATATTTAAACCGAAAGATTATTCGTAAATACCAACTTACAAAACTGATACGTCTATTTTCCAATCAATCTCAGTTTATACCATCAATCATAGTTCATACCATTGTTTCAGTTCCACTTTTCTACTTTATTTCAGTCTTTATCATAGATTATCCGCATTCATGTACTTTCGGTGGTTGAATTTCTTTTCTGACATATCCTGTGATTTAAATGAAAAGGTTTATAAGTGATTTTCTAAACCAATTTTAAATATTAAAAACTATGCTAGCAAAATCGGTGACGATGAAAACTGTAAATAATTCAATATTTCTTTGGAATTATATTTCATCATGTATTTCGTATTGATGACGCATTTTCTCAGTTTCTTCTTTGAAGAAAAATCTTCTCTTGATTTAACTTCAGAAAATGATTTAAACCATGATTTTATCTTGGCTTTAAGAAACCTTTTTTTCTTAAATATTTTGATAGAATTGTTATGAAGTAGAGTCAAGTCAACAGATTGTAGCTCGACTGGCATTCGCTGTGGCGTTCTGCTTTTATAGCAGTATCTCATTTACATACAATACTACACCTCATTGAACCGAAATGGCCTTAGGCCTTTTGTTAATTTTTTACTTCTTCTAATTATTCTTGGGAATCTAAACTGTCTTTCTTGGTGTGTATCTTGATTTCTTCTGATAGGAGACCCAGGTCTGAGTTCATTTTCTTCTTCCAACTCCTCGTCAGGTTTCTGGTCATTAACATCTATAGATTATTCAGTTTCATTACTGTGTTCAATAGTCTCCTGCTCTCTTTTATGTTCTTCACCTTCAGATTCTTCGTCAATTTCTATATGCTCGGGTTCCATTCTGATTCTGAATTGATCCGCATGGGCCAGTACATTTTGCCCATTTTCGTTAGCATTGCTGTGTTGTGTTCTCTCTGTACTACACAGTTCCCTTTTTCTGGATTAGATTCTTTGTATTTTTTCATACCATACACTTTCACTTGTTGAAAATGACATTGTTATGGGAGCTCTAATCTGTCTACCCATTAATGCAGAGGGAATTTGTAGTCTGCTGGTATGTGGAATTGTCCTATAGTTTAACAGCAATTATTGTAAACAACTCTTTATATTATCGTTAGATGGAGAAAATGCTTTTAGTCCCATATCTATTCTCTTGTCGATAGGAAAAAATAGAACTTTAAAACAGGAAAATTATTTCGTTAAGTTACATCATTACTATTTAAAGTATCTTACTTTTTCCTTTCTTATTAAGTTAACTGATACGAAATCTACCACCCATGCATATAGAATAGCTATAAGATAAAAACCTGTTGTTTTTCGACGTGTCGAAAAATTAGTCTTGATGTCAAATGCGAAATTATTCAACCTAAAAGCTTGCAGTCTTAATTCAAATGTATTTTTTTAATATTGAATATATACAGTTGTGGACAGAATGATTACCTGCTTCCATAATTAAAATAAAGCTTTAATACCTCACATTTTCATGGAAACTTCATATGCATTTTTTCACAAAAGATGAAATAATGGATTTGAAATAATTAGCAATGATTGCCACAAGAAAAACTTTATTTTAATGCCAAACAATAATAGAAAAAAACACCAAAAATAACATTTAACATAGAACAAAATTATTGACCCTCTTTCCTCAATAATCAATCGCGTAACCTTTATTCTTGATTATCGCCTTAAATCGTTTTTGATATTTCCTTACAAGATCACTACACATACTGATAGTTATTTTACTCCATTCTTCCTTGGCAGTAGCTTCTAGAGCTCCTCCAAATTCGAAGGACTTTTTTCTTCAAATATGTCTATTGATTTTCAGTGGAGTTTGTGAGAGGTATGCCAATACCATAACTTGGTTGTCATATAAGTATTTTGTAACAATTCGTGCCGTGTGTTTCGGATCATTGTCATATTGGAACGTTCAGAGACGCCCCAAAGACAACTTTTGTTCACTTTGTTTTAAATTATTTTTAAGAATAGCCAAATACTACTCTTTATCCTCTAGTTCTCCTGGTCCAGAATCAGCAAAACATCTCCAGAGCAGAATGCTCACACCACTGATTAATCGTAGGAAGGATATGTTTTGGTTTGTGAGCTTCATTCACTTTCCTCCATACATAACGAGAGTTCATATGACCAAATAATTCTAGTTTGGTTATCATTGGACCATAAAACAGAGTTTCAATATTTACTCCCGTGTTCTAGATGGCTTCTAGTTAAGCTAATCTGCATTTTAGGAATTTTGCCTTAAGCAAGGGAGATTTCCTTGAACGACAAGCTCGAAGTCTTGCTCGAGGAAAGCCTCTAGTGAATGTCTTCATCGATACATTCATCCCTGATGTCTTTATGTCATTGACAATGTCCTTTGTTGTTAAATGAAGATTATTCGAGACATCTCTAACAATTTTCCTTTCCATTCTATCAGAAACTAACCGTTTTCTGCCAGTTCTTAATTTATGAGTGTCGTTGTACTTCTTAATAATGCTACTAATTGTCGATCTCGGACATTTAAACGCTTGGAAAGTGTTGTATATCCATTACTTTGTTTGTACGCATCGACTATCTTCATTCGAAGCTTATTGTCAAGTTAATCCGTCTTCGGCATGGTTGCAGAGTTACGTGGAAATTACATATTGTCTTCTTTATTAACTTTCAGAAAGTTATAAAATCAGGTCAATACTATTTCGTTTTCAAAGAGTGTTTGTATTAAATATCAAATTATGAATTGCAATTGCCAAAGAGCAATATTATTTTATAATTTCCATCATAGGGGCGAATAATTTTGTACTGAACCAATTTTTACAAAAATGTATAACTATGAAGATTGAAACTCCTAAAAATTTCACGAATTATTCAAAACTAAATGCGAAATCAACTATTCATGGTAAATTCAGTAAGTACTTGAAAATATTTGCATTTCCTTAGAAAATGTGCAAATATTCAGTGGTACGAATAATGTTGACGACAATTGCATGTATATATATATATATATATATATATATATATATATATAGAGAGAGAGAGAGAGAGAGAGAGAGAGAGAGAGAGATAGATAGATAGATAGATAGATAGATAGATAGATAGATAGATATAGATAGATATATATACGTGTGTGTGCAAATATATATATATATTAATCACTAGTTAACAGAATTGATAAAAAAGTGTCAGGAAAAACTTCTATTATGCATTGAACTATTCAAAATATTTCAGCAATTGTTGCAACTTTTATTATAGCATTTCCAACACTGGAGTGCGAACTGAATATTATCTCGCAAGCACAAGTACAAAATTTATACCACGGACTGGTGGATAGTAGAGGTTTTAGCGTTATAAATAACTGCTGTCTGGTCCCAGAATCAAATGCGTATAAAAACATGATAATCAAAAAATCTGCAAACTTTCCCAGGGTGAATCTTGTCAGAACACGTGTCTGCTTTAAATAAATACGTATGGGCATTTAGCTACTTTCTCCATAACCATTAGTCCCGAGTTCAGTGCTGACTACGTACAAGATACCATTGCTGTTTGGCCTACCTTTTCCACTCCTTATAGTTTCCTCTTCTCCTCCTTTGACTTGAATTCTCGTTGATATCCCAAAGAATTTCTCTATTACGCAAATGCCAATAAATCAACGACACCACCTGGTGGCGGTTGATGCGAACTACAGAGTGTCACTTGGGTACACATTATGGCGTCGCCCTTCTTTTTTACCAAAGTTCGGGGTAGGCCACAAACCAGCGAATATTTGTGTGTGGAGGGTGTAAATAGATAAATATATGTATGTCAATGTATATATCCTGATGCGCATGATGTGAGTCTGTACATTATATATATATATATGTGTGTGTGTCTGTGTGTGTGTGTGTGTGTGATAAAATGTTGTCGACTCGACCCAAAGAGGATTAAAAATATGATTTTTTTTATTTTAATTTCAAATTTTGAGAAATAAGTCGCATCGAAAACATTTCAGGAGCCCTTGTATATAACCACAAGCAAGTATCCCAAAAATAAAAATACACAAAAGTGTATATACCTTTGCAAACATATGGGATCTATTTTGCAAATATTTTTTGTAAATAGAATTGTTTATACACACACATACACACACACACATACATATATATATATATATATATATATATATATATATATATATATATATATATATATATATATATATTAATCATAAATTTTGACGACGAGTATATCTAGATGTTTAACTTATCCAATCTTATCATTTTTTCATTTTTATTATTATTTTTTACTATACGACTGAAGTAGTAATTTTGCGAGGAATTAACACTCAACAGAATCATTACTAGTCTGAAGAAGTTCCCAGGGACGAAACGAATCACTGAGGGGTTTTTCCATCATTTTGTTTGATTGCCCATATATATATATATATATATATATATATATATATATATATAAACCATAAACGTTTTTGTAGCGGATACCCATATCTATTACTTCTTTAGAGTTTACTTTGTTTACGTGTTGGTTGAGTATTTATTTAAAGAGCCTAATATCTATCCCAACCATTAAATACATCCAACATAACTCTATATTTAACACTAAAAATTACTGTTGAAAAATCACTTATCACGAATTACTTCGCTCAAATTACACATTTGATTTTTTGATGTTTACTTAAAGATTGCAGTTTGGCTGTTTTCCTATCTTTAGCCAATGTTCTTAAGATTCTACGTCTTTTCTCTCTGTTTGCATCTGCACAAACCGCATTTTTTAAATATATTTTCTAACTGATTCATCCAATTTCCATGCTTAATACCATTTCAATGTTTCTCCACTCTCTGATATTTTTAGGGTCAGCTTTTTCTTGTTCTTCTATTGACAGTGTGTTCATGATTATTCTATTATGACTATTCTCTATACAACATTGTCTTATTTTCCACAGTTGTATTAACATCACTCAATAACTTTACAGCAGATTGTTTCTCGTTTGATTTTATATTTTCTTTCCAACTCATGGCACTCGTTATGTTGCTGAAAGTAAAAAGAAATATCAAGAACTACAGGGTGTTGCAGCAAAATCCGACACTTGACAAAAAGAAAATGAAATAGACAATAAAAACAAAAGTTGTATATGCAGAGACCCGACAGTTTATTTAACAACGGTTAGAGTTACATACTACATTATTTTTTCAATTTAACCGCCGCTGGCGACGAAGACCATCTCAAGGCGGGCGTGAAATGAGCCACACGCCTTGGTGACCATGTCCATGTCCATAGCGGCGAACGCCTCCACGATGGCAGCCTTCAGAGAGTCGACCGTGTTGTGGGCGTGCTTATTAGTCTTGGCCTCGATCACGCCCCAGAAGAAATAGTCAATGGGGTTGCAGCCGTGTGAGGAGGGCGGCCACAAGTCCCGCAACCAGTGGTGAGGAACATTGTTGAGCAGCCACGCCTGGGCTGTCTCGGCCTTGTGTGCAGGAGCGGTGTCCTCCTGGAAAACGTAGGGGTGTCCGGTGGTGATCTCGTCCATCCAGGGCTTCATCACGCTCCTCAGCACCTCCTGGTAGAACTCAGCGTTGACTCTCAGGCCTTTTTGAAAGAAGAATAGAGGCATGACGCCCCCCTCGCTGGATATGACACCAAGGACCATGACGGATGAGGGAAACTTCGTATGCTTCATGACAGGAACCTCCTCGATGTCTTTGCAGATCCACCTGTCGTTCTGCCTGTTGCTCGTCTGGTCCTGGATGAAATTCTTTTCATCAGAGAAGAACCTCAGCATCCCGGTGGACTCGTGCTTGAGCTCGTTCAGCAAAGCCGCTACCTTGACCTTCCTCGACTCCTTGAGGCATTCGTGATGAGCATGCGGTAGGAGGAATAACAAATGTCCTTCTTGATCGTTCCGCAGATCGTCGACTTGTGACAGCCCATGTCAGCGGAGATCTTGGCGTAGCTCTGGCTTCCATCATTGTCGACTGTCTCCTTGACGGTGGCGACCAACTCGTCATCCTAACGACCGAAGAACGAACGTTGTGGGCCTTTCGTATGGCAGTAAACTCGTCCTTCTTCTCACACGCCTTTCACTTCCTCCAAACGTCCATGACCATGGTCATATTGAACCCGAACCAGGCCACCACTTCCGCAGGCTTCTTCCCGACGCGAAAAGAAGCTACTATCGCTGCTCTGCGCTCATATTTCACCCTGGAAAAGGGTAGAGAGAAAAACGTTAGTTAGTTGACAAACTGTCGGGTATCTGCATATACAAATTTTGTTTTTATTGTCGGTTTCGTTTTCTTTTTGTGAAATGTCGGATTTTTCTGCAACACCCTGTATATTATTGTAAATATTTTATTATAATATAAGCATCCATCGCGTTGCATAATAAAATCTCACAGCACCAAATACTTCTGACGGAAGCAGATAAAATATACTGAAATTGATACGGTATATGTATCATAAAGAAGGAAATATATTCTGGTAATGTTATTAACATTGGTTGCCTAATTTTTAAATATTGATTAATAAGATCTAACATTGTGTATGCATGGAGAGAGAGAGAGAGAAGGAGGAGGGTAGGAGTTTGAGAGGAAAACAGGCATAACTACACAGATATTTATACTTTATTTTAGTTGGGAGCTCTTTTACTGTGACGATGATAATCTCATTGCAATTGAAACTCGTATATAAGAACCACTGATAAAGAGACTAGGAAAATGATGGGTTCCTTGTACTGTCTCTGTACCTGGTTCTTCGTGCAATGAGCAAAATCAAACCAAAAACGGAGCACTACTGCCATATTTTGACTGGAACTGCCTAGTCCTCACTATACAGACTTGATAAAGTTCTGAAGCGTCTTCACAGTCTTTTGGGTAATTATTTTCTACTATACAACCCCCGTCCCAGAGACGAGACGTCACAAGCCACTCGCTACTACATCTATGGAAAATATACTGATGAGGTACATTCTTTAGTTTTACCAAGCCTCACCATCACAGTTAAAACCCGCATGCCATTTACACTGGAATTAATTATTCTCATTCCCTTCGTATTCCATTAGGAAGGAGGAAGTTCCATTCGGAAAGCTTCTTTCCAAGAACCACAGCTTCCTGGAACAGACTCCCGAGAGAATGCTTCCCCTATCGCTACCAGCTTAACCACTAAGACAAGGTTCAACCGTTATCTTTCCTACATATCTTCTTAACCTGCACTTTTTACCTCCTCCTCCTATTACGTGCAACAACCCCAACCTGTACCTTGACGGCACATGATCCTTGGATAAGATGAACAATTAGTAAAAGTAAAAGAAAGTAGTACATGATGGTTATGACGCCAAAATACCAAAATAAAGTATTACTGAATGCCACCAAAAGTTTCAATTGAAAGGAATTTCTTCAGTTTAATATAATTTATAATCATTTTTAGTTTATGGTCGCATTTAACTGATTTAATGTAAGTTATGCTCACTATTTTATATTTTACTAGGTTTTCCTATATTAATTTTTCCTATTAACAGACTTCGCCCGCTTCCTATCGCTTCGCAAAGTAAGATATATTCACTACTTGAAATCTTTCAAACAAAAATTTTAAATGAACATTTCATTCATAAATTGGCTTATAAGGAAAGTTTTACCAATAGATGCCAACTTGTTGAAGGCCAAGTAAAATGCAAATTTCAACACTTTTTCTGCACTATATCAGACGATATTCCTTATCGATTTCTGATATGAAAATCAAAACAATCCACGAATGAACGAACAGTAATGAAGGACAGTTAATTAATGAAATAATAATTTTTTAAATGAATATGCGAATTAGTTAAACCTGAAGAGAGTTCTTGCCTAGAAGTAGATAATATATAATACAGATATTGGGGATTTAGTGTGTAACCCCCTCCCTTCGAGGGTATACAAATTCGGATACTTACCGATCACAGGGATCCGTCCATGACATGGTATTACAACTATGACTATCTTGGACCGGCTCTGACCAGCTATGACTAGCTTAGACAAGTTATGACCAGCTAAGAGCAGCGGCCCAAGGGGTTTATACATTCGAATACTTGCTGGTCACAGGGATCCGTCCCCGCGCTGGTAGTATCACAGCTATGGCTAGCTTGGACAAGCTGAGGTCCGAGTGAAGACTACGTTAAAAACTGACGTTGTGTCACAACCTGACTCAGTGTGAGGTCAAGTAAATACAAACTGCTCTCTCGGGTAGTTTTTAACACATTATTTATCATCTCTCAGTTGCGTCTCTGGCATTGAGGAGAGTGCACTCATGGGTAGATCCATCAAAGGACAGAGTTGCAACTGAGAAAAATTATACTGAGATGTGCCCAGCCCTGAGGAACAGCTGCCCGAAGCCTTGCCCTCTCATTGCATTAGGGAGAGGAAACAGTACTCGCGCCGAGGCCAACGCAACCGACGTTTACTGGGGCTTCGGACAATTTTTCTTCCCATCCCGGGGTGTACGCGCCCGGGCTCCCCACATTAAACTGACTTTGTTTAACAACACGTCTTCGTGGAGGTCGAATAAATACGAATTTACTATAAAGTAGACCTTGGGCTTTTTAATCTCAGAATTCGTGTGAGAATTGAGCTCCAATGTCACATTTATTCATATAGATTCCATAATATAGGTTTTACTTAATTAGCTATTATGTTTCTCTAACTCTTCAAATGTTGAATGCATTACTAATTCTAATTTCAATTTTCCCATCTTTACACTGTATTAATTTTATCTTATAAATTTCCCCATGTTCTGTCCCCCATGAAATAAAAATAATTGTTTGTACGGAAAATAATTATCTACGTACATCAAATTGTCTTTAAATTAAGTGGCAGCAGAAGAATTATCGTTGAACTTCAAGGCAGAATTTTTCCCGCAGTAGGTTGTCATTTTTTTCTGCGGTAGACCAGTTACCATCAAAGGTGGTTGTCATTTCTTTCTGCGGTAGACCAGTTACCATCAAAGGTTATAGAACCCGATCTGTATCGCTATTTACCCATAGCTGGGGGGTGAAAGATTGATACCTTTCTCAAGGGCATTAGCATGTAAGTGAATGTAATGGATTGGACTGGAATTCGAACTCGGTTCGCCGATTCCTCAATCCGAGCTTTTATCCATTACTCCACCGTATAGATGTATTTCATTCAAGCAACAACGCAATACAGACAATATAGAATATTAGTCACTGTGTACGCAAGTGCAGGTGGTATAATAGTTAAAAGCTGGAAACGAGAAATCGGTGAGCCGTGTTCGAATTCTGGTCGGGTTTGTTAGAATCACTTTCACACAGATAATCTTGGAAAAAGTAGGAATCAATCTCTTATCCAGATTGGAATACGGTTGATATAACAATGAGCAATGGACCTAAGGAAGGTGTCAGAGTTCATATTTAAATATTGATGAGATATAACCAAATCTCCTACATATACGCAATATTTGTCCCTGTGCAACGTAATTTCAGTAATTGTGTAAATTGTAGCGATAGTTTAACAAATTTAAAAAGAGTGGAATCGATATTCAGGTGGGCCTATTTTAGAAGATAAACGTTTGTGGATCAAATGCAGATATCTATTGAGGCAAGTCTTCATCAAAGGAGCAGAGATTTAATAAAAAGCCACAATACATCATGTTAAACTCTGCACGATCGTCACAAGCAAGATGGACTGAAATCGGAAAAAGAACAGCGTTAAACCATTTGCAACATTTTGATGTCCAAGAATGTCAATTTCCTTTTTATTCCTCCCGATTGTTACAGGAGGAAAGAAATGGTTTGTTAAGAATAAACATAAAAGTCAGATGTTATCGTCTTATGACCAATCGATTCCAAAACTAAAAACAGGATTTCATATACAGGGATTTTTTTACGCTTTTGGTGTTACTAGAGATATATTTGCTTATTATGTATCTTGTAAACAAGTGAAACATCTTAGCGATTAATTCCACTTGAAATTTTCAACTTTGGTAGACGTTTCGTCATCGAGCATGTCTATGCCAATTTACAATCATTAAAAGATACCCAGGAACAAATAATGCTATTAACCGAGAAAGATTTACCTCATCTTCAGTACTTACTAAACCTAGCATCATTATCATTTTTGTGGTCATTAATTTCCTTTTACTATGACATTTGAAAATATGAAAAATACTTATTCATGTAAATCATTTTTTCTGCAAAATCAGACACCGAAAAAAATCGCCGCCATATTGCGTTAACTTAATTACTTATGAATATAATCATTTCAATGTTTAATAAATCTTACAATATATTTTCATTCGTTTGGTTTTCTTTAATAATGCAATATTTGTTCGTATAGCTTATGTCATTCCTCCATGGTTGTTCTTCGGTTGCGCAGAAGACTTTAAATCACAATTCATCAGTGGACTCGAAAGTGGCTCCGCAAGTCAAGTCTGAACGCACAGAGTCTTCAGTCTAGCTATGTTGTAGGAGGCACTGACAGGTTGGTGTGAGGAGAGATGAAATGTCCATCCATGTTGTCGTGTATTTATTAACCACTTTAAGGTAGATCTTGGTTATGAATAGGCAGTGTTCAGCGCTTTTTCTAAGGTGTAAGCCATTATTGTTGACCTTGCCGATACCATATCGCCAAAGCACACCTTCCCAGCCGTAGTAGTCTCTTCCTACACTTGTACTGAAATCTACCTTTATGACAAGCTTGTCGTTTAAATGGGTTAACTCGATAAATCGGTCCACATGTTTGAGAACTATTTCTTGGTATCGTTTGAACATGTGAGACTGGATGCATAAGCTAAAACAAAATCAGCTCTATTAAGCTATATTATTTTCATGTTTCATCTTCAATAAATGGAAACATATGATAGATAGATAGATAGATAGATAGATAGATAGATAGATAGATAGATAGATAGACTCATCCCACCATGATCGTACAAATCAAAAGTCTAAACAAAAATCATTAATCATGAGAACCTGTAATGTGAAGATGCTCCTGGACCGAGCCAAGACTACAAGTCCAGAAAGAAGAATGGCGCTTATAACCCTGAAATCATTAGAGATCGACATCGCATAGATCAGCGATGAGGGCGCTTTGAAGAGGGAGGCAGATGCATATTCTTCTGGAATGGGTATCCCAAAACCAGAAACAAAATCTCTGCAGTATGATTTGCGATTAGGATAATTCTGATGAAAAATATATTTGTTCTTCTAGCTGGAATCAATGAAGGTCTAAAGAAACTGCATATATTACTCAGTAAGTCCAGGTACCTCGCCTACTGTTGCCAGACTTTTCCGTGAACCTCGATTCAAGAAGAGAACGACCATTCATTCATAAGCCGCCTGCGTGCAGGGTTGAACCTATAACTGTGATCATCTGCACCTATTGTTTCGCCGTATAATGGAAGCTAAACAGAACGGAAGTAACCTTGTGCTGCAAGCATGGTTTTAAATTTGTTTCATTTTGGGATCTTGACCAGATCTAACTTGATGCCTGTTTAGCTGTGATCTAGAGACGATGTTAAGCACTCTTCAGGCACCGGCCAGTGATGCCCAACTTCAAAAAGGAAAGAAACGACTGAACGTCCAAGGAATTCACGGCACTCGACCTCAATAGGTAGGACATGGTATGACCACCCCTTTTACACCCAGACGGATCGCAGCGATTCGTAGCGGTTTTTCTTTGGTTCGTGCGTCTCCTCCCTGTTCTCCTCCCATGTAACTGTTAATTCTACTGGGAGGACACACTTCTTTGAATCAGACCAAGGTCAGGGTGTGCGTCTGTCTGAATGATGTGTACCGGAAATTTTAGAGGTGTTCTAAGATCAACAAGCACCCTCCAATCACGGGCTCCATTCAATAGTGTCATGTTGGTAGTTATTTGGGTCTTTCGCACAGGGCGTTCACATTCCTTGTGAAAACGGATCTTAGATTCTCTGGTGACTGCTTCACACTGTTTACTGATTAAGTGTCATATAGAACATAAATGAATAGAATTGTCCGTTTATGTAAATAAGCGGAGTTGAGGAGATTAGGTCAGTTGCTAAGTGTACCTTTGTGTAGTAAACCTTCTATATCATTACATACCTACGAGTTTGTCTTCCTTATTTATTTCCTTCTCTTCACTCGAAAACACGAGATGCAACATTCAGTCCATGATCACTTCCAGAACTTGTATATAATATGTATTTCAATTTACTGAACATTAAACATACAGATAATATAGCTGGATTACAGTAATTTTCATTTCAATATATGCACAAAATAAAGCGTCTATCAACAGTATTTAGACCCCATATTATTACACTGTATGTCCTCATTGGGTATTAATAAAGGGGTGTACTCTTGTACGTATAGAATCTTAAAGCATTGCGAATATCATCCTGCTTTGCATTATCCCACATTTCTTGCAATTGTTAGTAAAACGCGGCATGAATTTTTAAGTAAGGTAACTGAATGAATCGGTTATCGCCCCATCTTATCCCATATATGTTCAATAAGAGATAAATCTGACACTTGTGCCAGCCAAGGAATTTGCGCAAAACCTTCCAGAACGTGTTTTGCAGCACATGTATCATGCACGGACATTATCGTACTGGAAAAGCACATTGTCTTCCTACTGGAAAAAGGACGTCACAACGAGTTGAACAATGTACTGGACATACATGGCGTTGTTCAATATGCCCTCCAAAACACCAAAGGTGATCGGAAGTCATAACTTATAAGAACCCCCGGCCTTGGTTGCAGGTGTTGGAACTGTATGTTACTGGAAGGTGTTGTTTTCCACGTCAACACCTCACGCTCAAACGACTTTCACTTGCACGAATGCAGAATCTGCTCTCATAAATGAATACGACAGAATGACATTCGGTCTCCCATGTGACCTTTTCGAAACATCAGTGTAGACGTGCACGACGATATTGTCTCGTAAGTAGAAATCATCTTAGAGATATTTGTGTTCCTACTTCTGTTGCAATTAAACGTTTCTTATTGGTCCGTGTCTTCAGAAAAAATTATACCGTTATACTCGTTTATCTGCCTTGGCATCATGTCTATTGATATTAAATCATTTTGATTTTCCGTCAAATTAATACAAATTATTGTCTGATTATTTGATGAACAAAGACACTTCTTGTGAATAATAAATTCCCAACAGTACTTTATTGTCAGTATTTCAAAACAGAAAATATTCTATCTTTTGCAAAATTCATCGATTTATCAAGTGTAAAACGTCCAAATCTATAAGGATATGAAGCATATCAATTTGAATATATTATTCAAATACAAAATCATATGATAATGGCTACATTTTATATATCATATACTATGGTAGCTTTATATGTCTATAACCTGACACGTAGTTAATAACTAAATTTTTACATGAAATTTTAACTCTATAATAATTGATGTTTATAATTAATATTCCCTATTGTATTGACAAGAAAACAAATTATGCTGAGAAATAACTATTTTTGCGTAAAATACATACTTTTTCCTCTTTACACAACAAAATTATAAATCTAATAAATCGAAACTTCTAAAGATTAAAGTATAAAAATTTTAAATATTTACACTATTAGTCGAAGTTTACAGCATACAAGCCAAAGTTTTCATAATAAACCTGGTAATAGCCAAACGTAAGATATTCAGCATTTATATTTTTAAATGGTAAATATACGATTTTAAATTCAGTTTATATTTTATTTTTATTAGAAATATTTACTGTGACTTATTTGATAGTGTAGATATTATGAACCTCGAAGATTTTTGATCATATTGTAAATAAATATGCACCATTATAATCATCGATATGTTTTTTCTTTTCAGATGAAGTTTGCCTAAGATATACATTACCTCAAAAGAGAAAAATTGTAAAGTTATTAAAAATACGGACAAAACTTTGAAAGATGCAAACAAGTTGAACAGAGATAACAGAACAAATTTAAAATCATGCCCAGAAAAAATGGCTTTAATAATTTCACAAAATATAGTTATCTATCTATCTATATAATATTTAAAAAACTTGCGTGCTTATGTGGTACGTCCGTCCGGCGTTAAACTGATTTAAGAGAATAAGATTTAAAAATACGAGTGGCGTTTACAGTATTTTTATTTTACTTTCTTCAAACGGATAATTTTTTTGATTAAAATATTTTAAAGTTAAAAACAGACACAAAGAGATCCCGCTTTGCTGTTTCGTCCATTTGTTTGTAGAGTAATTATTTATATTTCAGCTTTCTTTAAACAAACAATATTTTAAATACTTAAAAAATATTTTTTGGTATATTTAAGTGAATATGATTTCAAAGAATTTTTTGTCATATTAAAAAATAATTTTAAATTAATCTGATTAATCCCGGAAATTCTGTTCCTATTAAATAATCTGTACAACGTTAAACATGAACTTGTAAACCAGACCAATGATGACGTGAACGAATTGAAATATTTAACTGAATCATAATAAATTATCTTTCATTTCAATGGAATGTTGAAATCAACCTCAATGTTTTATAACCTGAACCGTCAGTGACCCAACGAGTCACAGGTAGTCTGGTAAAATAAAATAATAAGAAAAGGTTAATAAGAAAGAAAAGTTCATTGGCAAGCAAGTCAAAGTGACTGCGAGAAAGTTTGAGGGAGAATAATCTAAACCAATAAAAAATGTTAAAATCAATGAAAGAAGGTCATAAAATATCAGAGATTTTATATTAACATCTATATTAAATGAATATCTTATTCATTTATATGGATATTTGCATTGATAAAATCCAGCAGAGGACGAAACGCATCGGCTAAGAAACGTTTTCTTTTGTCTCTATGCAGATGTTCTTTTTATAGTTATATCTGAACTTTTTACATGTGTGACATTTTAATAATCAAATATATATTTCTATGACATTTGTCTTTTGAATTTATTTATAAAAAACAAACACGTTACATTTATTCTGTTGGTATATTAAAACTTGACACAATATTTTCTTAATAAGGGCAGATGTCATAAGCTGAAATACAAGTAATATATTGTTTATATTAAATATATGATAACGGCCGAAATGCTGTGAATATGGCAATAAAGATGAGGACAACTGTCCGAGCAATGTAAATATATACATTTATTATATACTATAGACTACAAAGATTCTACATTCACAAGTATCTTACTGTTCACAGACCATTTAATAATTTTATTGCGTTGACAAATCAACTGTGCTACTTAAAGACAATAAACAAAATTAAAACCCTAGTTTTCAAAATGTTTGAAATACATTTTGTGACACTTGTAATTAAGCCATTAAAATTTTATGCGGTTTTTCTATCGTCTAGACCGCATAAAATGACAAAGCAATAGAGTCAAACGTAGAAGTAGATATATTTTTCAAAAGGAATATTGTGTTGGGGAAAACTTCAGAAATTAAGGATGATACTGTTTCTCTATCAAGTCTTCATAAATAGAAAGACCAGTATATTTGAATTTAAATAGTATATTTTCCTGGAACATATGTAATATTTTGACTTGTAATGTTAAAGGATAGGGACGATATTTAAAATTTCTTCTTATTTAGATCATACTAAGAGTTCTATTATAGTAATAAGTCCAGTTTTCAAAGCCTAAATTGTTATTGCCAATTTAACGACTACACTACAACTGAAACCATCACTGGTGAAATCTGAATCTTTTCATTTAACATTATTGCCAATATATTTGCCATTAACGCAATCCAAAACCTTTTCCGTTCTGCCAAGACCCCGTCTGCCGTCAAACTCTTTCTTCTTTATAGCTCCATCATAGAGATATGATAATATTGATGATTATGGCATTATCTGGTTGGATGTAGACGAAAGTGATGACAAGAAAAAAAAACCACAGAACAAAGAAATTACAAGTAACGGGCATATAACAGCTATAAGAAAGAAGGAAAATTAAAACAATACGAGAAAAACGACAATAATGACTAAAATTGTTGAGGTTGTGTGGAGTGTCGTACGGCAGTCGTAAAGCAAAATCCTTTTCTGACATAGTTTATTATGAATGAAATATTTACGATCGGCGGTCACATTGTGTTCGGTAAAGTTAACAGGGAATTTCAACATTAATATTACTGTTGCTTTTCTTTTTTTAGTTTCTTGGAGTCGTCAGTTGTGCTATTAAGAAGCAAATATATAAACACGTGGTGGGGTGATATACTGGTGTAGTCTAGGGGTGACAGTGATGA
The DNA here is from genome assembly GCA_964036315.1 of Acanthosepion esculentum. NCBI lineage: Eukaryota > Metazoa > Mollusca > Cephalopoda > Sepiida > Sepiidae > Acanthosepion > Acanthosepion esculentum. Next base: position 47,635,637 of record OZ038492.1, on the reverse strand, counting down.
GTCGAAATGAGCGGGAGGAAAAAGATAAAATACGATGAGTAGGAGGGATAAGGAAAAAGGAGGAGGAAATGGAAACCGTTGAGATTAAATAGAGGAGGAGAAGTGGTTAAGGTATTTAAGAAAGAAAGAAAGAAAGAAAGAAAGAAAGAAAGAAAGAAAGAAAGAAAGTAAGAAAGAAAGTAAGAAAGAAACTAAAATGTTCCGAAAGAATAAAGTTCATGAAAAGATGTGGGGAATGTAATAAAAGCAATAATTTTTAAAAAATTGAATAGTAAGATAAAAAAAAGAAAGGGATAAAAATCAAATGTTAATAAATGACTGATTGAAAAAAAAAAGGTAGAAATGGGAAGAAAATTAATAAAACGGAATAATAAAAACGAAGATAAAAATGGAGGAAAGGAAAACAAAAATAAAAGAGCAGGTTTAAAAGAAAATAAAAGTAACTATTTTGATTGAAAACACGCACACATATTCATTGCACATTTATAAATGTGTGCGCACGCGCGTGTATGTGTGTGTATGTGTGTGCGTTTATCTCTAAACATGAACAAATATACGGGAGTGTCCATTTGTATGGAATTGTGGTCACTGTCATTGTCATCTCTTTTATGTGTTTGCTATTTTTTATTGTTATTGAAAAAGGCAGTGTAATTTGTAGCAAGCCGTAAATAAAACATTTCTGAATGATAAGGTATGGGCCCCATTCCGGCGAGTAGTGACGTCACGCTGGCGATAAATCATTTCGGTCACGTGGGATACTGGTACGGCCATATGAAACGGCGAGTAAAAATGTATAATGTTTTCGCGAGATTACGAGACCAGCTGTTGACTTGGCCTTATGGTAAGAGCAGTGGGAAATGTTCTTTAAAGCCCAATAATTCTGTCAGTGTATGTCTCGTTGAATATGTGCGTATAGAGCGTGTGGGTATTTCTTCGAAAAGGCTTATAATATAAATTGAGCGATCGGGTCCCTATTAGTTTAAGTCATCATTCATATATATATATATATATATATATATATATATATATATATATATATATATATATATATATATATATATAGTTCAGATTTGGTGAAGTAGACATACAGTAACTTTAAACAAAAAGAAAATTGTTTTCACGAATTTTTAAAAATTTTTTTATACTACGAAAACTTCTTAAAGGGATCTAATAGATAAAGTTAGAAGAATTATTTGCGGAACTTTAATAAACGATGCCAAAATATATTGAATGGGCAGTAAAAACAGGGCAATATTAAAGAAATTTGGATTTCGCTACATTATGTTCGACGCTGACATGTCTAAAGTTTCAATGTATCAAGAAATGATTTTATAACCCACCTCCCTCCACACTCTGATCTTATTTTTCATTTTTCTATTTTAGCATACATCTGACATTTAATTGGTTAATCCAGACATGCCCACAAGAATATGTTTTAATTCTGACATTAGGCTTGGCCTCCTTTTTTAACTTTCAAAAGAGGTAAGGATTTGTTTTCAAATTTTCCGAATACATCATTTGTATTATGTTATCTACCATCGCCCGATGAGAAACCATTAAAGTTCCGAAACATGAAAGGTTTTGTGTAGCGATGTAAAAATATTTTTATTGTAATCTATTATAATAAAAATAGTTTAATATTATATTTTTTATATTTTGCTTTACATATGTATTGAGCACTTTTAAAAAAGTAAATGCTAAGAACTGTGGATTCTAACCCCATCTGTTCTTTCTCTTTGTTAAGATATATATATATATATATATATATATATATATATATATATATATATATACTTGATAAGACACCAGAAGTGTTAAAACAAAATGGCTATTTTTGTAGTGATTTTATAACATATTTATGTTATAATATTTAAATAAATAATTATATATATATATATATATATATATATATATATATATATATATATATATATATATATATATATATATATATATATATATATATATATGCATGCGTGTATGTTATTGTCCTCTTTGCCCCAAAACATTTTGAAATACACATACAGTGGAATGAACTCCAGTCTTTCCAAAATTGAATTAAATTGGAAGTTTGTAGTTTTGCATTAAGCAAAATGCAGGACCACAAGTGGTAAACAAAAAAGTAGTGGAAACTTCTACAAAAAATATTTTGGCCATTTCTTTGTTTATTATATTTATTATATTATTTATTTATTTAATTATTTGTTTTATATTTTCTAAATTTTTAAAGTTCATTAGATTTAGGTTATGGAATTTCATTTAATCTTTGACTCAAGACGTAGCTTTACGTAGTGTAGTAGAAATTTGGTTTCTGGTCTGTCTTTAGAAATGAGCTCTAAAATTTTCTTTGATTTTATTCTAGAAAGCTGATTATCTCTGTTTCCTCCTGTACCCAGAAATTACAATGTTTTGAGGTGTTGTTGCAAATGAATAATAAAATAAATTTAAAATAATGAATAAGAATAAACAATAAAAAATAAATGATAAATTCAAAATAATAAGTAAACGTAATGATTATAAATAACTTTAATTCGTTAGCTTTGAACAAAAAACCTGGGAAGAGCCAGTTTCTCCCTCCCCCTAGTTCGCTTATAATCCTAGAAGTCACGAAAATAGTATTGAATATCGCTATAGTCGTGAAACTGGCAGTTACGATGAATTTTTAATTCCTCGGTCAATGCTATCTATATCTACAAAAACTGTTTCCGATTTCCATTGCCCGTCTCTTACTGGGAAGTTTTAAACAATATATTTATACTCGTTTCCTGGAAAATAGTAGCACACATGTGCAGAATTTACATCAACCTAAGTATACGGAAAATTCAACATTCAAAATACTAAGAATATTCTCATCACACCGCCATTACTATACAAATTAAAATTAATAAAAAAACATAGGGGATCTTATAAAAAATAATGAGATATAAACATTCTTCTTAAACTAGTAATATAACATAAACACCAGATAAAAAGAAAACTACACCTTCAAAACAAATAATGTGCGCTACAACACAACGAAATAGATAAGTTTGAGATCAACCTAACGAACATAATCAGACACATAAAATTCCATAACCACGTACACGAATTCCAAAGTAAACTCAAAGAGGACATAAACAAAATTTTTAAAAAGTCACCTAACATCTTCGTTCGCGTCGATAAATCTAGAAACACATACAAGCTAAAATCCCAAGAACACAAGTTACTTAAGGAAAACATAACCCGAAGCAACAAAAGACGCAATTAAACTGAATGCCAAAATCACGCAAAATCTCAACCGAGATAATCGCATAGACTACTTCGCAAAATCACAGGTATTCATCTCACTAAAATACCAGAAATAAAACTTCAGAGCAAATCCAATATGTAGTCTAATAAACCATGCAAAAAGCAAACTAGGAGAAATAAGTAAAAGTATACTATGAAAAATTAACTCTGCACGAAGAACAATTTTAGTTCTAAATTTGCAGAAAAATTTCAGTAACACATTGTTTCTATAACATAAAAGATAAGTATTGCTCTACAAATCATTAAAAACAACAACAGAAAAGTTCTCAGTATACTACAAGCATCCGCATCCTTCACCTGTAACTGTAGAACAAAGTTTAAATGTCTACCAAATGTAATTGCCTATAAATTAACGTAATAGACAAAACTACTAAAAGATTTGAATTTACTTTCAAATGCAGACACAAAAGTAAATTTCCACTACGCTAACTAAAATACTACATATGACTCAAAAGACTAAATAAAATCCTATAATATAAATTTACTAAATTTCATTTTAAATAAGAAAACTTACAAACGAAGAAAACCTACAAAACCAATAAATAAATGAAATATATTTAAAAAAAATAGAGAATGATTCTAAATAAGCTAAAGCATTAAACTGCGGATTGCCGATTTCCTCTTCCCACTGTGTCACTTAACTAACCCCAGTAGTCTATATACACAGTCCACGAAATTATTATTCACATATGATCTGAGGATAGTTTGAAATTATCAGTCTCCATGCTTTGTTTCTTCCCGTCCACTATTAGTATTAAAATATTTTAAAGCCAATGTCTTTCCTTCAATCAAATATCGAGCTATACATAACTATGCATATATTATTGTTTTTTTTATTCAATCTGCTTGTGCGAAAGTCTAATAAATAAAAGAAATTGAAATTACACTTAGCAAAAGATGTGAATTTTATAGATGGCTTCTGTCTTCAAGTACTATTATTATTATTATTATTATTATTATTATTATTATTATTATTTCGATTTCTGCTATGGTAGCACTACCTACCAAGTCTGCGGGAAGACCTGAGGCAGGTAGTGGTGTGTTGTTATGGCTACATTTCATGATCTGTTTTCTAACACCCATAACATTCACTAGCGTTACATGGACAGAGTTCTTCTTAGTGTGTGGGCTGTACTTATCAAGGCAATTATTTGTATTTCTCTTGAGCTCGGATTTCCAGAGATTTTTCAATGTGTTGTTGTATTCCTTTTTTCATCATTCCAAGCTCACGTACTATGATCGGTACTATACTTGTTTTCAATTTCCACAGATTTTCTATTTCGATTTCCAGGTCTTTATTCTTCGATAATCTTCAAATTCCTTGGTTGGTATGTTACAGTCCGCTGGACAAGGCATGTCAATTTGTAGGCAAGGTTTTTCCTTTCGGCTTTTGACAATCATGTCCGGGCTTTTTGCTTCAATCTTCCTTTTTGTTAAGATGGTGTAATCCCATAGAATTGTGATGTCTTCTATTTCTGTAACCGGTGCTGGGTGATATTCATACCAGTGTTTATTAACATCTTTTCCAAAGTGTTTGCACATTGTCCAGTGTAAATATTTCCCGATATATGAATCGTGATATATAAATATCGTGACGATTTTTATATTCATTTGGTGCAAATACAGAACATCCCGAGATTAGATGATCTGTGGTTTCCTGATATTTGTCACATAACCTGCATTTTGGATCCATGCTGAATTTGCCTGAAAGTTCCTAATGAAAAGTCTTGCGCTGCAAAAATAAAGCCTTCCGTTTCAGCCTTTAATCCAGATGCTCATAATCATCAATGAGTATTAACTTTATCAACATCGGTTTTATTAGCCTCGTTCTGAATATTGGCAATGCAGGGGCTTGTCTTGCCAGCGTTGTTTCATCTGTTCAAGAGCTTTATGCTTGGCTTTCTTTTTCATATTTTTTGCTGCAACATTTGGTTCTTGGGTTCTGTTTTGGTTTTCTACAGAATCTACTAAATACAACTCTCGTTTATATTTACAAGCTTCTTTCATGATTGAATTTTTTTCTGTTTTCCTGATTAATTGTATCATCCAGCCCTTTGTTGTTTTCATGTATGTAAACCAAGAGTTATTGTCTTATGTGAAAATTCTATCTGAATAAAACCTCTTCAAGCTTCTTTACGGGGTATGTATAGACGGTCTGCATCAGCCCCTTTTGTTGATGCATGTTATGCTTATAAAAAAGCTTTCTCGTCTTAGAATCCATTTGTCTGATGTCATCAAGAGTTCAGTTCAAGATATTGAAACTATATTGAACCACTGGGATGGCAAAGCTATTAATGGCTGTGATACTGTTCTGAGAATTCAATTCAGTTCTTAATATCAGTCGCACCCTTCTATAGTACTCTTTTCACAATATTACTTTCATTTGTTATTTGTTTACTGGTTAATGTGGATAGGGATATACAGAATAGTAAGGGGGAAAAGTGTCACCTTGAAATATTCCTCTGTTGATGTTTATTTCATCAGACTTATTCCATTTATATGAATGAGGTGAAATGTTGTTTTCCATATCGACATAATTTGTTTGATGAAATTGATGACGACAGGTGATACCTTGTACAATATTTAAAGACTTTAAGACCCAGGAATGGGACACACTATCGAATTCCTTGCCGTAATCCATCCAGCCAATACTTAGATGTTTCATTGTCTTGAAGCAGTTTTCCAAGATTATCCTATTAATAAGTAATTGCTCTTTACAAACGTAAGAGCCATGTTTACACCCTTTTGTCCAAGAAGTAGTATATCATTTGTGTCTAAGAAGGAATACTTTGTCAGAATAGATGTCAACAGTTTGTAAATAGTGGGAAGACATGTAATTGGTCTGTAGTATTTTGGGGACATTTGTGTCACTATTCTTAGGTAAAAGGAAGTAATTCCTTTGGTTACTCAAACCGGAATTTTAGTAGGACCATTGACCATTTCTTGAAGTTCTTTGGCTCGTTTTTGTGTGCTGGATTTAGATAATAGAGCCAGGAATTTTATCTATTCCTGGAGATGTCCAATTGTGTGCTTTTGTCAGTGCATATTCAACATCTTCTGTGATTTCCGCCCATGTTTGTTCTGGTTTATTTTTCAATCGTTCTACCTCTTGCGTAATCCAATTTGCTTCTTTGTTATGTTATTTAGGACAAGTTCATATTTTTTTCAGAGGATTGTAAAACCTCTTCCATTATTGGGGGTTGTTACTTCAATTTTCTGCTTGCCTATTTCTCTGTAAAATTTCTTCGCATTGGTTAAAAAGATCTTGTTCTGTCTGTAGAATCTTGATCTTTTTCATGGCGTCTGATTCTTTGATCCTTCACTTGTATTGTTTGCTTTATTTTTTCTTTAGCGGATAGGACTCCTTTTTCATTCCTAATTTTTGTATTTTCTTTTCATTCTTCTGCTTTTTCTAGTCCTTACATTTGTTCCTCTTGCCAGTTCATCGAGTACTGATAACTCACTTCTAAGTTGTTCAATTTCTTTCTCTATTTTTCTTTTGCAAAGTGGATCATCATTTAGAGTTTAATAGGTTTTAGGTTATGATGTGTCGGTTGTAATTTTGGGGGTTGTTCTCGTTCCTCCATTTCAATATTTTGTGTCTGACTTATATTGTTTTAATGATAATTAGTTGGTCCTTGCACCCTTCGTCTTCTACATCCCTTCTGTCCTGCTGGGAGAAAATTGTTTTTCCCAATGGAATTGTATGTCCTCTTGCTTATGATAGTAGTGAGGATCTTGTACACTGTTAGTAGGTAGGAGATAGGCATGTAATTTTTCGGGATCTGCGTCTCTTCTGTTTCTGGGAGTATGTTACTCTCCACGTGTGCCATCTCGGGCATTTTCCTGGGTTTATGATTATATCTTGGTGGGTGCTAGATAGGTTTTTTATCCATAGATTGGCTATTCAGTCTGTTCTTGAGGCTTTCCAGTGTTTGGTTTTGCAGATGGCAGCGGTGGTTTTTAATAATTTTGATATCCGTCCATTTTTGACATTCTATATGTGTGTGTTGTTCCTATTGTTGCTTGTCCCATGTAGCTCTTTCATTGTCCATTTTGCAGTTTTCCCACATCTTACACCAGAACTCCTCGATTTCCTGGATATTAGGTGGGTCATTTATCTCTATTTTATTTTTTCCCAGTTCTTGATTTAGTTTCGTGGCATCTTCTTTGAAAATCTTGTTTTGCCAGAATAATGTTTTCCATTACACCTGATTCTCTGTGCCTTCGCTTGAATTTGTTTTTTCAGCTTCTCTTTAACTTTTGCTACGTCAGTCTTATTCTTATGTCAAGACGTCGTTTCAATTGTCTCCTTTTCCTTTCTTTTATTCTAGAGCAATTGTCTATTTTACTTAGAAGTGATAATTGTCCTCATAATTTACTTATTTCGGTTTCTATTCTTTCTTCCCAACCTGGCTTTTTTCTTTTGCGTTTAGGCTATGTTTTCGCTTTTTCACCTATTCTTTCTGCAATCGTTGCCAATGCCGCGTATATAAGATCATTAATAATTTGTCAGGTTCATCGGTCTTTTTATTTCGTCCCTTATTTTTATAATTTTTTGGTTAGCAAGATTGATGTATTCCTTCACTGGACGACTCTTTCTTACTTTTGGAATTGTCGGTCTTTCCGCGAAAGACATTGCCTTTACATTCTCCCATACCGATGATTTTTTTATAATCTCTGTTTCTCTCTCGTATGCGTCATTATCTTCCTCTGTTTGTTTGCGTACGAGGGATTATTACAACTGGTTTCTATTTGCTCCTCTGCAAGTGTTTCCTCTGGGTTGTTGGCATTTAGCCCATCGATGTTAACGTTTAATCTATTTTTTTGTGTTTTCTCGGAGGCTTTTCAGTTCTATGTCAGACATTCTTTTTTGCTGATGATGTCACGCCTGACATTGGCTAGTTTGTTGACATCAATGTTTGTTTGAGGGGTGTTTTTCTCGCCAGATATTATAGGCAGTTTTGGTCGTTGTCGGATTTATTGTAGCAATGTAAAATGCTATCATTACTTCCATATACTCTTCCTTAAACCATTTATTTATTGTTCTTTGTGTGGGATTTTCTTTTAATGAATATAAAGGGCCTCTGTGGTTTTCCTTTAGTTCTCGTTGGGTAGGTTTTGTCCCAGTTGCAGACTTTTCGATCTCAGTCTTGTTCTTCACTGGGGATCACGATACTTGTTGACCCGCGCGACGACCGATGCGTTTAGTAATATTTTTCCTTGTGTCAGCATTATAGTTAGTTCGTATTTATCTAATATGTGGGGACTGGTGGACTGGTACGTGGGCGACAGAGCATATCTATACCATAGTCGGACATCAAGTTCAGGGGGCCAGACACATTTCAACTAAAGCAGTTCTGTTGATCAGTTTACTGTACATATGAACAGAGCGGAATAGATACGGGGTTTTATGCTTTGCAGATTTGACAAAGCTTACAAATATCTTACTCTGCTGGAGCAGAAGAGTGTGTACCACCAATCTTCTAACTGTAAGCGTCTGCATTTCTGGAAATTCTGGCTTGAACAGTAAATTTTCCCAGGTCGTGAACAATTCAGACTGTCGACAGAGACAAACTGTCATCATGAATCCCTGTAAATAGAAAAAAAATAAACAGGGAGACAATACAATTAAATTTTACATACATATATATATATATATATATATATATATATATATATATGTATATATATGTGTGTGTGTGTGTGTGTGTGTGTGTATGTGTGTGTGTATTTGGATAGCAATCCCTCTTTTATACAAGTTTCATTAAATACGATTGACATTTTAAATTTGGACAATTTCTACATAATTTATGTCCAGAAAAGAAGAAAATTATAAGAACACAAGAAAAATTAAATAAAAAAATCTTAACTACAGTACCTTTTAGGTCGTATTTAATGAAACTTATATATATATATATATATATATATATATATATATATATATATATATATATCCGTATGTTTTATGAATGCTTAATATATGATGATCGTACAAACATTAATGAGCGAATAAATAAATGTGCTGTAAGTTATTGTCCTAACGTACCGTGGATATTAACAAAAAAGAGATTCCAAGAATCACAAAAGACTAAAGTAAATAAGAAAATAAAGAGAAAATTGAATAGGATTGGACATAAAGTATATCATTTTATGACATATTCACAAGAAAGAATAATCAAACTTTGCGATGATGACTGCATGACAAACCATTTAGATTGTTTGGCAAAGAGATGTGGGGAAAGCAAAAGTGCGGCAGGAAATAAAAAGTGGGCAGGTGGAAGTTTTAAAAAGTGACTGTAAAAAAGAAAATCGTGAATATAGATAAATAACGAAAACAAATAAAAACAAAAACCTAAGAAAAAAGTCAGAGAAAGTTTGACAAATCCTTGTAAGTATCTGAAAGAAAAGAAATCACAAAAAATGAAGGACGATAAGAAAAGGTAATAGAAAACTAATATAGAATCTTTTAAAAGAATGAAGTTTCAAGGATGGAAAATAAGAAAAGCAAAAGAAAGAAAGAAAATGAATTTAGTTGGGATATTGTAAATGCTACATTCTGGACAAGAATCTTCGAGATTGACTAGCAGGAGGAAAGATGATGTTGATGGACGTTGTATCTTTATTGAGACATTGACAAAACGGACGCGGTAATGGGCAAGTGGTGGCCGTAATTTGTTTAAGTGTCAACTAACGCGATTATCAGCAGCAATAAACGGCCATTTGGGGAGGCAGACACAAAATGGCAGCGAAAGAATGGCCTCTGATGACGCGAGAAAGTCGAAATGAGAGGAACATTTAGATGAGTTGATGTGTCTTCGTTTAGTAGTTACCTAAATTCTGTGGGCATTAGGGATTTTTAAGTGCTAGACTGACTGCTGGACAAAAGGGCTCTTGACAAGGTGAAAAAGCAAAATGACTCTTTTATATTTGTTGCAAAATGTTTAGAATTTTACTCCTTCTAAATCCTTTATTTAATCGACGGAGTAGATTGTTCTCTTTTAATTGTACTGCCGTTATTGATCGCCATGCTTAAACCAAATTCACAAGCCAACGCTTTAATCAAAGAGACAATAGCGTAGTGGATTAAAACTTTGATTCGTGAATATGATTAAATAAAGGGTTCAGTTTGAAATTCCATAAAGGCTACTATGATCGAAAAACTTCTAATGAAAACTTCTACATTATTTACTCTAGGACTATTGTAAGTATTTCTTATTTTTATGTTCTCTGCCCATTGGTAAAAGCACGTGTATCTGAGCCAGCAGATGCATGTCTAAATAAATATTTATCGAGCTTTACTCAGCCTGGCACACGGCTACAATAATGGTGCAAGCCGACTTGCAGTATTTTCCAACATTTCTTGCTAACTACTGCTCTATAGCAGGCGCCTTGCATGTTTTTCTATTTCGAGAGGAGAGCAGAATGAAAAGAGATTTTGGACGGAAATGTAAGTAAAGAAGGCAAGAAAGAAAAGAAGAAAGGCTGCAAAAAGTATTCAATGTCGGGCTAAATAAATGACGAAATCAGCGGAAGGCAAGCACAGATACCCATCTTCCACACCCCAAAAATGTAGAAATTAAGAAGAAAGAAATAGAATCACAAGGAAAAGTAGTGAAAAAAAAAAGGATTGTCTGACAAAAGAAAAAATAGCGTAACGATGAATAAATATACAGGGGAAAATAGTTTCGTGAAGCGAAAACTAAAAATAATGAAAGAAGATAGAGAAGAAAATCAAGAAGAGCAAGAAAAGATGTAAAAAGAAAAGAAGCGAAGGAAAAGAAAAGTAAGAGGGAAATAAGAGTCAACGAATAAAATTGTTTCGTACCTGTCTTTCAAAGAGCATCCATCACGCGATTGCATATACGAAAAGCACTTTCCAGCGATGATGGCTGGAAAAGGGACAGATAAATCCTCGATGCCATCTTTCCAGCATTTCCTTTCACTTGCTTTTTTCCCAGCCTTCACTGCATTTTTACCTTGTCCTTAACACCTTATCTCCTCACTCACTCTAATTCATGATCCGTCGCTGCAAAACTCGCTGCCTCAGCCGACATGATGTTCGCTTAAGAGTAAATTCGTTGGGCGCTAATAATTCGCTCGCTCGTATATCACGTTTTTATTTCTCACCCATTTACGCATAACGAAATTAGCATTAATTTTCTCTGAAAATACAACGAGCGTAGCGAGCGAAAAAGATGAACGGGCACTTTCCTCAGTTTAGCGATTACTTTCAGAACGACCTCATCGTGGACCTATGGTAATTTTTGTAATTTCCAATTTAATGTCAAGCTCGTATTCATACTTTATTGTAAGACCAAATGAACGTGCATTAGTCTCTGGTTTTTGTATGTATATAAGCAACTGAGCTTTGTCGATATTTGTTAAGTGAAACAAGATCCAAAGCAATGTCAATGGAGCACCTAGTGAGAAATTCACTCACTAGTGATTGCTTGCAAAAATAAGTCGCTAACAATCGCCCAAATGTATTTCGTTAATGCGTATGTTTTTTTAGGTCTAAATGCAAATATTTTCCTAAAATAAGCGATAAGAATTTTAATTTAATCAAAACTAAACATCGAAACTGTTCTCGAAATACTTAAAAACTGTGCCAAACATGAGATTGACTATATTTACATGTATACATGTAAAATACCCATATTTATTGTCATACAAACACATTTACATATATGCATGCATTTTGTAACGTTTGTATCTACGAAATCCCAGAAGGCAATTTCTGAATTCAGACATGAAGTGAAAAGATCATACCGCCTTTCGAGAAATTCATAAAATGATACTTTGACAATACCTATGCGGTTCGATGAATACGAATATAGATTCCTGATATAAAATCATTAGTTTTTGATCCGGACAAATTCTAATGGCTCAACTTTGATCTTAAGTAAATAACAGATTTTTTGAATCGCGCCTTTATTTATCTAATGATTTTTCAAAGAGCACTCTGTTCATGTGTCGAAAGAGAACATTGGGGGGGGGGGGCAATTGCTACCCGAAGGGAATCACATACCAACTGACACGCATCATCTGAAAAGCGCTGCACACATAATCCTACCTTTATATTCTGCTAAATTCGTCAATAAATGACCCAGAATTTAGTTAATAGCCCCAGTCAATCGAAACCATAAAAGGCTATACGCACAAATACACATATACACGTAGAGGTCGTAAAATGGCCAAACACTACACACGAAGACAAATAAACATAGTTCTGTGTAGAAAGTTAAATTGCACACAAATGTGTATAAAAAACACCAAATTTGGACACACAGAGCTTCACAGAGAAAATAAATAACATTGTGTAAACATGCGCACAAACCGATACTTGCAAACATATATGTGTGTGTGTTTGTGTGTGTGTATGTGTATAAGAATAGATACAAGAACGAAACATACATGCATACATATACAAACATACATTTATATCAACTCCTATACACTAATGCATATACAAAAACATAGAGATACACAAACACACACACACACACATATATATATATATATATATATATATATATATATATATATACATACAGAGAGAGAGAGAGAAAGAAATGAATTCTACTTGACAGTGTATTATATAAAACTGAGATTGATTTTGATAACGTTTCAACGCTTAAAAGCATCATAAGAAAAATCAAAGCAAACTTCTTAATGTGCAGTCAATATTTTCAACGTTGTCTTCAATTTTTATGAATTAAAAACCTCCTAACGGACAAGATATATTCATAGATCTCATGTACACCAAGAAGATACTAAATTGTAAATACATACAAATCGAGTGCAACACTTCCTATGTGTAAACATATATATGAAAATGCACACATACACACAAGTACTTACACACAGACACACAGGGTCGCATAAACAAAATGTATAGAAAAATAAATAATGAAATCAACACAGCTTATTAATTCACTGTATGAAAGGTAACGACAGACACACCAAAATACTTCTTTTTAAATTATTTTCTAAAAATATGTATAATAGGCAATGCTTAAATCTAGATACTTAGATATGCATAAATATTATGTACATTATATACTTACAAGTATATGAATTCACACAGATACATTGAAACATACAACTAAAAGGAAAACAATTCATTTGCTAACTAAATCGAAATTTTCTTCACTCGTGAAGAAATGATATAAGTTCTTTTAGAATTTGACCCATTTCGACATGACATTTAGAAAATGGAATTGGACGGATCTGGCATCAGCCGACTTTACAAGTTTGATCAATGCATTTCCAGATGCATAGACAAATACATAAAATATTTCATCCCCTACTCCTACATAAGCGCACACTATCTGTGGATATGCAGACGCGTACATAGCATAGCATTCGAGCATATGAAGTGCAGACGTAGGGATTAAGATTGCGAAGTCATACAAAATATATGAAGATGAAGAATCAAGCAGAGTCAAAACAGATTCTCCATAAATTACTTCAACACTTTTGACAATAAACAAAATTATGCAAACACAATCTCAGGCGTATATATATATATATATATATATATATATATATATATATATATATATATATATATATATATGGGGGATATATAGAGAGAAAGCGAGAGCGTGTGTGAGAGAGAGATGGGGAGAGAGAACGAGTGTGGAGGGGTATTTGTGTGAGTATGTGCGTGTGTACGTGTGAGGGAGTAAAACAGTATGAAAATCAGACGGAATGTAAATAATATAAGAAAATTTGGAAAATTTCTATTTTGATATGTTTCGTCAATGAATTGGCGTCATCACAAAAGAATAAAATTATGTTTCTAATAATACTGGTTCATTGTCGAAACATACACAGATACACACACACGCAAACACACACATACACACACACACACACACATATATATATATATATATATATATATATATATATATATATATATATATATATATATATATATATATATATATATATAAGTATATGGTTGGTGTATACGTAATAAATTCCAATAACCAACAATTACTATTCTTAAAAGAGTTCACAATACAGATTAGAGCAAATATAATTATTTATTTAAAAATTATAACATAAATATGTTATAAAATCACTACAAAAATAGCCATTTTGTTTCAACACCTCTGGTGTCTTATCAAGTGATGATGTTGAATGTAGAATAAAGGGTTTTAAAAGGTTCAAATTAATTAACGACCCCTCGCAAGGGGAAAACGCTGTTACATAAGCTGGAATGACCAATCAAAATACAAGTATACGAGAATTCAAAAAACTTGACAACGAAGTAAGATTATAATCGCTATTAAATTATTTAAAGTTCGGGTTATACTAAAACAGAATTTATTCTAACCAATAAGTATTAAATTATATGATAAAATTTGAAATTAAAATTAAAAATTAAAAATTACCCATTTTAAAATCTAAATTTAATCTCTATTAAGTTTAAAATTATAAAATTACTGAGGAAAAAAGAAAAAAATACGTATGATATTCTATTTATTTTGTTTTCATTGAAATTGCGTTAGAATACACGTTAAGATCGACTTCAGGACAACATGGATACATTTTAATTCCAATTGTAACGGTGGGATGGTAACATCTTGCAAAAGACAATAGATACACACTCAGATTATAATAAATAAGCACCCAGACATATTTAGATATATACACACAAAAAAAGGTGACGAGACAGGAAACATCTCCACGACCATTTACAAAAAAAAACAGAACACATACATACATACACAATTAAATATGCATGCAAGTTTCTATAAACATAGACACCGATAAATACATGTACATACACACACATATATTGACCTAGACAGTCTGATATAACAATCAAGAAATATTCAAGACTGAAAGTGTGATTAAACGAATTCTAACCACTTATTAAAATATAACTTATACAGGCCAATATACATTGATAAAAATGGTCATATAGAACAGAGAAACAAAGAATAGGGAAAGAAAGGATATTAAAACAGATATATACGTATAAAAATAATATCATCTAATATATGAAGAACAAAATTCCAAACACACAAATATATATAATTTTTTTTTCATATATATCAATATACGCCTTATTATACCTTAGGCGAAAGAAAATAAGAACTACCTACAGATATATGTGTACAGTGTACACACATCCATTACTACAGACAGAAGCACGGAAAAGCCTACATATAGATAAATATATACACACATGTATACATATATACACATACACACATACACATATATATATACATATACACATATACATATACGCATATGCATATATACACATACAGAAGCAAGCATAAATCAAACCACACAGTAACGTAAAAAAGAAAAGAAACCAAATATGAATATATGTACATACATACACATACATACAAATACACACACACATATATATATATATATATATATATATATATATATATATATATATACATAAATATATGCATGTATACATATACGTATATAAACTAAACATACAAACATACATATATACAAACACATGTACAATCACACGCAAAGTCGAGGAATCTAAATGAAATAATAATAAAAGCATAAGATTATTAATCTGCAACCCAGTATGTCTGAAGATTTTAATTAATTTTTTTAATAATTTTTATCGTTCAATATATATATATATATATATATATATATATATATATATCAGAAAACCCATACAAACGTAAATTTAAACATACACCTATATAAACAACGCGCATACACATCCATATATATATATATATATATATGTATGTATATATATATATACATACATAAAAATAGGAATATATATACATAAACCTACACATACAGTAAAAGTCCATAATAATTTTTAAAAAGTAACAATACACAGTTGTTGATTAAGTCTTTTAGAAATTAAAAAATCCTTATCAAACAAAAGTAGATTATAATTAGTATTGATGATACACTCCAAGACACTAAGATATATATACATATACGAAGACATACTAATATACATCCACATATATAAATATATAATCATGCATAAATGCCCATATCAATACATCCACACATACACATATATAAGTACACTCACATCCAAGCATATATATATATATATATATATATATATATATATATATATATACATACACATGCCCACACACATATATATATATACACAACCACACAAATACACATACATACATATATATATATATATATATATATATATATATATATATATACATAGACATACACACGCACCTGTAGACACAAACCAAAGTTTACATACCTACACATACGCACAAACAAGCTCACATATGATAGGTGTCAACACACACACACACACACACACACATATATATATATATATATATACATACATATACATACCTATAATAACAAGTACAGATATATACGCACATACACATAATTACACACACATTCAACCATATACATACATGTACGTACATACATATACATACATAAACATATATCCATATACATACACACACACATAAACATGTATCCCTACGTACATACATAAACATATCCTTACGTACATAAGTACACCTAAATAGAAATATACATACACAATCCATCTGGACATATATATATATATATATATATATATATATATATATATATATATATATATATATATATATATATTTTACCCTCCTCTTCTCCTCCTTCTTACATTCTTACTTTTTATATATGTAATAAAAAAAACTTACTAACATATATATACATATATACATACATACACATCTAGCAGTACAAACACACATACATACATACAAATACATACACATATATAACACAGTGTAGGTATACCAACATACATTCATATCGACAGGATGACCATCAGGTTATAAAAGTAATAACCTATTAAATTTACAGTGACATATCATTATCATTGAAAGTATTACCACCCCTATAATAAGTTAAATTTATAACGGTGTTCACAGATAACTGTTAGTTCATATATTTGATTTAAGAGATGGATCTTATTTTTAAATTTAATTTTTTCAAATTTTTCGTTTAGACATAGATAACACGGGGCATATAGGGAGTTACATGTCCGGGCTCTCTTGGTCAATTTCCATTTAACCGTAGGTGTTTTATTCTTTTCTTTTAGACTCCAAAAATACAAGTTTTTATTCGTGTCATTATACTTTGTAGTGCTGCTTGCAACCTGGTGAGTAATCAAGTTTTTGAGTCCCTATAATTGTTAAAGACTCTGTTGTTATGTTTTTTAATTATTTTCTCTAGGTTATCCGCACAACTATAGCTTAATGTAAGGTTATTAGGATTAAATATTTTACTAAGAGGGTTAGTTTCTGGGTTGGGAAATGTTTCTTGATGAGGTTTAGAAATACACGTCCTAATTTAGTTTTAACCCTTATATTGAAAGGGGGAGTAAACCAAATGATCTTTCTATGTATTCTTTTCTTATTATGGTTGCAATTAACCGGGTTTATATATTGAATAGTGGTATCTTTGTATCCACTATTTTTGAAGGCGGAATTGTAAAAATCACGATGTTTATTAAAAACAACTTTGTTAGAAGAGTTAGTACTAATCTTAAATCCAATGGAGGAGAGTATGTGATTGATAAGTGAAAGGGGATGGTTAGAATTTGGATGCACGTATATTGGGTTGGAATTAACCTTCACATATGGTTGGAAAGTGTTGCTAGTAAGGTCTAGGGTGACGTCCAGAAAATCTACTTGTTTAACGTTAGTTGTAACTATAGTCCTAAGACCTAAATCCTTAAATACTCTATGGATCATTTTCCTAATACGGTCTACCTTAATTTTAGTGGAGTTTTTAACAACTAATAAGCCATCATTTCTATATAATCCTACACAATCAGAATCTAGACAATCAAAGTCACTTAAATTGTAGAAAAGAAATAATCCAACCAGGTGAGAAGATTCTACCGAATCCAGAGAACCCATTAAAATGTCAAAATTATCGTTACAATTTAATTTCAAATTTTATCATATAATTTAATACTTATTGGTTAGAATAACTTCTATTTTAGTATAACCCCAACTTTAAAGCATTTAATAGCTATTATAATCTTACTGCGTTGTCAAGTTTTTTTTTAATTCCCGTATACTTATATTTTGATTGATCATTCCAGCTTAAGTAATAGCGTTTTCCCCTTACGAGGGGTCGTTAATTAATTTGAACCTTTTAAAACCCTTTATTCTAAATTCAACATCATCACTTGATAAGACACCAGAGGTGTTGAAACAAAATGGCTATTTTTGTAGCGATTTTATAACATATTTATGTTATAATTTTTAAATAAATAATTATTTATATATATATATATATATATATATATATATATATACATATATATATATATATATATATATATATATATATATATATATATATATATATATATATATATGGGTCGGGTGCTAATAAGTTATCAGCCAAACCGGGTTACCAAAACATGATCAAGCATCAGATTATTTGATGAATGCTTAATCAAGACAATTTTTCAGTACATCTGTAGTATACACATATATATAATAAGTTAATACTCTGTGTGTGTGTGTGTGTGTGTGTGTGTGTGTGTGTGTGTGTGTGTGTGTGTGTGTGTGTGTGTGTGTGCGTGCGTGCGTGCGCGTATGTGTGTATGTACATGAAAGGATTTTGGTAATATTTTGAATATCCTTTTACTATGAATATGTCTTTACAAATCAGGTATGAAAAGACTATATCACTGGATACAAATGAATGGCATTTGTGCACATCAACGCTTACGCGCAAAGCCAACGACAATTTATAACACATAAACTTATTATCTAATATATAAACACATATATTGAAATTTATGCCTACCCTCCTAACACCTATCACTGTTCCTCTTTTACACACTCTGCGGACATTTAATGACTGGATTATTTATTGTAGCTGCTCCTTGTCTAGTAATTGATCTCACATTTGCTTTACTTGGGCAATCGGTCAGTTTGCCAGCGTACGTCCGTTATTGCTGACCACGGGCGGTGAAATTGAATTTAGTCAAAGAATTGCTACAAATATAGTTGTAGTTGTAATGGTTATTAGATGAGTCATGATGCGGTTGTTGAGAAGGGAGTGAATGGCAATAAGTGAAGGTCACATTGATGCAGTACCGACAAAGTGTCCAACTAAATGATTAGTCAGTACAAATGGTAATAGTCTTTGATCTATGGAATCAATGAATCGTGATATTGCGTTCGTCTAATTCATAATTACTTGCTCGCCAATTCTTCTCGTTCTATCTTGATTTATGTATCTTATTCGTATTATAAACTGAACTCTTTAACTCTAGTGATTTATTTCTTTTCTATGAACCAGCGAATGTTATTTTAATTCTTATTATTCTAAAGAATACCTGAAATTATTTTTTTAAATATTAAAAATAACCTAAATAAAAGCACTTTGTAATTAATTAGATAGATAGATCAGGAAGGGATTGAAAGTTTTGTAAGTACAAATGCTGTAATTGCTTATTCTTCTTTATGTGCTGTGTCCCTTCAGGACGTAGGCGATCATAGCCTTCACATCTTCCTGTCCCTTGTAGCTCTTAACAAATTTTTCTTTTTGCTATTTCTTCCAAACCCTGTTCTACTATCCAAAACTAATGCTCATCAAGTATATCAGGTGTTGCCCGTCTTTCTCTCAGTCTGTCCTGTGTGTATCAGATTTTCTAAGCCCATCTTCCTCATTACGTGACCCATAAATTTCCAACTCTCTCTTCCTAGTGTTAAGTATAAGTTTTTTCTTTTTATTCTCTCTAAAACCTCGTCATTGTCTACATGTTCGGTCCATGGTATTCTCAGCATCTTTCTGTATAACCACATTTCTGTTGCTTCTTCATCTTTGAAGCGAGTTGGCCGGTTTTCACTGGCATATAAGAGGACAAATATCATCTTTGTTTTTAACGAATATAAAAAAGAGGGTCTGCCAAGCTACAAAAAGCAAATGTCCAAACCTTTGCTTTTACTATGATTCACAAGAATCAGGAACAAATACGCACTTATCTGAGCGACCAGTCACATCCAAGAGAGAAGAGGTAGAGTGATATGTCACATTTTATTATGCATGTCAACATTTTCAGAATATAATTGTTATTAATCAAACGATGCCACTAAAAATTTTAAAATATATTTATAAGTCAAATATATTATGTAAATTTAAACTTATATCTTTTTATCTTAATTATTTAAAATAATTTATTTGGCGGTGTGATATTTTAAAAGTCATTGCCGTTTGTCATATTGCAAATAAATATATGTACTAATATGATTATTGCTGTTTATTTTATAAATTCCGAATTACTGGCCAAAATATTAAGGTCAATGAAAATAAAGTAAAATATATATTTTGCATTGTTTGAGTCAACTTCTTATTTGAGTAGAGCTTGAAAAAATGAAAATAAGAAAAGGAAAATTTAAAAATACAAAACTTTATAGGGAAAATTTGAATACTGAAAAATTAGGCTAAATAATAGCTGATTAAAAGACGATAACTAAAAGTCCTAAACAGAGTAAGAAATTTCCAACAAGACGTCTCAGTAGTGAGTTGCACGATCGTCATAGTGAATAACATCAAAAATTCGCTTTGGAAATATGAGCATCTGAAGAAGGCCGGCTGGAATTTTATTCCAAGTAGTGAAAATGGCTTCACAAAGATCATGCACTGTTAGGAATTGACATCCATTTCTTTAGACTTCCAACCAACCCCAAACATTTTCAATGGGGTTCAAATCGGGCGTCTAAGCTGGGTGATCAAAAAGTATCACGTGTTATTGGCCATGAAAAAATCCTCTGTCCTCCGGGTATTATGGGTTGCAGCGTTGTCCTCCTGAAAGATCCAATCATTTCAGCACAATGACCTTCAGTTAATTTGGAGCCACTATCCAATGTAACCAGTCACAGTTTGGCGCCCCTGTATAACCTGGAGCATCATTGCTCCCTGGAATTAGATAGCACCTCAAATCATGATGGTACCTGCTCCACTATGTCGTGTAGAAAATATCTCCGGTGATATATCCTTATTGTGCCAGTAACATTGGACGCCATCTGGAACAAAGCCTTCTTCCACTTTTCTATGTCCCATGTTTGTCGCTTGTCATGAAAGTTTAACCGAGTGTTTTGTGGTATAGAAGGAGGTATGAACTTTGAATACATTTTCGGTTTTTAAAGCCTTTCTCTCGGAGATGATGCTTTATTGTTATTGAGCTACATTCTGTGTCAGTTGGTGTCTTCCAGACAACCCGTCGAATAATACTGCTCAACGCCGACGAAATTTTCTTGGGATGACCATTTGAAATTGTCTTTCCATATCACTCAAGGTCTTTTTAAAAAAATTGCAACAGCAGTATTACTACGTTCAATCTCACCAGCAATGGCACGTTGAGAGAGAGAGAGAGAGAGAGAGAGAGAGAGAGAGATCTTGCTTTTGCTGATCAACAATTTTAAGCCTTTGGAAATTGCAAAAGACAAACAAACGTTATATATGGATCACAAAACATTCAAGAATGAAACTGAAAAAATAGCGAATAATAAAAGAAAAAAATTCTTCAACATCTCCACAAAGAGACCTGAGAAAAGTTAAAAGAAAATATTTTAATAAATTGATATTGAGAATGTAAACAAAGAGGAAAATGTAGAACATTGGTTAAAGAAATGAAAATAATCAGACGATCATGCTTAAGTTAATTCAAGAAGTACATGGAAATTAAATTCTCGACAGTAATTTTCAGTGATTTTTCTAATGCCCGTTTATAGGAGAGACTTTGTAAATCACAGATACAATAATTGTAACGCCTTCGAGCAATATTCGGTCAGACGCCGCTAATTCCCATATATGTTTTCCTTTACCCGTCACGCGATCTAATTGTTTCAAGATGAGGTCGACTGTGCTTGCTCTCTGGCGATCTGTGTTCAAACCCAAGTGTCGGCAGCGAAACTTTATTCCTATATGCCTGATCTGGCATCTAGTCAACAGTCGCTTTCTCACAGCCATGCCGTGGCTTCCCTCTGTCTCTTCTACAAGTATTTTCACGGCATCTGTTCCGACGAACTACTTTCGCTAGTTCCCAGACTGCATGAATTTAAGCGAGCTACCAGACTGGCATATCGACCCCACCCTTTAACTGTCAAACCGGTTAAATGTAACCGTCTCTTCTACTCAAAAAGATTTTTCTCTCGCACTTCCCGTCTGCAAAACTCCCTTCCTCTTGCTTGCTTCCCTGAAAACTATAATCTTCAAATATTCAAGTGTAATGACAATCGACATCTTCTAATACCCTGATCTTGTTCTCCGTCCTTCTCTGTATCCTTTCCCCAAACACGCCTCCTTACTCTTGCTCTCTATCCCCTGTAACTCCTTGCGTGCTAGTGGCACTCCCGCCTTGCTTGAGGTGAATTGTTTTAAAATAAAAAAAATATGACAGTGATGAATATAGATCTACATTGGAACGGATGACCGGACCAGAGATTGGGTCCTTTATGTGAATAGTCAACAAACATGACTTAAAGAAAATATCAAGAAAAAAGTAAAGCAATGTTTAGGTTAGTATTGTAGGCAGTAAAATTATAGATCCCTTCAAGTTGATAATGGTACTAAGATAAGTACAGAGAAATATCATGAGACACGAGTGGTACAGGTTACAGCCAAGTAACATTAAGTTAAAGAATATATCCATGCAAAATAATCACGTTGGCGAAACTGTCTACTGTTCATTTAGCTAAAAAAATGTTTCAAAGATTCAAATTTAATGGAATAGCCTGTAGCATCTCCAAATCTTAATCCGGTTGAAAATTTTATTTAAATATATGAGAAAATAGAAAATAATATTCAAAGAAAGGAAATCTCTGGTAACAAAAACTGATGCAATATTAATGTTGAAAGAATATAAAAATTAATAAAATCAATGGAATACAGATGAATTTTGTAAAATATTAAGGAGCCCATATTAACATGCTTAATAATAATGTAAAATAATATATATATTTATGTATATGTTTTGGATTTATTTATAAATAAATATAAAAATTGCATTTCACTTTTTTGCAAAATAAAACCCGACACTGTCTAAGCAACATATGATATATATTTTCATGAAGATAGATAATACAATCTCATAACATTGGTTAGTTAATACCAGTTTTATTGTAAAGACATTCACTTGCATAATAACATCTGACATAGTGTAAATGAAACTCAGTAATGCAGCTGATGGCTTAAAACAGATTTTTGTTACGGCTTTTTACGCTAGTCACGCAGTTGGGCCATTCAGCAACGAATAACGATCGACTAAACTATTGACTCCCGATCGGCCAATTAACGGAGAAGAGAGAACGCACGCCAACTACGACCAAGGATCTATTCTCTTTCCATCCACATTCCCTACTTCTAAAATACAAACGTTTGATGACAACGTGAATGGACAAGACTTGAAGCTTTCATGCCATAGTACGAACTGGACTTGGGCTTATTACTGATAACAGCCTTCATTGCACACATTGAACGTTTCGGAAGCGATATTTCTTGAGTAGTGTGAAAACTCATACAGCAACGTGTCACAAGAAGACTAAATGAACGAGCCAAGTTTTGATGGCTGCCAGAATAAAGAGGTCCGGCTACAATTTACGACCAGACCAAGTATTATTAGAGACAGTGATAGGCTGAGCGAAGGACAACGGCGAATTGGTCTTGGCTAGATTAAACGTGCTTCAGGGTAGGCAGGTGAGAGAGTGATTTGAGAGGAATCGATGGTCAGGCGAAAATACTTACGAACTCATAGGATGCAATGGACGTCTATAGGAGTGCATAAAACACGACACTTCGGATATACAGCTTTTCAGTGTTCGATTTGTTTGGTCATTCCTTATTGTTTTATCAGCGTTGTTCGCACTCTGTTCCTTTTGTATATGGATAAATTTGCAAATACAGACACAAACACAACTGAGATATGGGCACACCCGTAGGTGTAGGAGTATGTGCATGGAGCGCGTATTGCTGTTTCGCAAATTATGAGCTGCTATATTGAGTTCCATCCACGCTGCGCGCTCTGCTACTGTTATCTCATGCCAGCCTAAGCTGGACTAAATAAATGTGTGTGTGTGTGTGTGTGTGTGTGTGTGTGTGTGTGTGTGTGTGAAATAAAATAATTCGCATACGCAAATTCAGCCCAAACAAACCTACTTGCTATAGAAACTACAGCAGTAATACCAAGCATGGTAAGACTTTGACATTATATTTCACAAGGAAATCGACAGGACTTCCTTACATCCATATATACATACATAATGTATATAATGCAATGTATCGGTGTGCTAGAAAGATCACAGAAATTTTAGTATATGCAAGAAATAGAAATATACATATTGTAATACAAACGTGTGACTGTATATGCATAAGGGTATATATGCACTAAGGTTATGACTCCCTTGTAAAATAATTGATTTCCTGTGACTTAATTCGTTGAAATTAAAAAAATTATGAAGAATGTGTTAATTCAGTTTATTTTTGTTTAATATGTCACCTCAATAAAACATTTCTAAATTCGTATATAAATATAGTAGTACTATTACTTTCTGGAGCCTTCTATAACTTTATGGAACCGTCTAGAGCTTCTTGGGACCTTCTAGAACTGTATGGAACCTTCTAATTTTTTTTTATTTTTAAGTTTGTATGTTATGCTATAGTTATAAACTGTTAAATGCATTAAAAATAAATAATTACTATCCAATTATATCACTAGCAAATTGAAAAATAAAGCTTCTAAAATATTTAGATTTTTTACCCTTATTGAGTATATGGTAAATCAAATTTTCGGTTTGTGGGTGACCGTTTTCAAGAACTAAAACAAATTAATGCCTTTCATTATTTTGAACAAAATTTCATCGATTTAAGACGCAGGAACATAGAGTTACAAAAATGTAATAACCCTAATATACACCTGAGATCTATGATAGCATCTAGAACACACTAAAGCCCTGACATACAAAGTGAGTAGCAGGACTAACAAGTCATATCATCGCTGTCCATACCTGAGGATAGATCAAGCAATGACATTACTCGAAATCGAGTCGCAACCGTCATAAGAATGTTTGTATGCACTTTTCAGGGTTAAGTTACAATTGTTAAATAAATGGTGAAGGAATTATTCAGTTTATAATTACGTTACTAAAATATTCGGAAATTGTCAATTAATATTTCAAATATGAAAATATTATGGGATAACTTCTGAGCACTCGTCTACACACGCATATTTCTGTTTCATTTCACTCCAGATAAGACGATAATGGCACTAATATGCAAAGGGTGACAGAAAGAGAATGAGAAGACTTTAGTGAGAAGAAAGGACAATAAAAGAACGTTTCAGGAAGAGAGAAGATTGCGATTCGCATTGCATTTAAATTCTTGAAGATTGTAGGTGGCATGGAAGCATGAAACCGGAAGTGAGTTCCCCAAGCAAGAAAAGAAAGTATTGTAATAAAACTTGTCGTTACATGTAGTTCATTCATATATACATATATATATATATGTGTGTGTGTGTTTGTGTGTGTGTGTGTGTGTGTGTGTGTGTGTTTGCTTTAACCGCTCGGCTCCGAAGAGCTTCACTGTCAAGCAAATTTTGTTCTTATGTAGGATTAAAAAT
>OZ038492.1:47587198-47602198 GCA_964036315.1 Acanthosepion esculentum | reverse complement strand
TGTGTGTGTGTGCGTGTGTGTATATATATATGTGGGGGATAAATATACATATATATATATATGTGGGGGGTAAATATATATATATATATATATATATATATATATATTTGTGTGTGTGTGTGTGTGTGTGTGTGTGTGTGTGTGTGTGTGTGTGTGTGTGCGTGTGTGCATGATGAATTCTGTATATTGGCGATTTTTAAACTTCTAAAATGACCGGTATTTTTCTCCATGAACAAAAACTACTTTAAAAAGTAAGCCTACTATCCAAAACAAACACTGTACCGACAGGAAAAATTGGAAGAGATAATTTTATCTTGACTATACTTGGCCCAAAATTCCCGCAAGTATATACATATGTGTATCTGTGCGTTTATGTGTGTGTGATTGTGCATGCGCGTGTTTGTGTGTGTGTGTGCGCACGTGTGTGTGCGCGCGTGTATGTGTGTGTGTGTGTGTGTGCCACCGTGATTATCTCCGCAGTGTTGCCGTTCCTCATGTTCATCTGTCCCCTTTCAAGAGGTGACTCTCTCCGCTTTGCTGCGATTGACAACTAGTGGTACGATTATGGCGACCCTTTGTCAGATTAAGATTCTCAATGGGCTTGAAAGAGGAATGAAAGTTAAAATTTAAGGCATGCTACGTACCATGACATTAGCTCCTTTTCCCACTGTTTTCCTGTCAATGATCTATTCTCAAATACCTGACTAACCCTGTATACTTAACTAGCTTAAAATCGCACTATCGGGCAGCATTTAAGCTAGCTCCTGCAGAGGGCTCTTGATTGCGGTTTCATCACAACAGCTAGGGAGGAATCGATGCGATATGCAACAATAAACTACAGAAGAACTCAAAATTGATCACTGCATTTAAGTATTGCATTAATATTTAAGCTTACCACTTAAAAGTTAATTCCTCTTAAAAGATAATTCTTCTGCCACCACTTAATTTAAAGACAATTTGATGTACGTAGATCCTTACTTTCTGTACAAACAATTATTTTTATTTCACGGGTTTCTTTCGCTGGATTTCCTAATTAATTTCGATTATTCCCAAATTTATTTCCAAGTTATAAAAATTGTCGTACAAAAAAAAATCGTCGCAAATGACCACGTAAAAATTCACCGAAAACAATCGCAATAACGAAAACTTGGGAATCCAAAATTTCAGGTTTGTGGGGGGTCCGGATCTGGCCCGGAATGATATGTTGGACTACAGCCTCTAGCAATAAAGTTGGAAAAGTGTGACATAGTGACACACTGACACTTATTATATAGATAGATCGATTCTATACATAGATATGTATACTACGTATACGAATTAATAAGTACGATATGTTTGTAGATAGATATTGGTACTACTTCTATAGACTTGTAAATAGTCTTGTAAATAGAAGTATTGTATATTGGTGGAGAAACGTTTGAAATGCTAATCTCTGCCCAAAGAAGGCTCTTTGGATCAGTATTCAAGCTTTGATGAAATAATAAAAAATTGGAATACATAAAACATTGCGTGAGAGCAAATTATGTCGATTGTAACAAGAGAACTATTTTATTGTTTGGCCTAACAAACAAGGAATAGAATGACTATGATGTTTAGAAGGAAGCATAAAATTCACACTGCATACGTAGGTTGAACTGTATTCATGGCCGACTGTTCTTTGCAGTTTCCTCAATGACTCCTTCGTTTTCTGGGCGAAAATGATTAACAAGGAAAGACTACTTAAATCGAATTAGCGATCAAGTTTTTGTTTTTATTTATTTATTATATTTCCAGTGGGTGTAGTTGGATGATAGTGTTAAAATTGGCATTGAGTGCTCTAGATCATTTGCTGCCGTCTAACGGGGCAGAGTAACTGACATGGCGATATTTTGTTTTGTAAAGAAGGTGCTATGAGCTGAGTCTCACGGGTTCTATTCCTCGTTGAGTAACACGAGGTTCTTATGCTGTTCAGCGAGGAACTCGATGAAAGAAAGCCAATTTTTTTAATGATCGTATAATTTGTGTGTGTGTGTGAGTGTATGCATATGTGGTTATATGTGACACTTTCTACCATTTCTCACAAATTCTTTTTTCCCCTTTTTGAAACGGTGAACACTTTTTACTGTAATTCTCTTTCTCGGAACTCTTTAAATACGAGCACCCATACACGCATGCGCAAATATTTTTCTCACACAACCTCACCGACGCATTAGAAGTTCTACGTGTATCCATTAACATCAGATCACATATAAAAACAAATCTTTTCTTTTGTCGTTTGACTCTTTCTATTTCTATTTTTCTCATCTCTTTCTCTTTCTTCAGAATTCTTACAGAATTTGCCCACAAGACCATGGACATTTTTGTACAAAAACGATTTTATACACATATATATGCACTTGAATATGATCATAAATAAAGCCACAAGCACTCTCCTATAAAGGTATATACGTTCTTACTCAAAATGGCACATGTATCTGTGAATATATTATATACGCTATTACCTGCCACAGAGTGTCTGGTAACGAGTGAGATTCTCATTGTTAGTTCGTTGTTCACTGCGGGTTCAAATAACATAAACGCGTTGATATTTATTCATAAGTCGGTAGGCTGAAACATAGTGACTGAATTTTGATCTGATATTTCCACTGCATAATGTTCTATCCAGAATATTAATATACATCACTGAGTTAAATGCATTGATAATGTATGAGGTCATATTAAAAATAAACTTTAGTTGTGTAAAATAAATTATCTTCTCTTCATTAGACTGCAGATGTATACATACAGGATATAAGTGCAACAGAAAAATACTTTAATACTCAAAACCTTTACCTCGCCTTAAAGCGCCTACGTGCACGCGCACACACACACACACACACACACGCGCGCGCGCGCGCGCGCTCGCACGCGCGTAGTCGTAAAAGGCACAGCCTATTTATTAAGACTAAGATTCACTGGCCGATAGACATAAATTTACAGTTTAAAAACAGGGATGTCTATACAAACACGTATTTTCCTCTAACTCTAGTGTTTAAAGTATTGATCAATATATATATATATATATATATATATATATATATATATATATATATATATATATATATATGTAAGCAAATATATGGATATAGATCCGACAGTATGAGGAAAAATATGAAAAGACAAAATCCGAATATGCAAGTTTACTGTTTTAATGTTTCAATGTCGACGTCAGACGTTTCGTTCTAGTAGACCTTCTTCAGGACATAGTTAATAAAACATTCAGTTATTTTGTTTTGATTATTCTTATGTCTATCGTCTTTTTATGTTGACTTGAATATCGTTTAATTTTGTTTTTTCATATTTTTCCTCATATATATATATATATATATATATATGATTAAAAAATGTAAATTTAAAACTGAAGCAGATATTTTCATATTGTGCTCAATATTAAAAATTAAATTAAAATTATTTTTTAAATATACAGTTAAGTAATTCTTTTGTATATATAAAAAATATTTATCACAACGTTTCGGCCGTTGTACGCTCCGGCCTTCTTCAGGTGGTTGGAATAGCGAATTGAACCCTTTATTTCACTCGCTGGGGTAGACTGTTCTAGCTCCACGTCCTATGTCTAATGGATGTCAGTTATCAATTATATCTTGTTGATTCCCCTCTCAAAGTTCTCCACCGCCTTAACCAGGTATTAAACTCATACTCCTTAGGTCCTGTCCTGTGTTAATATTGCAATTTTGACTGTTATCATTTCATGTTTTTTACCAGAGCTCATATTGCAATTTTCGTTGTTATTATCGATTTTCTCTGGAACTCCTTATTACTGGTTCCCATATTGTATTCATTTCTATGCTTGGTCGGTTCAAGAGATTTTTGTGGTCTAGCATATGTGCTGATTCCTTAAGTTTACGAATTTTCCAATGATGTTCTTTGTCTATAATCTCAACCTGATCCCACAGATGGCGGTGATCTCCCTTTTCTCTCCATATAATAAGGAGTGCCAAAGAAAACATGCAATAATAACAGTAACAATTGCAATATGAGCTCTGGTAAAATGATTGCTGAAGACATTAGGTTTATAATACCCAAAAATCCACACACAGATGTCCTTAAGGACACATGACACAGTGGATAAAGGCGTTAGTTAGGTACAGTGACAGGACCCAAGGAGTGTGAGTGGCTTAAGGCGGTGGAGAACCTGGAGAGAAATTAATAGGAGATAACTGATTACTTACATCCATTAGACATGGCATGTGGAACTAGAACAGTCTACCCCAGCGAGCGAAATAAAGGGTTCAGTTCGACATTCCAACCACCTGAATAATGTAAATAGTGTACATAATACTAATAATCAGCTCAGAAATATAGACAGATAATAATATATATATATATATATGTGTGCGTGTGTGTGTGCGTGTGTGTGTGTGTGTGTGTGTGTGTGTGTGTGTGTGTGTGTGTGTGTGTGTGTGTGTGCATACAAACAAATAAGTTTTATTAAAAAAGAAACAAGGACTGTTTGTTGAATTATTATTTAATTATTATTGTATTTTTCCAATTTTCCGATAACGTGTTGAGTATTGGGGTCCAAGTTGTGGATAAAGTGTCCGAAGTTCATATTTTGTTATTGTTTTGTTCAAGTATTTTCTACTATCACGGTCATTGTCAACCACCGATGTGATGATGTCTGTTAAACAGGATAAAAAGCAATTAAATCATGATTCACCGATACATATCACTCAACGATCCTAACAAACACCTAATAGTTATTATCGACTATAAAAAGTTTGAAACATCTAATTTAATTATTACTAATAATACTGGAGTGTAAAACTCTCCTTATGTAAAAAAAATAATGTTTCTATTAATTCTCATGCCCGGTAGGAGTATTAAATATTTACATCGGGCACACAATCTCTCGAAGATTGATTTGTCACATGTCGAAACTTAGTGCAATCCGTGCACACATCGACTAGCACATCAGGAACGACCAAAATATTACCATCAACATAGGACAAACATTAGTGGATAACACCAAAATATTCTGCAGCAATGCAAGGAAATACAGTTGTAGAGTAGCTGATCACCCCCACAAGATGGAAAAGATGGACTGGTCTAAGACGATTTAAACAGCACTCTCTCTTACTGAAAGAGAGGTTAACGAATAATCGTTACTCTACTTGTCGACTGCCTTAGGGCGGAGAGTAACTCAGACGAGGTTGACTACGGGCAGAGTCTCGTCTGGGGATGTAGACAGCTGACTGACAAATCGGCCTTGTACCACACCCTGCCTTGTGGGGAGGTCTCGGGTAAATACCGAAGAGTTAACTGTTTAATTGTTTATTCCATTAGTCTGTATTCTCCGGAATAAACTACTTATTTTCTATATGTGTGTCAACCTTTCCTATTTACGACACAATGTTTAGCGACGAGGGATT
Organism: Acanthosepion esculentum; assembly: GCA_964036315.1. NCBI lineage: Eukaryota > Metazoa > Mollusca > Cephalopoda > Sepiida > Sepiidae > Acanthosepion > Acanthosepion esculentum. The sequence continues at coordinate 47,596,790 of OZ038492.1, read as the reverse complement.
CGAATGTTAAAATTTTCTGCGGGGTACCAACATCTGACAACGAAAGTTTCGAGTATATAAATTTCCATTGTAATACCAACACTGACCGGGGATTCGGATTTAAAGAAATTTACACTCATATACCAAGAAATTATTGGTGACGCCGCAACCTCGGATTTAGACCAAGTCAGCATAACAGATGGTCTAAATTAGAACAAAATCAAAAAATCAATCTACAAATGGTCGCAGAAGAATGCGAACGAATAGAAAATCTTCGACACAACATGACAAGGATAGAAGAAGGCGACGTGTCAAAATTTCAGGCAGATAAACAAAGACAACATAAAGAAAATTTTGCCCGCAAAATAAATCCTTGTTATGGCTGTAGACAGATTCATTATTACAAGGAATGTCCATTTAGAAGTAAAGAATGTTTTAATTATGACAAAAAAGGACATAATCATACGCATTGCAGAAAATCCAAAAGTAAAAAGGAGTCAAAAATGAAAAATACAGTTAACTCAACTACAATGAAAAACAGAAATATGAATAGAAATTTTGTAAATGTACAGATGAACAATAAAAATATTAAGTTCTAATTGGATAGCGGTTCAGATCTGACATTGATAAATGAACAAACTTGGAAAAAAATTGGCAGACCAACTTTAGTTGACGACGAAAAGAATTGCTCATAGTATTACAGGAAATATAAACTAAATTTTGAATGGGAATTTTACACAGATGTTAAATTTATTGGCAAAACTATAAAATTAAAAGGATTCTTTATGTAACGAACCCAGGACCTGTTTGGTATGGATTGTATTGTGTCATTCGACCTTTTCAACCAACCAATTAATTCGTTCTGTTATAATGTCAGTATTAATTCAAACAATTCGCCGAAAAGAAAAGTACCTTTTACAGCCGAAGCCTCCATTAGTAAAGGATTAAACAGCTTAGAGCAAATAGGCGTGTTGAGCAAAACGGACTACAGCGAGTGGACAAGCCCTACCGTTTACGTGAAAAAGAAAATAATAAAATTAGTCTGCGCATATTTTGCTACAGAATTGAGCGATTGTTTGGAAAAATATAATTACCCTCTGCCAAGTCCTGAAGACATATTCATGAAATTAAATGGTGTCAAAGTGTTTTCAAAACCTGACTTGTACCTCCAGATTCCTGTCGATGAAAAATGTGCGAATTATTTAACTATAAATACGAATAAAAGAGTCTGTATAGATTCAACAGGTTGCGCCAGGCATTTTCCAGAAAAATCATGGATACGATATTGAATGACGTTGATTTCGCATTAGCCTAAACAAATTATTATGAAAAGGTTCTAAATGGAACTGGAGTATTGAATCTCGGAGTGCTTTTTAGGAAATTAAAAACATATTAACGTCAGACTTAAGTCTGGTGCATTACGGTCCAAATAAGGATATTATTGTTGCAAGTGACGCTAGTAATTTGGGCTTAGGAGCCATAATATTACACAAAGAAAGCAACGGCCAAGTAAAAGCGATTGCACATGCACCGAGGACCCTATTGCCAGCGGAAAAATGGTACAGCCAAATCGAAAAAGAAGTTTTATGGATAATTTTTGTGGTAAAAAAGTTCCATAGATTTATTCATCGAAGAAGTTTTACGCTTCAGACGGACCATTATTGTTTATTTTTGGTTCCACAAAAGGGATTCCTACACATACTACAAATCGACTTCAAAGATGGAGAACAATATTATTAAATTATAATTTTAAGATAGAGTTCCGTCCGTCAAAGAAGTTAGGGCATGCGGATGTTTTATCCAGGTTAATTCCCAAACTATGTGAACCATTGGAGGAAAATATGATAGCAGCCCTAAGAATAGAAATGTAAACAAAAAGTGTACTGTACAACACCATACGTAAATTACCTTTGACACTCGAGATCAGGAACAAAGCAAAAATAAACAAATATATCATATAGAAAAAGAAACAAATTATTGACCAACTGTACCGACAGAATGATGCTGAAAAAATTTTCTATCTGTGATGGAATTTTTATGTACGGCGAACGGGTGGTGATACCAGAAGCGTTGCAATAAGGAATATTAAAATACTTCCATACCGGTCACCCCGGTATATCGAAGATGAAAGATTTAATGAGAAGCTATTTTTTTATGAATACGCTGAATACGCACAAAGAAATATGGGAAAATGAGGTTGTGCGATGGTGGTAAAGGCGCCACTGGTGAAATTTATCCCTTAGTCAAAGAGGAGACAAAACTTGGGCAAGGCTGCATATAGATTTTGCAGGTCTATTGAAGGGACAATATTATTCAATTGTGGTTGACAGTTTCTCAAAATGTCTAGAGGTGATGAGATGTATAAAACCGATGTGCAGTGATACAATTCATTTTTTGCATGAACTCTTTGCCAGATTCGGTATGCCGAATACGAATGTGTCGGACAATTCACGGTAAAAGAGTTCAAAGACTTTCGTCAATTGTTTTCGATTGTACACATCACTACCGCACACATCGACGTCTCGATGACCTTATTAGGCCCCGAGGCGAAACGTTAGAGTAAACTAAAAGAAACTTTACAGGGACTATAAGGATAAACCCAAAAAGCAAAAAGTACGAATTACAAAGTAGTCAATTCAAAAAAGGGGGATATTGTGGAGAGCCGAACATCCCTACATGATTGACTGGTTTAAAACTATTTAAACAGCACTCTCTCTTATTGAGAAAGAGAGAGAGAAAGGAGTTAACGATTAACTGTTTATTACATTAGTCTGTGTTCTCGACCGTGTACCATATTATTCACTGGAATAAACTACTAATTTTGTATGTGAGCCAACCTTTCCTATTTACGACTCGAAACCCTAGAAGTTGTTATTATACAAAACCATTAGACCACATTAAATAAAATATCGTTTGCCACAGGAGACGGTATCTTGAAGTGAATGTGTGCATATATTAGTATTAAAAAATATAAATAAAATAAAATAATTCGTATTCTTTGTTTTGGTCATGTTCCCAGTAGCTGTTACACATTACGTCACGCTAGACCATTTCGAGCTTCCAACTTCCTAAAGAATAGGAGGATGTAGATAAAGATGTAAGCAAAGAAATTCTATCACACAGACACCACATTGGTTGTTGATAATGACTGCGATAGTCAAAATTATTTGGACAAAAATAGCAAAATATGTACTTCGAACAATTTATTCACAACTTAGAGCACAATACTCAACACCTTATCCGAAAATTGGAAAAATATAGTAAACTATTAAACAAATAGACCATGTTGGTTGCTTTTCATCAAACTTGTTTGAATGAATACCTGCTGCCTAAATATATCTTCTTATGTATGTATGTATGTATATATATATATATATATATATATATATATATATTCAGACAGGTTTCGTTAATTAATTTAGACACTTATTTTCGATAAGATCCTTTCATATTCGCGAATAAGGCTGTTGTGCACTTGATTAAGGACGAGAGGAAAACACCGTGTTGGTTCATATTGTATTTATTCCGAGTACTTTCGACATAGCATAATGTCATCATCATAGTATTGTTAAATATAAAGAAAGTATTTAGTGTTCGTGGTTGTGAAGGACAAAAATTGTTGTGGTCATCTGAAGATTACCATTTTTATATGTGGAGTCACAAGCGCTGTGTCATGGCTGGTTGATAGACACCATTTAAGGGGAGGTAACTAGGTGTGCTGTACAAAACTTCCGGGCTTGAGTTGAGCTAGATAAAGGAAAAACTATTAATGACATTTAAAGATATCTATTGTACATATTTTACAATGTTTGTAGAGTATTCGTAATTAATTTTATTGAGGTTTGGTTTCAGATTTTTTATAGAAATAGCTTCGAGAATTTTTAGTTTGTGTTTATTCTTTTCGTGGAAAAGTATGGCGGTATTTTCGACGAGGATTTTTCTGAATTGCGAGTGTGGACAGGTATGTTGTTGTAAGTGTTTAGAAATATTGGAAGCATTATTCAGGTGAAGGCATAGCCTACGTGAAAGCGTTGTTGTCGTGTGTCCAACATAGATATTATTTTTGTCACTGGAGATGCAGTCTCCCAGAGGACATTTAAATTTATAAACGATGTTGGTTTTCTGCAACATGAAAATGGCCAGAGAAGAGTCATTACGAATGGTTTTATTAGATATAGTGGATTTAGAGTAGTATATAATGAGTTTGTTTTTTGTTTTTTTTTACTGTGGATGTATTAGTTTTTATTAATTTTTTAGGATATTTTCGTCTTATTTATAATTAGTATGCATCTGGTTACGATATATATATATATATATATATATATATATATATATATATATATATATATATATATATATGGGGTGGCGGTGAAAATATTACTATACTTATATACAAACAGGTGAGTAAACACAAAAATGACTTATCCAAAAATTCTAAAAACGATTTACATGAACAGTTCTTTCTTGATGTTGATAAAGCCCACAGTTATGTCCGCAAGAGCTCGATCAGAAATGGTTGAACGAAATTTAAATTCATAACAGCCAAACATATGTTTTCTTATACGTAAACAAGAAAACTTAACACAGAAATTACTAAAAAATCATTGTCTATGATTTTTCAACAAATGTATTAATATATCGGATTACTTCCTAAAAAAAGAAAAAGTTTTCTGCTTATAAAGCTAAGATAAAATATCGAAATATATCAAATTTATAAAGGTTTTCCTACTTATTCCTTATTTAATCCTTTTGTCGGATTTAATCCATAATTTAAATTCCTCTTATCGGAACTTGGAAACAACAACAACAAAAAATAGCATTTAATTTATCTATACCAAATTCTCCTATTATCAGGTTTGTCGCTAAGAAATTGAAGGAATTTCCTAAAACTAAAATAAAATAGCGAAATACGCACACATATATACATTTATATATGTTTGCATATATATGGATGATTATATACATACACATTTGGATGCTCGCATCCATATGAATATAAGGTTATGCATTCGCATGAAAGTACACGTGCATATACACATAGAAAGAAAGAAAGAAAGAAAGAAAGAAAGAAAATGAAACTACACGTAACCTTCTACCGGCGCCGACTTAGGCAAAGAAATAAAAAATACATTATACGCATAATTATGAATAAAGAAACGATCCTCGACATAAATATCGCATGCCTCTTCCGACTAACATGACAACACCTTCCTTCACCAAATAGAGCGCCAAAACTAATAACTATGGGAAGGGGGGTGAGATTTTTATCAGATTTCAACAATATCTACCTGCTAAAATGGTGAATAATAATAATATTTGATCTCCCATGTAAGCCACCACTTACAGCTGGTGTCAATATTGAACGAGTGCAATAATAATAATAATAATAATAAGTGTGCAATACAGTGGCTTGAAAATATATTTGGACACTTGATAACGTTTAATCTAATTCTACAGTACAAATTAATTTGAGTGAAATTAGTATCGGTGATGCGTTTTGATGTGAAATTTCAGAATATGAGAAACATATGCTTTAGTTAATGTAGATAATAATTTATGAAAATGAAACTGGTAGAGGGAAAAATATTCAGACAAAATTAGAAATCGTAATAAAAATGAAAGAGACTCTAAAACTTCATATATAAATGTCGAAATTCTATAACGTTCAAGTGGAAAATTTGATTGGATAAGATTTACCTGCTGCATTAACTACTTTCGACAAATTGGTCATCATGGCTTAGTAGCTCATAATGGGAAATAATTAAGCAACACTGTGTTGGTTGGAAATGCCATGAATTCAAATACCTCAGCAAGTGCTACTTATATATAAAGAAATGAATGACGTTTTAAATCATCGTAAATATTCCCCGAAATGATGTTCCACAGGCATGGGCATTCATATGAATGTATCTACATTTTAAAGAATCGTTTTGGCACAGCAGTTAAAGATAAAAGATTTTTCAAGATAAACATCTGATATAAACAAGAAAAATATTATCAAGAATTATTTTTATGAACAATTTACTACAGTTTACTTGCTTGATTTGAATCCTATCGAAAATTGATGAAGTTTAAAGCAGTGCACTCATGGAAAGATTCGAGTACTTTAAATTATTTGTGAAGAAGAGTGGGTCAAGCTTTACAAAAGGCACTAAATAGTTCGTTAAGTTTCATAAAAAGGTATATCCAAAAAATAACGTGAAATAAAAATATAGCAACGAAATGTTATGCGTCGGAATGGATTTTTTAGTTTTGTTTTCCCCGTACAAATTTACAATTGTTTTTCTTCATATTTTCCCAGTTTTCACATAAAAAATATTGCGTTTATTTCCGGCATATTTATGTTGTGAAAGTAAATTAAATAAACATTTAAAATGCCCAACGATTTTTTCATACCGTTTTATAAGCCTTTGTTAGACAAGAGCGAAAAAACAACAGCAAAAAAGCAGTATAATCAGAAATTGTAGACCTTTGTTTCTTTATTTCCTTAACGCGTTAAGCTATTTCTCTCCTCCTCCTACTCCCCATTCTTTCTCCCCTTTTGCATTTATCTTTCGTCCCTTTACCTCTTTATTTCTCTCACATACGATACCCATAAAGACACACACACAGAAACATATATATATAGACACTTATATTTATATATATATATATAAATATATATACACACACATATATATATATATATATATATATATATATATATATATATATATATATATCCGATGCGGTGGGAACGAAAGTAATCTATAAAGTATACAAATTCTAACTTTCGCAGCATTCATTCAAAAGAGAGCTCAATACATGTAGTAGAGCGATAATTATTTATTTATTATAATTTTATCATATAGACAAAACCATTTTACTCACTACAAAGATGCAACTTGGTTTCAGTGCATTTTAACTGCACATCTACGGGTGAGGGTCGGAAATGGTTACCTTTTCCGACCCTCACCCGTAGATGTGCAGTTAAAATGCACTGAAACCAAGTTGCATCTTTGTAGTGAGTAAAATGGTTTTGTCTATATGATAAAATTATAATAAATAATATATATATATATATATATATATATATATATATATATATATATATATATACACGACTATTTTATATGTTCTAGAGTATGATTATTCCAATATGTATGTACAAACAATAATATGGAGGCATACAAGTATACGCTGAAGTGATTAATAAGAGTACCTATTAGATGATCAATATTTGATGCATTTTGATATATTTATTTCTATTATCTTTTTCTATCACTCGCTCACCCTTCTAGTATATATTATGTTAATTTCTTCTTCTCCTCCCTCTCCTCCTTTCCGAAGAGACACCTGTTTGTTCTGTTACTTGTTTCCATTCATCATCTCTGATTACTGATCGATTAGTTTCATGTTCATTAATCAATAACTTCATGTTTTGAAAACACGAATTAACATGAACCAACAAAGAACTGATATTATTTTAGTTCAACAGACAAAGAAATGTTGTTCGAGTAAATGCAGCAATATTTCATTTTCGAATGCCATGATTTGTTTTGGCTTAATGTTAGCATGATTGATTCATGATATCTGACGAGGAAAATGCGATACCGCAATTGGGATGTATTTTTCTTAAAGGCTCGATTTAGATATCACAATTTAAATATCATTGATGTCTACACGTTTTGTTTTCAAAGAAGATTTCCGATTTCAAATTCCGGAGCACCAGGTTTGAATTTGAAAATGATGTCATCAGGTTTTAGCAATTGAAATTAGTAACAGGATACAACACAAAAAGTTTCCATGGGCGCAAATCAACAATTGTCCCAAAGAATAGTTATAATTATATTTATTTATAAATATATGTGTATTTTTATGATTGTTGCGTGTGGCATTCTTAAACGACGTCACAGGACGATGTGAAAGGAAATATTTGAGGTAAGAAAATATTCTGTGAGCACTGGTTTTCTTTCATCGACTATCATCGCTTTTGTTATTATTCAGAAAAATTTGGTGAGAGTGAAAAATGGCCATTTACATATACCAGACACACTTGGTAACTTTTAAATTATTATGAAGAGAATGGTGTTTTTATCATTGACAAAACAAAAGGCGAGTACCACATATCATTCGAAAGTAAAATAAGCTTAATCACACACACACACGTGTGTCTGTTTGTGTGTGTTCATGTTACCATCACGATAGCATAAGTAGCTGAAATATGGTGTAGATATGTCAAAGAATTAAACAAATTACGTATTCTTGCATTAGAGATGAACAGAAAGCCAAAAGTAAAAGGAAAGTGAAAGTGAAACATGTGGAAAATGTACTAAAATTCATTTCCTCTCCGTTGGCAAACTTGTAAGATGCTTATAATTTGTTTCAAATAAGCAGCGATAACATCACTGAGAATATAATTTCCTATTGTTTCGTTTCCTCTATCCTCTACTAAGCTTGCGCATACACGCGTGAAGATGCTTAAATAAATGAACGGAAGAATAAAGAAAACTGAATTATCGTAAATATGTCCCAATGAAGAAATATGCGCTCGTAAAAAAAGAAAGTGTTTTGTGGGAATTTGCAATATATTTTGTGTATGTATGCGTTTTTTTTTTTATCCTCTCCTTTTCTTTAACTCTCTCAAGTAATAATTGAACTTTACAAATGCTTATGAACATACAAATACGTACGTGTCTTTGGGGGAAAACACTTAAAACCACACAGACTCACATACACACACATGCACAACAACTGAAGACTTAGGTAGGGTAATTTAAATGAGGATGGCAATAAAGAAAAAACGTACATTTTGAAGCTGACATTTTGAAAAGAAACGAAATTGAAAACATCAGAAAAAATAGGGAAACTAAAATTGACTGAATAAAATGAAACAAAACCACGAGTAAAATGGTTGCAACTGGCAAAGTTTCTGTGTATATAAATGCCGCCAATTTTTTATTTATGAAAGTGAAGCGAAATTAATTTTATTATTTGCTTTTTTCATAAGGATTATTTGTGCTTTTATTTGTTTACTTATTGCCTTTTTGCAAAATAATTTCCCGAGTTTAACAACGGATGGAGACAGGAAACTAAGAAAAAAATACAAAATTCGTAGAAAAAGGAAAAGAAAGAAAGAATGCATGTGTGTGTGAGTAAATGATTGAAACAAAAAAATAGGAAAACTTTTTATTTATATTCTAGTTAGGAGAATGAAATTAGGATCGTTTCAACCCGACATAACGAAAAAAGAAAAGTCAAATAAACAAAAAAAAATAGATAGATAGATAGATAGATAGATAGATAGATAGATAGATAGATAGATAGATAGATAGATAGATAGATAGATAGATAGATAGATATGGTGTACTTGTGTTTTACCTGTTCGGACATTTATAATCGTTAGTGTTTTTACATTCGGTAATATATTTCAATACTGGATATTAAGAAAAGCAGGAAGAACAAGATCCTTACGAATAAAGGAATCAAATACTAAAAATATTAAAGAAAGCATAAAAAATAAATGCCAAAGCTATTTTAAGTGCAAAACAAGATAAAATCAACTAAAAAAAATAAACAATAACGCAGAAGGAAGAAATATATGTCGTAAAAAAATGTGCCGTAAAAATTATAA